>CM069432.1:162810034-163435034 GCA_035610365.1 Aquatica leii
ATTTAAACGTAATTATTACCAAAAACAATCACTGTTATCTTCACTTTTGTAATTGTCTTCTTGTTTTTTCTTTAGTATCATTTTTCTAAGTAACGAGATTGCTAAGCTGCAATAGATTTGTTATGTTTAAAATTTCTATTTATTGCAATATTTCTTATCACAGTAGATTTTTGTAGCATATTCCATTCATTGCGGTAATTAACTTTTTCTTGCATTTTCTAAACGTTAGTTATAAAAAGATTAAAACAGTTTTTACTCCAAAACAATGCTATTAAAACCACTAATTTTCTTATTATTTTTTTAGTTTGTGAATCTCCAATCCTAATAATAACACCTATTAATTACAAATTATTTCTAAATATTTACAAATTTACCTTATTTGCTTTATCATATTCACATCTTATTCTTTATAGCTTGTAAGAAATAACATTTACATTTCTCATAAATACATTTCTTTTATTTACTAGCTGTAAAAGCAAATTGTTGTAAACAATCGATATTTTTTAAACTCACTCAGCTCATTCATATTAACGTTTGCTTAAAATCAATGTATTAAATAGCTAAAACTCAAATAATAGTTACACTTATAATTTGTTAAATTGACACTGACAAATTGACATAAAATAAATACAGTTTGGACTGGTTTCGACATATAATTTTTAATTGTCGTTTTAGGTATTACTGCAGGTATACTACCAACATAAATTTTTAATTTCAGATTATTTATTTTTTGCGTTATTTGTTCTTGTAAAAAGTTTAATTTGACTTTGATTAATAATTAAACAGATTATAGTTGTAGAAAAAGTATAGGATATAATTAGTAAGGAATGTGTTTTACAAATTCTTTCAATAATTATTCTGTAGTAAGATACATTTTTATTTAGTAGTTGTATTACACTTTCAGGTAGGAGAGGCAAAAAAGTCACTTTTGGTAGATTTTTATAGGCGACGTTTCGTAGAGCTATTGAGCGCATTTCATCATGGCCAATAAAAAACGGACCCAAGATGAGCTAATCGATAAGCTAGTCACAAAATTAATATTCAATAAATAAATAAACAATTGGAACTAACTATAAATAAGTTAGATGATGTTTGTCTATGTAAATGTTTTCTGTTTGTAATTTATTATATTTTTATCTCTACACTAACTGTTAATGTCATTGTTTGTTTATTTATTAATTTTAAGTTTGTGACTAGTTCATCGGACAGTTCCCCTTGGGCTCGTTTTTTATTGGCCATGATGAAGTGCGCACAATAACGCCACGAAACGTCGCCTGCAAAAATCTACTAAGGAAAGGTTTTTTGCTTCTCCTACCTGAAGGTGTAACACAACTACTTAATTATTACTAAGACAAAAACGTTACTAATAAATTTTTATGTTATCTTTTCACTTTTCACTGAGTAATAGACGTGCGTGATAAAATAAAACTATGATTATAAGCGACTTTCGGCTTAGACCGCGTCGTAGTAAAACACCCAGACTTAAGCTTGGTCATAGTCCCTTTTTGAGAGCCAAAACAATAAAGTAGAACTTGGCCTTCGTTCGAAATTAGTCAAGCGGTAACGGAAACATAACGTTCGTTAATCACGCTAATCGCTATTGGTATAAATATCGTCATTTATACTTTTTCTTTCAGTGACATTTACCACTCTGAAGATGCAAGCTGCAATGTCTTGCAAAACATCAGTTTGTTTGGGTTCACGAACGACAATACGGCAAAGGCCAAGTTCTACTTCTTGTTTTGGCTCTCAAGAAGAGACTATGACCAAGCCTAAGTCTGAGTGTTTTACTACGACGCGGTCTAAGCCGAAAGTTGTTTATAATCATAAACATATCAACCGCGAAAGTTTAAGAATTTAAAATAAAACTCATATAAATGTACGTCATAAATGCAGTTTCAATTTAACCAAAAAAAAACCACGGATTCTTCTATTAAACATTTATGTTGGTTTCTTTTTTCAACGTAGGTATTTTTCCTAATTAACTAATAAAACGAAGTTGATATTGTGTTGAATTACATTTGTTACAGAATTCGCGCAATTTTTGATAACTTAATATTAAAGCTAAGGTATATAAAAAAATTACTGTAACACGTAACGGTCAAGATGTTAATCTCTCTCTCCAAAATCTCAAAATTTCAGCGGAAACCTTTAGAATAGTTAAATTTACATTAAATTGTTTTATTAAGCTTGACTTTAGTGCTGCGACTTTAAAACACTTCTTGTTTGATCACATTATACATTTCTAATTTTATGAGTTTTTACTTTATTGGATTAGATTTATTAGATTTAGAAAGATGGTATTTTGTAACTTTAACGTGGCATCAAAGAAACATTTGGCATTATTTACTGATTTCCACCAAAGTGTAAAAACAAACAAATAACAAACACGCTTTTATTTTTTAGGATGCTCAATACGTGCATGGCATATTTTATGTAATGCCCATCATTTATATATGTTGTTTAGTTTTAAGTCGAAATAATCATAATACAACGTTCATACAATATTAGTGAGATTCCAACTTTGCTCAGGAAAAAGAAATCAGGCCTATGCGTAACAAAATATGTTAAGACAGTTTTACACTTTCTGTTCGTTATACTATTAAAAAATTAAGACACAATTAGAGTTCATAACGTTTTTTATACGAGTGTTGCGGCTGCATAAAAGATATGCCATTTATGTAAACTCTGTAATTGAAACATAGAAACAAGTCAAAGTACTCTAAAAAAAGTTTGGACATACACAAGCTGTTGTATTTTGCACGAATTTACAAATTATCATAACAGCTCTAAAAATTTTTCTAGTTTTACAAAAAATTTTAACTATATGTATGTACATGACATAATTCTTTGTTAATTATTCAAAAATTGTATTACTTTTTTAGCTACACAGTATAACAAATTGAAGTTACGATTGTATTTGAAATGTTTTGTACTACAAAAAATATGATTTAAAGCTCTGTGTAAAAGAAATATTGATTTTTGTCAACAAGAATTTATCTTAAAATACCAGTACTTTATTTTGTAAATAATTGTATAGGTTAAAGATTTGTAATTGACCATTGACTATTCTTGATTTGATTATAAGTGATTTTCGTCTAACTTAATAGAACAACCAGACTATTAAACTTTGATGGTTCCTAATAAGTTAAACTTGTCCGTCCATCACTAAAATTTTCAGTTTCATCAATGGCAATTAGCACTCTGAAGTTGCAAGCTGGAATGTCTTCTAAAACGTCAGTTTGTTTGAGTTCACAAACAACAAAGACGCAAAAGTCAAGTTCAGTTTTTTCTTTTGGTTGACAAAAATAAACTAGGATCAAACGTATAAATTGAAAATGGTTTCACTACAACGCGTTCTAAGCTGCAAGAAAAAACAAAAAAGGAAACACATAATGTACTTTTTAAATTACCTTAACAAAAGCTTTTATATCGACTCTTAAATCATTAGTTGGAGAAAACATAAAGCATCTATTTTCTATGTATAAAGTGAAACTACTAGCCGTGACTTAGTTTGCTATCAAGAATTACGTAATAATTAAAGTTCTGATATTATTCGTACATTGAAAATTTTTGAGATCAACAAGTTATATGTTAATTTACAAACATACAATGATTTATCAAGTTACTTGAAGTTATCCTTAGAAAAAAATTGTAACTGCTCTAATTTCAATGTTTCAAACATACAATCATAATTATAATGTTAAAATACTGTAACTTGCTAAAAAAAACTATTTTTGGATAATTGTGGATCTACACCAAGTAAGCAATATTTACTTTAATTTTTTTAACAACTTCATCAATCTAAAGTAAAGATGACATTTTTTAGACTAAGACTAGTTAATTTGGTAACAATTTTTATGAAACTCGTTGGAAACTATTGTTTACTTTATGATCAGTTGTAATATACTATAAACAGTTCTTTCGATTAAAAAACTTCGAAATTTTAGTTCCATTATATGTAAAACATCAACATTTGAAATCAATGTATGTACTTATGGCCAGAAATTGTAAAAGAAAATAATGTGCAAAATAAAGATAAAAAGTTATCTAAATGGTTTAATCAATAAACTTTAAAAATGTCAATAAAAGATATGTGACAAATCAAATAAAGTAAATTAAAAAACAGTGATTTAAAATTTAGGTTTAATTCAAAAAGATTCTTAATATCAAATGTAAGGCTAATGGAAGTGTCAATGTAGGTACATATGTACATGTAAATGTATTACTCAATTAAACCTTCTTATTTACACTTTTTCTATTATTACAATTACATAAAACACACCAAACCATTATGTCCTAAGTGTCTTTAATTAAAAACTAAAAAAAAACATATAAACAAACAGAAAAATCACTATAAAATTTCATATCGATGTAAACTTGAAAGTTTGATTTTAAATTGTATTTTACATTACTGACTTCTTTCTTATCTTAATAGTACAAAACTAATAGTTTTTATATTTCGAATGTTTTTACTATATTACTATAACGTAAAACAATAAGTATTTATTTTCAACTTGAGTTATTAACATTTGTGTACTAACGTTAATTTTAATAAAATCCACTATTGAAAACGTTGTAAAATTCAACCTGCTGCTAAGTTAGACAACAAAATTAATTCAAAACGAAACATAAATTTGTTTAATAAGAAGTAACTTAATACAATATTGTAATCACAGTGAACTGAAACTTGTTGCAAGGTCACACAGCGGATTCTGTATAATAAGAGGTCTATTAATAGAATTAACTTGCGCCGTCATTATTTGTATCTTATTGTAGTTGAATTTTGCTCAACGTGAGATCCCAGAAGTTGACAACGCTGCTGGATCTCACGTTCACTCATGTATCTCTAAATAAACAAACATATACGTGGACTTAACTCTTATTCTAAAGGATCTAGTTTTGTTACTGGTTTATCAATTTGCAAAATCTTTTCCCCTCTGAGGGAAAAATGGTTCAGTTGCTTAACATAAACGTATTAAGGCAGAAAAAAAATTCTTATATTTTTTCCTTGTGGCGGATCTCGGGTTGTCATGATTTTCCTCGGATCTAGACTTGATACAGAAACAGATATATATATATATATATCTGTTTTTGTATCAAGTCTAGATCCGACTAAAATCATGACAACCCGAGATCCGCCACAAGGAAAAAATATAAGAATTTTTTTTCTGCCTTAATACGTTTATGTTAAGCAACTGAACCATTTTTCCCTCAGAGGGGAAAAGATTTTGCAAATTGATAAACCAGTAACAAAACTAGATCCTTTAGAATAAGAGTTAAGTCCACGTATATGTTTGTTTATTTAGAGATACATGAGTGAACGTGAGATCCAGCAGCGTTGTCAACTTCTAGGATCTCACGTTGAACATAATTCAACTACAGTAAGATACGAATAATGACGGCGCAATTTAATTCTATTAATAGACCTCTTATTATACAGAATCTGTTGTGTGACCTTGCAACAAGTTTCAGTTCAGTTTGATTATAATATTGTATTAAGTTACTTCACATTTAACAAAGTTATCTCTCGTTTTGAATTAATTTTGTTAGCAGCAGGTTGAATTTTACAACGTTTTCAGTAATGTAAAATACAATTTAAAATCAAACTTTCCAAGTTTACATCGACATGAAATTTTATAGTGATTTTTTCTGTTTGCTAATATTTTTTTTTTTACTTTTTAATTAAAGACACTTAGGACATAATGGTTTGGTGTGTTTTATGTAGTTGTAATAGTAGAAAAAGTGTTAATAAGAAGGTTTAATTGAATAGTACAATCACATGTATGTTCATACATTGACACTTCAATTAGCCTTACATTTGTTATTAAGAATCTTTTTCAATTAAACCTAAATAATAAATCACTGTTTTTTAATTTACTTTATTTGATTTGTCACATATCTTTTATTGACATTTTTATTTCAAATATTGATGTTTTACGTATAACGGAACTAAAATTTCTAGTTTTTTAATCGAAAGAACTGTATATTTAGTATATTACAACTGATCAGAAAGTAAACAATAGTTTCCAACGAGTTTCATAAAAATTGTTACTGAATTAACTATAAGTCTTAGTCTAAAAAATGTCTTCTTTACTTTAAAATGATGAAGTTGTTAAAAAAATTAAAGTAAATATTGCTTAATTGCGTAGATCCACAATTCTCCAAAAATAGTTTTTTTTAGCAAATTACAGTTTGTTAACGTTATAATTATGATTGTACGTCAAAGGTCCGGTTTCACCAACTAAAATTTAACTGTAGATTAACTAACCTACGATTAAATTTAAAATCCTGTCATATCATTGGTTAGCTTAAAACCACTAACCAATGATATGAGAGGATTTTAAATTTAATCGTAGGTTAGTTAATCTACAGTTAAATTTTAGTTGGTGAAACCGGACCTGAAACATTGAAATTAGAGCAGTTACAATTTTTTTTTTAAGAATAACGTTAAGTAACTTGATAAATCAGTTTAAGTTTGTAAATTAACATATAACTTGTTGACCTCAAAAATTTTCAATGTACGAATAATCTCAGAACTTCAATTTTTACTTAATTCAGGCCTAGCAACGTTTCGATCTTGTAGTAAACTAAGCCACGGCTAGTGGTTCCACTTTATACATAGAAGATAGATGCTTTATGTTATCTCAAACGGATGATTTAAGAGTCGATATAAAAGCTTTTGTTAAGGTAATTTAAAAGGTAAATTATGTGTTTGGCCTTTTTTTTCTTTGTTTGGATTATTAGCGACTTGCGGCTTAGAACGCGTTGTAATGAAACCATTTTGAATTTATAGGTTTGATCCTAGTTTATTTTTGTCAACCAAAAGAAAAAGCTGTATTTGACTTTTGCAGCTTTGTTGTTTGTGAACTCAAACAAACTGACGTTTTAGAAGACATGCAAGCTTGCAACTTCAGAGTGCTAATTGCCATTGATGAAACTGAAAATGTTAGTTGCGGACGGACAAGTTTAATTTATTAGGAACCATCAAAGTTTAATAGTCTGGTTGTTCTATTAAGTTAGACGAAAATCGCTTATAATCAAATCAAGAATAGTCAATGGTCAATTACAAATCTTTAACCTATATAATTATTTACAAAATAAATTACTGGTATTTTACGATAAATTGTTTTTGACAAAAATCAGTATTTCTTTTACACAGCGCTTTAAATTTTTTTTGTAGTACAAAACATTTCAAATACAATCATAACTTTAGTTTATTATACTGTGTAGCTAAAAAACTAATACAATTTTTGAATAATTAGTAAAGAATTATGTCATGTACATACATATAGTTAAAAATTTGTGTAAAATTAGAAAAATTTTTAGAGCTGTGATGTTAATTTGTGCAAAATACAACAGCTTGTGTATGTACAAACTTTTTTTAGAGTATTTTGACTTATTTCTATATCTCAATTAGAGAGTTTACATAAATGGCACTCCTATAAAAAACGTTATCAACTCTAATTGTGTATTAATTTTCTAATAGTATAAAAAACAGAAAGTGTAAAACTGTCTTAACATATTTTGTTATGCATATGCCTGTTTTCTTCTTCTTAAGCAAAGTTGGAATATCAATAATATTGTATGAAAGTTGTGTTATGATTATTTCGGCTTAAAACTAAACAACCAATATAAATGATTGGCATTACATAAAATATGCCATGCACGTGTTGAGCATCCTAAAAAATAAAAACGTGTTTGTTAGTTGTTTGTTTTTACACTTTGGTGGAAATGAGTAAATAATGCTAAATGTTTCTTTGGTGCCACGTTAAAGTTACAAAATACCATCTTTCTAAATCTAATGAATCTAATCCAATAAAGTAAAAACTCATTAAATTAGAAATGTATAATGTGATCAACTAAGAAGTATTTTAAAGTCGCAGCAATAAACTCAAGCTTAATAAAACAATTTAATGTAAATTTAACTCTTCTAAAGGATTCCGCTGAAATTCTGAAATCTTGGTTTCAGAGATTAACATCTTGACCGCTACGTGTTACAATAAGTTTTCTTATATAGCTTAGCTTAAATGTTTAAGTTATCAAAAATCGCGCGAATCCTGTAGCAAATGTAATTCAACACACCATCAACTCTAAAACTTCGTTTTATTAGTTAATTAGAAAAAATACCTACGTTGAAAACAGAAACCAACATAAATATTTAATAGAAGCATCCGTTGTTTTTTTTTTGTTAAATTGAGACTGCATTTATGCCGTACATTTATATGAGTTTTATTTTATTACGCACGTCTATTACTCAGTAAAAAGTAAGATAACATAAAAATTTATTGGTAAGTTTTTGCTCTTGGTAATAATTAAGTAATTGTGTTACACCTTCAGGTAGGAAAAGCCAAAAACTCACTCTTGGTAGATTTTTACAGACGACGTTTCGTGGCGTTATTGTGCGCATTTCATCATGTTCAATAAAAAACCAGCTCAAGATGAACTGTCCAATGAACTAGTCACAAAATGAAAATTCAATAATAAAGCAAACAATGACATTGACAGTTAGTGTAGAGATAAAAATATAATAAATTACAAACAGAAAACCACTACACAGACAAACATCATCTAACTTATTTATAGTTAGTTGTAATGGTTTGTTCATTTATTGAATTTCAATTTTGTGACTAGTTCATCGAACAGCTCATCTTGGGCCCGTTTTTTATTGACCATCATGAAGTGCGCTCAACAGCGCTACGAAACGTCGCCTGTAAAAATCTACCAAGAGTGAGTTTTTGGCCTTTCCTACCTGAAGGTGTAATACAACTACTTAATAAAAATTTATCTTACCACAGAATAATTATTGAAAAAATGTGTAAAACACATTCCTTGCGAATTATACACTATACTTTTTCTACAACTACAATCTGTTTAATTAAATTAAACTTTTTACAAGAACAAATAACGCAAAAAATAAATAATCTGAATTTAAAAATTTGTGTTGGTAGTATACCTGCATTAATACCTTAAATGACAATTAAAAATTATATGTCCAAACTGTATTTATTTTATGTCAATGTGTCAGTGTCTATGTAACAAATTATAAGTGTAACTATTATTTGAGTTTAGCTTTTTACCTCTATCTAAAAAAATTGTAATTATAACTTGCTTTAAATACATTTAGTTAACTTTATAGATTTACTTACTTTACTTTTTTAATTTTTTTAATACATTGATTTTAAGCAAACGTTAATATGAATGAGCTGAGTCAGTTTAAAAAATATCGATTGTTTACAACAATTTGCTTTTAAAGCTAGTAAATAAAAGAAATGTATTTATGAGAAATGTAAATGTTATTTCTTACAAGCTATAAAGAAGGTAAACTTGTAAATATTTAGAAATAATTTGTAATTAATAGGTGTTATTATTAGGATTGGAGATTCACAAACTAAAAAAGTAATAAGAAAATTAGCGGTTTTAATAGCATAATTTTGGAGTAAAAACTGTTTTAATCTTTTTATAACGAACATTTAAAAAATGCAAGAAAAAGGTAATTATCGCAATGAATCGAATATGCTACAAAAATCTACTGTGAATTTAAATATAAGAAATATTGCAATAAATAGATATTTTAAACATAACAAATTAATTGCAGCTTAGCAATCTCGTTACTTAGAAAAATGATACTAAAGAAAAAACAAGAAGACAATTACAAAAGTGAAGATAACAGTGATTGTTTTCGCTAATAATTACTTTTAAATACGTAGTTTTTTCAATGTATAACCCAGTGATTTGTACTAGTTTTGTAACCATTGATTGTTCTTGTAGAATTTATCTTATGAAGAAAGGTTTTACTGTAATTTTTAGTCTAAATGCTTATAAACTTTCACAAACAACTCGATTACAATTTTGTTTTATCTAAGTGAACATGTGTAACTTAAACGCACATCGACTCCGTAAGAATGTATACAAGATAAAAATAATGCTATCTTTGCGTATAAATAGCTTTAAAACACATATAAAACGAGATCCGACAGGTTGCCAAATATACCGGATCTTGACTTAAGTCTAAAATCTAAATTAAAGTTATATACAATAAAATTACTAGGGCGCCCTCTTCAGCTTAAACAGTTGAACTGCCCGTGTATAAAATTGGTCAAAAAGGGTAAAAAGTGAGCTCCAGGCAAAAATTTGGAATTTTACTCTACATCAAATGTCTTCTTGAAAAAACATTATATACACATAGATACAAGGTGAGATCCAAAATCGGATCTCACCTTACAAAACGGATCTAGTGTTGTTCAGTTTATAAGACGAACGGATCTGACCTTGTTACAAAAATACATATATATATATATATATATATATATATATATATATGTCCAGTGCATACTTTGGGACGTACGTTTTTTATTGTATACGTTCTTTATTTTACTTAATTGTAACCCTTAACAATTACAATTATTCGATATATGGCAATAATTTTTTGAGTTATAGGGTATACGATTTTTAGAGACGTGTTGTATACTTTGGGGACGGACCTCGTTCTATGCCTACAATATATTATTTTCACAATTTTTTTTAAATATGGAAATAGTAGTGTAATAGTAATTATAAACCAAAAAATTATAGAAAATTCACGTATTGTTCTTGCGTGCTATAAATGTCTGTTACATCAAAGAAAAACTCTGCGAGTTGCTAAATACCGACCTTTGCCAACATATCCTATACATTTAATTTACAAACCAAATATTTTTTACTCTATACGTACCGTCAAAACTAACGCTTGTTACATGCTCAATGGTTTTGTTTTCAAATCTTATAATTGTGATGCAAAGAATATTTGTATAAACCTCCTAAATTATGGTTTCATAATTTATTATTATGTACTACGAACTGTCGTATTACCAAATAGTCGTAGAAAAAATATTTAAAACATGACTTGTATTATTCGTTTGTTCATTTTGTACAGACAAAAAAAATAAAACTTTTATTGCACTTCCTTGTTGGAAAGCAACAGCATCGTTTTTTTGTCCGTAGAAACAATTATCTATACTAGAATACAGGGTTTTCAAACTGAAGTCGGTAATATTGCTAATTTGTTATTATTGAAGTTACGAAGTCAATTAAATAAGCAAACTGGTAGTACTTTTTTCACTTATTAGTTTTTTAAAAGCAAATCAGGAAAATTATATTTTTGTGTCGTTTACGAATACGCATCATTACTAAAATTGAAGAACAAATGAACAAGGTGTACAGATAACAACCACATGCAAACTGGACTATTGGACAATTAGGTATAGTTCATCTATTTGTTTGCAGATGGCTAAATATTTAAATGTATATTCTTACGATTAATGTAAAAGTCTTACATATTTTATGTTTTATCTTGTAAGGATATCAAATTCGCTTTCACCATTTGTTGATACAAAGTCGTACAGCAAACTGATGGAGTTCAAGTCTTGTCCTGGTCGCCAACTTGACAATCAAAGTACAATTTATAAGCTGTTTTAACAAACGGAGAAAGGAGTTTTTGTTGCGCTTTTAAAGTTAATTCCCCGCAGACATAGCAGAAGCTATCGGGATTATTTTTACACTTGCGTGGCATAATTAAACAGTAATTCAACGCCCGACATTAACCACAAATCACACTTAGTCAGTTGAAAAAATCCGGAGCCAACGTAGTTTTACTGTTTTACACAAATGAACAAAAATCAACACAAAATTCAGCACGTCTTTTAAGCAAACAATGTAATATACTATAATAAGAAGAGTATTGCAAGTTCAAGCTTGTCGAAAATTCCTGTTCAAACCTGCATGTGGTATTGAGATCGCCAGCGTCGTGCAGTGAATCTTCCTAACTGTTTATTGATATTTTTTACTGTTCTTATATATTTGTATTTTATTGTTGTTTCTATATACATTTTATAGCAAAACTTTTGCCATATACTTTGGTATAAGTTTTATTACCTGCTTTGGGATGTTTAACGGCTATAAGTTAAAATTCTAAAAAAAAATGCAAAAAATAAAATAAAAATGGGGTCCCCCCAAAATAGGTGGGTGATGGGTAAAAACGGAGCTCATTTTTGGATTCAGGAGGTCATTTTACATTAGAATCGTCAAGAATGGTATCAGGGCCGATTTTCATGCAGACCAGTGTTATTCAACCAAACATTGTTATGACTAGTGAAGTGGTTTTCTTACCCCTCCTAAGTAAAGAACAAGTAAATATTGTGCAATAGATATAGAGGATTAAGAATTTTACCAGGTTTACTTTTATTGTTTGATTAAATTAAACTGAAATGTGTTGTGTGGCATTTCAACACTAATTAGTCAACCGAACATTATTTGAACAGTGAGTGATCATCTAACCACGACTTCTCAGCGGCGTATGGGTCCGATGAGCACTGTCCGGGAACTTTGCACACAAAGGGAGCCCGCAGGCCTATGAACGAAAAAACTACATTAAAAGTAAAATCTTATTTATTTTACTAGAAGTAAAAGTATATATTGCACATACTCTATAACGTGAACTTATACAGACCAAGTTCCTAATAACACATAAAACAAGAAAACGTATTGTGACAGAAAAAATAAATATGAATTCAAATACAGTGGAAACTCTCTTAGTCAAATCTACAAGAAACTGAAAAAAACTTGGATTAATTAAAACTTCGAATTATACAAAATTTGTCAACTTTTGAAAAAATTTAATTCATCAAATGTTATAATAAAAAAACACGTATTTATCAAAAATAATTACTTCTTATGTATAGAAAAATATTCTCTTATTTCTTTCTGTGTTCTGTTCTGTTACAACACTTTTATTTTTCTATGAAGGTTTTTAGTTAATTTTAAAGCTGTGTAGATATGACTAGGCACATTTGCTCTTGATACAATAAAAGTTCTTATTTTTTCAATATTACTTTCATTTTCTAAATATTAAAATATCCACTATTTGCTTGTTCAGGAATTTGATTTTCTATAACGCTCTCCAAAATTTCTTCCTTTGTGGAATGTTCCTTTGTACAAAATTCTTCAAATGACATATCGTTGATATCTGTTAAAATTGCATGTGAAGCGCAAAATAATGTTAACTGAGATAGTGGAAGCAAACCATCTTCATCCCAATCAAAAACGACTTTTCTTTCTTGCAAATCATTTGTAACAATACTGTGTTTCGAAAACAATTGATAATGGTTTGATGTTTTACATTGATATTCCATATTTTGCTTAGATCTCTCTTGCCGTTCAGTAAATTTATGCTAGTGGCGAGCATCTTTCTTCGTATCAACTAAAATTATCTTGACAATTCTTATTTTATAATGTTGTATGAAATTGTTTATGATTACCTAGTCTATCGATGACTAAGGTCATATTAAAGGAAAAGCGAGAAATCGTATTGTCTAAGCTCAAAAATCACTTTTAGTTAATTTCACCTGTCATCCTTAGTTGTTACTTTTGTAGTTTATTTCAAGTGATTTTATATTTTTAAGCATCTGGGATTTTTAGCTTTTCTAATAATTAGCAATAAACTATTTACAGTAAACATGTCTTTACTGCTTTTGCACCAAAAATTTTTTTAATTTAAATGCCAATAATTTATTTGGAAAACAATAAACATTTAAAGAATATCCTTATCTTATCTGCAAGAAAAGTTCATCTTCAGCGTGCTTTTTAATTAATTTAAGTAAGATTTGAGAATCGAAGAACAACGGATTTTGCATCGTTCCATTTTTGTTCGAATTCCGGAAAAGACTGAGTTAGGGGGACAAATTTAAAGAATATATTGATAGAGAGTTAAAGAATTATTCGAGAAACAGAAGTTCAAAATAGGGAATATTTTCTAAAATAAAAACTATTTCTTATGCATACATTTAACAATTATTCAGTTTTAAAGTAAACCTGCACACGTTCGGGTGAAAATGGTGTACTCAGTTGTTGAAAGAGATGAATTTATTTATGATTCCCAAAACAAATCTGGTGCTAACCATAACTATGTAACTGTAAGCATATTCAAAAAAATAAAAAAAACATTTTTAATAGTCTCGCATATTTGGAATCTTGATTTGGTCTTTATTGTGCCATATTATTCTATATTTGTAGTAACTTGTTTCAAAGACGAGAGATTGATAACATCAATAAAAATTAGAACAATAAATAAAAATTATTTTTTGGTAAGCACACACTATTTTTCTTTATTTCCTTTATACAGAACTGCTTTATAAAATCTTTGTAAGCAGTATGCTTAATTAAGCGCAACAAAAAAACCTCTAAAAACGTAATAAAAGTTGTAAGGATTGAAATAGAATAACAACAGTTACGCCAGATTGTGCTATAACTATTCCTTGCAAAAAGACATGCTCAGTTTTTATATTGTAGGCACTCGTTCAGCAAAAACCCCCACAACTAGAAAAAAAATTAAAAACAAAGTTTTTTCATCTTTGCCTTATCGATCATTTTTTTTCAACCCGTAAAACTACAGTTACACTGTAGTTGTTTTATTGTTAAACTCAAAACTAAGAAAACCAAGCATTATCGTTCAGCTACTAAAAAATGTGTTTGTTCCGGCAAAAGTGCGGAGCATTATTTAATTCTGATTTGGGTTTTTTAAATATTATTGATATTATCGATGTAGTGTTTTGGAAACAAGTCAGCACAAATGTAGTACAATATGGCACAATAAACAAACCCTCAGAATTCCAAAACGGCGGGACTATCAAAACTTTTTGCGTTCTGTTGGAGATTTGCGATTAGCAGCATTATACAGCTCAAAAGCAACACAATATGTTTTTAGATAACTCGAAAACCAAAAGTGATATAATTGAAAATGTAATAATTATGCTGTAGTATAGGTAATAATTGAATTAATAATATTAATATTTATTTTTCTCTGTATGTAGGTACTTATTCATTCTTAAAAACAAGAGCCAATCATTTGAATATGATTCAATGCATTAACTGAGGCAGCATAACAACACATCAGGTTTAATGAATGGTTTGAGCAAGGTACCAACTCAACTTTAGGTTTTATTTCTTTTATTCTTTACTGAACTGCTCAGCTTTGAACTTGCTTAAAATCATGTTTAAAATTCCGAAAACAGTTTTATTTTTGATTTCAGTTAAGTCTACAAAAGATACCATTACTTCACTTTCTAATTTTCAACCACTATGTATCTTAAAATTTGTTTTGGTTTTTGGGAGAAATATTCGAAAAGCCGTCAAATATAATCAAATATGTAATATCTGAGTTTTTTTACTTGTCTAATGATATGTTAAAAAACTTCAAAATTGCAATAATAACATAAGTAACTTTACTACTCATTTTAGATGTTCACAAAGTACAGGATGGCATTTTAAGATCAAATCCACCAAATCAAAATAAAATTACTTTTATTAGCGTTATGGTATGGTTTTCTAGCACATCCATTTAAAGAAACAGGCTTAAATAAAATTAAATGTTTCGTGCTCATTTTAATCGTCTGAATAGTAAATACGACAAAAACATGGAAAGATATGTTTCAAATTTTTAGTTTTGATTATAAAATAAACATTTTGCCGCCCTCGAAAGTTCCCAACGCTGCGCTACGCCACTGATTAGAAAAGGAGTTATTGTTTGAAATGTACATGACGCTTTAATGATTCAAAATGCAGAAATCACGGTTGATAGTATTGTACAATTATGTTTAAATATGACCAAATTCTCACTGTTGAAAAAGCGAAACGATGGAAATGTTGGTAAGCCTAATCCCAGTTTGAAAAGAAGCAAAATAATAATTTTGCTTGTAGTGTACTTCATTCGATTTTTATTATAACATTTTAGTTACTGTAACTATATCATAAAAACTAAAATCACAATGCGCTACCTACGAACACACAAATTCTTATTGTTTGCCTTATGTTTACATCTTAAACTCGGACTAGTCATCATGAAGTCGAATTTTAAGCCTTTAACCACTACAATTGTCGCATAATTTAGTGAACCGCTGCTATGTCAATAATCGAGTACTATTTTGGTAAATATCGTAGTTGAACTCCATCAGATGTAACAAAAACACGAGATCGATATGAAAACATCCAAAAAAGAAATAAAAAGGAAATTATATTATTAAACTATTAATTATTATTAAACTGTAAACTAAGTAATGTTTTTAAAAAAATGAAAAAACAAAAATTTACTGCCAGTAATTGTAATTTCAGAATCACGCTGGTACAAAATTTTTCAAAATTGTTTGTTAATAATTGTAATAAACTTCGTTTGTTGTAAAAATAAAAGTGTAAAAGAAAAAATAAACAAATTTGCAGTCAAATTATTATCTTGCTAATGTAACCGAGAGTTTCTACGAATTTACGTGCCTTATCTGATATAAATAATACTCCCATGCATTTCATATGTGTTTAAGTTGCAACAGCTTGCATAATTTTTCTTATCAAAATAGGTGTAGTACATTAAAGTTTAGCGAAATATTGAATTACTTCGTGCAGATTGACATCAGTTAAGCTAAACAAAAAAACCACATGATTTTGCTACTGAAATTAAATGATTCTAGGCGCTGTATTTGTTTTATGAAATTTTTCACATTTGATCGTTTTAAACGAGGTTTACTACTTAATTCTCATCGTTTATGTACGTAAAATTAGTAATAAGTGATTCCAAACGTTGTACTAGCGTTATGTTCAACTGAAAACTTTTTCGCGATAAATTTGTTTCTTTACTACTTTTTTATTTTAAGCGCCCATTGTTAATAGAATCAACACTTGGCAATGTCAAGTATTAAAGAGATGAATGTTTTGATTAAACTAATGTTTGAATCACTTTTTCGAGTTTAACTTTAACTATGTAATAATTAAACCTCAATTAACCGTTAACTTATCAATTTAAGTTACCTTCAAACCCTGGCGGGGTTTTTTTGGCCCCAATTTTGTTTACGGTTAATTAATACTTAGCCTGATTTTCGAAGTATAATATTTATTTTATATTTAATACAAGTCTAATAAACATGTTTTAAAGGTAAATAAAATAATTAGAACTTAGAAATATAAAATAAAATACGAATTTCCTAAATTTGAATATTTGTGTCAAAAGTACAAAAAGATTTTTATTTTTATTAAAGCTTTACATTGATCTTGTTTTTCACTCTTGCTGGCATGGTCCTATCCATCTAAAATGAGTTTTAAAACCGTATTTGTTGAAATTTTCATGTTAAATATTAACTATAAAAATTTTACAAAATGTAATTTTATTTACTTTTCTTATTTTTGGCAGCTTTCACAAACGACTTCTGACATCTTTGTCTCTTCAGTCGATGAGGTTCTTGGTTGTTACGTGGCTGAGGCTCATCTTCCACGTTGCATATTCGTTTTATGGTAGATTTCAGCTATTTAAGTATATTAGTCGTCAGCATTCGTCTTGTTAGTTTTTTGTCGATTAGGCTTCTTCCTAAAGTAATTAGGATTTGACCCAGCAATGTTCATTATAGCATACCCAACTGCCATAGATTATCTTTGAGTGCGACGTGATATAGAAAATTGGGCACATTTCTGGTCTGATGCATCCACTCCTACTTTAGTGATGTTGTAAAACTTAATCACATTTGTAGTTTATCCTTACGGTCTTCTAGAATTACTTTTTTATGATGCATTGAAGGTATTACTACAACTGCCCTATTGTATTTTAATACATAAGAAAGTCAAGGCTTATCATTGGTAAAAGCAAATTTAGTTGAATGCACCTTTCTATATTTAGAAGGCAAGTAGCTTTCTGGTATTTCTAATTTGTTTTATTTCAAAGTCCCCACATAGGTAAGACTTTGTTCTTTGAGCTCGTTTCAAGTCAATAGATGAAAAATAATATTTTGTGATGTTCTTGTTCGATATCACAATAGGCTGAGTAAGATTCAAAACTTCCAAAGTTGGTTGGATATTGGGTTGCACAGTAAATCGAACCATTGACAAAGTAGCTAATCTTTGCGTCAGATAATATAAAAATCTTAACGATTTGCAGACCTACTCTTCATATAGACTTTATATTTAAATTTGCCTCTGAAAGGAACCAGCATTTCATCAACCGTGATGTAATCGCCACATGAGTAGTTAGATTTTGAGTTTTCGACAAACAAATTGGAATTGCTTGAAATGGCTGCTAGTAGATCGTTTTGTTGTCATACAGTCAGAACGCAAATTTAAACGCCATGAGTCTAATGGGGTCTGTGGTTTGTTTATACGTGCATTTTCTACAACAACTAGAACCTTGGTAACAGTATTATGAACACGAGTTCTTGATGCAGAAGGAGGATCCAAGCACCATTTCGATTTTAGCTACTTTATTTCCAGGATCGTCTTCATGAATAGTTTTATCGTTTTGTACATCTAACTCTGGAACATAATCAGGATCATCATCCGAATTGTCACCAAAGATTTCTGGGTCAGTATAATGGTCGCTTTTTTTCTAAATAATCGGAACACACTATATTTACGTTAAAAATTGTATGTAAAATGTCTAATATATCATCAGGCCCAACATGATCTTCTCTTCTACTCATGTTATTTTGTTCTTTAAATCATAGATACGATTACACTCCAGTAAATGTTATAAAAAAAAAATACTCAAAATCTAACAACATATCACAGTTAATAGTAATACTACTACCCTGGCGGGGTCAAATGAGACCATAAACGCACTGGATATCGCAACTCGATAAAACGCCCAGCCGACTCGTACACTAACGCTGCTTATTTTTTTTTATTTTTTATTTATTGAATTCCATTGCATGGTACAATTATTTATAATATTATAATAATATGTGCCACATGAGCTTAGGCTTGTGTGTGGCATAATACGGAACCATATCAAAAATGTACCGAACGTACTATTTAATACATATGGTATTGGTAAATATTTTTACTTAACTTTTTTTATTTTGGTATGTTTGTTATGAAGAGTGTGTAAATTCGTCATAAAAATCAAACGGCAGCTTTTTTAACCAAATCTTTACTTTACGTTTAAATATGTTTAATGAACTACATTGTTTTAAGTGTAATGGCATGATATTATATAATTTTGAGCATAAATAACTCGCATGTCTATGTGAGCTAGTTTTAATTCTTTTTGGCAAAATTACATTTTTACTTTGGATGTGTCTTGTGTTATGTGAATGTGTTGAAAAATTAAGTAGATTTTGATATTTAAATGAAAAAATGGCTAAGTTTTGTAGATATAATTGTCGTATTGTATTACTTTTCATGTCCGCACAAAGTCACTGAGTGCGGTATGTCAGATCTCCAAATGATATAATTTTTAATATTAATTTTTGTAAAATTTCTAGAACCCTAAGATAACATTTTGATACCCCTCCCCAACCAATAATTCCATATTGAAGTACCGCTTGAACCAAAGCAAAATACACTGATTTAACTGTTTGGAATTTTAAAATGTTTTTAAGAATTTTAAATTTATAGATGACTTTTCTTATTTTTTCACTCCTTCATTTATGTGTCCTTACCAGTTCCATTGATCGTCATTCTAAACTCCTAGGTATTTGATGTTAGCTGTGCTGTGGATTCTAAAATTACAACTACAATTTTGATTACAGTTTACTTTATGTACGTTAATCACCGGAATGGGATTTTGTTCTGTTTGTCGTAATGAGAAACACATGAATTTTGTTTTATCTGCATTTAATGTTAATCCGTCAATGTCAAGTCTATGTTTTACTTTAGCTATGCCATCTTCCGCCCTCAGTTTAACTGCATCCCAGGTTTCAGCCTCAAATAAAAGTGCAGTATCATCAGCAAAAGTTATTATTGTACCAGGTATACTTAATTTTGATAGTTGATTTATATATATAAGAAACAAAACTGGTCCTAATACAGTTCCTTGTGGTATTCCTATCTTAACATCCAATTCACTGCTAATACAGCTATTGATATTAACTACTTGCTTTCTGTTAGATAGATAGCACTTTATTAAGTTATGTGCAGTACCCCGGATTCCAATCATCTCTAGTTTCTGGTATAGTATGTGATGATTAACAGTGTCGAAGGCTTTAGCAAGATCAAGAAACACTGCAACAATTTTACTATTAGAGTCCAAAGCATCATATAGTCGTTTAGTTAATGTAAAAATTGCATCATCGGTGCCAATACTATTCCTAAACCCAAACTGATTTTTTGACAAGATATCAAATTTATTTAAAAATTTTGCCAATCTATGTTTAATACACTTTTCAATTAATTTTCCTATTGTACTTGTTATAGAAATAGGCCGGTAGTTATTAATTTGATTTGCGTTGCCTGTTTTTAAAATAGGAGTGATTACACTGGTTTTAAACATGTTAGGAAACTCTCCATTTACAAAACATGGATTCACAATATGAGTTATGGGTTTAGCAATATGTGCACGGATTTTTTTTAATACAACGCTATTTATACCATCTTTACCTGCTGTCGTGGAGGTTTTCAGAGTTTGTATTAAATTGTTAATTTCATTGTCGGTAGCGGGTTCAAGAAACAACGTAGCATAATTATAATCATTAGCTACCATAGGTTTTACTGTATTATCGATTTGATTAAACATATTAAGTGTAATATTTTGAAAATACTTATTAAAATAATCAGCTTTATCGTTATCATTAATTATGTCAGCTCCTTCATCATTCTGAATAATGGGTACTGAATTTTTCCTTTTGCGACTATTTGTGGCCTCAGCTATTATATCCCAAGTCTTTCTTATGTTCCCTTGTACATTTATTAGTTTCGTTTTGTAGTACTTGTCTTTAGTTTCCCTAATTAGTTTAGTTAATGTATTTCTGTAAGTTTTGTATTTATTTAATAAAACTAAATCTTGGGGATTTTGTAGTCTTAATTTACTTAATTTATCTCTATTTCTAATTGATACAAGTAGACCACTAGTTATCCAAGGTTTTAGTTTTGTTAATTTAGAGTTGGTTGTAAACGTACTGGTAGACCTGGAGATATAGCTGCTAAGTAACTCAACAAATGTCTCGGTGGATTTATTAGTGATTTGGCATTTAATGACAGTTTCCCAATTTTCATTTGATAATAGATTTTGTAGTTTACTATAATTGATGTGACTTTTAGTTGTACGGGATTTATTGGGTTCAAAAGTTGAGTTCGAATCAACTAATAAAATAACAGGAAAATGATCTGTAATAGCCGAATTCATTATTATGCTATGAATATTACTTACTAAAGTTTCTTTAGCTTTTACAAAAAAGTGATCTATACAGCTACTAGAGGTTGAAGTAACACGAGTAGGACCTTGAAGATGATATAAATAACCATATTCGCTCAGTAAATTTATATATTCCGCGGCAGTTTGATTTGTGTCGTCCAGTATGTTTATGTTTATATCACCCGCAAAAATTTCAAGTTTATTGTCACAGCTTATCAAGTTTGTTTTTAGATCTCGCATAAAACCACCGACATCTGTTGAGGGCGGACGATATACCGCTGTAAGACCATAATTAAGTGAATTTACTGAAAATGTAACTCGCAAAAATGTATTGCCACTATCCAGTTTAATTAATTTAAATTTATTTTGGATAGCCTCATTAATATATAATATCACGCCATCATTTTGGTTAAGATTGCCATAATTATAAATTGTGTTGTAGTCATTTAAGTTATATTTATTCAGATCATACTGAATCTGCCATGTTTCTGTTAGTATAATTATATTGAACTTTAATTTAATTTGTTCAAGTAATACAATAAATTCGTCAAAATTTTTGTTCATACTTCTTATATTTAACATTATAATTGATAAAAAGTTATTATTCTCACCGTATGTATGATTAAACGTATCTATGCCACACACATCCGTAACTCCGTAACTTGTATTCATATTATGTGTAATGTCTTATCTTCTGACCAATAAAAATAATATTTAAACAAATTTCCGCTATTATAATTGGAATACAAAAAAAATAAACACAAGAGAAAAATAAAGAAACCACCACCTAAAACTAAATAGAATTAAGTTTAATTAAAGTAATTTGAGTGTTGCTCCCCATCGGCTTAAATTAAATTCATATTTTCAAGGTCTTTCAAATTCTTTAAACGAACTTTCCGGTTATCTTTATTCACAATTACGATACCATCGTAAGTCCACGTATTTTTAAAACCAAATCGTTCGCTGGCGCAATGCAGCAATGTTGCTCTGTTTTTTGTTAAGTCTTCTCTAATCTGCACTCCTGTACCCTTTAACTTTTTTTTGGCGGAAAATACCATGGCACGTTGTCGATAACCTATAAACTTAACTATAATTGGCCTAGTTTTATTACCTTGCATTCCAATACGATGACATCTATCAATATCATTATTAGATAAAGTTAGCTAGAACTAAGATTACACAACGCGGCAGTTCTGTACTATAAAGCCCTAGCGACAAAATAGTAACCTAAAACGTAATAGGTTCAGGAATAACCCCACCAACGTCGTTAAGGGTTTAAGTAAAGAAACTCACCATAAATAATGAAAAAATGTATTGTCTTCAAAAATACAAATCTTATCGTTTAAAGCAGTTGAAGCGTACAAGATATGCTTGAAACGAGCACCGTTTTGTTCAAAGCAGTAGTAGATCCAGTTTTCAAATTCTTGTCTCATTTTTTGAAATGTTTCTCTCGGAATTTGCCTGCATTCATCAAGAATTCGTTGTCATAAGTCCTCCAGTTTAGCCGGCTGTGTTTTGTATATCATTGATTTCAAATGACCCCAGAGAAAAAATCAAGTCTGGTGAACGTGATGGCCACTTAATTACACCACGTCTGCCAATCTAATGGTTCGGCAATCGGTTGCTAAGCTAATTACCAACGTTTAAGACATAATGTGGTGATGCTTTATCTTGTTGAAAGAAAAGCTTCATCTTGTTGAAATCATACTGATTCTTTATTTCTACGGTTATTAAAGAATCTACGATGTATTCTAACATATTCAAATAAATGTCACTAGTTAGTGTTTCATTTATGAATATGGGCCCAATGACAGCATCCTCAAGAATTTCTGAAAAAACGTTCAGTTTTGGAAAGCTTGAAGTATGACCTTTCCTGACAAAATGGGGGTTCTTATCATTCTAGTAACGCGCATTGTGTTTATTAACAGGCCCATGTAAAGTAAAGCTGCATTCATCACTGAAGCAGACATGTTTTACAAAGTTTGGGCTTGCAGTGAATAAATTCGACATAGTCTCACAAAACTATTCATCCCTCTTAATCATCTTCACCAACTTATGAACTTTTTGTAACTGTACGAACTGCTGAATATGAACACTCAGTAGCTTCAGCAGTCTGGAGCAAAGCCTTAATTGCTTATTATCTCAATTTGAGCCATTTCATTTGTCACTTTGTTACCATGTCTTCTCTTATATACTACCGATCGCGTGTCATTAAGTTTTTGCACAAACTCTGTAATGCTTATCTAGATGCATATGATTAAAATCTAGCACATTCGTTTTGGGGGTCATAAATAAAAATAATTTGAACTCTTTCAGCAACTCTTCCATGCCAACATTTCAAGAAATATCATATATCGAAAAAATAAGAACTTTTATTGTATCAAGAGAAAATGTGCCTAGTCATATCTACACAGCTGTAAAATTAACTTGAAAATTTTATACAAAAATAAAAGTGGTGTAACAGAACAGAACACAGAAAGAAAAATAAGAGAATATTTTTCTATACATAATAAATGATTATTTTTAAGAAATATGTGTTTTTTTTTTTATTATAACGCTTTTACTAGTAATGAATTTCAGTTTTTTGTAGATTTGACTAAGGAAGCTTCCACTGCATTTGTATTAGTATTTACTTTTTCTGTCACAATACGTTTTCTTGTTTTATGTGTTATTAGAAACTTGGTCTGTATTAGTTCACGTTATAGAGTATGTGCAATATATACTTTTACTTCTAGTAAAATAAATAAGATTTTAATTATAATGTCGTTTCTTCAGTCATAGGCCTACGGGGCCCCTTTGTGTGTACAGTTCCCGGGCAGTGCGCATCGGGCCCATACGCCGCTGTCAAATCGTGGTTAGATGATCACTCACTGTTCAAATAATGTTCGGTTGACTAATTAGTGTTGAAATGCCACACAACACATTTCAGTTTAATTTAATCAAACAATAAAAGTAAACCTGGTAAAATTCTTAATCCTCTATATCTATTGCACAATATTTACTTGTTATTCACTTAGGAGGGGTAAGAAAACCACTTTATACTATTTCTAAAGCTACGTTTCGTACTTCATCAGGTCAACAAATAAATTACACTATAAAACAATTCCTGAACATGAGCAACTACGTACTAACTAAAATTTAAATAAATCTTTATTGATTGACAATTTCATGTTTTATTTTTAGTGATTTTTTTCGTGTATAAGTTAGTACGTAGTTGCTCATGTTCAGAATTTGTTGGATAGTCAGGGCCGGATTTAAAGGTCTGGAGGCCTCGGGGCAACAAAGGAGTGGAGGCCCCTTAGCCCCAAATTATTTTCCAAATAAAATGAATTTTACTGATTGCCTGATTGGAGTAAACAAATATAGATCGACGATTTTTGTTAATATTTCATGTTAAATGAATAAAATATGAAAGGAAAAGTTGTTTACTGGTGTTTACTAGTTTACTTTTGTGGAGGCCCTGGGGCTGTAGCCCCGCTTGCCCTCCCCTAAATCCGGCCCTGTGGATAGTGCCACTGTAATCTATTTTTTGGCCTGATGAAGTACTCACGTGTAGCACGAAGTAGCCTTAGAAATAGTATAAAGTGGTTTTCTTGTCCCTCCTAAGTGAAGAACAAGTAAATATTATGCAATAAAAATAAATTGATTATATAATTATCCATTTTTTATCGTTTTTTGATGTTTGTGTAACTTTCGTAGATTTAATTTGAGATATAATTTATGTTAACATTCTTGTTAAATTATGTAAGAATTATAATTTTATAACTTGAAGCACCTTAGGTAAAATACGTGATCTTTGTATCAACAAATACAACAAGATAAAAATAAAATAGGTAAGACTTTCACATTAATCATAACAATATACATCTAAATATTTAGCCATCTGCAAACAAATAGATGAACCATAGCTAAAAATTTCTACAATTCATTTACTGACTATTCTTTGAGTGGCGCTACTACAGCGCCAATCTCACAAGTGTCTTGCCACCAAACTAATTTCATTTGGCCGCCAGAGAGGTACCGTCCAATTTAATGCATGTGGTCGGTTGTCTTTATACCGTATTTATCTGTGGTATTATCAACTGAAAGTAATTTAATATTTCTAGTAGCAGGTGCTACAATGTAATTTTACTGTTGAACTAAATTCTTTAATAACGGTGCAAAATCAAAGCGGAAAAGAAAAAAACGGTTTCCATGTCAAATGTCGAACAAAAAGTGTGAGAGCGATTTTGTTTGCCTTCAGAGGTGGTGCGAAAAAATTGGTAATTAGTTCGAACGCATGCATGAATGTGTATAAATCTTAAAAACGAGTACTATGAGAGACAATAAAACGATTTCAAGCAAAAAAATGTTATTTATTATTGCTGCAGATTACAAGTTATTTAGTGTATTTTTTTCTGATTTTTTTTACAAGCTTACTTAGAATATTTGGCACCCTCCAATATTTTTTCCCTCGGAGATCGGAGGAGATATATTTGTAGTAGTTTTTTATTTTTTTTAAACATCTAATATTTTCAGATCTCACTTACTTTTTTTGACACAAACGCTATTTATATATTGTTCAACTAGTCATGCTTTCTAAAACCAAATCCACATTTATAAATTTTTAGCGTGATTGTTTTGACTTTAATACAATTTAAGTCATCTTCAGGTATTTGTACGAAAGTCGAAACAATTGTAGTTTAATTAAATTATATATTTGGAGAAGACAAGTTTTTCAATTCCGTTTTATTGTATTTATTGTTTGTTAATTATAATAATAAATATTTTTAGATGACCAACATAGAAGTTTGACTATTAGTTTAGTACAAGAAAAACTCCAAAGTACGGACGTTTAGGTGCAATAACTTATCTGCGTAGTTCTCCTAAAATTTTGACATTTAATTTCAAAGCCGTATGACACGAAGCTCAATTTTACAGAAAAAAGAATATTTTATTATTTTTATTTGAAAATTTACCACCGTGTAAAACATGATATTTTATGTTCATTTGTAAATTATTTAAAACCTCATCGAAATGATAAAGCAAAAGTGAATTTCTAGTCACTGTTCCATGGCTGATAGCAAAATTTGACAAACTGCTGACAGATGTATTGATTGTTCAGTTTTTAAACAAGAAGATTCCAACAGTTGCAAGACTTCTATCATCGTTTACATATTGTTACTAAAAAATCAATTTGCAAGTTAATCATCAACACTGATGTCTTTACTCAGTGAAATGTAAAATATTTAAAAATATACATGTCCGTAACAAGACTTTGGAAGCTATTAGTTTTACATGCAGTAAATCGACAAGTGACCATAGCAGAAATCAATGTAAAATTTCATAGATTGAGGAAAAATTTTTCGACCCATTATAGGAAACATGCTGATTAGTGACGGCGTCAAGGGGAGGCTGAAAGGGCACATGCTCAAATAGTTGATCATTATGTAGTATATATTCAAAATTTTATTCAGTTTTGATCAGGAGAACTATTTTATTGTAGTACTTGTTTCCAGTGGTTTCCAGTTGAGTTTGTTTATTTTAGTTTTACTTTAATGTTTAAGTACGTTGATTTTCTCGACTACCTACTACACTAAATCGTTAACTCAATTATTAGCTGTATATAAAAAGATGACGCACATTTCGGCCATTTGTAAAACAGGAAAAATTTTATTTTTTGTTAATTGATGACTACCATCTTGTAGGTATCTTACAAACTGTTATTAAGAACATTAATAAACATTAAGTACGTATATACAACATGTGAACAAACTTTAACTTTACAAACACCTCGCAAGAAACGATGAAAACGTTGATCCTTTTTCTTCAACAAAGCAATGAATATCAAAATACTTCGATACATCAATGGTCGTAGCCGACGTTTCCTTAAGGAGGAGATTTAATAAACTCAATCAGGCAAAAACGTCATTAGTATTAAGAACATTAAGGACGCTTATCGAACTGAGACAATAATTCGGGTCGAAGCTTCGCTCTTTATGTAAGCTATTGTTTTTGAACGCTAAACTTTTTCCGTTATTATTTAATATACTATAAGGCAGCGGTTCATAAACTTTTAATAATCATGGCCCTCTTAAAGCTTCTAGCTTCTACCGCAAGGTTCTAATAGCATTTTTGTGTTCTCTCAAAAAGAAATCAAGAGCTCCTAAATTCGCTGATATCAGATGCAATTACGATTTGAAAATGATGTGTCCTCAAACTATACCCACGCCTAATAAAAAAAATTAACAAAGTATACGCTCGACATAACGATAATTTGATGTCTGACTTTAAAATATGCAAACGTCTTCAAAACAAAAAACCGCAGTTTTGTTACTGTAGATTAAAGTAACCGTTCCGTAATTCCTGTTGCGTTGTGTAAATAACTTTATAGTTTTCTAATTGAACAGTTGATTTACTGAAACCAAAAAAAAAAACAAAGAAAAAGAAAAGGCAACACATTTGTATTTTCTACATATTCTACGTTGTCCACATCAAATGTATTATACAGAAAATTATCATTTTGTACTTACAGATAATGTGTTGTGTGTGTATGTATATTGTACTCAATGCATATTTTGAAGACATTTTTAGAAGAAAAACATAAACTCTTTAGAATTAGTGATTATTTGAAAATAACATTAACGTGTAATTTTTAAACAAATAGTTATATAAAAAAGTTAGGGCGTTGAGAACTGCCATTACCACTCGAAAAATAAAAGTCCTCAAAATATACACCTGATAAATAATTTCAGAAATGTCCCCAAAGTATGCGCTCGACATAAAGATACTTCGAGGTCCGACCTCAAAGAATGCAAATGTCTTCAAAGTATGCTTTAGACATAAATTTTGTCCTTGAAGTATGCACCGGATATATATATATATATATATATAGGTATAAACTGCACGCAATTGAGCCCGATATGTAAACAGGTGCCCGATGAGCCCGGGCGGTAACGCCTTTCTACACGACGTTATTAGCGCGCTGTTAACCCCGACTGTGTTGCCAATATTATACACGCTCTAAACGTAGTTATTAAGCGAAATTCGAATGATTTGAAATTTTAACATTTGCGTTTAGTCTTTGCAGATAACTCTCTTAAACATCTTCCGATCTAATAATTTTTTTTTAAAATTTAACTTGATTAATATTGACGTAACAAATAAACTTTCTGCAGATTTAAAATAAAAACTGTATTCAAGCATTAAACTCTTTTTATGATTGGTGCAAAGTTTGTTTTATTTGTAAATATAATTCAAAATTGTAAGCTATAACTTCTGTGTATTAGCAAATTATTATCTGAAAAAACCTACTCAAAACGGCAGCAAATTAAATAATTTTCTTTAAAATTCCGCATGTAACTCTGTTTTTGGCAACTTTTTAAAGAAATGTTAAATTTAACCGTTGCCGCAAGTACCACGACTAACCTAGAGTGTGTTATTTGTCGTCATTTAACAAGCACAAATTAAGTTTTAAATCAAACTTACAATATACCGCATAATAAAAAAAATAATGATTCTACAATCGTATTTTGATGACATACACATATATACAGAGATGCGCCTAAAACTGGGATATATAACGGTTCTTCGGGCTTGAGAACGTAGCGTTTATATGTTTTACGGGCTCAACAACAACCTGTTTACATGTTTGTACCTACATATTCTTATTTACGCACACAAAGTTTTTCTAATAAATCGGAAATAAATTTAAAGGTTAGTTTTGGGCATACAGTATGTCATACAACATTATCATGAAATTTTAGTTGAAATTAAAATATGTATGTGATAGTAAATAGAATACTCTGTTTCAAATAACGAAATTGAGGAATTCTAATAAATAGTCTGAAACATTTTCACTCAATTTATTTGTTCCTTAATGTGGACGTTAAATGCCGATTAAAGTAACAGATTTATCATTAATCGGACCGTCACAAACTATTAAAAAAAGCTTAGAACGAACTGCAGATCATCATATAGTAACTCCAGAAACAATGTTGGATTTCTGCTCTAACGAAATTCTTGGCATAAAAATTAGTTTTTTGTATCGAGTGTGAATGTTCAAGCTGCTGTAACACATGTATTAATAAGATAATAACATAAAAAGGTACAACAATTTAATATAGTTTAGGTTTCTCACGGTCACAGCTAGTTGATACCGTAAAGGTTTTCAGTTTTCTATAATTGTGATGCTGTCAATATCGTTAAGCCAATAAGCTAAACCTTCTAAGAAAATATAATGTTTTGTTTCAAAAAATTCAATATTCCATCATATGTTATATTTACGTAATAAATCTCACTTACAATACACACAATTTCAATGAAAATAAAAACATAATATCACGTTTAAAAAAACATTCAACCTACTTGCTATACTATAAAATACAAACAAAATAGATAAAACTACACAAAAAAGTAACCATTGCAAATAATATTTTTAACCTAATAAAATTACTTAGATATTTGCTTTAAAAAAAGTGTATCGACACTAAGAATGTGACAACAACAAGACGACCAATGTAGCCTGAAAAACGCGATTTCATCGAATTTCAAGCATTTTTTTTGTACTAAAAGTGGGTTTTTTTGATCAGTTGTTGGGTTTATTCTTTTTAGGATAATAAAACTTAATTTCTGAATAACATTAGGTGCTTACATTAAACGACATAGACACTAGAGTCAGTTAAAAATCACTGAAAATAAGTTAAAAAACGTATTTTTAGCAGCGCGTCATTGTTGATCGGTATTGAATAAATTTTCGTTGTGCACTCAAAAAAAGCATAAAAATTATGTTTTTCAATTCGGTCAGGTGAAAACGGGTGTTCATCAAAACTAAATGTGCGTAGATTTCTTTTTTAGGATTCTAAAATAAGTCATCTTTTACTTTTAGACGATTTCATATGAAATAACTCAAACTTTAAAAAAATTCTTATTTCTTGTAAGAAGTGGATTAACTGTTTGTCTTAATTATTATTTTTCTAACTTTTAAGTAAATTGTCATCATAATTACTTAAAAACTCTGTGTCGATTTTAAAATTTATGACTGTAAGTTTTGTTTCTCTTTCTGCTAGGACAATTCTTTTTTTTCAATTTTGTTTGTAAAACTTTGTGTTGGTAAAACCAAATTTAATTTTTTTGAATTGTACAGTGTTATCTGCAAAATTATCATAACTTTCCATAATTATTTCACGAGAAGTAATATTTTCCAACTGATTTTACAAAACTCTTTCAGACTACTAAAAAATTTCCATGCTTCTAAGAATTTTTACACTACAAAACAAGATTCCTACATTGTTTTTAAAGATTTTTAGTAAAAGAAAAAAAAATATATGAGAAATGCTAATATCATATCCTAAGACATACCTTTTTCGTTATATGGTTTTTATTAAATGTATGTATTTATGTTTCAAATTATTTTATAGGTATCACATCATGAATGAACCAACAAATCATTCTTATAACTTTAAAGTTTCTTAGCTACCTATATTGTACTTTTGATCCAAATCTCTTTAGAGGTTTTTAAATAATTTTTTCAATACTTTTAATACAATTAAATTTAATTTAATAGTTATAAAAGTACCACATTCTATATAAGTACGTACAAGCATCACGTAGAAATTGCAAACGTTTTTAAAAATCAACTTCCGATTTTTGACTAAAACCGTTTGTATTGTTATTGTGAAAAATTATTAAAACGTGATGATACTCAAAAAGTGCATAAAATTCATACTAAAGTAAAATACACTTAGAATATACGTTTACTGCTTGTTATTAAGCCCATCCAACGTTGTCGCATGTTGGGCTACACAACGTACCGTCCGTGTCTGTAGACAGTTTGTATATAAAAGCGACCTCTGCAGCGACTAACTCTGAACTATTTTATATATAATGAAGATATAAACGGTACAATATGAAGCCCGGCCAAATTTTTGGATTTACACGTTTTGATGCTTATATAATCGTATTTTGATTATATACACATGGATACGTAGATGAGCCCGAAACCGGGCTTAATAGCGTTTCTTCGGGCTACAGAGCGTAACGTTTATATATTCTACGGGCTCAACAGCAACCGGTTTATATGTCTATATATATATATATATATTTGTAGAGACGCTACTACGAGGATGTTTTCATTTGTATCGCGTATAACTATGAAGCTATGCTTCAGACTACGAGGATATCCTCATAGTGTGCTGCTATTTCCTTATGAGTACGAGCTTACGATTAAGGCCACATCTAGCGGCGGTTGTGTAACACCATATATGTGTGGCAGATGTCGCTGCATATAAAATTTTAATAATTAATGTAATATGAACGGGGATTGTAGCAACCTCAACGATTTTCAGTTCTACATGGGAAAGTTTACTAGCAATAATATTTACGACACGCTAGTAGGTAAATATGTATATACAAAAACAATAAGGAAATTTGGAATAAAATATTTTTTTTAGTCTTTTCGGAAACTCACAAAAATACAAGATATTGTATATTGTATTGCTAATAAGATAACTGCATAACTACACACAACACAAAAATTATGTACCTAACAAAAACTAATTTTAATTATCAGTAGTAAAATATTGTGCTCTTATTACTTGAATTTTTAAGAAACTTTTGTTATTTCGTTTTTCTAATAACTCACTTTTTGTATAAAATAAATTATTACCCGAACAACCTTTGCTGCGAAAGGGTGGAACTTAAATAACTTTTTATAATCTTTAATTTTGATAAACTTTTATTTATATTAAATTACATACATGAATAATTTAAAAACATTTTCAGGTTACCTTAATATTGATTCTAATAATATTATTCTTTATTTCATAGTATGGAGTTTCTTAAGTAGTTATTCATCAGAAAGGAGAAAAGTCGTATCTGCATTTTTCTGACTGTATGACTGAAACATTTGAAGTTGAAAAACACAACTCAAGTATTTACTTCACTTTATACCCACTTATCACTTAATGCAGTTTTACAAAAAAATACCCTGCTACATGAAAATCATTTTTGCTCGAAAAAAATGCAAATATGACGTTGTCTTATATATTCTTCGTAATTTACGGTTGTTTTAGTTCCTATATTTTTTTTATTCGCATTTCTTAATTTGCGCTTCTTTTTTAATTTTTAACTCATCGTTTGGTTTTTTTTTGTTTTTCTTGATAAGGCGATACAAATAGCAATATCGTTTAGTTTATTTATAATATGTCGTCATGTAAATAAATAAAAACGTTAATCGTAAGTTGAGGGCCACAACTTAAAATTATGAAACGAAAAAAAAGTTCAATGAATCGAGGCCATCAAGCCGCGTGGTCTTGGTATGACGGTAAAGAAACCCTGCCCGGAGGATTCCTTGTAAAGTGATAACGATTGCAAATGCTTAAATCATGCTGTGTCGACGTGTTTATATTCGTATTTACTTATGCATTTTATAATCATAATAATTATTTTTTTTATTAAAATTTATAAAAAACATAGTCAAATCTCGATAACTCGAATCTCAAGATGCACCAAAACAAACTTATCGAAAATTCGATTTTTTCATGCCAATAAATATGTAAGACGTAGGACAAGAACCGCAAATTTTGTAACAATTTAAAAAGTGCATTTTTTGTAGTGTGAGATTATTTTATTATATATGTAAAAATTATCTTCTTCAGTTGTAACGAAGTTGATTCGGAGAACAATTTTACGGCCGTATGCATACCATTATAGTACCTACGTGCTGATTGTATAAACAATTTGATTATTCATAATTTTATTACCTCTGCTCTTTTAAAGGAAAAAGTAAAAAAATTAAATCAAACAAATTTTTGTGCACTTACAATCATATGAACGTATTTATTGTATATAAAGACAAATTAATAATCAATAATTTTTTGTAATTCGCAATACAAATACTTTTCATGTAAAATAAGAAATCATGTTTAAGTTTAAATCTTTTTAAATAAAATCGTTGGAATATTAAAAAGCAGGATGTCTTAAAATGATCAAAAATATTTTTATTTCGACATTGCCAATTCATCGCATCGTGTTAGCTGTTTATCTTAAGTTTGTTACTGCTTATCTTGTGTCATAAACATAATCTAACTAGAAAGAAATGTTAGCAAATTACCAAGTGTTAAACAGAGATATGCAAATGAAAATAAATTTACAGAGGTACTTAGTTATGATTTCGTTTGACGAAAATAATTTAGGATAAAGGTGAAACCGCCTATAAAAATGCATTATTGCCTTACCGTACTTTTTGAAATCACTTGCAGATAAGCTCGTATATATACTGTGTTTCAATATTTGAATCCACTTTTATGAAACTAATCAATCGAAAAGTAAATCTCCTTTTGATTAAATTTTTGCGTCAAAAGTTTTTATATTAGATCTTGTTTCACCAAAAAAAATCGGGACCTGTAACAAGGGGAGCTCAGGTGACATTACTTTTGCTCGTTGTATTGTATATTCTTTGTAATTTACGTTTGTTTTATTTCCTATATAATTTTTTTCATTTCTACTGTTTAATTTACACTTCTTTTTTAACTTCATGAGTAATCGCTGCTTTTTAACCAAAAAAGTACAAATAGCTTATAATATGTCGTCATATAAATAAATAAAAACAATAATCGTAAGTTGAGCAAAAGTTAAAATTAGGTAAAGAAAAAAAGTTCAATGAATCAAGTGCACGCTACCAAGCCGCGTGATTTTGCTTCGAAAAAGTCAGCAAACCGGGATTATCAGTGGTGAATTTACGCTTAGGCCCGTGAACCCGGGCCTAGGGCGACAAAACTCTAGCAATGCTTCGCTATGGAACAGATTTCATCGTTGTAAACATAATGTAGTATTATATATAAATACAAAATGATTTTAAATATTCCAGGAATGTTTACAATGGTAGAAGGTTTTGTTACAAAAATTTATTTTAGGTTAGGTTAATTTATTCAGATACTAAAAAACCTGTATTATGTGCTCTATGTTTATTACTCGGCAAAAATAGAGAAATCAAATGTTTTCACTGGTGAACGTCTCGTGACTAGAAATACTCAATAATACGCATGGAAAGTAATAAAAATTCTGATTTTCATAAAACTAATGTTAGTCATTTTAAACTCAAACACGTGCTGATAAACTTATGATACAACAGCTCGATGAAGAAATTTTGTGTTGGAAAAAATACTGCCATTCCAAACACATTCAGAAAAAATTACACAATTCCAGTAGTTTTTTAGAAATTATAGATTTTCTTGCTGAATTCGGTCCATCTTTACCTAAACATTTAAAATATTAAGTGCACTCTGGAAGTGTAATAAAGTATTACAACAAATTTCTACTGAAGTTAAAAACGTTAAGTATTTTGGTTACCATTGTTATTAGGTATATACGTAAAAATGGTGAAATAGTAGAGAGGTTTTAAATTATACCAAATAGTGGTCATAAAGCTAAAGATATTGAGCACGCTATTTGAAATGCTTTTTAAAGAAATGGTCTTGAGATAAAGCACTCTTGTGGTGAATCTTATGACAATGCTAGCAATATGTCAGGTGTATATGCTGGACTTTAGACACGAATTAAAACAATTAATTCTTAGACAGATTACGTTCCTTGCGCTGCACATTTCTTAAATTTACTAAAGACTTGTGTAGCTAAATCGGTATCTGACGCAGCTAATTTTTTTTAGTACTTTGCAAACTATATAATTTTTTCACGATATCTACACATCGTTGGGAGATTTTGATGTAACGTACAAGTCTAAAGCTTAAGGGTTTTTTATAAATTGTTGGTCTGCTTAAAATGATGCATTTTATGCTTTAGAAAAGAGTGGGCTTTATTCCAGAAAATACAGGAAAAAAATCAAATACCTGAAGTTGTTGGACTGCAAAAAACATTTCGAAACAGCAATTTTAGTCATTGTTTGAAAGGTAATTTTAGATCGTTTCAATGCTGCTAGTAAGAAACAAGTTGATTTATCATCGTTGTCCAAGAGACTTGTTTTCTTCAAAGATATAAAAGATAAACAATTTTTTCAATAGGAAGAAAAATTCGAAAACTTTAGCCAGTACTCAAGAGTAAATGAAAAAGAATCTTTTTCTAGACAGAAAAATTTTAGTACCGCATTTTGGAATTACTAAATCTCAAAATAATATATTTTTAATATTCATATATGAGATATTTAATTTCTAATCATGGCAACAAGGCGCCATATCAGACACGGCCTAGGGCGCAATCGATTCTAAATACCCTTATGCGTACTATGAGATTTCGCGCTTCCGTTGTAAAGCGATAATGATTGCAAAGGCTTAGATGATGTTATGTATCTCGACATAGTGGCGTAGCTACATATTTAGCGCTCTGGACAAAGTAAAATTTATGGCGTTCTTTTGTTTATCGGAAAAGTTTGTTTTCTAATCTAAATGTTCTTCAATTTAAAACCAGCGTTTTTACAAAAAGCATAAAGAAGTTACAGTACACAAAGTTAAAATTTTGGAACTGCAAATAATGATTTTAAATTGAAATGAAAAAAATTATATCACATTAAAAACATAAAATGTTTTTCTAAAAAATAATAAACATAAGAGGAACATGCAAGTCATAAATCAACAGTTTATCAAGTATTCAATGTTCAATTTTCATTATTTCAAAAAAATTATACTTAGAATTCGACATAACTAAACTTTTTTCATAAAATGATGAAAAAACAAACAAACTAATTCAATCAAACTATTTCGAGTGTCGGTCACCGTACGCACACGAACCCTGCAAAATGTAGATAAGTGATTATGACTACACAAGAAAGAGATAACAGTCAGCGTTGCGTTCGTATACATTAATTAGTTTATTTTCGTCAATTCAATATAAAATTGTTAAAAGCAAAGTACTAATTTTAGTAAAATCAGCATTACATTTTACATGCAGTATTGTCCATATAGATAGCAACTTTTGAAAATTCCAGGTATTTTAATGAACAAAACAAATTATAAAAAAGTTACTAGTAGTTATTTCTTTTATTCTATTATAAAATATTGACAATAAGTTTAATGATAACTTTTTTAAACCTGTTATAAACATTTTAACTTAGACATAACATAGATAGCACCTTATGATTTCAAAGCATGCTTCGGACCATTGTGATGTTGAAAAATGTATTTAATAGAAATATATTCTTCGGCATATGGTTCCATGATGTTTTTAAAAGTATCTTTTACTTGTATTTTTGAGACCTTCAATACTATTAAATGGCCCCATTATCATATGCCGAAAAAGTTTCCATCATGTTTTACTGTTGATACAATGTACTTTGGATCAAATCTTTTATTAGCAGGTCTTCGTACATGCTGTATACCATCACTATTAAACAAATTAAATTTAGATTCATCAGTGAATACCACTCTTTCTCATTGTTCCACTGTCCAGTTGACCCTCACATTATTTTTTTATCAATCCTGCAGTAACTAATCTTCTTCGTTCTGTTTCCGAAGAAATAATTTTTCCGTCTTCTAGAGCAATTTTCTCCAAAAACTTTTTATACTTGTTAAGAATGAAATTTCACACTTCGCTCTATTTCGACCCATTTTAAGTAAAAGTAAAAAATACTATACTAAATTATTGTGATATCTTATACTTTATGATATAAATGCGAGTTTGAACAAGTTAGAAGCTGTAGTTGCTATCTTTATTACCAAACCAAATTCTGTTTGAAACAATTAACAAAATGGTTTAATATTTTTTATATAGTTTTTATTGTTTATTATATCAAACCTAATTGACTTAAATTGATATAAAAATAAATTCCAAAAATATCTTACACATTTAAAAAAAATCTAAAAAATAAAAAGTTAATTTTATGGTCAATACTGTTATGTTGATTAAAACTAATTGAAAGTAAAATTTTCGTACGTCTGGTGACTGTTTAAAACCTTACTTTACTTGTAATTGAAAACGTTGTGAATCAAATATAATCTTTAGAAGCAGAATAAAACATAATACAAAAAGTTTCTTTCTCTCTATTTAATTAAAAATTCACAATGTAATTTGAATCCAGCTAGCATTTGACTTTTTTATAAAACTTAGTTTTTCTTTTGCTAAAATGTAGGTGTTTCAAAATTTCAAAATCAGTCCTGCAGGTACATTTGTAAAGCAAAAGTAATGTAAAAAGAACCAAACATGCTAAATTCTGTCCTAGAAATGATTTTATTTTTAATCGGTTCTAATTTTTAGCCTAACAACGAAAGTTAGATCTAAAACCTCGAATAGAGCCTCACGAGTAACACTTCTGATTCTTTTTATTCTATGAGTTAGACTTTTTGATTAATCTAGAATACTGTCAAACTGCCTTACAGATTTCATATCATTTATAAATAAGTTGATGGTAGATTCTTATATTAAATAGATCCTTTGATTTGAAGGATAGGCACTAAATAAAACAAATCGATTATTTTTTCTACGTTTTGTCAGCTATTGCGCCAACTACACCAGGCCTATCTGTAGTAAATGGTGTTGTGTTTGGGCAGAAATTTAACGTTTACGGTTGAGGAAAGTTAAATTCAATTGAGTATTCTAGTCAACACAATCGTAATATTAGTGAACGAATATTTCCAGTACTTCTTGTTTTTCATTCTTTGCTGTAATTGTAATTTATTATTCTAGTTAGTAAGTTTTTAATTATACTGACAAGTTAACCATGTTTATGACTCTGTTACTTTTTAAATTATAAGTACCATTTAATATAGATGGAATAGTTGACGAAACGTAGCCAGAGCAATAGATTTGTTTTATTTCTGACTGGTGCCTACCCTCCACATCGAATCTATTTAATATAGAAATAAACCGTCAAATGATAAGTTTTTTGGAGGAGTTTATATCCTTACCTCATAGTAATTTATAAATAATAATGTAATGCAACACATTACCCTTTTTTGTATTACAATTAAGTTTTACAGAAAACTAGACAAACTTAATTATAAATTTGCATCTTTTTAATTTTAAATAAATATAGTCAAACTCGGATCTCAAGGTGTAACTAAAGCAATTCGACTTATCGAAAATTCGAAAAATCGACTTTTTCATGCCAATAAATATGTAAGAATTAGATAAGAACTGTAAATTTTGTATTGATGTGAAAAATGTATTTTTTGTAGTGTGCAATTATTTTATTACATAAGTTAAAGTATTTTTAAGCAGCTGTATGAAAATTAATTCGAAGATTAATTTGCTGACCGTGTGCGTACATCATAGTACCTACGTGCTGATTGTATAAACAATTTCATTATTCATAATATGTTAAGTCTGCTCTTTTAAAGTAAAAATTAATCGAGTAAAATTAAAAATATACATATATTATGATTTTTTGTTTTTAAGTAGAAAACAAAAAATTATAGATTTTTATTATTATTTGCTTAAAAAAAACATTAACTCTAACAACTAATTAACAAGAAAACACAACCGAGTTAGCTAGGTATAAAGGTAGTAAACGTTGTAATTTGATTTTTGCTAAGAAAACACAAGTTTATACAATATTAGGTATGGTTAAAAATTTGTGGAAATTTTCCAGAGTACCACTAGCCTTTCTTAGAATTTCTTTAACATTTGTGTTGACTGTTTAATTACTGTTTATCTTGAATCATAAACATATTTACACGCTAGACTGAAAAGAGACACTCAAACTAAAATGCATTGAATATTGTCTTAAAGAAAGCTTAAAAAAACGCATCAATGGAAATCGAATAATTTACTTATGCATATAAGCATTCTTACTGTTAAATCTCAAATCAATAATAGATTTTTGTGCTAAAGTAACAGCATTACTAATCATATGAGACATTCAACCTGTAGTTATCTTTATGCAAAATACGCAAAAGTGTTTGTTTATATACGTTCTGTTTCTCATCATTTGTAAACGTAAACATTTTGAAGTTACGTTGATATAAAACAAAACACTTTTTGTTTCCCACGTTAGTCAGTTGCTAAAACTGCCAAGATACTTAATTTTTTAATTATAAAGTATTTATAACTTTATCAATCAAAAATGAAAATACTTTATATTCTATATGAAATGTCAATTTGAAATCTACATCATAAAATTTATATTTTTAATAAACTGAAGATTAAAATAAACTGAAAACTAAAGAAGTTAACTGTTTTTTACATATAAAGATAGTCTTAGGGCCCTGTTGTACTGTAAATCCATTGTTAAATACTTGCCAAATTTAAAGAAAATAAGGTAATTGATTACAAAACAAATTACACAATTTAGAACATTATGCAGTATGTTTGTGAAAAACACAACAGATCACAAGCTAAAGTTAAAGAATATTGTAGGTTTCCCAAATACATCCACAATTTTACTTGTTTATTGAATCTGTTAAAAATGTGAAGAGAATGTTGCTTCTTTTTACTTTTATTAAAAATTTGTACACGCACTGATATTGCTCCTTGTTGAAGATTCTTGAAACAAACGACCAAATTAAAAAATTTACCATCCTCTGTCTAAACAAAAGAATCCACACTATATAATGTGCCTAGAGCAAATACAATTAATATATACATGTATTAATAAAGACGCTGATGTTAACACTAAATGCAAACAAGCTATAATCTTCTTAAATGTCATAAAAAAATTGTAAACTAGAATCTGGGTTTTACGTTTGAATCAAGTTTTTAGAGATTTTAAATGAGTTGCAGTTGGCAGATCAAGACAATAATTTTCTGTTCGTACGATTTATAAATCTGCAAAGAAATGTCAAATTGATACAGCACTAGCTGTTAAACTAAAAAGTTTTGTGAAAAAGAAACAACAGTTTAATTACCTCTACGGGTTTAGTTTAAATAACGATAGTTTTGACTCGAAATTATTCTGACACATTAAGATTTGGAAATTATGTACTTATGGTTGACACTTTGGTCACTGTTCCAGGGGTGGCAAGTACATGGTTGCATTAAAGTCAATGCACCCATAGTAGTTACCTAAATGAGTAGACTCAAATTTATATAACATTATATCAGAAGAATCAATTAGTTTAAGTCCTCCCTGTGTGTTTACTAGAGACGGATTGAGAAGATTCGCTTGCTTGCGTCAAGTAAATAGAGGTAGATACGTCAGACACATTGTCCATTCATATAAGAACTAATTCGCTCGACGGTCCTTTCTAGTAGAAAAAGAAAGTACGTTCGTTTATGTAACGAAAATTCAAATGGATTGTGTATGACACGCAAAACTACTTCTGAAATTAAAAGTCTACGTTAGCTTACTTCACAGATTAAAAAAAAGGATTCGATTAATTGTGCAAAAATGGTTCCGACAACTGGTCTAAAGTTCACAATTGCATATAAATTCAGTGCAGTTACTAGCGGTAGTAAAGAAAGTTACAAATGTTTTTGCAAGTTTGAATACAAAAAAAAAAACTAAAGAAACACAAGAAACACGTAAAGCTCTACCGTGCATAATTTCTTTACTTGGCAATTTGTGACCATGAAAAAGAAGATTCCAAGGTTTTTAAACCTTCAAGCAAATGGTAATCCAGCACTCAAAAAATAGACGAAAAACAAAAAGGTTTTTAAATGACTTTCAAAGGAAGTAGCCAATGAAGTTTGGACATGACATTTTTTGTTCTAAATGAAATTTTTGAAGAAATGCAGCACCAATCCTTTTTTTTCAATAATAAATGAAACCACAGATTGTAGTAATTCTAAGCAGATTTCATTCAGCATTCTAATAACTCCAGTGGCTCCAGAGTGGAAAGAATATTTTCTCAGTTTCTATAATACATCTTCGACCGCCACAGTACTCTTTAGAAACTTGTACAAAATTGCTTAATATCAGAGAGTTGATTACATAAAAGAGAAAATCTCCTGAATGTTTGGTTTGTTTTGAAAAATTCCAAAAAGACAGAGTAGTGAATGAATTTGATACCCCAGTTCACCCAAAATGATTAACACCGTTTTGCCCAACAAGGTGGTGTGTTTGCATAAAGTCTTTCAAATTCTTCAAGGATAACTATAAAGTGTTGCTTCCATTTATTTCAACTGATAAAAAAATGAACATCATACATTTAACGTGCGTTATTGACAACAAACTGTTACCTTTATTGATAATTATGGATAAATACATAAATAACTGTTTTGGCACTTACTGACAAATCTAAAACCTGCCGACTCTACACTGTTCTGTCAAAAAAAAACAGTATACATTCATTTAAATGTCTGTAGTACATATGTACATGTTAACAGTTACTTCAGAACCAGTAAGGTAAAAGTTAATCTAGGCATATCTGGAAGGTGTAGAATGTATCCGTTTCAAAAAGAACTAAATTATTGATTTTGTCTGATTTGTTAATTTCTTTAGAAACATAATTGAGATAAAATAATTAATAGAAAAAATTAATACAATAGATCAAATTAAACGCGCGATAACATAAACAGTATGTAGAACTCGATAACGTAAGTATAAATTATGGATTTCTTTCAGTTTTGTTTGAACTTTAGTTAACATATTACCCCTGTTTATGCATCTACTACTAATAAAATAACTATTTAATGACAAAGTAAAAGTCATAGTTATAAAATTACAGAATATCGAAGTGAACAATCTCAAAAAAAGAGAAATTAGAAAAACTCAGAAAATCAAAAAACCCAAAAAAATGCAAAAAAAACATCGATCAAACCAGATGAACAGCAATATTATATATTTTTGAAATTATTTCACTTCAGCGCTTTGTTCCGATATAACAATATATATCTAATCACAAGGTAGATATGTAATTTAATTATTTCCAAATTGTAAATATCCTTCAGAGAAACAAGTGTGCAGCAAAGATGTGTCCATTTTTGTAGTGATAAAATGAAAGGCAATGTTCCTATAAGCGTAATCAGGAAACAATTACGATTAGTTGCTATTATCAGTGCATTATTAAATGTTAATTTACTAAAGATATAGTGTGCCATACGTCCATTCTTATAACGGACTGTACGTTATTTAAACTATATTCATATGTCCGGTCCGTTTTTTTAATGCGTCTGTTTTTTAATAGTTCTATGTTATTTTTTTGAAAGATTTCAACTGCAATGTCAACTCTATTGTGCACATTTCCGAATCATCCCGAAGTAGCCGAATTCATGTTGCGCTTGTAATTCTGCGTATGTGCATCTTCCCAATTCCGATGTCAAAACTCAAAACGCAGTTCACTTTGATTTGTGGTAAGGTTGTAAGGTATCCCATTGGTTTATTATTATTTAAGTTCATTTGACGACGTGTAGTGAATTAGCCTATTAGAAAATTTTGAACAAAAATAGTTATAAAAGAAGGGTGCTGAGAAGAGTCCGTACAGTGTACTATTTGCAATTCAGAATTTTCGATTGCACAAGGTAGTCGCCGTGACATTGCGCAACATGTAAATACTCAGAAACATAAAAAAGCTAAGTGTGCATCGAGAATCAGTCAAGCTGTTACTACATTTTTTAAAATGACCGAACCAAGCAGCAACGATTTGAATTGCGCAGCCAAAGAGACCACATTTGCTTATCACACAGCGCAACATAATTTTAGTTTTAATTTGTCTACTTGCACTTCAAAGTTAATCTCTTCTTTCTATGACCCAAAGTTTTCCAGTGCAAAAACAAAGACTGAAGCAATCATAACTAATGTAATTGCTCCCCATGTATTTACTGAAGTTTCTCAAAATTTACAATCTGTAAATTTTATTACTGTCACTATAGAGGCTTCAAATAGATTTAATCAAAAATTAGTTCCTATTATTGTTAGGTACTTTTTGATAACCAAGTCCATGTGAAGTTATTAGAATTTCAACCTGGCGAAACATCGGATCTTTTAACAGAATACGTTTTCAGAACCCTTGAAAAATACAAACTTACTAAAAGTTATTTGTATTTGTGCAGATAACACAAAAAGTTTTGGGGGTGTAAAACGCAAAGGAAAAATGAATGTTTACAATAAATTAACAAGTAAAGTTGGCCATGAAAATGTGTACAACATGTGGTTGATAAGATGCCAATACTTGATATTGATAGTATTGTAGTAAAAATATATAAGCATTTTTCTATATATACAGTAATGACAAATACTTTGAAAGAATTCTGTCAGTTTCAGAAATCGAATTCAAAAACGTATTAAGCCATTTTGGTACAAGATTTTTTAGAAGAGAACAAAACGGTGCATCTTACTGTGTGCCACTTTGTCATTTTGACTGTGGTTTATCTAAATACAAACCCACAAAGTCAAAGTTTCTTCTTTCGCTTGCCGAGATTACACTGAACGACGGTTAAAGTGTAATCGTGCTCCTAATTTTAATAGGAATTGTACAAAAACACTCAAATGCGTTGCTAAATGGTTAGACAGTCCGCAGGTATAAATAAGATTTTGATGTCGTAATCCGTTTTAGGCTTATCAACCTTGCATTCAAGATACAAATAAATTGTCAAAAGTGCGAGATGCGTAAAAAACGACCTAGTAGAGATAAGAAAACACAGTTAACACTAATCGGTTTCTCTTGTCTCCGGAACTACAATATTCAAATTTGGTAAAGATTTGTCAAAAATTGTAGATTTTAGTCACTTTACGTAAAGAATTTTGAATTTTATAATCTAGTATACGTAGTATCTTACGAGAAGCTAAATAAGTTTATTATTACAATTTGGAAAAAATCGAAATTACCAGGAACGATAGAGAACAAAACGGTGCATCTTACTGTGTGCCACTTTGTCATTTTTGACTGTGGTTTATCTAAATACAAACCCGCAAAGTCAAAGTTTCTTCTTTCGCTTGCCGAGATTACACTGAACGACGGTTAAAGTGTAATCGTGCTCACAATTTTAATAGGAATTGTACAAAAACACTCAAATGCGTTGCTAAATGGTTAGACAGTCCGCAGGTATAAATAAGATTTTGATGTCGTAATCCGTTTTAGGCTTATCAACCTTGCATTCAATATACAAATAAATTGTCAAAAGTGCGAGATGCGTAAAAAACGACCTAGTAGAGATAAGAAAACACAGTTAACACTAATCAATTTCTCTTGTCTCCGGAACTACAATATTCAAATTTGGTAAAGATTTGTCAAAAATTGTAGATTTTAGTCACTTTACGTAAAGAATTTTGAATTTTATAATCTAGTATACGTAGTATCTTACGAGAAGCTAAATAAGTTTATTATTACAATTTGGAAAAAATCGAAATTACCAGGAACGATAGAGAACAAAACGGTGCATCTTACTGTGTGCCACTTTGTCATTTTTGACTGTGGTTTATCTAAATACAAACCCGCAAAGTCAAAGTTTCTTCTTTCGCTTCCCGAGATTACACTGAACGACGGTTAAAGTGTAATCGTGCTCACAATTTTAATAGGAATTGTACAAAAACACTCAAATGCGTTGCTAAATGGTTAGACAGTCCGCAGGTATAAATAAGATTTTGATGTCGTAATCCGTTTTAGGCTTATCAACCTTGCATTCAATATACAAATAAATTGTCAAAAGTGCGAGATGCGTAAAAAACGACCTAGTAGAGATAAGAAAACACAGTTAACACTAATCGGTTTCTCTTGTCTCCGGAACTACAATATTCAAATTTGGTAAAGATTTGTCAAAAATTGTAGATTTTAGTCACTTTACGTAAAGAATTTTGAATTTTATAATCTAGTATACGTAGTATCTTACGAGAAGCTAAATAAGTTTATTATTACAATTTGGAAAAAATCGAAATTACCAGGAACGGTAGAGAACAAAACGGTGCATCTTACTGTGTGCCACTTTGTCATTTTTGACTGTGGTTTATCTAAATACAAACCCGCAAAGTCAAAGTTTCTTCTTTCGCTTGCCGAGATTACACTGAACGACGGTTAAAGTGTAATCGTGCTCACAATTTTAATAGAAATTGTACAAAAACACTCAAATGCGTTGCTAAATGGTTAGACAGTCCGCAGGTATAAATAAGATTTTGATGTCGTAATCCGTTTTAGGCTTATCAACCTTGCATTCAATATACAAATAAATTGTCAAAAGTGCGAGATGCGTAAAACACGACCTAGTAGAGATAAGAAAACACAGTTAACACTAATCGGTTTCTCTTGTCTCCGGAACTACAATATTCAAATTTGGTAAAGATTTGTCAAAAATTGTAGATTTTAGTCACTTTACGTAAAGAATTTTGAATTTTATAATCTAGTGTACGTAGTATCTTACGAGAAGCTAAATAAGTTTATTATTACAATTTGGAAAAAATCGAAATTACCAGGAACGATAGAGAACAAAACGGTGCATCTTACTGTGTGCCACTTTGTCATTTTTGACTGTGGTTTATCTAAATACAAACCCGCAAAGTCAAAGTTTCTTCTTTCGCTTGCCGAGATTACACTGAACGACGGTTAAAGTGTAATCGTGCTCACAATTTTAATAGGAATTGTACAAAAACACTCAAATGCGTTGCTAAATGGTTAGACAGTCCGCAGGTATAAATAAGATTTTGATGTCGTAATCCGTTTTAGGCTTATCAACGTTGCATTCAATATACAAATAAATTGTCAAAAGTGCGAGATGCGTAAAAAGCGACCTAGTAGAGATAAGAAAACACAGTTAACACTAATCGGTTTCTCTTGTCTCCGGAACTACAATATTCAAATTTGGTAAAGATTTGTCAAAAATTGTAGATTTTAGTCACTTTACGTAAAGAATTTTGAATTTTATAATCTAGTATACGTAGTATCTTACGAGAAGCTAAATAAGTTTATTATTACAATTTGGAAAAAATCGAAATTACCAGGAACGATAGAGAACAAAACGGTGCATCTTACTGTGTGCCACTTTGTCATTTTGACTGTGGTATATCTAAATACAAACCCGCAAAGTCAAAGTTTCTTCTTTCGCTTGCCGAGATTACACTGAACGACGGTTACAGTGTAATCGTGCTCACAATTTTAATAGGAATTGTACAAAAACACTCAAATGCGTTGCTAAATGGTTAGACAGTCCGCAGGTATAAATAAGATTTTGATGTCGTAATCCGTTTTAGGCTTATCAACCTTGCATTCAATATACAAATAAATTGTCAAAAGTGCGAGATGCGTAAAAAACGACCTAGTAGAGATAAGAAAACACAGTTAACACTAATCAATTTCTCTTGTCTCCGGAACTAAAATATTCAAATTTGGTAAAGATTTGTCAAAAATTGTAGATTTTAGTCACTTTACGTAAAGAATTTTGAATTTTATAATCTAGTATACGTAGTATCTTACGAGAAGCTAAATAAGTTTATTATTACAATTTGGAAAAAATCGAAATTACCAGGAACGATAGAGAACAAAACGGTGCATCTTACTGTGTGCCACTTTGTCATTTTTGACTGTGGTTTATCTAAATACAAACCCGCAAAGTCAAAGTTTCTTCTTTCGCTTGCCGAGATTACACTGAACGACGGTTAAAGTGTAATCGTGCTCACAATTTTAATAGGAATTGTACAAAAACACTCAAATGCGTTGCTAAATGGTTAGACAGTCCGCAGGTATAAATAAGATTTTGATGTCGTAATCCGTTTTAGGCTTATCAACCTTGCATTCAATATACAAATAAATTGTCAAAAGTGCGAGATGCGTAAAAAACGACCTAGTAGAGATAAGAAAACACAGTTAACACTAATCGGTTTCTCTTGTCTCCGGAACTACAATATTCAAATTTGGTAAAGATTTGTCAAAAATTGTAGATTTTAGTCACTTTACGTAAAGAATTTTGAATTTTATAATCTAGTATACGTAGTATCTTACGAGAAGCTAAATAAGTTTATTATTACAATTTGGAAAAAATCGAAATTACCAGGAACGGTAGAGAACAAAACGGTGCATCTTACTGTGTGCCACTTTGTCATTTTTGACTGTGGTTTATCTAAATACAAACCCGCAAAGTCAAAGTTTCTTCTTTCGCTTGCCGAGATTACACTGAACGACGGTTAAAGTGTAATCGTGCTCTAATTTTAATAGAAATTGTACAAAAACACTCAAATGCGTTGCTAAATGGTTAGACAGTCCGCAGGTATAAATAAGATTTTGATGTCGTAATCCGTTTTAGGCTTATCAACCTTGCATTCAATATACAAATAAATTGTCAAAAGTGCGAGATGCGTAAAAAACGACCTAGTAGAGATAAGAAAACACAGTTAACACTAATCGGTTTCTCTTGTCTCCGGAACTACAATATTCAAATTTGGTAAAGATTTGTCAAAAATTGTAGATTTTAGTCACTTTACGTAAAGAATTTTGAATTTTATAATCTAGTGTACGTAGTATCTTACGAGAAGCTAAATAAGTTTATTATTACAATTTGGAAAAAATCGAAATTACCAGGAACGATAGAGAACAAAACGGTGCATCTTACTGTGTGCCACTTTGTCATTTTTGACTGTGGTTTATCTAAATACAAACCCGCAAAGTCAAAGTTTCTTCTTTCGCTTGCCGAGATTACACTGAACGACGGTTAAAGTGTAATCGTGCTCACAATGGGAATTGTACAAAAACACTCAAATGCGTTGCTAAATGGTTAGACAGTCCGCAGGTATAAATAAGATTTTGATGTCGTAATCCGTTTTAGGCTTATCAACGTTGCATTCAATATACAAATAAATTGTCAAAAGTGCGAGATGCGTAAAAAGCGACCTAGTAGAGATAAGAAAACACAGTTAACACTAATCGGTTTCTCTTGTCTCCGGAACTACAATATTCAAATTTGGTAAAGATTTGTCAAAAATTGTAGATTTTAGTCACTTTACGTAAAGAATTTTGAATTTTATAATCTAGTATACGTAGTATCTTACGAGAAGCTAAATAAGTTTATTATTACAATTTGGAAAAAATCGAAATTACCAGGAACGATAGAGAACAAAACGGTGCATCTTACTGTGTGCCACTTTGTCATTTTTGACTGTGGTTTATCTAAATACAAACCCGCAAAGTCAAAGTTTCTTCTTTCGCTTGCCGAGATTACACTGAACGACGGTTACAGTGTAATCGTGCTCACAATTTTAATAGGAATTGTACAAAAACACTCAAATGCGTTGCTAAATGGTTAGACAGTCCGCAGGTATAAATAAGATTTTGATGTCGTAATCCGTTTTAGGCTTATCAACCTTGCATTCAATATACAAATAAATTGTCAAAAGTGCGAGATGCGTAAAAAACGACCTAGTAGAGATAAGAAAACACAGTTAACACTAATCAATTTCTCTTGTCTCCGGAACTAAAATATTCAAATTTGGTAAAGATTTGTCAAAAATTGTAGATTTTAGTCACTTTACGTAAAGAATTTTGAATTTTATAATCTAGTATACGTAGTATCTTACGAGAAGCTAAATAAGTTTATTATTACAATTTGGAAAAAATCGAAATTACCAGGAACGATAGAGAACAAAACGGTGCATCTTACTGTGTGCCACTTTGTCATTTTTGACTGTGGTTTATCTAAATACAAACCCGCAAAGTCAAAGTTTCTTCTTTCGCTTGCCGAGATTACACTGAACGACGGTTAAAGTGTAATCGTGCTCACAATTTTAATAGGAATTGTACAAAAACACTCAAATGCGTTGCTAAATGGTTAGACAGTCCGCAGGTATAAATAAGATTTTGATGTCGTAATCCGTTTTAGGCTTATCAACCTTGCATTCAATATACAAATAAATTGTCAAAAGTGCGAGATGCGTAAAAAACGACCTAGTAGAGATAAGAAAACACAGTTAACACTAATCAATTTCTCTTGTCTCCGGAACTAAAATATTCAAATTTGGTAAAGATTTGTCAAAAATTGTCGATTTTAGTCACTTTATGTAAAGAATTTTGAATTTTATAATCTAGTATACGTAGTATCTTACGAGAAGCTAAATAAGTTTATTATTACAATTTGGAAAAAATCGAAATTACCAGGAACGATAGAGAACAAAACGGTGCATCTTACTGTGTGCCACTTTGTCATTTTTGACTGTGGTTTATCTAAATACAAACCCGCAAAGTCAAAGTTTCTTCTTTCGCTTCCCGAGATTACACTGAACGACGGTTAAAGTGTAATCGTGCTCACAATGGGAATTGTACAAAAACACTCAAATGCGTTGCTAAATGGTTAGACAGTCCGCAGGTATAAATAAGATTTTGATGTCGTAATCCGTTTTAGGCTTATCAACCTTGCATTCAATATACAAATAAATTGTCAAAAGTGCGAGATGCGTAAAACACGACCTAGTAGAGATAAGAAAACACAGTTAACACTAATCGGTTTCTCTTGTCTCCGGAACTACAATATTCAAATTTGGTAAAGATTTGTCAAAAATTGTAGATTTTAGTCACTTAACCTAAAGAAAATTCAATTCAATCAATACGGTAAGGTGTCGAAACCAACAAAATTCAAAGACAGGAGGTAATATTTTATACGAAAGTGAACTGGTTATACTTTTAGAGGGCTTATGATGACCATTTCGGTCAAATCATGTTGGCAATAATTAATAAATAAAATGAAAATAGGAAAAGCATAAATAAAATTATCTATAATTATTCATTTTAAACTAAATTATAGAAAATATTTTTAGGTATTTAAATAAGAAATTCGTTGCAGAAAACCTAAATTTAATCGGTTAAGAAATACTCTCAAAAAATAGTTTCAAAGATTTACATATTGTGAAATAAAGTTTAAAGCATCTGTTTTTAATTGCATATCTATAAAAATCAAATAATATTCATTTAACCAAATCTACAGTTACATGCTTTTATCTTTAAACGATGTCTTTGTCTACTTCCTAATCCACGTATTATCATTCCCAGAATACTAGTGATAAATGATAGTAGTAGTAATAACAATAACGTACAAAAAGTTTGTTATTGCAGTGGCAACGCATTAGTTATCTTTGGCACCGCTGGTTGTCATATTAGTGAACCAGTTTGCATACAAAGAATTTTTATTAACCTTGAAGAAATAATAATAATTTATAAGTGTTCAAAAAAGTGTAGAATTGTTTAAGGGCTTTTACTACCTGTTAAGTTATACTGAGAAGTGTTAATAAACATTTGACACAAAACATCTGTTTCTAACAAAATTTTTAATTTTGTGTACAATATCTCAACTGTTTGCCCATTTAAAGTAAAAGGAAAAGTAAAATATTATCATGGATAAAAAAGTGATTCTTAGTTACCGTTATAAAGATAAAACTGTAATGAGTAATTATTAAATATGTTAATTTATAGATACGTAAAGTATTTATGATTGAAAAAATTATGGTATATTTGCAAACTTTTGCTTCTATTAACAAAACATTTGTTTAGAAATTGAGAGGTTAGTGTATCCATCCACTGTTGCCTCACCTCAACTATGATCTTATATAAGTATTTGTTTCATCGCTACTAAGAGGTTATTTCGAGTAAGGTATATAACCGGTACTAAGAGGCTATATAAAATTTACCGACAGTAGGTATCTAAACTATCGGGATGAACGGCCATATTGTAAGCGCTTAGTAACGGCGGTACAAATATATATATATATATATATATATTTGTACCGCCGTGACTAAGCGCTTACAATATGGCCGCTCATCCCGATAGTTTAGATACCTACTGTCGGTAAATTTTATATAGCCTCTTAGTACCGGTTATATACCTTACTCGAAATAACCTCTTAGTAGCGATGAAACAAATACTTATATAAGATCATAGTTGCGGTTAGACAACAGTGTATGAATAAACTAACCTCTCAATTTCTAAACAAATGTTTTGTTAATAGAAGCAAAAGTTTGCAAATATACCATAATTTTTCAATCATAAATACTTTACGTATCTATAAATTAACATATTTAATAATTACTCATTACAGTTTTATCTTTATAACGGTAACAGTTGAGCTATTGTACACAAAATTAAAAATTTTGTTAGAAACAGATGTTTTGTGTCAAATGTTTACTAACACTTCTCAGTATAACTTAACAGGTAGTAAAGCCCTTAAACAATTCTACTCTTTTGAACACTTATAAATTATTATTATTTCTTCAAGGTTAATAAAAATTCTTTGTATGCAAACTGGTTCACTAATATGACAACCAGCGGTGCCAAAGATAACTAATGCGTTGCCACTGCAATAACAAACTTTTTGTACGTTATTGTTATTACTACTACTATCATTTATCACTAGTATTCTGGGAATGATAATACGTGGATTAAGAAGTAGACAAAGACATCGTTTAAAGATAAAAGCATGTAACTGTAGATTTGGTTAAATGAATATTATTTGATTTTTTTTTATAGATATGCAATTAAAAAACAGATGCTTTAAACTTTATTTCACAATATGTAAATCTTTGAAACTATTTTTTGAGAGTATTTCTTAACCGATTAAATTTAGGTTTTCTGCAACGAATTTCTTATTTAAATACCTAAAATATTTTCTATAATTTAGTTTAAAATGAATAATTATAGATAATTTTATTTATGCTTTTCCTATTTTCATTTTATTTATTAATTATTGCCAACATGATTTGACCGAAATGGTCATCATAAGCCCTCTAAAAGTATAACCAGTTCAGTTTCGTATAAAATATTACCTCCCGTCTTTGAATTTTGTTGGTTTCGACACCTTACCGTATTGATTGAATTGAATTTTCTTTAGGTTAAGTGACTAAAATCTACAATTTTTTACCAATCTTTACCAAATTTGAATATTGTAGTTCCGGAGACAAGAGAAACCGATTAGTCTTAACTGTGTTTTCTTATCTCTACTAGGTCGTTTTTTACGCATCTCGCACTTTTAACAATTTATTTGTATATTGAATGCAAGGTTGATAAGCCTAAAACGGATTACGACATCAAAATCTTATTTATACCTGCGGACTGTCTAACCATTTAGCAACGCATTTAAGTGTTTTTGTACAATTCCTATGAAAATTGTGAGCACGATTACACTTTAACCGTCGTTCAGTGTAATCTCGGCAAGCGAAAGAAGAAACTTTGACTTTGCGGGTTTGTATTTAGATAAACCACAGTCAAAAGTGACAAAGTGGCACACAGTAAGATGCACCGTTTTGTTCTCTATCGTTCCTGGTAATTTCGATTTTTTCCAAATTGTAATAATAAACTTATTTAGCTTCTCGTAAGATACTACGTATACTAGATTATAAAATTCAAAATTCTTTACGTAAAGTGACTAAAATCTACAATTTTTGACAAATCTTTACCAAATTCGAATATTGTAGTTCCGGAGACAAGAGAAACCGATTAGTGTTAACTGTGTTTTCTTATCTCTACTAGGTCGTTTTTACGCATCTCGCACTTTTAACAATTTATTTGTATATTGAATGCAAGGTGGATAAGCCTAAAACGGATTACGACATCAAAAACTTATTTATACCTGCGGACTCTCTAACCCTGTAGCAACCCATTTAAGTGGTTTTGTACAATTCCTATTAAAATTGTGAGCACGATTACACTTTAACCGTCGTTCAGTGTAATCTCGGCAAGCGAAAGAAGAAACTTTGACTTTGCGGGTTTGTATTTAGATAAACCACAGTCAAAAATGACAAAGTGGCACACAGTAAGATGCACCGTTTTGTTCTCTATCGTTCCTGGTAATTTCGATTTTTTACAAATTGTAATAATAAACTTATTTAGCTTCTCGTTAGATACTACGTATACTAGATTATAAAATTCAAAATTCTTTACGTAAAGTGACTAAAATCTACAATTTTTGACAAATCTTTACCAAATTTGAATATTGTAGTTCCGGAGACAAGAGAAACCGATTAGTGTTAACTGTGTTTTCTTATCTCTACTAGGTCCTTTTTTACGCATCTCGCACTTTTAACAATTTATTTGTATATTGAATGCAAGGTTGATAAGCCTAAAACGGATTACGACATCAAAATCTTATTTATACCTGCGGACTGTCTAACCATTTAGCAACGCATTTAAGTGTTTTTGTACAATTCCTATTAAAATTGAGCACGATTACACTTTAACCGTCGTTCAGTGTAATCTCGGCAAGCGAAAGAAGAAACTTTGACTTTGCGGGTTTGTATTTAGATAAACCACAGTCAAAAATGACAAAGTGGCACACAGTAAGATGCACCGTTTTGTTCTCTATCGTTCCTGGTAATTTCGATTTTTTCCAAATTGTAATAATAAACTTATTTAGCTTCTCGTAAGATACTACGTATACTAGATTATAAAATTCAAAATTCTTTACGTAAAGTGACTAAAATCTACAATTTTTGACAAATCTTTACCAAATTTGAATATTGTAGTTCCGGAGACAAGAGAAACCGATTAGTGTTAACTGTGTTTTCTTATCTCTACTAGGTCGTTTTTTACGCATCTCGCACTTTTAACAATTTATTTGTATATTGAATGCAAGGTTGATAAGCCTAAAACGGATTACGACATCAAAATCTTATTTATACCTGCGGACTGTCTAACCATTTAGCAACGCATTTAAGTGTTTTTGTACAATTCCTATTAAAATTGTGAGCACGATTACACTTTAACCGTCGTTCAGTGTAATCTCGGCAAGCGAAAGAAGAAACTTTGACTTTGCGGGTTTGTATTTAGATAAACCACAGTCAAAAATGACAAAGTGGCACACAGTAAGATGCACCGTTTTGTTCTCTATCGTTCCTGGTAATTTCGATTTTTTACAAATTGTAATAATAAACTTATTTAGCTTCTCGTTAGATACTACGTATACTAGATTATAAAATTCAAAATTCTTTACGTAAAGTGACTAAAATCTACAATTTTTGACAAATCTTTACCAAATTTGAATATTGTAGTTCCGGAGACAAGAGAAACCGATTAGTGTTAACTGTGTTTTCTTATCTCTACTAGGTCCTTTACCACGCACCTCGCACTTTTAACAATTTATTTGTATATTGAATGCAAGGTTGATAAGCCTAAAACGGATTACGACATCAAAATCTTATTTATACCTGCGGACTGTCTAACCATTTAGCAACGCATTTAAGTGTTTTTGTACAATTCCTATTAAAATTGTGAGCACGATTACACTTTAACCGTCGTTCAGTGTAATCTCGGCAAGCGAAAGAAGAAACTTTGACTTTGCGGGTTTGTATTTAGATAAACCACAGTCAAAAATGACAAAGTGGCACACAGTAAGATGCACCGTTTTGTTCTCTATCGTTCCTGGTAATTTCGATTTTTTACAAATTGTAATAATAAACTTATTTAGCTTCTCGTTAGATACTACGTATACTAGATTATAAAATTCAAAATTCTTTACGTAAAGTGACTAAAATCTACAATTTTTGACAAATCTTTACCAAATTTGAATATTGTAGTTCCGGAGACAAGAGAAACCGATTAGTGTTAACTGTGTTTTCTTATCTCTACTAGGTCCTTTTACGCATCTCGCACTTTTAACAATTTATTTGTATATTGAATGCAAGGTTGATAAGCCTAAAACGGATTACGACATCAAAATCTTATTTATACCTGCGGACTGTCTAACCATTTAGCAACGCATTTAAGTGTTTTTGTACAATTCCTATTAAAATTGTGAGCACGATTACACTTTAACCGTCGTTCAGTGTAATCTCGGCAAGCGAAAGAAGAAACTTTGACTTTGCGGGTTTGTATTTAGATAAACCACAGTCAAAATGACAAAGTGGCACACAGTAAGATGCACCGTTTTGTTCTCTATCGTTCCTGGTAATTTCGAGTTTTTACAAATTGTAATAATAAACTTATTTAGCTTCTCGTAAGATACTACGTATACTAGATTATAAAATTCAAAATTCTTTACGTAAAGTGACTAAAATCTACAATTTTTGACAAATCTTTACCAAATCTGAATATTGTAGTTCCGGAGACAAGAGAAACCGATTAGTGTTAACTGTGTTTTCTTATCTCTACTAGGTCGTTTTTTACGCATCTCGCACTTTTAACAATTTATTTGTATATTGAATGCAAGGTTGATAAGCCTAAAACGGATTACGACATCAAAATCTTATTTATACCTGCGGACTGTCTAACCATTTAGCAACGCATTTAAGTGTTTTTGTACAATTCCTATTAAAATTGTTAGCACGATTACACTTTAACCGTCGTTCAGTGTAATTTCGGCAAGCGAAAGAAGAAACTTTGACTTTGCGGGTTTGTATTTAGATAAACCACAGTCAAAAATGACAAAGTGGCACACAGTAAGATGCACCGTTTTGTTCTCTATCGTTCCTGGTAATTTCGATTTTTTACAAATTGTAATAATAAACTTATTTAGCTTCTCGTAAGATACTACGTATACTAGATTATAAAATTCAAAATTCTTTACGTAAAGTGACTAAAATCTACAATTTTTGACAAATCTTTACCAAATTCGAATATTGTAGTTCCGGAGATAAGAGAAACCGATTAGTGTTAACTGTGTTTTCTTATCTCTACTAGGTCGTTTTTTACGCATCTCGCACTTTTAACAATTTATTTGTATATTGAATGCAAGGTTGATAAGCCTAAAACGGATTACGACATCAAAATCTTATTTATACCTGCGGACTGTCTAACCATTTAGCAACGCATTTAAGTGTTTTTGTACAATTCCTATTAAAATTGTGAGCACGATTACACTTTAACCGTCGTTCAGTGTAATCTCGGCAAGCGAAAGAAGAAACTTTGACTTTGCGGGTTTGTATTTAGATAAACCACAGTCAAAAATGACAAAGTGGCACACAGTAAGATGCACCGTTTTGTTCTCTATCGTTCCTGGTAATTTCGATTTTTTACAAATTGTAATAATAAACTTATTTAGCTTCTCGTAAGATACTACGTATACTAGATTATAAAATTCAAAATTCTTTACGTAAAGTGACTAAAATCTACAATTTTTGACAAATCTTTACCAAATTCGAATATTGTAGTTCCGGAGACAAGAGAAACCGATTAGTGTTAACTGTGTTTTCTTATCTCTACTAGGTCGTTTTTACGCATCTCGCACTTTTAACAATTTATTTGTATATTGAATGCAAGGTTGATAAGCCTAAAACGGATTACGACATCAAAATCTTATTTATACCTGCGGACTGTCTAACCATTTAGCAACGCATTTAAGTGTTTTTGTACAATTCCTATTAAAATTGTGAGCACGATTACACTTTAACCGTCGTTCAGTGTAATCTCGGCAAGCGAAAGAAGAAACTTTGACTTTGCGGGTTTGTATTTAGATAAACCACAGTCAAAAATGACAAAGTGGCACACAGTAAGATGCACCGTTTTGTTCTCTATCGTTCCTGGTAATTTCGATTTTTTCCAAATTGTAATAATAAACTTATTTAGCTTCTCGTAAGATACTACGTATACTAGATTATAAAATTCAAAATTCTTTACGTAAAGTGACTAAAATCTACAATTTTTGACAAATCTTTACCAAATTTGAATATTGTAGTTCCGGAGACAAGAGAAACCGATTAGTGTTAACTGTGTTTTCTTATCTCTACTAGGTCGTTTTTACGCATCTCGCACTTTTAACAATTTATTTGTATATTGAATGCAAGGTTGATAAGCCTAAAACGGATTACGACATCAAAATCTTATTTATACCTGCGGACTGTCTAACCATTTAGCAACGCATTTAAGTGTTTTTGTACAATTCCTATTAAAATTGTGAGCACGATTACACTTTAACCGTCGTTTAGTGTAATCTCGGCAAGCGAAAGAAGAAACTTTGACTTTGCGGGTTTGTATTTAGATAAACCACAGTCAAAAATGACAAAGTGGCACACAGTAAGATGCACCGTTTTGTTCTCTTCTAAAAATCTTGTACCAAAATGGCTTAATACGTTTTTGAATTCGATTTCTGGAAACTGACAGAATTCTTTCAAAGTATTTGTCATTACTGTATATATAGAAAAATGCTTATATATTTTGACTACAATACTATCAATATCAAGTATTGGCATCTTATCAACCACATGTTGTACACATTTTCATGGCCAACTTTACTTGTTAATTTATTGTAAACATTCATTTTGCCTTTGCGTTTTACACCCCCAAAATTTTTTGTGTTATCTGCACAAAAACAAATAACTTTTTAGTAAGATTGTATTTTTCAAAGGTTCTGAAAACGTATTCTGTTAAAAGATCCGATGTTTCGCCAGGTTGAAATTCTAATAACTTCACATGGACTTGGTTATCAAAAAGTACCTAACAATAATAGGAACTAATTTTTGATTAAATCTATTTGAAGTCTCTATAGTGACAGTAATAAAATTTACAGATTGTAAATTTTGAGAAACTTCAGTAAATACATGGGGAGCAATTACATTAGTTATGATTGCTTCAGTCTTTGTTTTTGCACTAGAAAACTTTGGGTCATAGAAAGAAGAGATTAACTTTGAAGTGCAAGTAGACAAATTAAAACTAAAATTATGTTGCGCTGTGTGATAAGCAAATGTGGTCTCTTTGGCTGCGCAATTTAAATCGTTGCTGCTTGGTTCGGTCATTTTAAAAATGTAGTAACAGCTTGACTGATTGTCGATGCACACTTAGCTTTTTATGTTTCTGAGTATTTACATGTTGCGCAATGTCACGGCGACTACCTTGTGCAATCGAAAATTCTGAATTGCAAATAGTACACTGTACGGACTCTTCTCAGCACCCTTCTTTTATAACTATTTTTGTTCAAAATTTTCTAATAGGCTAATTCACTACACGTTGTCAAATGAACTTAAATGATAATAAACCAATGGGATACCTTACAACCTTACCACAAATCAAAGTGAACTGCGTTTTGAGTTTTGACATCGGAATTGGGAAGATGCACATACGCAGAATTACAAGCGCAACATGAATTCGGCTACTTCGGGATGATTCGGAAATGTGCACAATAGAGTTGACATTGCAGTTAAAATCTTTCAAGAAAATAACATAGAACTATTAAAAAACAGACGCATTAAAAAAACGGACCGGACATATGAATATAGTTTAAATAACGTACAGTCCGTTATAAGAATGGACGTATGGCACACTATATCTTTAGTAAATTAACATTTAATAATGCACTGATAATAGCAACTAATCGTAATTGTTTCCTGATTACGCTTATAGGAACATTGCCTTTCATTTTATTACTACAAAAATCGACACATCTTTGCTGCGCACTTGTTTCTCTGAAGGATATTTACAATTTGGAAATAATTAAATTACATATCTACCTTGTGATTAGATATATATTGTTATATCGGAACAAAGCGCTGAAGTGAAATAATTTCAAAAAAATATAGTATTGCTGTTTATCTGCTTTCATCGATGTTTGTTTTTTTAGGTTTTTTGATTTTCTGAGTTTTTCTAATTTCTCTTTTTTTGAGATTGTTCACTTCGATATTCTGTAATTTTATAACTATGACTTTTACTTTGTCATTAAATAGTTATTTTATTAGGAGTAGATGCATAAACAGGGGTAATATGTTAACTAAAGTTCAAACAAAACTGAAAGAAATCCATAATTTATACTTACGTTATCGAGTTCTACATACTGTTTATGTTATCGCGCGTTTAATTTGATCTATTGTATTAATTTTTTCTATTAATTATTTTATCTCAATTATTTTTCTAAAGAAATTAACAAATCAGACAAAATCAATAATTTAGTTCTTTTTGAAACGGATACATTCTACACCTTCCAGATATGCCTAGATTAACTTTTACCTTACTGGTTCTGAAGTAACTGTTAACATGTACATATGTACTACAGACATTTAAATGAATGTATACTGTTTTTTTTTGACAGAACAGTGTAGAGTCGGCAGGTTTTGGATTTGTCAGTAAGTGCCAAAACAGTTATTTATGTATTTATCCATAATTATCAATAAAGGTAACAGTTTGTTGTCAATAACGCACGTTAAATGTATGATGTTCATTTTTTTATCAGTTGAAATAAATGGAAGCAACACTTTATAGTTATCCTTGAAGAATTTGAAAGACTTTATGCAAACACACCACCTTGTTGGGCAAAACGGTGTTAATCCTTTTGGGTGAACTGGGGTATCAAATTCATTCACTACTCTGTCTTTTTGGAATTTTTCAAAGAAAACCAAACATTCAGGAGATTTTCCCTTTTATGTAATCAACTCTCTGATATTAAGCAATTTTGTACAAGTTTCTAAAGAGTACTGCGGCGGTCGAAGATGTATTATAGAAACTGAGAAAATATTCTTTCCACTCTGGAGCCACTGCAGTTATTAGAATGCTGAATGAAATCTGCTTAGAATTACTACAATCTGTGGTTTCATTTATTATTGAAAAAAGGATTGGTGCTGCATTTCTTCAAAATTTCATTTAGAACAAAAATGTCATGTCCAAACTTCATTGGCTACTTCCTTTGAAAGTCATTTAAAAACTTTTTGTTTTTCGTCTATTTTTTGAGTGCTGGATTACCATTTGCTTGAAGGTTTAAAAACCTTGGAATCTTCTTCTTCATGGTCACAAATTGCCAAGTAAAGAAATTATGCACGGTAGAGCTTTACGTGTTTCTTGTGTTTCTTTAGTTTTTTGTGTATTCAAACTTGCAAAAACATTTGTACCTTTCTTTACTACCGCTAGTAACTGCACTGAATTTATATGCAATTGTGAACTTTAGACCAGTTGTCGGAACCATTTTTGCACAATTAATCGAATCCTTTTTTTTAATCTGTGAAGTAAGCTAACGTAGACTTTTAATTTCAGAAGTAGTTTTGCGTGTCATACACAATCCATTTGAATTTTCGTTACATAAACGAACGTACTTTTTTTTCTACTAGAAAGGGCCGTCGAGCGAATTAGTTCTTATATGAATGGACAATGTGTCTGACGTATCTACCTCTATTTACTTGACGCAAGCAAGCGAATCTTCTCAATCCGTCTCTAGTAAACACACAGGGATGACTTAAACTAATTGATTCTTCTGATATAATGTTATATAAATTTGAGTCTACTCATTTAGGTAACTACTATGGGTGCATTGACTTTAATGCAACCATGTACTTGCCACCCCTGGAACAGTGACCAAAGTGTCAACCATAAGTACATAATTTCCAAATCTTAATGTGTCAGAATAATTTCGAGTCAAAACTATCGTTATTTAAACTAAACCCGTAGAGATAATTAAACTTATTTCTTTTTCACAAAACTTTTTAGTTTAACAGCTAGTGCTGTATCAATTTGACATTTCTTTGCAGATTTATAAATCGTACGAACAGAAAATTATTGTCTTGATCTGCCAACTGCAACTCATTTAAAATCTCTAAAAAAACTTGATTCAAACGTAAAACCCAGATTCTAGTTTACAATTTTTTTATGACGTTTAAGAATATTATAGCTTGTTTGCATTTAGTGTTAACATCAGCGTCTTTATTAATACATGTATATATTAATTGTTTTTGCTCTAGGCACATCATATAGTGTCGATTCTTTTGTTTAGACAGAGGATGGTAAATTTTTTAATTTGGTTGTTTGTTTAAAGAATCTTCAACAAGGAGCAATATCAGTGCGTGTACAAATTTTTAATAAAAGTAAAAAGAAGCAACATTCTCTTCACATTTTTAACAGATTCAATAAACATGTAAAATTGTGGATGTGTTTGGGAAACCTACAATATTCTTTAACTTTAGCTTGTGATCTGTTGTATTTTTCACAAACATACTGCATAAGGCCAATGTTGTAAATTGTGTAATTTGTTTTATAATCAATTACCTTATTTTCTTTAAATTAATTAAGACTATCTTTATATGTAAAAAACAGTTAACTTCTTTAGTTTTCAGTTTGCTATTATTTTAATCTTCAGTTTATTAAAAATATAAATTTTATGATTTATATTTCAAATTGACATTTCATAGAATATAAAGTATTTTTCATTTTTGATTGATAAAGTTATAAATACTTTATAATTAAAAAGTGTCTTGGCAGTTTTAGCAACTGACTAACGTGGGAAACAAAAAGTGTTTTGTTTTATATCAACGTAACTTCAAAATGTTTACGTTTACAAATGATTGAGAAACAGGACGTATATAAACAACACTTTTGCATCTTTTGCATAAAGATAACTACAGGTTGAATGTCTCATATGATTAGTAATGCTGTTACTTTAGCACAAAAATCTATTACTGATTTGAGATTTAACAATAAGAATGCTTATATACATAAGTAAATTACTCGATTTCTATTGATGCGTTTTTAAGCTTTCTTTAAGAGAATATTCAATGCATTTTAGTTTGAGTGTCTCTTTTCAGTCTAGCGTGTAAATACGTTTATGATTCAAGATAAGCAGTAACTAAATAAACAGTCAACACAAATGTTAAAGAAATTCTAAGAAAGGCTAGTAGTATTCTGGAAAATTTCGACAAATTTCGAACCATACCTAATATTGTGTATAAACTTGTGTTTTCTTAGCAAAATCCAATTACAACGTTTATTACCTTTATACCTAGCTAAATCGGTTGTGTTTTCTTGTTAATTAGTTGTTCGAGTTAATGTTTTTAAGCAAATAATAATAAAAATCTATAATTTTTTGTTTTCTACTTAAAAACACAAAATCATAATATATGTATATTTTTAATTTTACTCGTTTAATTTTTACTTTAAAAGAGCAGACTTAACAAATTATGAATAATGAAATTGTTTATACAAATACAATCAGCACGTAGGTACTATGATGTACGCATACGGTCAGCAAATTAATCTTCGAATTAATTTCCATACAGCTGCTTAAAAATACTTTAACTTATGTAATAAAATAATTGCGCAGTACAAAAATACATTTTTCACATCAATACAAAATTTACAGTTCTTATCTAATTCTTACATATTTGTTGGCATGAAAAAGTCCAATGTTTGATAAATGAATTGCTTTAGCTACATCTTGAGATCCGAGTTTGACCAAATTGATTTAAAATTGAAAAAAGTCAAATTTATATTTAAGTTTTTCTAGTTTCCTGTAAAGCTTAATTGTAATACAAAAAAAGGGTAATGTGTTGGATTACATTATTTATAAATTACTATAAGGTAAGGATATCAACTCCTCATTTAACGCTGTATTTATTTCTATATTAAATAGATTCGATGTGGAGGGTAGGGACCAGTCAGAAATAAAAACAAATCTATTGTTCTGGCTACGTTTCGTCAACTATTGCGCCTAACTTCATCAGGCCAATCTATATTAAATGGTACTTATAATTTAAAAAGTATCAGAGTGATAAACATGGTTAACTTGTCAGTATAATTAAAAACTTACTAACTAGAATAATAAATTACAATTACAGCAAAGAATGAAAAACAGGAAGTACTAGAAATATTCGTTCACTAATATTACGATTGTGTTGAATAGAATACTCAATTGAATTTAACTTTCCTCAACCGTAAACGTTAAATTTCTGCCCAAACACAACACCATTTACTACAGATAGGCCTGATGTAGTTGGCGCAATAGCTGACAAAAACGTAGAAAAAATAATCGATTTGTTTTATTTAGTGCCTATCCTTCAAATCAAAGGATCTATTTAATATAGAAATACACCATCAACTTATTTATAAGTTGGAAGGCAGTTTGACAGTATTCTAGATTAATCAAAAAGTCTAACTCACAGAATAAAAAGAATCAAAAGTGTTACTCGTGACGCTCTATTCGAGGTTTTAGATCTAACTTTCGTTGTTAGGCTAAAAATTAGAGCCGATTAAAAATAAAACCATTTCTAGGACAGAATTTAGCATATTTGGTTCTTTTTACATTACTTTTGCTTTACGAATGTACCTGCAGGACTGATTTTTAAATTTTGAAACACCTACATTTTAGCAAAAGAAAAACTAAGCTTTATAAAAAAGTTAAATGCTAGCTGGATTCAAATTACATTGTGAATTTTTAATTAAATAGAGAGAAAGAAACTTTTGTATTATGTTTTATTCTGCTTCTAAAGATTATATTTGATTCACAACGTTTTCAATTACAAATGGGTACTTTCAAAATATTAATTAGTTTATAAATAAAAAATGTTTTAGATTTAGATAAATGTAGTTTTTTGAAGAATTTTAACAAACAATTTAGGGGTTTTTAGACGTATTTTGACGTATGTTTATAGGTGAACCTTTTTAGGATTGGCAATTTTGGTATATGTATATACATATTTGAGAATCAGTGTTGAAAATATAATTCACATGTCACATGGTACCTTTTTTGTTTAATTTTATTGGATAAAATACAAAAACAAAATCGTAGAATAGGCTATCAAATCGGTGATATTTATATCACAACAACAGTTATTGTTGAATAAAATAATTTACTGACAAAGTGACAAAAAGTTTCAATAGACGTGTCGAAATCACAAAAACATTGTATTGATTCTCTTGCAACTTTAATATTTACTGTCAAACTGACAACTCGTTTTATTTATATTTTCTCCAAATATAACACCTGTTATGATTAATAATCGGTTTTACCACTCCTTAAAACCTATTAGAATTTCATCGATTCTAACTCAGGCTATCATCTATGATTATCATAACGCTAGTTATATTATCACAGAATATAAAGCACGTGGACACAGTATCGTAGCTACCGTGGAGCAGTTGGAGGAAACTGCCTCAACCTCACGAATCACAGGAGCACAAAATTAGAAAAGAAAAGAAATTTGCAAAAGCATTTGTATATAATTTTTTTTACCTTATAGTGGCATACTTTTTTCTTTGAAGTAATTGGGACGTGACCGAATTGCAAGCCATTGGTGTCGCCCATAATCGAAAATATCCTCATAAATCTGTCCTTAGTGAGGAAGGCAAACAGAAAATTTTGTTTGAAACCAAGCTTTTTTATGGAAGAAAAAATGATTTTATTTGTAAGCTTTATTAGCAATCGAAATAGAGGTATATTATATATAGTATTTTTCTGAATCAAAACGACTAGAAGAACGTTCCATTAAAGTTTTTTCGATTACACACTGTATAGAATAAAAATAATAAAATTTTGCACGACACGTTAGCGACAATTGCCAAGAATGTTTAAAAGCATTACTATCAGTACTTATTATACTTATTGTATCAGTACAAATAACTGCATTGGTCATATAAACTAAGGTTTTAAACAGTCACCAGACGTACGAAAATTTTACTTTCAATTAGTTTTAATCAACATAACAGTATTGGCCATAAAATTAACTTTTATTTTTAGATTTTTTTTAAATGTGTAAGATATTTTTGGAATTTATTTTTATATCAATTTAAGTTAATTAGGTTTGATATAATAAACAATACAAACCAAATAAAAAGTATTAAACCATTTTGTTAATTGTTTCAAACAGAATTTGGCTTGGTAATAAAGATAGCAACTACAGCTTGTAACTTGTTCAAACTCGCATTTATATCATAAAGTATAAGATATCACAATAATTTAGTATAGTATTTTTTACTCTTACTTAAAATGGGTCGAAATAGAGTGAAGTGTGAAATTTCATTCTTAACAAGTGTAAAAAGTTTTTTCCGAGAAAATTTTGGAGAAAATTGCTCTAGAAGGCAGAAAAATTATTTCTTCGAAAACAGAACGAAGAAGATTAGTTACTGCAGAATTGATAAAAAAGTAATGTGAGGGTCCGATTAGCATTTACTCGGACACACATCAACTGGACAGTGGAACAATGGGAAAGAGTGGTATTCACTGATGAATCTAAATTTAATTTATTTAATAGTGATGATATACAGCATGTACGAAGAGCTGCTGGGAAAAGATTTGATCCAAAGTACATCGTATCAACAGTAAAACATGATGGAAACTTTTTCGGCATATGATAATGGGACCATTTAATAGTATTGAAGGTCTCAATAATACAAGTAAAAGATACTTTTAAAAACATCATGGAACCATATGCCGAAGAATATATTTCTATTAAATACATTTTTCAACATCACAATGGTCCGAACCATGCTTTGAAATCATAGGGTGTTACGTCTAAGTTAAAATGTTTATAACAGGTTTAAAAAAGTTATCATTAAACTTATTGTCAATATTTTATAATAGAATAAAAGAAATAACTACTAGTAACTTTTTATAATTTGTTTTGTTCATTAAAATACCTGGAATTTTCAAAAGTTGCTATCTATATGGACAATACTGCATGTAAAATGTAATGCTGATTTAACTAAAATTAGTACTTTGCTTTTAACAATTTTATATTGAATTGATGAAAATAAACTAATTAATGTATACGAACGCAACTCTGACTGTTATCTCTTTCTTGTGTAGTCATAATCACTTATCTACATTTTGCTGGGTTCGTGTGCGTACGGTGACCAACACCCGAAATAGTTTGATTGAATTAATTTGTTTTTTTTTAATCATTTTATAAAAAAAGTTTAGTTATGTCGAATTCTAAGTATAATTTTTTTGAAATAATGAAAATTGAACATTGAAAACTTGATCAACTGTTGATTTATGACTTGCATGTTCCTCTTATGTTTATTATTTTTTAGAAAAACATTTTATGTTTTTAATGTGATATTATTTTTTTTCATTTCAATTTAAAATCATTATTTGCGGTTCCAAAATTTTAGCTTTGTGTACTATAACCTCTTTATGCTTTTTGTAAATTAGAAAGATAAACAACGGGAAAAATCCTTATATAGTGTACGATAATTTCGTAACGTCTCGACGATAATTTGTTGTGAGATATCTGCCAACGCTGGTTTTAAATTGAAGAACGTTTAGATTAGAAAACAAACTTTGCTAGAACTTTTCCGATAAACGAAGGAGCGCCATAAATTTTACTTTGTCCAGAGCGCTAAATATGTAGCTACGCCACTATGTCGAGATACATAACATCATCTAAGTCTTTGCAATCGTTATCGCTTTACAACGGAAATAGGCAAATTTAGGATCGACTGCGCCCTAGACCGTGTCTGATATGGCGCCTTGTTTGCCATGATTAGAAATGAAATATCTTATATATGAATAATAAAAATATATTCTTTTGAGATTTAATAATTCCAAAATGCGGTACTGAAATTTTTCTGTTCAGAAAAAGATTCTCTTTCATTTCATCATTCATTATCAATCAACTGGGGATTTCTAAAGTTTCTTACTAGCAGCACTGAAACGATCTAAAATTACTTTTCAAACAATGACCAAAATTGCTGTTTCTAAATGTTTTTTGCAGTCCAGCAGCTTTAGATCATGTGTTCGGTTTTTTCCTGTATTTTATGGAATAAAGCCCACTCTTTTTCTAAAGCATAAAATGCATCATTTTAAGCAGGCCAACAATTTGAGTAAAACCCATAACCTTTAGACTTGTACGTTACATCACTATCTCCCAACGATGTGTAGATATAGTGAATAAATTATATAGTTTTTGCAAGGTAGCAAAAAAATTAGCTGCGTCAGATACCGATTCAGCTACACAAGTTTTTAGTAAATTTAAGAAATATGCAGCGCACGGAACGTAATCTAAGAATTAATTGTTTTAATTCATGTCTAAAGTCCTGCATATGCACCTGACATATTGCTAGCATTGTCATAAGATTGACCACGACAGTTCTTTATGTCAAGATCATTTCTTTAAAAGGCATTTCAAACAGCGTTCTCAATATCTTTAGCTTTATGACCACTGTTTGGTATAAATTAAAATCTCTCTTTTGTTCTTATTTCTGAGTAATTCATTACTGATTACTAAATATCCTAATTTTGCAAAAGTTTTATGTCATTTTTGGCGATATTATTAGTGCAGTTTAAATGGCGAGTAAAAAAGTGTACAGAGAATTGAACTTACAAGAAAAACAAAAAGTGTTAGAGTTTTTACAAAACCACAGTGAAAGGAAAACTGCAGAACATTTTGGTATTAGCAAAACAACTGTAAATAACATTAAGAAAAGAAAGGCAGAATACCAACAACGATATGAGCAAGATGCTTTAGAATCCTTTAGAAAACGACGATTAACAGAATTTGAAGTCATAAACCGATTAACGTTAAGTTGGTTTTTAAAAATGCGTAGTGTAAACGCACGAATTTCTGGTCCGATGTTACAAGAGGTTGCTTTAAAATTTGCTTAAGAAGAGCAATTGGTAAATTTTAAAGCGTCGTCGGGATGGCTAGATTCATTTAAAAAACGAAACAACATTTCTCAAAAAGTTTAAGTGGAGACTCAAACGAAATCGACCCTACGATAGTTACAGATTTTCGCACACGATTTATAGAATTTACTAAAAATTTAAACCAAAAGACATTTTCAATGCTGACGAGTGTGGATTATTTTACAAAGCCATGCCAGATCGCAGTTTGACAATAAAAGGAGATCCCTGCAAGAGTGGGAAAATGTCAAAAGAACGTTTAACCGTTATGTTGTCCTCAAGTATGACAGGTGAAAAATTAAAACCATTAGTAATTGGCAAAACGATGAAGCCAAGATGTTTTAAGAATATAAAAATTGACAAGCTTCCCGTATCATGGCGATCTAACAAGAAATCGTGTATGACATCTGAATTATTTTGCGACTGGTTACAACAAGTCAATATTAATATGAGGAAACAAAAGAGAAACATACTGATGATTGTGGATAATTGTCCAGCACATCCACAACTTTCAAATTTAAGTAACGTAACTCTGAAGTTTTTACCACCAAATACAACTGCTTTGCTTCAACCATTAGACCAGGGAATAATTAAAAATTTTAAAGCGTTTTACAGAAAATTATTGCTTTCTGAAGTGATCGCTAAATGTGAGTCAGGAGATTTGAAATCCGTTACGGAAATTGCAGTCAAAGTTAACGTTCTGGATGCGGTTATGTGGGTGGCAGAAGCGTGGCAACAAGTGAAAGAAGAAACAATTGTGAAATGTTTCAAAAAAGCAGGTTTTGCATTTGAAGAATTAGAAAGCGAGCCTGCTGAAGTTACTTCATTTGAAGAATCGTTTCTACCACAATTTAACAACTTTGATATGGATACTTTTTTAGAATGCGATAAAAATTCTTCTGTATTTCAAGAATTCAATGCTGAAGAGGTTTTTAAAATGGTTTTGGAAGACCAATCAAAAAATAAGTTGCAAGACCATGAACTTAGTAATAGTGATGGCGATACTGATAACAGTCCATCCGCTGTAGTTACCACTGAAAATGAAATAACCTTTGAAACTGCCTCCAGTATGTTAAATCAGTTAACCAACTTCGCTGTTCAGAACTGTCCTGAAATATTGACGCACTTATATACTGTTAAAAATAAAGTTAACGAACGAATTTGTGCTAAACAAAATAACCTTAAGCAAACTACCTTGTTGGATTTTTTTAAACACTAATTGTTTATATGTACTTAATTATTCTTAAATATTGATGTGTTTTTGTTGGATAATACATACGTATCTATATAATTATTTTGTTTTATTCTATACTTGTTCTATACATTTCTTCAGATTGATAATAATACAAAGTAAGAAAGTGTTGATTTCTAAATTTTAGTGTCTAAAACATTATTCCTTGTAAAATGACCACCTGCTTAAAGTGGCCATTGTGTGATGGTCCTAAAGGTGGTCAATTTACACAGGTTTTACTGTAGTAGAAATGAAAAAAATTATATAAGAAATAAAAGAAACGTAAATTACATAGAATATAAAAGACAACGAGCAAAAGTAATATCACCTGAGCTCCCCTTGTTAAAGGTCCCAATTTTTTTGGTGAAACAAGATTTAATATAAAAACTTTTGACGCAAAAATTTAATCAAAACGAGAATTACTTTTCGAGTGATTAGTTTCTCAAAATTGGATTCAAATATTGAAATACAGTGTATATATGAGCTTATCTGCAAGTGATTTCAAAAAGTACGGTACGGCAATATGCAATTTTATAGGCGGTTTCACCTTCATCCTAAATTATTTTCGTCAAAAGAAATCATAACTAAGTACTTCTGTAAATTTATTTTCATTTAGTTTGCATATCTCTGTTACACTTGGTAATTTGCTATCATTTCTTTCTAGTCAGATTATGTTTATGACACAAGATAAGCAGTAATAAACTTAAGATAAACAGCTAACACTATGCGATGAATTGGCAATGTCGAAATAAAAATATTTTTGATCATTTTAAGACATCCTGCTTTTTAATATTCCAACAATTTTATTTAAAAAGATATAAACTTAAACATGATTTCTTATTTTACATGAAAAGTATTTGTATTGCGAATTACAAAAATTATTGATTATTAATTTGTCTTTATATACAATAAATACGTTCATATGATTGTAAGTACACAAAAATATGTTTAATTTAATTTTTTACTTTTTCCTTTAAAAGAGCAGAGGTAATAAAATTATGAATAATCAAATTGTTTATACAATCAGCACGTAGGTACTATAATGGTATGCATACGGCCGTCAAATTGTTCTCCGAATCAACTTCGTTACAACTAGAGAAGATAACTTTTACATATATAATAAAATAATCTCACACTACAAAAAATGCACTTTTTAAATTGTTACAAAATTTGCGGTTCTTGTCTACGTCTTACATATTTATTGGCATGAAAAATTCGAATTTTCGATAAGTTTGTTTTGGTGCATCTTGAGATTCGAGTTATCGAGATTTGACTATGTTCATTTTAAATTTTAATAAAAAAATGATGAATATTATGATTATAAAATGCATAAGTAAATTCGAATATAAAACACGTGGACACAGCATGATTTAAGCATTTGCAATCGTTATCGCTTTACAAGGAATCCTCCGAGCAAGGTTTCTTTACCGTCATCAAAACCACGCGGCTTGATGGCGTGCACTCGATTAATTGTACTTTTTTTTCATAATTTTAAGTTGTGGCCCTCAACTTACGATTAACGTTTTTATTTATTTACATGACGACATATTATAAATAAACTAAAAGATATTGCTATTTATATCGCCTTACCAAGAAAAACAAAAAAAAAACAAAACGATGAGTCAAGAATTAAAAAAGAAGCGCAAATTAAGAATAGCAAATAAGAAAAATATAGGAAGTAAAACAACCATAAATTACGAAGAATATAAAAGACAACGACTAGCGTGCAAATCAATAAGGTCATATTTGCATTTTTTTTTTGAGCAAAAGTGATTTTCATGTAGCAGGGTATTTTTTTTGTAAAACTGCATTAAGTGATATGTGGGTATAAAGTGAAGTAAATACTTGACTTGTGTTTTTCAACTACAAATGTTTGTCATTCAGTCAGAAAAATGTAGATACGACTTTTCTCCTTTCTGATAAATAACTACTTAAGAAATTCCTTACTATTAAATAAAGAATAATATTAATAGAATCAAAATTGATGTAACCTTAAAACGTTTTTTAAATTATTCATGTATGTAATTTAATGTAAATAAAAGTTTCTCAAAACAGCGAGTTATTAGAAAAACGAATTAAGAAAAAGTTTCTTATAAAATTCAAGTAATAAAGGCAAAATATTTTACTATTGATAATTAAAATTACTTTTTGCTAGGTGCATAATTTTTGTGTTGTGTGTAGTTATGCAGTTACCTTATTAGCAATACAATATACAATATCTTGTATTTTTGTGAGTTTCCGAAAAGACTAAAAAAAATATTTTATTCCAAATTTCCTTATTGATTTTTGTATATACATATGTACCTACTAGCGCGCCGTAAATTATATTGCTAGTAAACTTTCCCGTGTAGAACTGAAAATCTTTGAGGTTGCTACAATCTCCGTTCATATTACATTAATTATTAAAAATTTATATGCAGCGACATCTGCCACACATATATGGTGTTACATAACCGCCGCTAGATGTGGCTGTAATCGTAAGCTCGTACTCATTAGGAAATAGCAGCACACTATGAGGATATCCTCGTAGTCTGAAGCGTAGCTTCATAGTTATACGCGATACAAATGAAAGTATCCTCGTAGTAGCGTCTCTACAAATATATATATATATATATATATATATATATATATGTATATATATATACAAGTTTTAATCAAAGTTAAACATTAATATCATTTGAACATTAAACTTAAATCATGCGTTGACTAAAAATAATACATAAATTTAGAAATACAAATAGAGTAATTACAATAATAACGATAACAATATTTGATTCAAAGGTTAACTATAGATTAAAGTATTAATAACTAATTTTAAGAAAGGTATCTAACAAAACACTATAGTTCTTGCCATAAGAGAAGATCCCTACGTCATTACCTACTGATGTTAGAAATAACATACCGATTATTATGTAAGCAACACATAAACTATGTGTAACAAAGAGGGAGAATTGATTGTATGCGTTATGAATAAAGTTATTCAATTGACTTCAATCAAGTTATGATCAAGCTGACGTTTTGTCAAACAGTGTTTGCTGTCATTTTCGCTTCGTTTTGCATATTTGGTGATTATTATTATTATTATTGTTATTATTATTATTATTATTATTATTATTTTTTATTTTTTTTTTTTTGGTGTTCATAGCGCATCGACTGCTATGGTCATTAGCGCTTTAACTTATCCTCCTTTCCCCACTATAATTGTTGGTATGCTCCAATTATTTTTATAAATTTTATTGTTTTTTCGATACCTTCCTCTGTGGTGAGTGCTTCTTCTATATTAGTCGTTAACCCACACATATTTCTTATATTATTTAATGCGGCGCATTGACACAGCATGTGGTTAATTGTAAGCGCATGATTGTCGCAGTAATTACAAGATGGTCGATTCGAGGAGGTTAGTATGTATACGTGTGTCATTCGGGTGTGACCAATTCTTAACCTTGTAATTCTAGTTTGATCCTGTCTTCCCAATTTTTCCGATCCTTTCCATCGATTAATGTCTTTTTTTATATTGTTTAAGTTGTTGTTTGTTTCCCTCCACTCGTCTTGCCATTTCTGTATAAGCTTTTCTTTTAGAATTTTTTTTAGATTTGCGGGAAGATATATGTCAACGTCGATCGTATCGCGACACGCAGCTCTACGCGCTGCTTCGTCTGCACTTTCGTTTCCAGGTATGCCACTGTGTCCCGGTACCCATATAAAAATAATATTCTTTTTATTTAATTTAAGATGCTCCAGTGTGTCTGTCATCATCACCGACATGGGGTCTTGGGGACTTACTTTGCGTAGGCTGTTGATTACATTGATGGAGTCAGTGGCTATTACATAATTTTGTCGATTGGAGAAATCGCAGAATTTGAGCGCCTGCCATACCGCGTATTGTTCTGCGAGGTATACTGTGGCATCTGGTGGTAGTGACCAAGTGTGAATGTCATATCCCACTACAATGGCTGCTCCTACGCCCTGATGACTTTTAGATCCATCGGTGTAAATGACGGTCGAGTCTGTGTAATTATCCATGATTTTTTCGAAGGCATTTCGGTGTTCCTCTGCGGTCCTATTTGCTTTCAGTGAGTTGTTCAATTCTAAATGCACTGATGGTTCCTCTCTAGTCCACGGCGGGTATTCTGTTATATTTGTCGTCAGTGGGAGTGGAATCGTATATCTCAATTTGTTTGTTAATTCCAGTACTCGCACACCGGCCGGTCTTGATATAGTTGGTTTTCCAATGTACCCGCTTCTACCTCTGAACATAACGACAAAATTCCGATGTCTCGGTTGCGCCCTTATATTGATACTGTAGTTGGTGAGCAAGTACGCACGTCTCGTTTTTAAAGGTGAGACTCCTGCTTCACTCAGTAGACTTGCTATCGGGCTCGTGCGGAAAGCGCCTAGGCAGCATCGTACAGCCGAGTTCTGTATTACATCAAGCAATGCGAGCGTTGTCTTACGTGCAGAGGCATACGCTACGCAGCCATAATCAATTTTCGCTAATATCATTGACCGGTAGATGTCTAACAGCGTTTTTGCTTCTCCCCCAAACTTAGTTCCAGAGATTGCTCTTAGTGCGTTCAAAGCAAGTTTGCATTTTTGAACGAGCTCTAGAATGTGTGGTTTCCATGTCAATTTGGAGTCGAAGGTAATTCCTAGAAATCGGATCGTTTCTTTGCCGACTATAGGTGTTTCGTTTAAATGTAAGAGCGGTCCATAGTGTGGTTTTCTCATTCGACAAAAATGCATGGTTTGCGTCTTAGACGCTGAGAATCGAAAGCCCATCTTTGCCGAGTTCACCAGTATTTTGTTAATTGCCTCCTGCAGTTTATCATTGATGGTTTTCATTTTAGGCGCCGAGAAGAAAATTGCCAAATCGTCAACATATAAACATCTACGAATGGCTGGATCTACCGATGCTGCTAGATCATTCACCGCGATGGCAAAAAGGGTCACACTGAGCGTGGACCCTTGCGGCACTCCGTTTAGTAAGCTTCTTCTGGAAGACAATTCGTTGGCCACTCGTACTCTAAAACTCCTGTCGTCTAAAAACGAAGCGACAAATTTCAGGACGTTGCCCTTTAATCCCCAATCGTACAGTTTACGTAAAATTCCCTTTTGTCTTGCCGTGTCGTAGGCCTTTTCGATGTCAAAAAAAACAGCTACTGCATGCTCGCGTTTTCTGAATGCTTCTAGAACCGCCTTTTCTAGGTATACGATTTGGTCTAACGTCGATCTGCGCTGTCTAAAGCCTGCTTGGTGTTCGACGAGGAGCTGGTGAGACTCCAAGTGCCACATAATCCTGTCACTTACCATCTTTTCTAAGATTTTGCCTAAACAGCACGTTAGACTAATCGGCCTGTAGCTGGAGGGTTGTGTGAGATCTTTACCTTCTTTTGGGATCGTCACGATCACGGCTTCTTTCCAGGTGGTAGGATATGTACCCTTGTTCCAAATTTTGTTATATAAAGTAAGAAGTGGATCTTTTAAGGTAGAGAAACCTTCCCTGACAAATTCGTAGGGGATTCTATCTGGTCCTGGTGCAGATTTTTTGCATTTTTTTAAGGCCTCTTCAAATTCAGTTTGTCTAAATGGAGCGTTAATCGGTAGGTTACCGTGTTGCTCGTCTAGCTCTACCAGCTCGTGATTTGCTTCTAGGGAGGTCGCATCGTGGTTATTGGAACTACTGACGGTTTCAAATTGGTCCGCAAATGCTTCTGCGACGTCTATTGCCTTATCCAGCGTGTGACCGTTTACATTGAGTTTAATAGATGCTGGGTTTTCTTTGTCCCTGCCACCGCTTTAATCCTACGCCATACCTCGGCTGTCGGTGTTAATCTGTTGATCGATGATACATAATCTCTCCATGACGCACGTTTGCTTTCTAGCATCGTTCTTCGTGCTTGCGCTCTGGCTTTCTTAAAAGCGATCATGTTTTCCAACGTAGGTTGCCTCTTAAATATATTAAAGAAGCGCTTCTTTTCCCTTATAGCTTGTCTCACTCTCTCGTTCCACCATGGAACTGGCGTTTTTTGAGCTGTTCCCCCTCCTACTGGAATGCTGTTTTGGGCAGCATGCAAGATTGCGGTGCTCAAAGCTGCTACTGCTTCGTCGACAGTGCCAGATAACTCGGGAATGACCAGAGAAGCTCTATATGTTTCCCAATCTGCACGTTGCAGCAACCATCTTTTGGGAGTAACGCTTGAATGGTGTCGAAGTCCGAAAGACATAGCTATAGGGAAATGGTCGCTGTCATGCAGGTGGTCTAATGTAGTCCATTCGATCTTGTGCGCTACGTCCGCCGTGCACAGGGAGAGATCTATCGCTGAGAATGTATTAGCTCTCGTGTTCATGAATGTTGGTAAGCCATTGTTCAGCACTACTAAATTGTTATTGTCGACCACATTTTCTACCCGATTACCTGCCGCGTTTACGGTGGCAGAACCCCATACTTTATTATGGGCGTTGAAATCCCCAGCCACAAGATATGGTCGTGGTAATTGTCTTAAAAGGTCTTCAAGTTCTTGTGATCCCCAATCGGCGTTAAGCAAGTATATGTTGCAGATAGTGAGGTTAACGGGGCTTGCTAGTCTTACCGCTATTGCCTGCAGGTTTGTGACAATAGGAACTTCCGACGAACCTATATCGTTTCTGAGGAGAATGGCTACTCCCCCACTAGCTCGATCCGCCTCCACATCTTTCCGTAGGATTCTATATCCTTTTAATGCGTACGGACGTCGAGGTATCAAATGTGTTTCCTGTAGGCACATTAGATAAGGTTTGTAATCCCTTATCATTAATTTCAGGGAGCAATATCGCCGTATCAGACCATTACAGTTCCATTGAATTATGTATTCATTTTGTCCCTCCATTTTAAACTGAATAAATTAAAACTAATATATAAATATTGACAAACGTGTATAAATACGACGAACAGACGAATAAAAATAACAGGTAAGTAAATAAATGCTCTGGACGTACACGTATAAATAACAAATAAGTGTATAAATAGAACTCTAATAAATAATATATACTCTGGACAACAGACACATATATCACAGGTATTATCACAGAAATTATCACCGATCAAGTAGACCCCTTTTGGGGTTTTCCTTTAGGCCAGCCTTTTTTTTTCTTTGATATTTTACTGGAAGCTTCCGAGCTGCCGGTGAGCTCGTCTTCCGTCGTATAGCTTGACTCTGCTCGCTCTATTCTTTTCCTTTTTTCAGATCCTACGTCTGAAAATGCAGGACCTTGACTAGACACAGAATTTACGCGTGATCTTGTTGTTGGGGGTTGAAAACGCTGAACTTGTGTATCCTTGGATACAAATACTTCTTTCAGCATGGTAACCAGTGTAGGTACCAGCTCTTTTACTAGCTGGGTGGTATCAATTTGTTGTTTTTTCTCCACCATCTTTGCATAAGAAATGCCCTGTTGTGGGCTAGACAATACTATTTTCTTTTTAGCTTCAGGGTATGAAATGTTTTCTTTTACTTTAATTTCCTGAATTGCCGATTCTTGTTTGTATGTCGGACACTGTCTTGATATGGCTAAATGTTGTCCTTTGCAGTTAACGCATTCTAACGGGTTTTCGCAGGGTCTCCCTTCGTGCAACTCTTTTCCACAGACACACACTTGCATGTTCTCACATCTTTGTGCCGTATGGCCGAACTTCTGGCACCGAAAACATCTCATTGGCGCTGGAATGTAGGCGCGCACAGGTAATGACAAATAACCCGCTTTAATTTTACTTGGTATCTTCGGGACGTTAAATGTAAGAATATGGTTAGGAGTATCTTGTAACTCTCCGTTTACTCTTTTTTTTATTCTACGCACTTCTTTAACGTCTTGACTTTTAAGTTCAACACATATTTCGTCTGTCGTGCAGACTAAAAGTTCTTTACAATTAATTACTCCTCTACTTGAGTTAAGTGTATTATGAGGGGTAACCTCAATCTTTGATTCTCCCAAGCGTTCCGTTTTTAAAAGTTTATTAGCTTGAGCTGAACTAACAGTTTCAACTAATAATCCCTCCCTAACTTTTCTTATGTTCTTAGTTTCTCCAATTAACCCATATAACTGCCTCTGAATAACAAACGGACTATCTCTGCTAAAGTCGCCTTCGACTTTCCTAACGACCAGAAACCGGGGGGTTACCGCCTTTTCCTGGCTCGTAAAGAGGTGTTTAGAAGGACTCTTACCTTCACCCGGATTTAAGGTGGCGGGTGCCCCTGCATTTTCGTAAGTAATAATATTCATATTAATCCCACGAGTTGGGACGAACTAAATGTCCAGTGCGGCAGTGCGCCCTTACCACACCAAGGCTATTTACATGAAAGGGTCGCCAGGTACTTTCAGGACAACCGTTCACGACTTCGTATCGTGAAGCCATTCATCCATCGGCACGGTACGTATAACACCTTAGATTTACGGATTTTTTCAGAGGTTTACTCCTCTGCGGGCCAGGCGGTAAAGCCAAGCCCCCCGTCCGAGCAGAGACATGACCTAACTCTGACGGTGTGTACAAGAAGAAGAAAGTTTCTTCTTCAGGTCCATCGGGTACCACGGGTTTGGCGATCCCCGTACTGCCTATGTGAAAATAGACAGCCCCTGTGGGATATTATTATTATTATTATTATTATTATTATTATTATTATTATTATTATTTTTTTTTTTTGACGAGCGTCGACTACAGTGGTCATTGGCTCCTTTTCACGGTAACTTATAACTTATAATTTATTATAAACATTTATATTTTATTCAAATTTTCCACGATGTCATTTTTAATACTATATTGGAGTCTTTGTATTTTGTACTTCGGACATTCACAAATTATGTGCACTACGGTAAGAAGGACTTGACATTCTGCACATCGAGGTGCCGGTTCCCCTTTAAGCAAATGTTGATGTGTAATTTGGGTGTGCCCCAGTCTCAGTCTATGCGCACGAATTGCTTGCTCCCTTGTTAAATAATAATCACGGTACGGGATTGTGACCAATTGTTTTATTGGATTAAGATGTGTATTTTTTTGACTCCATTTTATTTGCCATTCATGGAAAATTTTGTTTTTTATATCGTTATTTAAGTCGCTTCTTTTAATTAACGAAACGTCTATTTCGGGTTTGGAAGCAGCTATGCGAGCAGCTTGATCTGCTAACTCATTTCCTACTATTCCTATATGACTAGGAACCCACATTAAAGTTATTTTACAAAAATTTTCTTCCAAATATTTTAGCTGGCATAAAATTATCTGCGTCATAGGATCGGTGGTGTATGGTTGTTCTAGAGACTTTATTACGCTAAAAGCATCGGTCACAACGAGAAAATTTTCTCGATGCTGATTAAATCTGCAATACAATAGAGCCTGCCACATCGCATATTGTTCTGCTGCATACACCGAGCACATTTTATTCAGAGACCAGGTAAAACTTTCTCGATCACATACAATTGCACATCCAACGCCGTTTTCTATCTTCGATCCATCTGTATACACGATGCAGTTCGACGGGTACTTTTCTGCTATTGTACGAAAGTTGTTTTTGTATACTTTAGCAGGGGTATCTTGTTTATTAAAACTACTTAGATTCAAAAGAATTTTAAAATTGATTAAAGTCCATGGAGGTACTTCGTTAGGGACTTCTTTCAATATCTCAGGTAACGAATATTCAATTGAGTTTAAGTACTCCTTAAAACGCACTCCAGCTGGTTTCGTGATGGTCGGTCGGCTGTGATACATGTTGTTTGGTTTCAAGAAGAAATTATAGTTGGGATGATCCGGGGAAGCCTTTATACGTGTGACGTATTTAGCAAGTAGTGTTGTTCGCCTTAAGGTTAAGGATCCTAGTCCAGCTTCATTGTATAGGCTTTCTGTTGGTGATGTAGGGAAAGCACCTAGACAGTATCTAATCCCTATGTTGTGTGTCTTATCTAGAAGCTGCAACGCGCTATTCCGAGCCGATGAGTACGCTACACAACCGTAATCCATTCTTGATAGCGCAATCGATTTGTATATTTGAAGGAGAGTTAACGGTTCCGCGCCCCATTTGCTATGCGCCAACACCTTGATGACGTCGAGAGCTTTCCGACACTTTCGGTCCGTCACGGAGAGATGTTCGTTCCAAGTCATCTTGGAGTCAAAGGTTACTCCAAGAAATTTTACCGTGTCTTTGCAAACGATCGCTTGCTGTTTCATAAACAATACGGGGTCGTAGTGAGGAGTTCTTAATCGGCAGAAGTGTACACAGAGTGTTTTTTCGGTGGCAAACGTGAAGCCGATGTTTTCACCGTTTGCTATTACTGTGTTTATGGCATGTTGCAACTGTCTAGCAATTTGTCCCACTTTCTTGCCCGAGAGCATTATAGCTAGGTCATCGACGTATAGGCACTTACGCACGTTTTCGTCTACACCCTTTGCGATCTCGTTTATTGCTATCGCGAACAAGGTGCAACTTAAAGTTGACCCTTGTGGAACACCGTTTTCTAATTTTTTGCTAGAGGACAGGCAGTTACCTATCCTCACACGAAAGCGTCTGTTTGTCAAGAAAGACCATATAAGTTTTGGTAGGTTTCCTTTCAAGCCGTAATCGTGCAATTTTTGTAGGATGCCGTAGCGCCACGTCATATCATATGCTCCTCTGATGTCGAAAAAAACTCCTATTAGGTGTTCGCGATTTCTAAATGCATCTTGGGCCATTTGTTCTAACAACACCAGATGATCTGTAGTAGCCCTGTTTTTCGAAATCCGGCTTGGTAAGGGACCAACAATTTGTTTCGTTCTAGGTACCATTGCAAACGGCTGTTTACCATCTTTTCTAATACTTTTCCCATGCAGCAAGTGAGGCTGATAGGGCGATAATTAGAGGATCGGATGGGATCTTTGCCCGGCTTTAAAATAGGAATTACTATGGCTTCTTTTCATTCCTCAGGGTATGTACCGTTTCTCCACAATTTATTGTATATAGCTAACAGGTTGCGTTTTGTTTCAACTGGAAGTTTCTTCAACATTTCATTGTTTATATTGTCCGGTCCTGGCGAGGATGAGGTTGATTTATTTATTGCCTCGTTTAGTTCGCTCATCGAGAAAGGTAAATTGTAATCTAGTCTATCTTTTGTATCAAAATTTAAAGATATCTCGGACTGGTCTTTCGTGGCGAGGAAGGTGGCATTGTAGTTTGTCGACGAGCTAACAGTTTCAAACTGCGTCGCTAGTAGATTGGCGATCTCTACCGTATCTTCCGTTTTTTGATGCTGTGAGCTTTCCAAGCAGGTAGGCATGGTGGAGCGATATTTTCCAGATATGGCATGTATCTTTCTCCAGATGTCAGCGCTGCTAGACGTGGATGTTATAGACGACGTGTAGGCGTTCCAACTGGCATTCTTACTTTCAAGCACGACTCTCCTCGATTTAGCCCTGGCTTTCTTAAAAGCTACTAGGTTTGTTGCGGTTGGGTATTTTCTGAATTTGTTAAAAGCTTTTTTCTTGGCCGCAATCGCCTCTTTTACCTGTGCGTTCCACCAGGGTACGACACGTTTGAGCAAGGTTTTGCCCGTTCTAGGTATAAACTTGTGTGCACTTTTGAGTATGATGTCGGTGATTTCGCCGACATCTCGTGCTTGCAGCGGTGTTAGTTGCTTGGCAAAACCTTCCCAATCGGCTTTAGCTGTTATCCATCTCCTATTAGCTTGTTTGATTGGACAAACCCTATCGGTTTCCACGATTATTGGAAAATGGTCGCTGTTATGTAAGTCGTCTTCAACTCTCCATACCAGTTTAGAAGCTATCTGACTAGACGCTATTGACAGGTCAATAGCGGAAAAGGTGTTAGATATACTATTAAAATGCGTATGCAAGCCGTTGTTTAATAAAACTAAATTTTCGTTTTCTAGCCATTGTTCGAGGATACGTCCTCTCGCGTCAGTCGTCTGTGATCCCCACAGCGTGTTATGAGCATTAAAATCTCCTACTATAAGAATAGGTAACGGTAGTTGCCGTATCAAGTCTTCGACGTCTTCTATACGCCAGTGTATGTTCGGTAAGTATATGTTACATATAGTTATTTTTATTGGTGTTTCTACGGCAATAGCTACAGATTGAAGATTTGTGTTTATCTGCAGTTCAGTGTATTTTACATCATTTCTTATTATTATTGCAACGCCACCACTTCTGCGTTGCACAGGCAAGTGGTCGTGCCTTACTATTTCATATCCTCGTAGTTGGTACAGCTGTCCTGGAGCAAGATGTGTTTCTTGCAAGCACAAGCACATCGGGTCGTGACGTTGCAATAAGATTTTGATGTCGCAGTACCTCACAATGGATCCTCTACAATTCCATTGTAGTATTTTTTGTAAGTTGAATTTTGTAATGTAAATTTTTGTGCTCGTGTAGTTAAATAAATATAGTATTAATAAATAAATAAATAAATAACGAAAAAGTATAAGACGAGTAAATACAGATAAGTGACAAACAAGTAAAATGACTAGATAAATAAAATGACTAGTTTAGTAAATATCACAGTTTACGTTTGGCTACAAGGTGAAACACTCGATTTTTGAGGTTTCCCTTTCGGCCAACTTTTTTTTTGCCTTCGTGTAACGGGGTTCACGAATTCGGCATCTATCACCTCGCTCGTAATCGAGTCGGTGGGGGATGCTGGCAAGGCTCTTTTTTTTGAAGCTTCTATTACTTCCATCGGTGAGCAGCTATGAATAGTTACACTCGTTTTGTTTGTGAGTTCTGTAGGAATTTCTTTGGGTAGTTTTTGAATTGAATCAGTAACTTTTAATATATTTAGTTCTTCTTTTATCATTGCAGTTAATTGCGGTAATAACTGTTTGACAATTTCTTTAATAGGAAAATTAAATTCCGGTTGTTTAGGTTCCGTTATTTGCGCATATGTTTGTCTAGGATTTACAAACGACGATTTTGCTTTCGCTTTGGCCTCTGCATATGAAATTTTTTCTATTGTTTTTATTTCTTGTATTTTTGCTTCTTGTTTATAAATAGGGCATCCTTTATAATTTGATGAATGTTCACCTTCACAATTAACGCATTTAGGTGGAGGTGAACAAGGATTTCCTTCATGACAAGGTCTACCACATGTGCAAATTTTTTCTTCTGCACATCTAACTGCCGTATGACCATATTTCTGGCAGCGGTAACACCGCATCGGCGCTGGAATATAAGGTCGAACTCTTAAATTATACCACGCACCTCTGATTGTTTTAGGGGCATCTGGAGAATCAAATGTCAATATGTGGTTGGCGGTGTCTATTAAATTTCCATCTTTTTTAATTTTAATTCTGTATACGTCTATTACTTTTTCTTTCTTGAGTCCTTCTTTAATTTCTTCTATAGTTGCATTTAAAAAGTCCCTGCAATATACTACTCCTTTACTTGTGTTCAAAACACGATGCGGCATAACTTTTACGGACTCGTTTCCTAATTTATTTACTGTCAACAACAATTTACTTTGTTTGGCCGTTGTAGTCTCGATCAATAGACCTTCTCTAACTTTTGAGATGTTTTTCAATTCACCGACAACGCTATATAAAAGTTTGTGTCTTGCAAAAGGACTATTTCTTTCAAAATTGCCTTCTTCTTTACATATTAATAGGAACCGGAGATAGTTACCCGTCTCACTATTTTTGATTCCACTTTTTCCTGGTAACGCAGGAAATTCTTACTTTTTTCTCGAGGTGGGTTCCTCGTATGCTTTAGAATGATCAGTGTCTTTGCAAGGTCTAGTGGCTCCAAAAAGATGGGGAGTGCCACTACTCTCACCATCTTTGGGCAGAACATGCGGGTTCCGAGAGGGATCCTGCCCAGATCCCAACCCGCTTGGCAAATCAGTGAAACTCATTATCATTAATTTTGCGTTTTTTGGCTACCGCCAGCCCACTGGGGAAACAAAACACGACACCAACAAAACCCCGCGTTACTACTCAAATCGTAACATTGTCGGTGAGAAGCCGTTCGTGACTCATAACGCTGAGCCGCCCACTGCTGTGGGAACCCCTCGGCACGGCAAACACCTTGAGTTGCGGATTTTTGATTCAGGGTTTACTCCCCTAGATCCGTCGCCTTTTGCAAAAGCAGGGTCACCTCTTGCAGGATGTAGCCGAAGCTACGGGCGAACGGTCTTGGACACTGAGAGGCTAAAACGGGTGTCGCCGTTGGCTGCACACCCTTGTATTACGCATCAAGTGTCCCTGGTCTACGACCTTGACCCCATTATTATTATTATTATTATTATTATTATTATTATTATTATTATTATTATTATTATTATTATTATTATTATTATTATTATTATTATTATTATTATTATTATTATTATTATTATTATTATTATTATTATCAGCGGAAGAGGTAGAGGAAGCTGTTAAAAGAGATGCTAAAGAGCTTACTGGAGAAGTTAAGGCAACAGTTACGAAGGAGAATTCCAGAGGGCAAAAAATGGCATTCCTGCACCTGAACGAAAAAGCAGCCAGAGAATTAATAAAAGCTAGACACATTAAAATAGGGTTGGTAAGCTGCAGGATCAGATTGAGGGCTGAAGTCACACGCTGCTATAGATGCTTCGGCTTTGGCCATCAACAAGCAAACTGCAACGGCGTGGATAGAAAGACCCAAAATCTGTGCTTCCAATGCGGTGCCCCAGGCCATAAAAAGAAGGAGTGTAAAGCTACACCAAAATGCTTCCTCTGCGAGGAAGGAAACGCCAAGTCCAACCACATTCCCGGGTCGGGGGAATGCAGCAATTTCAGACAGGCATTAGAAAGGGCTAAAAGCGCTCTAAGGAAATGATGAAGATTCTACAGGGTAACTTGCACAGAAGTAGAACAGCGAATGACCTGCTTTCCCAGCTAATCTTGGATCTGGACGCCGACCTCGTCCTGATAAGTGAGCAATACCAACCCAGAGATGGCGCTGGCTGGCTTGCTGATGACACTGGGACAGCTGCTATATGGATTCCCAACATGAGAAAGGTGCCAATTGTTCGCCACGGAGCAGGAAGAGGATTCGTATGGGTGCGAACTGCAACGGTCACAATAGTTAGTTGTTACTTCACCCCGAGTGACAATATACAGGACTTCCAGGAGAAGATGGACGCACTGGAAGATACCTTGCGGGAGATGATAGATGCGGGAAGCGGATTTATAGTCGCTGGCGACTTTAATTGCAAGGCGGTAGAGTGGGGAATGCCCACTACTAACTCTAGAGGAAGAAGGGTCTTGGAGATGGCAGCAAGAATAAACCTGGAGGTAATGAACATGGGCAACACACCCACATTTCGTAGACCAGGCTGCATAGGCACAATCCCAGATATTACGTTGGCATCGGACTCGATAGCTCGGCAAATGGCTAACTGGAAAGTTAGGGAGGAGTACACTGGCAGCGACCACCAATACATCTCCTTCACTATGGAAAATGTAGAGGCGCCACTTGCAAGGCACAACCAAAGGACCCCCAGGTGGAATGCTAGCAAACTAAACGAAGAAGCATTGACCGCTGTAATAGAGAGAGAGAACCAAGTTATTCTGAACTCGACTGGAGATGCAGCAACCTTGACGGAACAAATGATGCACCTCATCACAAAAGCATGTGAAGCTTCCATGCCACGGAAGGGGACACCGCGTGGAAACAAAGGCCCAGTCTACTGGTGGACTGCAGAAATCTCTCAGCTCCGCAAAGACTGCCTGCATCATAGGAGGCGCGTTACAAGAGCTAGGCGAATAAACCTGGAAGGAACAGCATTTGATGAATATAAGAGAACCAAAAAGAAGCTACAAACAGCCATCAGAAAAAGCAAACATCTAAAATGGGAAGAGCTTAGGGCAGATGTGAACAGCAATCCTTGGGGACTAGGCTATAAGATTGTCATGCGAAAGCTGGGGTCTCAATCACCGGGCGCAGAGTTGAGCAGCGATAATATGGTACGCATCGTGGAAGCGCTGTTTCCAACCCACCCACTAAGGCCAGCGGATAGCTCCAGCATTCCCGAAATAGAAATTGAGCCTTTCAGCCAAGAAGAGCTAAAGCTTGCAGTGAGCACCATGCAGAACAATAAGGCACCCGGTCCAGATGGGATTCCTGCAGAAGCTATAAAAGCGGTAGCCCGAGCTAGCCCAGAGACGATGCTTAAAATCTACAATAGCTGCCTTAAAGAAGGGTTATTTCCAAAGATCTGGAAGATTCAAAAACTGGTGCTAATAAGCAAGGGAAAGGTGACCCAAGCTCTCCTTCGGCATACCGACCACTTTGTATGCTGGACACAGCTGGAAAGCTGCTTGAAAAGCTTCTGAAAACACGCCTGCAAGCTGCAATTCAGAACGCCGGTGCACTATCAAACAGACAGCATGGATTTAGAACAGGCAGGTCCACGGTAGGAGCGATAAAAGAAGTGGTGGAAGCCGCCGCAACTGCACAACATGGAAACCACCACTCCAGGAAAATCGTCTTGTTAGCGACACTTGACGTGAGAAATGCTTTTAACTCCGCCAAATGGAGTGACATGCTAGATGCCCTAGAAAATAACTTCCGAGTTCCGCAATATTTATTACGGATACTAAAGAGTTATCTAAGTGATCGTGAGCTGCGGTTCAAAACAGCAGCCGGTGAGGAAAGTAAACAAATTACTTCAGGAGCAGCCCAAGGCTCAATTTTGGAACCAGACCTGTGGAACATCTCATACGACGGTATCCTAAGAATGGAAATGCCTGATGGCACTTTTTTGGTGGGGTATGCGGACGACATAGCTGCTGTCATTGTTGCCCGAAACATAGTAGATGCCCAGAGGAGACTAAACCAAGTCATGATACGGGTCACCGACTGGTTAACAAAACATGGATTGAGCCTCGCAACCGAGAAAACGGAGATAGTGCTGCTGACTAGGAGACATATTCCCACAATAGTAGAGATCCAAGTAGGATGTGAGAAAATCACCAGCTGCAAGGAAATTAAATATTTGGGCATGCGGCTTGACACAAAGCTGAACTTCTGGGCACAAATAAAGCATGCGGTAGAGAAAGCATCTAACGTAACAGCAGCAGTTAGCAGGCCGATGGCAAATGTCAGTGGCCCCTCCCCGGGCAAAAGAAAGATGTTAGTATCCATAACACATGGTATATTGCTATACGGATGTGAGGTCTGGGCCGACGTGCTCCAGAAAGAAAAATATAGGATGCAAATGGCAGCTGTCCAACGAAGAGGCGCCCTCAGAGTAGCGTGCTCTTATAGAACAGTGTCGGAACCTGCCATTATGGTAATTGCGGCAATTCTGCCTATAGATCTGATGGCTGCAGAACGAAAGCGAGCTTACGAGCTAAAACAAGGCGATTCACCGACAACAGCAAAAGTAGTAGCCAAAGAAGAAGCGATGATAAAATGGCAAAGCCGCTGGGAAAGAGAAGTTAGAGGGGCATGGACCCGTAGGATTATAGTAAATATCAAACAGTGGACAGAACGTAAGCACGGGGAGGTGGGATACTACCTCACTCAATTTCTATCTGGACACGGGCTGTTTGATAAATATTTGCACAAAATTGGAAAGAAAGAAAGCGGAGCATGCTTTTACGGAGATGCGGATGAAGATGATGCTTATCACACATTCTTCGAATGTACGAGATGGGCAGAAGATAGAAGGCGTGTAGAAGAGGAGTTAAGCTCAATTACACCTGAGAATATTATTGGAAACATGCTGGCAAATGAGAATAACTGGATGCTTATCTCAGCTTATATCGAAGGCGTGTTGCGCCAAAAAAAGAGAGAAGTAGAGGCACAGGAAGATTAAACAAAAATACTGTAGATGAAGATCAAGTAAAGAAAGAGCCAAATTCGGGCTAAAAAAAAGGCCCCATCTTGAAGTAATGCGAAAGCGGTTCCAAGATGGTTTAGGTGCCAGGAGAGGAGGGGGTTTTTTAGTGGGTTAGAGTCCTACACACCAGAGAATTCCCTGACGGTGCATGATGCATTTTTACCCCCTCAATAAAAAAAAAAAAAAAAAAATTATTATTATTAATATTATTATTATTATTATTATTATTATTATTATTATTATTATTATTATTATTATTATTATTATTATTATGTTGCAGTATTTTTTTTTAAACTGTGCTTTTTAGAACAAAAGCACGTCGGGTTTTATACAAGGTAGAACATTACGCTTTCAGTTTCGCCAAATGGTGGTTAATTTACTTGCATACTTTAAACAAGAAAAGGAGTTCTTTGATTCTATTAACGTAATAATCGAATCTAGCGTTATCAAATCCTACAAAGAAAATGCCACAAAAGAAGTCAAAAACTGTAGACTTGCCAGAATCTTCAAAAATGTGTTACGTTCCGCGTAATTTAATTACTTTTAGATCTGCATTTTATTTACTTTAAAAGAATTTTAACTTCGAAACTTCACGGTCGGATGACGTAATATTTCACATCTGTAAACATTGAATAATCCACCCTCTACCCTTGCAAGTCGCCGTAGATTCGTTACAGATTTTCTAAACCTGCATAAGGAATTTGCATTACTGTACCACGTGACTATACATTCCACAAAAAAATAAACCTTTTTTTTGTTTGCGGTGAGGCTGTTTTTCATCAATCGAGCCGAGATTTCTTCTGTTAATTCACTGTTCTACGTTCTTGATTGCCAGTCGTTTGATCTACATTTCTAAAAATCGGTAATTACACCGGATATAACGGGTCATCGACAAATAAATGATTGATTACTTTTAATTTTTCCACATCGTCATCTCCGTCTTCGATATCCTTAAATACATTATTGTTTAACATTTGGTACATCTCGCCGTCATCGTGAAGTGTTTTCTTCTTCTTTCTTTCCGGTCAACGCCGTAGCGAAGAAACTGCAGTCCGGCTTCGAGTTAACGATAAGTTAAATCAACCTTTACTTACCAGTTTCACTAACTTTTAATTTATACGATTACGTTATCGATCTGTTTACATCATAACTGTTAATTACTTGAATTTCACCTTAAATATTGTTTTGTTTATCATTTGACATTAAATTTTAGAATTCACTTACTTATTCAATTAAAAAAAATTTTTTTTTTATTCTAAGTCTCTAACTGTTAATAATTTTGTAATCTTATTTACCTTAACTATTTTTTTTACTCATTTAAATTCAAATTATTATTTTCTTTCAGCATTCGATTGCTCTTACTGCGAGTGATTAATTACTATTTTATGTTATGTTATTTTTTTAATTTTTTTTATATTTTGTATAATTCCGTTTATTTAGATAAGACACCTCGGAATGCTCTTTGATCAAAGAAACCATCCCGAAGTCAACTCAAGGTAAGTTTTACTGATTAATTAATTACTTGCTCGCCATTTGTGTCACTCGTATCCTGAATTACTTTTCGTCGTTTATTAACGTAATTTAGTTTCAATATTTTTTTTTGTTATCTAAAGGTAAATTAGATATAATTTTCCTGTAAATAATCCGATATTTAAGTTGCTTTTGTAGTACAATACACCCCTACGGGTACCTTTATGTCATTTTTTTTTTGTTTCAATACAACCTAGTCAAGCCTATCCCTAGTCCCTTCGTAGTTCTGATTATCAGCCCTATCTTTTGAAGAACTTACGTGGCACCCTAATTATAATTCTCTTTTTCTGCTTCTTACTATTCATACGTATTCTACTTTTACTCTTCTTAACTTACCCACCCCATTGTGCCTACTAAGACCGAGCCACCGAGGTCATTGTATTTTTGTAAATTGTGTTGCCAATCGAATCTTACCGTAACAAATGATTATGGGAAATACGTTGTATACGATGTACACAAACAATAAGTTTAGATGAAAATAACCTTCATAATCGTTCTAAAAACTAATTTTTTCCTTAAACAGCGAACTCAAACATAAATATGTTTTGTGAAGTGATCGCACTTTAAATAGAACTCATGAAATTGGCTTTAAATTCAAGAAAGACAATCACCGTAGATCCTTATTGAAGACATCACGTATAGCCCTTATGAAGATTAAATTTCTAAAATGTTACATAGAAAATCTAAACTCAGAATTTCCACGTGAAGTAGTTTTTATGTACGAAACTTGGATATTTGCTAAAGGTAGTATGGGTAGATCCTGGAAAGATGATAATTTAAAAAGTGTACGTAAACGTAAGGGCTACGATTAAAAACACATCCTGGTACAAAATCTGGATTTGTAAAGAATGCCCATGCAAAGTCATATTACAATAAACACATTGGTAAGGACGGGTATGTTGATAAAAAAGCAAATTTCATTGTAGAACGAAGCACTACAACTGTGTACTTCTGAAGTATGGGAAAAGTGCGTGATTCATACAGAAAAAGTAATACAAGAGTGGTATAACCGAGAAAAGTTATTAGACATTACAGTAAAACTTTTAATAATCGATGTTACCCAATCAGCAAGGAAACGTTTCTTTCGCGTTTTAAAAACGTTAAAACATTTTAAAATGGTCGAAACAAAAAATGTTTTCCAAAAAAATATTTTTGTTACGTTTTAAAAATATTTCATTTAAACATTGATATTGAAATATTTTAAAAATGTTTTCTAAATCATTTTTTAGTAACATAAAAAACGTTTTTACTTTATTAGAAATTATACTTTTGCTTGCTTTCACCTATACACTTTTTTCTTTTATATATTGTAACAAAAACACAATTATATAAAATTTTGTTACATATTATTAATAAATATATGTTAAACCTTTTCGTTTTTCTAAAAACTTGCTGATTTTGAATTTCGCGGGTGTTAAACTAATTCAACGTATTTTCCGTCGTTTATAGCTATTTACAGTTAATTATAAATAATGTTTTTTAATAATTTTTAGAATGTTTTTCTAATATTGATTTTGCAACGTGATTCTGGCCATTAAGACGTTTTTGCAATGTTTTTAAAAATGTAAATATATCTTTTGTAAAATGTTGAAAAAAACATTTCAAAAATGTTTCCTTGTTGATTGGGTAAGGATTCAACATTGGTCATTGATTTTGTGTTGGCAAATAAAAACCTCACTAAAAACACGTCTAAGATCACAAAATCCTACAAAAAAAAGTAAAAAGAGTAGGTTAAAGCTAATGAAAACAATATAACAGCTGGTTTTGTTTGTCCCAATTTTTGTAAGCTCTCCATTTTGTAAATATGAATGACAATAAATGATTGTTTTTGCAATGTTTTTAAAAATGTAAATATATCTTTTGTAAAACGTTGAAAAAAATATTTCAAAAATGTTTCCTTGTTGATTGGGTAGTTTAAATGATTCAGGTTCATCGGATTCCTCAGATAGTGACGATTTAAATAAATGAGATTTATAGTATTTTTGAAACTGAACATTTTTTTAAAATCAATTGTTACTCAAGACGTTGCTCATTTTGTTGTTTTATGTATCAAAATTACCTTGAATCTGTATTAAGCAAAAGAAATCGAAGAATTTAAGAAAAATGGTATCGTTGGAAAACGATTATCAATTTATAAATTGACACCGTTTGTAGATGAATCCGGAATATTGCCAATTAAAAGTCGTCTACAAGAATCGGAACTACCACATTACACCGTAAATCCTATTATTTTACCGATGAAATCGGTATTTGTTGAAATGCTAATATGGAAAATTCACAATCGCTGTTTCCACAGTGGAATAAATTTGACTCTAGCTGAAATTAGAAGAAAATTTTAGATTTTGCAAGGCCGACAGAAGATTAAATCTGTAATTAGCAAGTGCATAGTTTGTAAAAAATTACGTTGCAAACCAGTGCAAATGTCATTTGCGCCCCTTCCAAAGAAAAGAACTTTAATGTCGAATCCCTTTGAGAATACAGGTGTCGATTTTGCCGGACCCGTGTATGTTTTAAGTGAAAATAACAAAAATCATACTTAATGCTTCTGACCTGTGCCGTAACACGTGTTGTCCATTTGGAACTCGTTTTAGACCTTTTGACGGAAAGTTGTATTAAGGGGTTAAGAAGATTCATCGCAAGAAGAGGCGTACCTAGTACTATTTATTCAGACAACTCGAATACATTCAAGCGTACGTCGATGGAGTTAAGTACACTTTATGGGAATTTATCCAGTGAAAAGATTCTGAACTTTTCCTTAAACCAAAGAATCACTTGGAACTTTATCGTTGAACGAGCCGCATGGTGGGGTGGTTTCTGAGTAAGAATGGTGAAGACCGTAAATGATTGTCTTAAATTCGCTTTAGGGAAATCATTAATATCCATTGATGAGTTACAAAGTTAACGTACATTGACGGCGACAAAGATAATTTATTAATTTTGTCACCTTCAAATTTTTTATTAAACAATCAACGCCCATGTTATTTACCTGGTCTTAACGTTGTCATAAACTGTAATATAATCCTACAGAAATGGAAAGAACGTCAGCGCATATTCGCAAAATTTTGGAAAAGATGGTCTGCAGATTATCTGCAGCAAATGCGAACAGCCCACGTAAACAAGTGGTTGACATCGTTCTGCTACATGACCAAAATACTCCAAGATTAGACTGGAAAATGGTTTAAGTTCATTCAATATATCCAGGACGGAATGGTAATATACGCTCATGTGAAGTTCAATTGCCAAAAAAAACTATCCTAATACGACCAATACAATTATTGTATCCTCTCGAAATTTCCTTTGCCGCCGGCGAGGATGTGGAAAATAATCGTGTAACACCGGATACTGTCATGAGAAAAGTAGGCGGTCGGCAAAAACCAACCAAAAAGTGAAGAACAGGGACGAAGTCGAAAAGCAATCGAAGAAAATAAGGTAAACGAGGATGTATGTGTTATATCTAAATTGAATTTCTTTTCTTTATTATTAGTGTGTTAAATATAGCTGAGAGCGGACTAACGTTTTTTTATATCCACGCCTCTATTTCACAGGCAACAACTACTATATGCAGTAAGAAATAGGTTTTGGCCAGTAGCAGACCAAAATTTAGCAAAAGGCATTATTCGCGACTATTAATTGCTTTAGAGTAAATCCTAAAGAATTAAATTATATCATGGGCAACTCACCAAAGGCAAGAATTATAGAATACATACAATTTATACAAACAGGTGTTGATTATGTAGGCCCTGTTATGATTAAAGACAAAAGGACTGTTTTGCTACTAAGGCTATACATCTAGACCTAACAACAGATCTTACTAGAAATGCTTTTATTGATTGTCTTAAAAGATTCATTGCTAGAAGGCGAAAACTTTCTGATATTTATTCTGACAATTGCAAAAATTTCGTAGGTGCTAATTTAAGGTTAAAAAAGCTTTTATAATATTCTAAACACATCGTCTAATTATATTCAAAATTATTTATTAAAATAATCGATAACTTGGCATTTTATTCCTCCCAAGGCTTCTAACTTTGGTGGATTTATGGGAGGCCGGTATAAAAAATGCTAAGTTTCATTTGACTAGAGTATTTGGAAATTTTCATTTAACGTATGAAGAATATATAATTATTTTAATTCAGATAGAAGAGGTATTAAACTCACGCCCTTTAACTCCATTGTCTTCCGATCCATCTGATTACAATCTTTTGACTCCGGCTCACCTTTTAATTGAAAAACCACTAGTGAAAACAATCTTACAGCGGTAGAAGAAATGTTATTAAAATGCTACGGAAGACGACAGCGAATAATTCAACATTTTTGGAAAAGGTGGCACAGGGAATTTATTTTCGAGTTGCAATCAAGAACCAAATAAAAAACCAACAGCATTAACTTACTAAAGATTAGTTCACTTGTTATTCTAAAAAAAGAAAACTTACCACTCTTGTGCTGGAAGCTGGGGCACATAGAAGCTGTACATCTTGGAGACGACAGTGTAGTGCGAGTAGTCACGGTACGCTTACAAAGTGCAGTGGTCAAACGTGCAGTGAGTGAAGTGTGTGCGTTGCTAATAGAAACTAACAATTAGCAATCGGGTAGAATTTAAGTTAATAACATTTATGTGTTGAAATTCTAACGTATGTATTTCAAAGCGACAGGTGTGTTAATATCATATCTGCGAACTGGGCAACTCATTCGTGAGTATTGTTATACGCGCAACGTTATTTATCTTATCAAACACGTGCGCATATAACAATTCAAAGTACGGTAATGTTAAAATATTAGTTTGTTATAAAATTGCACTTGTGATGTGAATTGTATCTTTATTTATCTACGTATTGAACCGGTGTAAGGTGATTAAGAAACTGTGTCTTAATAATCGCATCTAATAATGTCTCGAGTGCCGAAGGCCGAAAAGCCAACAGTGCCAACGCACACTTCTGAAGCGGATAACCTACTAATCGCTCGGATACAACATTGGCGACGAGAATGGGATCTAACATTGCCGTGGGATCAATACCTGTATTTGACGTTGATAGCCCGGGCACATGGTCCGGTTACTGTTATGATTTGGATGTCTTCTTTTCTGCAAACCGCATCGATCAAGAGTCACAGGTAATTCGAAGATCAACTTTTTGTAGTGTTATCGGTTTCGCTGCATTCAAATTGTTACGTACAATAATTGCACTGTACAAATACACCGAATAAACAGTAGAACAATTACGACAGGCACCACAAACCATTTTACGCCAAAGCAATCAGTTGTGTTATATTCGCATCAACTTTTTACGCGATTACAACGTCAAGGAGAAACTGCAAATCAATGCTTCGAAGCCATGCGAGCTATAGCCGATCATTGTGAGTACGAAGCCATGTTTGATCGTTTAATACACGATCGTTTTATTTCCGGTGTACGCGATGCGGTTCTTCAGTGTCGTTTGCAGGAAGACCAAAACATTACTTTACAGTTAGCTATAGAACGTGCCAACGCGTACGAACAAGCGTTAGTATCGTCCGAGGAAGTAAAGTCGTCAGCATCACAATTGACCTCGCAACTCGATATCAAGCATATCGCAAGAGCGCTAAATCGACGCCAATCTGTTTTTCGTAATTGACGACAATTCTTATGGCTTAGGATTTTTTGTCGGAGGCAGGGCCAGACTGGCCCACCGGGCGATCGGGCGCTGCCCGATCGGCCGGAGCTCTGAAGGGCCGGGTCGGTCAGCGTAATATTATTGTATTTATATCTTAAATACAATGGTAATATTAACAATTAAAAAATTAAAAATATGGAGAAATTATACTTTGTATTTAAAAAATTTATACTACAACACCCGTTTATGCATGCAGAAGAATGAGTTTTGATTGGTGAATTGATGTACCTACCTATCATGTCTAGAGTATGGAGTATGTATGTGTCAGAGCTAAGCGCACTTTCAGTAAGACCTTATCAGTGATAATTGATAATTAAATTATAGGAGCAATAAATAAGGCAATGTTAAACACGTTTATACCCGCATAGAAGAACACGAATTAGCAGAGTACATATTAATTCAGCTAAAGCCTATTTACTGCATAGAAGTGAAAGATATACATTCGCTCCTGTTTTCAACGACAGCTGCGGAAAAACGTGCAAAAGTGGAGAATAACAGACAGGTATTACTCAGAGTCATAGAGACGATTAAAACTATAGGCAAACGAGGATTAAACTACCGCGGTGATGGCTTCAGCGAAGCAGCCTATACTTTACTGAACGAGAATTTAGACCACGGGAATTTTTTAGAAATAATTTTGCTTATATCAAAATTTGATCCTCTGCTACGACATCATATTGAAAAAGTAGCAAAAGAAAACAAAAAACATCATGTCAGCAAGGCCAAAAAACAAAATAAGATTCAAGGACGTGGAGATTTAACAACATTTTTATCAAAGACGACAGTAAATTTGTTAATAGAAGGTATATAAAGTTTAATAAAGCAAAAAATTGCGGATGAAATAAAAAATTCCAAAATTTATTCAGTTCAGATTGATACAACTCAAGACATCAATGTGGTAGATCAGTGCTCAGTGGTTGTAAGGTTGTCAAATAGAGTAAATGAACGACTGATTAAACTAATTAACTGTACCTCTACGAAAGACAAAGACTTATTTGAAATAGTAGCGGAATGTCTCAGAAAGTTTGAAATTGATATAGAAAATTGTGTTGGGAACTCCACTGATGGTGCTTCTAACATGCAAGAGCAGTATAAGGGTTTCACGTCGTGGCTGTCTAAAGATTCTCCTGGACAAGGCGAATTTCAAGCCGTAATCAACAAATTATTAACCGGAATCGACAGCATCGCTGCATATTTTAACGACGTAGTCGTAGCCACAGAAAGCGTGAAACAGTTATCGCATCGACTCGATCAAGCGATTAGCTGATTAAGCAAGTTGGTTTTCGCCTTCGGTCTGATAAATGAGTTCTCTTTACAAACGAAGTCAAGTTCTTATAAGATATATCATTCCATCCAAGGGTCTTAAACCTTATCCAGAATAATGCGCCGCTGTCTATAAAGCTCCAGCTTCCTCTAATAAAAAAGAGTTACAGGTGTTCTTAGGATTACTAAATTTTTTTCATACGTTCTTGTCAAGCAAAGCATCCGTAGACAAACCGTTACACCGTTTACTTGAGAAACAAAGTAGATGGAAATGGACAGCAAACCATCAGAACGCCGTTGAGTCATGCAAACGTCGTTTATTGGCAGATTCTGTTTTATTGCATTTTAATCCAAGAGTCTCAATTGTACTTATTTCAGCCGAACGAAACTACGCACAAATCGATCGAGAGGCGTAAGCGATCATTGCTGGCGTTCGCAAATTTCATCATTTCCTTTTTGGATTTACGTTTGAAAAAGTGACCGATCACAAACCGCTTGTCAGGCTGTTTGACTCGTGTCGTCAGACGCCAAAAATTCTATCGCCAAGAATGTTACGATGGAGTGTTATGTTAGTCGCTTATAAGTACCGCATCATTCACCGTCCGGGCAAACAGATTCCACACGCCGATGCCCTTAGTCGACTTCCGTTATCGGTACCCAAGGTTACGTCGACCGATCTGGCAGAGATATTTTTGCTTGAACATGATGGAAAACTTCCGATAACTGCAACTGATTTGCTACCGAAACTCGAAAAGACAGTGACTTATCTAAGGTTTACTTATGGGGGTCTACTTGGTCACGGGGTGGCCACACACTAACGCAGTGCCATTAAATTTGCGTTGTTACTCGCAATCAGCGCCTGCTCTAGAGGCGGGCAACCCGGACATTTGTCCGGGGCGGCGAAATTTAAAGGCGGCATTTTGGCTGTAAGTGTGAGATAAATGTTTATATGTTAAATACCTAATTAGTATAAAATTTCAAATATCATGATTCTAAAGAAAACAGTTACAAAAGGACGGTATGTTTAGCTGTAATAAAACTATAGATACGGCTGTTCAAGGAATTATTAATGCCAAAACAAACCATTGGTACGAGGTACTTCTAAGAATCGTAGCAATTACTAAAACGCTTGGTAAAAGTTTGAGTATAATAACGGTAATTTCTTAAAAATAGTTGAGTTGCTATCTCAGTTTGATCCCATTATAGAAGAGCACGTCCGTAGAGTGCTCAAAAGAGACTAAAGCTCACTATTTTGGTAAAAATATACAAAACAAAATAATAGATCTTTTGCATCAAAATGTCAAGTCTCATATTATTGATGAAATTAAAAATACAAATGTTTTTCCATAATTTTAGATTGTACTTCTGACATTTACAAAGGTAGAGCAAATGACTCTTGTAATCAGATATGTTTTAATAAATAAATTTGACACTGATGTTAAAATTAAAATTAATAAAAGTTTTTTAAGTTCCTTACCAATCTAAAGATCCACAAGAAAACAAATGGCTGATATTATAATTAAAGAACTTAATGACTTGGGTTTAAATTTGCAGGATATAAGAGCACAGGGATATGACAACGAGTCCAATATGAGAAGCGATAAAGCAATACAATCTAGAATTAAACAATATAATTCGCGAGCTTTTTATGTTCCGTGTAGTAGCTACTCTCTCAACCTTGTTAATGATATGGTAAAAGCATCTTTGAAAGCCGCTAATTTCTTTAACATGGTCCCAAAACGATATTTATTTTTTTCGGCATTTACTTTTCGATGAGCAATACTTTTAAATCATGTTCAAAGTTTAACTTTAAAACCATTGAGTAATACTAGATGGGAGAGTAGAATAAAGGCCTTAAAGCCTTTAAGATTCCATTTGGGAGATGTATGTATACGACGCCTTGCTAAGCATATACAAAAACCAAGAAATTGATAATTTATTAAGAGACGAGGCCTCAGGTTTATTAAATTGTATTAAACCATGTAAGTTTTTGTATTCATTAGTTATTTGGTATAAAATACTAAATTCCATTAATCTATTAAGCAAGTTGATGCAAACAAAAGATTTTGTTTTAGCATTGAGTAATAATTTAAGAAGAGGCGCAAATAGTGTGTTAAAAATCGTACTGTAGTTTTATCTCTCTTGTTTCTCTTTTTTTTACCCGTTTGTACCCCCTCTTTTCATAAACTAATAGACTAACACCTGCTGCCATCTGCAAAATCGTGGTTTTTATTTTGCGAACTTACTTATTTGTTATGAAGTACCTGCAGTTAGAACCTCTTCTTATATTTGTGTTTACTTTACCGTTTACCTGTTCAAAACAGGTTAATATTATAAACAATAGCTTGTATTGTTACGACACAAGTCAATGTCAAATAAACTTAAACAATATCATGCTTTATATTTAAGAAAACAAAAAAATATGTATATTCAAATATTTATTTATTTTTGTAAAATATAAATCGAAAACATAGAAATAGCTAAAACAATGGAAATTAAATTAAAAGAAAATTGTTATGGGGATTTATTGTTATTATTCGTCAATTTTTAAAATTATTCAAATTACCAGTCCACCAATAATAAATTCGTTAACTTTCAAAATGTATATACTATTTTACATATGCTTCGAGCTTTAAAATAATGAAGCTCATCTTCAAAAAAGTAAAAATATTTACAACTTATAAAAAGTTAAGATTAGAAAAAGGTTTTTAACTTACATTTTTTCGAACAATCTCAAATCTGAAATGTTGTAACTAGATAATTAAAAAAATGTAAGTTTTACAAAATGTTAAATGTTAATTATTTTAAAAAAGGAAGATGGTGCAATTTAGAAACAAATCTAAAAAAATTTAAGTTTAAAATCGTAATTGAAATTGGTTTGCTAGTTCAACAAAAAATTTGTATTTGATATTTTAATATAAATGAACTCTAGTAATTCAAGAATTTCCCAGTGAGCAAATTGCAGCTAAAACCGGCTTTTTTATAACCACTTTAGCTTTTAAAGTTACTCTTTAGAACACTTTTAAGTGGCTTGTGAAAAAACGGAAACCTCTATGAAGCGTTTAAGTAGCTAAAAATTCCGCAGTTATGTTGCTGTTAGGTAGCTCCTTTAATGCATTAAAATCGGGCTTATACAGCTCTTTGTGGTACTAGCAAATCTTTAAAGAAGCTCTAAAGGAACTGTAAACCACCTTTCAGAAACAACTATACAGCTTAAATAGCTTTATTTTTACTACCTTTAAGTAGCTTAAAAATTAAATAAATATTTCATTAGAAAAAGAAATCTTGAAATCGTTACCTTTACTTAATTTCTTAAAAAAAATTGAGAAAAGTGATAAAAGAGAACCCATTGAAAGACCTAGATTTTGTTTAAAAAATTGATTATCAAATTTATCACTTATTTTTACTGAAATCTTCTTAAACAATTTAGAAAGTAAATATATTTCTGAACACCAAATTTTCTTACAAAAAAATAATATTTTGGAAAAGATATGTTGATGACATTTTTTGTATTTAAAAAAGTTGTAAATATTTTTTGTAGACTTTTCTGAAGATGAGCATCATTATTTTAAAGCTCGAAACATATGTAAACGAATTTGTTATTAGTGGACTGGTAATTTAAATAATTTTAAATTAAAATTAATGTTAAATTTCTGAAAGAATAATTGACCAATTCATCCTTTAAAAGGATTTTTGACGGCTTGTCGAATTTGAGAACACACTGTGGTCGTTCCAGTATCTTCAAAATATTATAGGACGTATCTTCAACTATAAAACATATATTAAAAAAATTACGTATTATTGCTTGTCTACTTATACCTTCGTTTAGTGAACTGGAGCTGTAGAAAGAATAAATTTATTCGTCTTCACGATCGTCATCAATAAATAACAATCGACGTTTTCTTCCATATGTTTGAGAAACTACTACATTTGAGTATCTAAGGTTGATGTCCATATCAACAATTACAGCTTCTGTAAAAAATTATACTAAATAAGCCAAAAAGTAAAAAAAAAATTAAGCTGTTAGTATGTATTTTAAAAATAAAGTTTTGAAAATGCAATTAGTATTAGTATTTTCAAAATTTTTGCGATTTTTTTTAAACAATTGTAAAAATATTTTATATATTGTTGGATTTGTATTGAAGTGCTTTCAGCATGCTAAAATAAACATAAAAGAATTTTGTTTATAATTTTTTTTATTTTTTAAAAAACTAAGTATTTATTAGACAAGGTGCTAAAGAAATGCGGCCCTAACATTTACAAAAACGATATTTTTATTCGACATGCCAACATCAACAAAAAACATTTAAAGCAATGGCCAGAGCGATTATGCAATTACGATGAATCGATCATTATGCAAAATAATGATCGCGATATCGAGCGTCTGTACAATAACGATCGCAATCATTGATCGCTTATAAAATAACAATTGCGGTTGTGGAAAAGAAATTAATACTTTTAATTATCGCATAAACAAATAAGACTAATATAACACGATTTTACCTATAATATTTACTTTAATAAATGTATAATAAACTTTAAGTATGCAGGTAGTTCACGGAAAATCGTAAAATTTTGTGTAAGTAGGTAAATAACCCCTTTGCTCTTTTCCTCGTAAAAATTTTAAACCACATACAGATTTTTTAATAAAAAAGTAACATGAATTTAAACATTGAATTATATTTTTTTTGTTTACAGAAATTTAACAATGCATTCTTCTAGGAAAGAACGTTTGTAAAATTTGTGTCACACATTCAGCATTTAGGGAAAAAACTAGCTTTATATAAACACCAAGGTAAATCATAAAAACACAGGAAGTTAAAAACAATAAGCATTAACTACAAATGACAATACGTATTTGAAAAGAATTGCAAATTTATGTTTAATACATAAATCTTATGTTTGAGACAAATATCAACACGAGTTATGACTAATTACTCAACAATCTTTTCAGGGTCAATTTCAAATAGAAACATTTAATTTACGAAAGAACGACACTTATTTTTTAATATGTTGTTTACTAATGCTTTAAACTATTTGTTCGTAAGTTTGCATCAGAATTCAAATAGCACGTCATGTCGAAAAAAAACATCACAGTAGTTTCTATTTTCTGTGAATTTTTGTAAATATTTTTTTAAAATCTAAATATGAACAAATTTTAATTAATTGATTGTTTAGAAACAATATTAAAAAATACTTAGATATGTTGATTTTCAATACTCCAAACGTTATTGTATCCCGGAAAACAAAAATCGAATGTTTATGGCTAGATTTATGACTAACTTTACACGAGCGACTTTTTAGCAACAGTCGATTAATAATTAATTCAAAATACCATGATTGCGATCATTGATCGTGGAAAATAATAGCGATGTCAGCTACTGATTTACAGTAATTATTTTAAGTTATTGTACAATTAAGTGCAACAAGAAGAAGAAGAATCCGGACAAGAAGATTCTCCGATGCTAATTTAAACCATTTTTAAACGTTTGGTAGAAAAAAAAATTTAAAAAATATTTACCTGATTGAAGGTGTAGAACAAGAACTGCAGTGTGTTTAAAATTTTTTTTTGTTGTTATACATTATCTCCGAAAATGCTTCTCACAAATCTTCTTTTGTTTTAAATCTTCCAAGTCCATTGTGGCAATGTTTATATTTCCACAGCTTTTCTAACATTCTTTAGCACGCACTTTATCACTAAATAAAAAACTTAAGAAAACTAGCACCTTTGTTTTCGGTATTATTATTTTCACAATTAATATAAACACAACCGTGATTTGTAACTTTTCCCATTTTAAAAATAAATCAAAAACATATTTACACTTAAACTAAACAAAAGTTCAAACAAACATTACTACTACCAGAATTTTAAAAATCGTATCGCAATGTTAACCGAAGAAAAACTTTCAATTCAATACCGAAGTTTACAAGTCGACAGACACTCAAGAACTGAAAAATCTCGATCCAATACAAACGTGGCGACCTCTACATCTCGATCCAATCAGTCGATACGATATCGCCCCTTAAGTTGCATTTCTTCTTACATTTATTATTCAATGGTTTTAGCTTATGCACTTGATCTTTTACAAAACTGCAAATTATTTTTCCAGAATCTTCGATTGGAATCGTCCTTCAATGAAACTATTATTGATGCAAAAATACTTGCTACAGAAATTGACGTGGAGGCTAATATTGAATCAACAATAACACACCGCCGCGTAAGAAGAAGGAAAAGGAACTTCTTATACGAAGCACGAGATGAACCGATGGAAGATCCAAAAGAAAAATATAAAATAGAATTTTTTTATTTTACAATCGATCAAGCACTAAATGCACTAGCTGCCAGATTTGAACAACTTAATAATCAAATTAACTATTTTGAATTCTTATATAATATATACGATTTAAATACCATGCCCAAAGAAATGCTACTGAAACACTGTAAGAATTTAGAATGTATTTTAATAGATGGAGATTCTATTGATATAAATGGGGTAGAATTAGCAGAGAAAATTTCAGCAGTATCTGCACTTTTGAGGAAAAAAGAAAGCAATGTACTGAGCTTAATTACAACATTAAATTTTGCCCCAAACCTTACTATTGTTATAATAATACTGCTAACAATACCAATAATTGTAGCAAGTGGCGAAAGGAGTTTCTACAAGTTAAAATTAATTAAAACCTTTTTACGTTCAACCATTACACAAAATCGTCTCAATGGTATTGCCATTTTGGCAATTGAGCATGAAATTGCTGGTCAAGTAAATTTAAAAGACACAATAAAAAAGTTTGCATAACTTAAAGTGAGAAAAAAAAGTTTTTTTGTGATTTTAGCGAAGTTTATGTTACCTTGTTTTATTTTGGCTAAGTACGTATATTTCTTAATTAATTTCTACCGTTTTGTACTACATACTTGGTTGTCAATATTTTCTTATGTTTCATGTTTCATTCTAAATGTATGCTTTTATTAAATTTTAAATAAAAGGATTTGATTTTTATTGAAAATAAAAAAAAAATATGTACTTATCTAAGTGTACATTTATTTAATATACATATATTGTAGTGTTTTGGTAAATGAATCATGTTTGTATAAAAATTCAATGACATTGCTCCGGCTAGCTCTATACAGTACAACCTTCTTTTCAGGTATCAGAGTTTACCTCTATTGTGGGAGATGATAAATTTTACTTAAATCAATTTACGACAAAAAAAACACTTCATTTCTCATAATTTAATTGAATGCAATCATGCCAAAATCCTAACAAAATAAGAAAACAACTTCTCTTATAAACTATATCGGCGGAGGTACCATCCAACCCATCTAACCGCCCTATGCTTGTTATGTATAACTAACTACCTTATCCTATTGTTTACAATTTTATCAATTAATTCTAACCTGCACAATCGTAATGCTGATGCACCCTGCACTCTAATTGCAGCTGTCGGACTTCTTCTCTGTAGTTGTTGATATCACTGTATAACTCATTCTCGATTGTAACATCCTTCTCAATTTACAAAGTCTATTTTTCCATCACTTAGATCTTTTATTTGTATCTACTTATATCCATTGACACTTAATATCCTCGTAATATCCCAATTATGCACAAACTGTACTCTCTATTTCACTTTGCACTTTTTTTTATTACAATCCTTTCCTTTGCATTTTATTAAAATATCTCTTTTAAGAAAAACGTGCTTTTTTTATATTTTCTTCATTTTCTTAACCTCTTAATATTAATTAATTTTTTTTTACATCCCTTCCTTTCTTCGCTTCTTGTCCTTTTTATTAAAACGTATCACTAATTTCAATGAGACATCATTAATTGTGTTCTTAATTTCTAAAAATCCATAGATTTTGGCACTGTTCCTTTTTAATAGTTTCTTTCTTTCTTAAAAACCGTTAACAAAAGTATATAACAAAGTGTTTTTTTTTTAAATCATAAATTCCCGGTTTCCTTTTTTTATTATTATTTAAAAAAATGAATTATTGTTATACAGGTCTTTTTTCATATACTCACTACACTACATAATTATCCCCTTAAATTTTTATTAAAAAGAAAAGATTTCCTGTTTTTCTTTTTCTAAAAATTTTCTTACTCTAATTATTTAACGTGTGTACCTATATTATATTATATATTTTTTTTTGTTTTTTATATTTCTTTATTTTCTTCTACCTGATCGGTGAGATATTTACTCATTAGATTAATATGGAATCGTCCTCTGATTTCACCATTCAATTTTTCTATATCGTATGTTGTATCATTTATTTTTTTAATTATTCTATACGGTCCTTCATTCGGAAATATTAATGTTGCACATTGGTTTAGATCCCTTCTACCAACTCTCAATTTTCTTATTGTTACCAGTTCTCCAACTCTAAATTCTGTTCTCTTCTTTATTTTGTTATTTGCTTTTTCTTGGTATTTTCTTAAGTAATTCTGTAACTTCAATCTTGCTTTGTTTAAATCATCTTCATAATTCTTATATTCATCATTCACTGCCCAAGGTCTCGGTGGAGTCAAGCCCTTTAATAGATAAATCGGTGCTTGTCCAGTTATGACATGCGGAGTAAAATTCATGAAATCTTCTACCTGTTCCAAGTGTTCTATCCATTTCCTATGATCATTCAAAACTAAGATTCTTGGTATTTGGTTACTTCTTGTATGTTTCTTTCTGTTGGGTTTCCCTGTGGATGCCTTATTGAGCAGAAATTTAACTTTATTCCTTTGTCTTCAAAGAAATGCTTGAATTTGTTGTTCACAAAATATGATGCATTGTCCGCAAGCACCCTCTTCGGCAATCCTTCTTGTTCAAAATATTGTTTCATGTATAATATTGATGTGTCAGTATTACATTTCTTAGTAGGAAAAAGTCTTACATTTTTGAAAATACGTCTACTACTACCAAAATGTTCTGGTAACCATTGTTTGAGGCTATCAGATTTCCTAAATAATCAATTGCTATCAGATCCAATGGTTTATCTACCGCTATGCTTCTAATTATATTTTGATTGGTGTGGTTCTTGTACTTAGCTAACGCACACGTGTGGCAATTATTTATCACTTGCTTAATTGTCAACCTATCCTTCTTACTATAAAAGTTTTCTCTAAAAATTAACCACGTCTTTTGAATGCCTACATGCCCAAAACGCAAATGGAGATCCATTGTAATTTCCTTAGTTAACTCTACATCTATAACATAAAGTTCTTCATCACCAATCTTTTTAATGATATATCCTTCCTTTAAACTGTATCTCCTGAACTCTTCGATTTCTTCTAAATCTCTTTTTAATACTGATACTGAATTTGTTAACAGTTACAGCAAACAGCTGTACCTGTTAACAAATTCAGTTAGTTGTTTTATGCGTTTGTGTAATGTTGTTCACTTACCGTAAATAAATTTTCAGTGGCATGAAGAAGTGCACGCTAGAGGCACGAAACGTAGCCATAAAAACAGTTTAGAGTGGTTTTTATTGCCCCTCCTAAAGAAGATAAAAAACTTAAACTAACTATAACTAACTACCTTACCCTATTGTTTACAATTTTATCAATTAATTCTAACCTGCACAATCGTAATGCTGATGCACCCTGCACTCTAATTGCAGCTGTCGGACTTCTTCTCTGTAGTTGTTGATATCACTGTATAACTCATTCTCGATTGTAACATCCTTCTCAATTTACAAAGTCTATTTTTCCATCACTTAGATCTTTTATTTGTATCTACTTATATCCATTAACACTTAATATCCTCGTAATATCCCAATTATGCACAAACTGCACTCTCTATTTCACTTTGCACTTTTTTTATTACAATCCTTTCCTTTGCATTTTATTAAAATATCTCTTTTAAGAAAAACGTGCTTTTTTTATATTTCCTTCATTCTCTTAACCTCTTAATATTAATTAATTTTTTTTTACATCCCTTCCTTTCTTCGCTTCTTGTCCTTTTTATTAAAACGTATCACTAATTTCAATGAGACATCATTAATTGTGTTCTTAATTTCTAAAAATCCATACAGGTCTTTTTTCATATACTCACTACACTACAATATATACCCATATATTCTTAGGGAGCGGCGCTTTGTCTTTTTGTCTGGGGCGACGTAACTGCTAGAGCGGGCGCTGTCGTAATACCAAAACGTTATAAGTACATACTTGCTTGCTTTACGGAACCCGAACTATTGTTCCTCCATGAAGTCAAAAATACATTCTTGATTTATTACATGTCGCACATCCGGGTATGACTCGAATGAAAGCAACTGCTCAAAACTACGCATAGTGGCCAACTATTAATAACCATGTCGAAGAGTACGTTCGAAACAACAATGCTTGTCAAATGCATCATAGCGCACCGCCGTCAATGCCACCTGCTAAATGGTCAAAACCGCCTGCACCTTGGTATCGCATACACGTCGATTATGCCGGTCCTTTCAAAGGTCTCCCTTTCCTATTAATTGTTGACGAATTGAATAAGTGGTTAGAAGTGCGAGATGTTAACACCGCGAATCCAATTAATACTATTATTTGTTTGCGATCAATTTTTGTAACTCACGGAGTACCTGCAATTTTGGTTAGCGACAACGACAAAGCATGTTTCGACACTCCTCAGTTCGAATTGTTTTGTAGATCAAATGCAGTTCGACATGTCCGTACTGCATCCTATCATCCGCAATCTAATGGTCAAATTGAAGGCATGGTTATAACAACTAAACGATCATTAGAAAAAATAATGGCTAGTCATTCAATCGAGAAGGACGAGAAATGGAAACAAGCTATCGACAACTTTCTTCTATCTCAGCATATGACGCCTTTAACTCCAAACAGATTAAGCACATCTGAATTGTTTTTCCGACGCCGACTACGAACTAGGCTTGACGCAATCAATCCCATAAGCAATTCAGACTTTGATCGTCAAGAATCACCCAATATCAAACGGTCGTGTTTATTCAGCGTTGGTGTTTACCCCGCAACTACGGAACCGGTCCCCGGTGGGTTCCAGCAACAGTTTTAGCGCCACGAAGTGCAGTCACGTACGATCTTAGCACATCAAATGGAACACATTTTCATCGACACACTGATCAGTTACGATCAAGATTAAGCGAACAATCATCAGTAGCGACAAATCAACAAAACAATGAAGATGATCAATCTTTATCAATTCCCGATGAAACCGTTCCGTTACTACCGCTGCCAGACCAATCGTCATCATCAGATTTTCCTATTTCAATACAAAGTCTTCTTCGAACGTTACCTGATCGAGCGGCTAAAAGAAAGTCCGGTTCCCGTCTTCCAACGATTCTCTAGATGAGGCCAACGATGACCCAACGTACTCCTCCAGCAAATAACTGCGAGCTCAGAAACTCATTCACGCAACGTTATTTATGTTATCAAACACGTGCGCATATAACAATTCCAAGTATGGTAATTTTACATGATTATTTTAAGTTATAAAATTGCACTTGTAATGTGAATACCTTTAAGGAATTGTATTTTTATTTATTTACGTATCGAACATGTGTAAGGTGGTTAATAATCTGTGTCGCATCTAATAATGTCTCGAGTGCCGAAGGCCGAAAGGCCAACAGTGCCACCGCACACCTTTGAAGCGGATAACGCTACTAATCGCTCGGATACAACAGTTAAGGTCAGTTCGTTGAATTTTAGTTTATTTTATTTATTTGTACAAAGTAGGTAATGTTTTAACGAAAGTAATAGTTGTAAAAAGCAGTAGAGTATTAAACGTGCTATAAGCAACATTACCTTTTCTTACTTGCTCGATGGGCGCAATCATCTGGTGCATACAAGATTTTATTTTTCACTTTATATAAAATTCAAACTAAAAATAAACATGTACTTAAGTTTCTATTACAAGTGTATCTAGTACCTACTTTAGAACAATACATAGTTTACGTGTTGGTTTACGTGTAATTATTTATTTGTCAAATTGATTTTATAATCACAATGAATCTGCAAGAGTTCTCAAATATATTGAAAAAAAAAATGTTGCATAGGCTACATACACTACAAAACGAATGTTAAGGAGTGGGGAATAAGGATTAAATCGTAAGAGGGGGCCCACAGCACGAATTCCTCAAGAATTGGTGAAATCAAATGTGATTTTAAATCATTTTTACTTTAATTACTGTTCTTAACTTTTGGGGTTAACACTGTTTTTATAGAAATAGTTGTTAGAATAAGACCACAATAAATTATTAAATATAGAAAATTTCAAATTTTTTTTACTTTACGTAATTTAAAATTGTACCATCCCCTGCCAAATTTAGCGGTTTGTAACATATTTCAAGCTACAATGCTCAAATCAAGATACACTAGTTAAATTCATTGCAGAGCGAACCTAGCGGTATATTTGTAGAAGTAAAGCTGTATAAAAGTTCAACTACTTCTCGAAGGGAGCGCTGTAAATTGGATGTACGTATCTATATTTTATTTGATGATTTTGCTGCATCATCTTCGGTTTTTTAGTGATAAACAATGTATTATTGAGATAGTATTACTATGTATTATGTTTTAGTATTACTATGTATTATGTTTCATTTGTTTGTAGAAGTGTAGATATATGAGAATATTTTGATTTGTTGTGATTTTAAACGTAGTGCGGTAATTACGTAATGAAAGTTTATGATACCAATAGTACGTATAAGCGTTATACATTTCCAAATTTAAACATTTTGGCAGGGTAGCAAAATTAGATACGAAGAAATTTTGTAGAACATTTTACAAGAAAATTTAAAACTTGTAAGACTCAACGGCCAATTACGGTGTCGAGCGTTCAAAACAAAATAAATTTGCGTAGTTTTTATTTATTTTTTTAATTTTAATCCCTTAGTATAGGTAAATATAACGGTCGTTGCCGATAGAGCGTGACCGAAACGGTTCTATAAGACAAAATATGTTGCTTTTTCTGGTGTGACATGTATTGTTGGTGCCAACACTGGTAAATTATTATTTGTCGCCGTTAGGAACAAATATTGCCCTGTGTGGGAAAGGGCAAAACCAAGAAATACATATTACAGTGGGACAATTGTTACAAAAACTGATCAAGAACATCTAGGGCAAAGGAATCTGACATTATACTAGAGGGTTTTAAGCGTAGTGTGGAAATGTACGGCTTAAAGTACACTCAACCTGTTGAAGACGGGGATAGTAGTGTCTACAAAAACTTGTGTGCGAATAAACTATGCGGAAATGACATTTTAATTAAAAAAGTTGAATGCAAGAATAATCTTTCCAATTTTTGTACCAAATTTCGAGAAATATCGACACAAAAAATTAGTTCAAAAGGAAGCTGTGTAAGGCTCCAATTACGAAATCTATTTAATGATGATGAAGCCTAAATTGAAACAGTTTTGAAGCCTAAATTGAAACAGTTTTATCTGAACTACATGTTACCTTTGCTAGCATTAAAACAAAATTAAAATGATTGGGTATCACGTGGATGTCTTTTTAACTACATGTTTTTATTTTTTTAAGTTATGAATTTTTTAATGCATAATATATCTATGTTATTTTTAGTAAAATGTGTTTTTTAAGGAGAATAGCTTTTTCAAATTTCTTCTTTTGTCAATCCGAATTTTTTGCTAGTCCGGAGCCGTCTGCGTTTTATTAATTCGGATAATAGAGGTTTTACTGTGTTGCGTTTCATACGGTATTTCTGGATATACCGGTGTAGAATAGATTTTAGAACATAAAGATTTTACATCATATGTATATGTAAAAGTAAACGCTATTCAATGCAAATGTTGGCTGTCCAAAATATTTTAGACAAAAGTTGTGGAAAATAAAAAATTACAACTAATTCCATATTTATGTATTTGTACTGAATAATAAAAACACGAATGTTGATAGGTACGTCTTTCAGTTTTATGCGTTCCGAGAAGACAGTATCGTATTTTATTATTAATTTTCTGACGTTATTTGCAAAAATAGAATTTTTTTGAATAACAATTTATTTTTCTAAGCGTTGTGAATTTGTTTGTAGCAAAATTCTTTTTTTTTTGATATTATGTATGGCCCTGAAAAAAAAGTTTAAAAAATGCCTCTGTACCTAGGTGAAGATAATTTTTTTAAGAATTTTGACATCATTTTGAAAATTCTCCGATGTAGTTTTACTGCAATAAAAATCCTTTGATAAAAAGCATTTATATAAATAAATATATATAAAAAAAAAATAAATAAATTAAACATACTAAAAATGGCAAATATTATTGATTTGTGTGAAGTCGATAATACTGAAAATAATTGTTCACAAATGATAGAGAAATTTAATACATTATTTACAGGTGTCGGTAAAATTAAATGTACAGCCATAGTCATTGGAACCCAAGTAGCATCAAAGTGAGAGTAACTTATATTGCCACTTCAGTTTAGTGATTATTACGTGTTTAACACTTTATATGCAACTTCCCACAAAACCAAATAGGTTCCATAATAATGCTTTTAGAAGCATAGAGGCAGTATTGATATTACTGAAAGCCTTCTTGTAGCAGTAGAATGGTTTATGTTTAGAGATAGGTTTTGACACTCCAGTAGAATGCTGTACAGTTAGCGCTTATAGAGTTCTATTAGACGTTGTACAAAAGCAGGCCAAAGGTAGAAGTTTTCACGTTCCATTAGAATGCTTTAAAATAGTGCCAATGTAGTACTTTCCTAAATTGTAGAATAGCATGACAAAGTTAACGACTAAAATGTAATTGATTTGCATGCTTTTACAGGGTTTTAATAGCATACCATAAGAAACACAAAAAGCATGAAATGATTAGTTTTAAGTCATTTTTTATTAAGAAATTTGTACAGTATCTTTGTCTAAACTATAATAATTTTTAATCAATGGTTTGCGAATTTGTAGTTTGCTGCATCATCCTAATTATTTCATTTTTTAATCTCGCTTTGCCATGACGTAGCCATTGGAACACCTTCTCATTAATAACATCTATACGAACTCCTTTGAATCAACTTTGGGTTAACTCTATAACAAAATTATGCGATTAATTATTTTTTATTATCTATTATCAGTCGCATGCATTTTCACTAGATTCATAACAAAAATGTGTTTCTTTTTATGAATAAAATAAATTTTTTATTACAATGCTTTTTAAGTTTAAGTCCGCAGGTTGGCCACCCCTGTTCTAAAAAAATAACTGGATGCCAAGTAAAAAATAAACAATAACAATAAAGCGCTAAAACGTGGATAAGCTGATCGTACAAAAATAGATATGTTGTCAATTGTTTCTTTTGTACTTACTTTTACTTAAATCAGCAGAACTTCTAATAGCTTTTTCTTCTTTAATTCAGCACAAAAAGAACACATTTACAAATATAGACTAAGCCCGAAGTCGTCTTCCTTTCGTAAACGTAAAACTGCATATACCCGTAACTGTATAAGTACTTACTTAGAAGCAAAGATAAGCGTTTCTGGTGAATCAAACTCGGTAGACGGTACATATCTCGTCACAATTCTCAGAAATCAACAATCTTATTTACATTTACAGTATCAAACGCGAATGCATAGGTTTTTTATTGCGTACATATCTTTATCAACAAAATTTAGATGTGGGCGTTTAATCTCTACAGGAAGTTATTTTTGTTTAGGTATTACAATTTAGCAACTTGTACAAACGGTTTTTTCTGATATTAAAAATTATATTTCTTTATCTCAAATAAAGAACGATTAAACCGATTTTAGAGGTACTAAAACACTAAAAGAATGTTATCATGTTAATCGTAATACTTGAATTTTAATAGATTGTCAAGGCTGCTATAAACACTTTATTTTTATATCAATATAGAAGGCCTATAGGAGTGATTTTAAAGGAATCTTTTAGGGTACTTTATTCTCCTTCTATATGCATTGTTATAGAATCAATATGGGAACGCCATTAGAATGCTACATTTCTAATACTTTAGTAATTCCAATCAACTGCCATTTTAAAGCTGCTATAAGCACTTCTTTCTTAAATTAAATATAGTATTCCTATAAAAGTGTTTTTAAAAGAATCTTTTAGAGTACTTTATTCTTCTTATATAGGCATTCTTATAGAATACGTTTTAAATTAAGTGTGTTATTAGAAGTCCATACACAAACTACTATTGGAATGCTTTAGAAATGAATATTTGGGAATGCTTATCGAACCTACATGGAACTTATGGTTTTGTGGGTTCTTAGTAATTATAACTTTATATATTTGATGTATAGTGGAAATTACGTGGATACATCCTTGCTTAACCACTTTGTAGTTCTGCAGCTTTGTAGTAAAAAGTAAAGTTTTTTCAACGTTTTTCACTAAGTAAAATCGCTTATAAGTTTTTTTTAACTTTAGAGTGGCAAATTAAAGTGGTGACCACTAAATCAAATCACTAAAATCTTACTTTAAAGTAATAACCACTTTAAAGTGGCTTTTAAAGTTTTGGCCACGTATTGGAAACTTAAAATATACCTAAAATGTAGGTGTACTTTAGAGTGGTATGTTGTCGTTGTTGTAACGTTTTAGCCACTTCCATAAGTGATTTTTACGAGACATTTTAGGTAAAAGCGACTACATAATGACATTTACTTCTGAAATCCACTTTTAAGTTACAGTAACTAAGTAGTGACCTATTTCCTACAATGCAAATTGGTTCGGCATAAATATAATTACACTGGCAGTATTTAAATCTGTCTAGCCTAAAATTACTTTCCAGGAAGACATCAAAAGTTTAATCCGTAAAGTGAAGTTAGTTATTAGAAATATGACATTTAATAACACATATAATCCATAATGTGAAAATGATTTAGAACAATTACAAATGTATAAGCTGAATAACAATATTATTAAGAGTGTTTAAAATAATTGATTGTAATTATACGTTATGAAATGAAGTTGATAATAAAATATAAATTAGTTAGGTTATGTATCCAACTTCATTATGAAGATGAACGTGAAAGCATGTAAATTTTATTGAGTAGTTTCGTTGCTATCGTTTCGTTTCGGGTATGCTCAAGTTGCATTCGTATTTGAGAAGTCGGGATAGATCGTATTCGTGGTGGGGGAATCGCAATACGTTGTAAGAGTCGTTTTGTTTCGGGTATGCTCGGTTCTAGGTCTGTCGGAGAAGTTCGTAGTGATGGTGGGGATGCTTTTGTGTATATAAAGGTAATATTTGTGAAGATTTAATATTAGTATTTTAATTGCTCTTATTCGTTTTAATAATTTTAAGAAAGGAATTAAGATGGAATCATTTTTTGCAAACTTGAACGAAACTTCTCATTTGGTTCCTTATGTGAGTGCAAGAAGTCTATCAATAAATGAACAGTATAAACTTAAGTGTTTTAGTAAAATTAATGGTAAACTTGGGGAGCAAGTGATTGTCGAACGCGAAGATTTTAAAGTACCTCTACCACAAAGATTTATTAACAAGTTTTCGATTGAAGACATAAACCAAATTAATAGCTTGATTGGTTTGGGAAAAAACATCTATCTCGTGAGCCGAGGAGCTGTTGGTGAAACAACAAACACTGAATTTATTCAAAAATAAAATAACAGAGTTATAATGTATGACATGTAAATATTTGAAAAATGTAAAGTTGAAATAAACAATAAATGTTTGAATTAATGATACGTTTTTTATTTTACTATTACAGGTTTTATCATACCTTAGTAAATATATTAGGCAGTAGGTGATAGTAGGGAAGCGAGAGAAAGTTTATAACATTTTGATTCGAATTAAATAATATATTTTAGTTTGATTTATTGTTATTTATGCAATACTGTTTTTGTTTATCCAGCTGTTGTGAGATTCATCAAAGCCTAACCATTTTACATACGTTTTAGTACCTGTCTTTCGTAAAATTCTTTCAATTAAGTACGTATCCGGATGTTTAACTTTTTGCAATTCCATTTCATAAAAACCTCCTAAAATATTGTCCCCTTTTATATCTTTTAGCAAATAGGTAGTTGGGTTAGTTAGTTTAACTTTCCTAATTATAAAAATTTCATTAGACCAATTAGGAGTATACCCCTTTTCAAATGCATTCCTATGTTTGCTAATTCTTACATAATCCCCCAACAAAAATTTGTTATTTTTGTTTGCTATTTTTAGGTGTGAGTATGCAGATTTTAAAATAGATTTTTCGTTGTGTTTGTTAACCATCGATGGTTTCATTTTAATTGTACGATGATAAGTGTTATTGTATAGATTTGTAATATCATCTAATATGTTTATCCATTTGTAATTACCATGTAAACTAAATCGTTTCCACATTATGTTTTTCAAAGTTTGATTAACACGTTCTACAATTGATACTTTTTTTGTACTAAACTTACTATAGTGATTAATATTATACTTTTTCATCAAGTTTTTGAATGTACTATTGTAAAATTCAAATCCTTCGTCTGTTTGTATGTTTTTTGGTAAATGCTTTAAACGTGATAATATTTTTTCTATTGCGTCAGTAACATGTTTTACATTTTTTAATTTTAAAGGAAGTGTCCATACATGTTTCGAAAAGCAGTCAATTATAACAAGTATGTATTTAAATTGGTTGTTTTGTTTTGAAAACGAAACCATATCGACAAGATCAGCTTGCAATGTTTCATTAATACCTTTTATTATAACCCGACGTCTTTTGAAATTTCTTCGTGCAGGTTTATGCAATTCTAAAACTATATCTCTTTTTATAGAAGATAGAACAGATTTTTTTGTTGCTTTTCGTCTAGGCATTTTTACACTAAACCACTTTCTATTTTGACAGGACATTTAACTACTATTTCAACATATAACGTTTTCAAATATCTTATAGCAGTTTGATTTTTGTGATTGCGTACTTCAAACGATATCTTGTCTCCTAATTTAAGTCGACGATTAGTAACCTGCTCGCTTGTATAAGGTTTTCTATTTATCTTTAGTATAACGTTTTCAAGATTTATAGATAAATTATCAATTATACCATTTTCCAATGGGAATGAATAAAAACTTTTGTCTGACCATACCAGATATTTATTGTCTAGAAGTATGTTTGTCTGAAATAATAAAATATGGTTGTAAAACATATTAGGCATTGTTTTATGTGTATCATTTTGTACTTTTTCAACAGATATTTGAGAATGTTTAATTACATGGCGACCAAATTTATCTAAAGTCATTATCTTATTCAATTATTTGTGCTTCGCGTAGTTCTTCTATAATAGAGACGATTTCGTTTGTATGACTTGTATGTCCTGCTGTTGCAGATGCTACTAACAACCTCAACCTGTCAACTAATTCATTTACATCATCTCAATAAACATAATCGGTATGATGATTGTTAACTTCTTTAAACATTCCTTTTCCTAATATTCTTTTAAATCTTTTTGGTGTTTCTACATACCCAGGTTGTACAAAATATAGAGGAGCAATAATAGATTAATATTTGTCAGATCATGTTCCTTGTATATGACCATTAGGATCAAAGTTACTTCTGCAAGCATTACTAATATCTAAATTTTTTTTGTATATATACAAATCTCCTTCAGTATACGTTACAGGAGTGTTTTATAAATAATAATTTATGCAATCCAGGGGTTCCATTGTATATTTTTCCATCTACTTTTATATATGATCCAATAAATTCTACTCCTGATGTTCCTATAAAAAACTTTTCTTAAAAACTACCATGCCCTATTCCAGTTCTGTGATCAAACTGTCTTTTTTTATCATGAACCATAGCATCTATATATCTTCTAGGCAATTCATCAAACTCTGCTAAGTATTCATTATAGATATTGCTATCGAGAATGTTTTCTATATTTCGGTTACTTTCTTCTACCGAATGTTCAATTAAATCATCTAATTCGTAATCGTCTACCTCAACTAAAGGTTTTGAAATTATAACGTCTTCTTTTAAATTCGAAATTGTAGCAGCATTATGATCAAAAATATTTTGATCTTTTGGTTCATATAATTTTTCATCTTTTAACGATTGAATTTTTTTTTGAAGATTTGAAAGTTTTGTGTTCCATGCTGGAATGGGAGTAGATTCCGCAACAGTATTTTCGTGTTTTAGTTTTTTTGAGCTTAGCTTTTGTTCATCTTTATTGTTAACAAAGGACAACTTTGTGTTTTTAGCAATTAATTGATCTGAGATAGTTTCCAAACGTTTAATTATAGGAAAAAATGCTTTGTCCTTCGTAATTTCGCCCTGCTTTAGTAATTCAAACTTTTTTTTACTTTTTCTCTTTTTTTGATTAATCTTTTAGTTAATTCTTCTTCATTCGACAAATTTGATAAATTATGGTACGATTGCATTCTGGAGGAACCTTAACGTACGTTTATTTTTTTGCTTACTAATCAAATATGCTTCTACAGTTCCTTATAAACCTTTAACAAAAACAATTATCTGCAAACTGAATAGCTTACAAACATAACAGAATTTTAACTAACAGTAAACTATAAACCATTTATTGATCAGTTTGCAAACTAACCACATTCAATTTAGGTGGTTTGTAAAGCGGTTTGCGCACAAACCATAGATAAAATAAGTGGTTTGTTAAGGAATTTTTAAGCAAACCACATTCAAAGTAGGCGGTTTGTAAAGCGGTTTGGGCACAAATTATAGCGGTTTTGTTATTGTTAATCAAGCAAATTATATATAAACCATGCGGTGATTTGTTATAAATATATATTGAGAATAAATATGCGGATGTATTATTAACTTAATTAATATAATAATTTATATAGTTTATAATTTTTTTATTGCGGTATGGGTTGAATGAATGAATCAAATCCTTTTCTGTATCTGCCAGAATTAGTATCTCTTTCTTTATCGATAACTAAAAAACCATAATTTTCGTTCCAACAAAATGAACACATCTTCTTAAAATCATCAAATGTTAAATCTGTACTGACATTATCTTCATAAATATGATGCAGATTTAATCCGTCTTGTTTGAACACTATTATAAAGTTAGCATTATCGCGTATTAATTGTTTTGGAATGCGGCTATAGGTTTGACATAAGTAAAAACAATCTATTTTATTGTGACGACCCATGCTAAAATATTCTCTCATTAGATTTTGTTTATCACACGCCACATCATCAAAAATAAATACGGAATTGGATTTTGCTTTAAATGGTGGAGGTATGTTACTTTCTAAATTACTAAAAGAAAAATAATTTATACCCTCAATAGGCGTTAGCAATTTTTCTAAATATTAATATTTTGGTTGAGATTTAGAATAAACATAAACGTTTTTAAAACGCAATCCATTAATGTGTTCAATTAAGCTAACCATTACATTGGTTTTTCCACAATTTGATGGTCCTACAATAAGACAACGAATAATTGATGGTAATAACTGACCGTGTCTCTTATAGGTTTCCAAATTTTTTATATCATTATTTGCAAGTTTTAGTGTCATTGGTTGTTGCACTATTCGCATTTTGATAAAAACTAAAAAAAAACTTGTTTGTCAAACATATAAATATAACTAAATTTCAATTCAGTTAGTTAGTGCGTGTATCGCAGCTCATAAATAAATCCTAGACATGTTAATACAAAAGTCAATTATTAACCAACGACCTTAAAAAAACAATAAATATCAGGGTAAAGGTCTTATAAATTCAGTTATTGATAAACTACCAGTTGAATTACACATTCCTGGATATAATTCTTGTGAACCGGGAACTAAACTTACAAAACGACTTGCAAGAGGACATTGAGGTATTAATAAATTAGATGAAGCTTGTAAGGAGCATGACATAGCTTATAACAGTTATAAAAATATAGAAAGTAGACATAAAGCTGACGGTTTATTATTAGAAAAAGCTAAAAAGAGATTGTATTTTACTGATTCGTCATTAGGAAAAAATTTAGCTGCTTTTGGTGTAACAGCTGCTATAAAAGCTAACATAAAACTTGGTATGAGTTATCAATCTGGCACTAAACGACTTCATATAAAAGATGCTCTCTGTACGGCAATTACTGCTGTAAAGTCATTAAAAGGACGAAAAAAAGTAAAACCTGTTCGTGTAATACCAGTGCCAAAGGTTGGTGGGTTTTTGCCGCTAATCCCTATTTTTGCTGCTCTTGGCACATTAAGATCGTTAGGTAGCTGCGCCGCAGCTATTGCAAAAGCAGTGATTGCGGCAAAAGATGCCAAAGAAAAACTTAAAGAAAACCAAAGACATAATCAAACTATGGAAGCAATAGCACTAAATAAATCTGGAAACGGATTATATTTACAACCGTATAAAAAAGGATTTGGTCTTTTTTTAGGACAGCGAAAAACACAAAAAAATTTACGATAAAACTTCCAAAACAAGCGCCGACTAACATAGATTTATATAAGTATGCGAAAAAATTAAAAATAAGACTCTTTTGCGGAGTATTTATGCAAGATGAACTACCTAAATCCGGAGTAAGTGCCGTTGAATATGGTATAATAAACTTGGATAATAAAAATGGAGCTGAAACACATTGGACAGCTTATAAAAAGATTGGTACACGCGCAGTATATTTTGATAGTTTTGGAAACTTACAGCCTCCATTGGAATTAACACAATACTTAAAGAGTAACGGTCCTTGTAATATAATCTACAATCACAATTATTTTCAATCTTTTAATACTGTCAACTGTGGACGTTTGTGTTTAAAATTTTTAGATAATTATAATCACGATAGGTTTTTCGGTGGCTCATCTAGGGAGATGTTTGCTATGTAACCGAGAAACCCCGGGTTCAAATCCGAGTTTTAAGGTTTCAAGTAATAAGATTCAAACACCATTGAGTAGTAGAGTTTATGCTTAACATTTAAAATTACTATATAATCTTGATACAGTTGAGTTAACAGTTTAGTGAGCTACAAGCAGTATAATGTCTTCCACATTTACCTTGACTGGAGCGGAATCCATTCTTTCTAGTAAGTATTATCCTCCTATTATATTAGAAGATGAAGATTATGTTTTGGGTTTGATAAATTTAGAAACGTTTAATTCAATCATGAATATAGACAGCTCTAATAATAAATGTGATTTTATACTTCAAAATGGCACAGAACTCTGCATTGCAATTCCTGAAGGTTCTTATGAAATTGATGATTTGAATAATTATTTAGGTGAACAACTTTTAAAATACCCCGTGTACGAAAACAAAGATACACACGAATCTCAGTCTGCTCCTACAATAACCATAAAAGGAAATAATAATACTTTACGAACTGAACTTATATGCACTTTAGACATTGATTTCTCTAAGAAAGGTTCCATCAGTAGTTTATTGGGTTTCAAACCTAAAATCCTGAAAGCAAATAGAAGAAACACATCAGATTTTCCTTGTAAAATTTTCAAATTAAACGCGTTATGCGTAGAATGCAATATCGTCAACAGTTCATTCAGAAACGGCGACCCAGTACATGTGATTCATGAGTTTTTTCCTACAGTTCCACCAGGATATAAAATTATAGAAACTCCAACTAACGTAATTTATTTACCGATTAACACGAAGCAAATTGACAAAATTACTATAAAAATAATGGATCAAGATCAAAATTTAGTCGATTTTAGAAGAGAGGCAATAACGGTTAGGCTACATCTTAAAAAATACCATAATTCCCAAAATGGGAATTGTGTTTAATAAAAATAAAAATTAGAGTAAACATATTAATATTACCAAGACAGTAAAAAAGTATATAAATCCAAAAAAGAAAGCTAAACTGTTCAGTCGGTCTGCTAAAATCAATCACTTAACACGAAATAATAAAAAAATTCATCGAGTCTTTAGGACTAAAATTACGAACGTAAAAATGAATTATGAAATTTTAAAAGTAAACGAACCACCAGTTTTTGATACCACAATAGCATATGCAGAAAAACGAAGTCATCCACCTTATGCATCAAGTTTCTTTAACAACAACGATGAAATCCGAATTCCTATACAACAAGAATTATATACGTTACCTTGGTATAGCTCTCTTCATGTACAAGGAAAAGTAGAAGCATGTGATGATAAAAACGCAAAGATTCAAACACCCAATAATGAATTTGTTAATATGGGTATCTTATTTTTGTTTGACGAGATTCGTTTGGAAATTTCTGGAGAAGTTATCGATCGCGTTAAAAATCCGGGAATTACGTCTGTTTTAAAAGGTTATGTGTCGTACAATACAAAAGAAAGCAAAGCTCTTGAAAACGGTGGTTGGTTTCCAATAGGCAATTCAAGATTATTGGATATATCTTCAGGAAGTTTTGATGCGGTTATACCTCTTCGAATGATATTAGGATCGTGCGAAGATTTTAAAAAGGTTATGATCAATTGTAGACAAGAATTGGTGTTGCTTCGCAGTAATACCGATAATAACGCTTTAGTAGTTGATGACAATATAAAAACTATCAAAGTTCAGCTACATAAGGTTAGTTGGCGAGTTCCACACATATCTGTTTCAATTAAAGAACAATTAAAACTGCTCGATATTATCAAAAGTGGAAGAGAATTATACATTCCATTCAGAAGTAGAGAATTACACGAGTACCCATCATTACCACAAACACAAAAACATACGTGGGCTATTAAGTCTTCAATCTCAATGTATAATCTCTGGTTTTTAGACCAATAGAAAAAATCAAATAAATAAAGACTGCAGTCGCTTTGATCATTGCAATTTGACTAATATTAAAGTTTTTCTTAATGATGCAATTACGACAATTTAAACTTAAATTTTACAAACAACCAGTATGCTTTGTTGTATGAACTATTCACCGAATTTCAAACTTCGTTCCTTTACAAAGATAGCGAGCCGATATTCACGCCAGAAGAATTCAAAAGATATGCCCCATATGCATTATTATTTAAGGATTTTGCGATAGGTAGTAAAAATAGGATGTACATCAAAAGGTTTAAAATAAAACAAAATATAAATACTAGTTTTTTATTGTTATTAATGTGTAATTAACATTAGATAAGATAACGTTTCTTTGTAATCTTCTCAATTAGTGGAAGGCCATTTTGCCGAATCTGGACCAGCTGTCCAACCTAATACAGCATCTGGATGGTGTGTTCTTTTACTTATATTTTTCTGTATCTACAACAATATTTCCGCATGTTTTTCGTTTTCTGAAGGATTAAATTTAAAACATATGTTTTGAAAGATAAGAGCGGTAATAATTTTTTTTAGAATTTGAACATCAGCAAGGTATGATGCATTGCAAATGCATTCGTCTATACATGATTTAATATCTTTATGATTTTTTAAAATATTTTGTACACGATAGTTTAAATGAAAAGCATTGATAATGTTAAAGTTAGATAGTAACTTCAAAATATACAATTTGAAAGAAATATTGCGCTCTAAACTATGTAGAACTAATATATCGTCTAGTTTATTTAAATTCATCGATTCACATTTTTCTACTCTGCAAACAGACACAATCTTGTTGATATAATTGTCTAGGCTTCGTCTCTTGTCCAAAAGTTGACACAAGTCATCCACTCTTAATTTATTTCCATACAATGCGGCAAAAGAAATAATATCGCTTGGAACAACAAAGTTTTCTTTCTTCAACAAAAATGCTAGAGTTTCTATTGCAGAATCTGTTACATTAAAACGAATTGAATTTTTGAGATATTTTTCGTAAACTTTTTCTTTAGCTTGTTGTGCTTCTAAAGCAATTTGTAAACCGACATCCATCATATTAATGTTGTAAGCCTTCGAATCGCAACTGAACGTATGAAATTAAGATTTTACAAGCAACAATTTTATAATTTAATCCCCTTCAACGGTTGATATAAATACCCCCACGGTCTTGTATCGGTACTATCAAAACTGAGCATGCGTTTGTCATCGTAAGGACTAAGAACAATTTTACTTTGTTTAACTGAAAAGACATTGTGTTGCTTAGATTTAATAAGTCGTTGATCTGCTTCAAAAATTTTTTTATCAAATAAACATTTTTTATAATCTTCAAATTTGATTTGATAGAAGATTTTTTAGATCACTTAGGTTTTTTAATAATTTTTTAGAAAAATCGTCATCAACAATGTAAGAGTACATCTTTGATCTAAGCCCTACAAATTCAAGCATTATCTTTCCATTATTTTCATCTTTCATTAATCCCGGTTGTTTTTTGTTTTTCAGTTGTATTTGATAAATTTTATTAATGTCATAATCAGAAGTGTCAAAACGATGACTGTCTTGTTTAATATACTCATAGATGTTTATATTTTTAAAGCTATAAATCAAACTATCGGTGCCTGTATATAACAATTTGACGTTTTCTCCAAACGTCTTTATAAAAATATATAAAAATAAAATAAAAAAATTTTTGAAGTATCTAATATGCTTAATCTCACGTAAATAGGTTTATTCATACATATTTCTAATTTGTTCATTTCCATATCTTCATCAAATACAACTGAGCTGTAAAAATTTGGTTTCGAAATAAGTGATCGCACTCCCCATCGTCCGTCCCATTTTGTTACTAAGCGGATATCTCTATGTTTTCTAACATTTTCTATGCATTTGCCGTAAATCGCATTAATCATTAATTTATAAAAATCTTTGTCGAAATCATTTTTAGATTGTTGGCGTAATTTTGTATTTAAATCGATGTATTGTTTTAACCAAGGAGATTGATGAAATTTGTGCACTTTATGCACTTTTTTAATTGCATACCTAATCTTAAATACATTTTTAAGTTTCTATAGTGAACGACATATTGTTCTTTTGGAAACAAAGTTAATAACAATTTTTTAAGTTTAGTTTTTGAAGTCGGAGGAACCATATGTTCAGGTGGCAATGGCAAATCGCTATGTAAATTATGTAACTGAATTGGATAAGCTAAATCACATTCAACGATATATCCAACGAAAAAGTCATCAGGAGTATTTAAAATTTCTTGAGCATTAAAATTTTCCATAAATTCAAAATTTTCGTATGGTAAATATTGAGATATGGCCGCTCCATATAAGTTATTTACATCAAAATACATTAAATACATACTATCTTTAGTAGAATCAATACCATCTTTCATATATTTATTATTTGCTTTAGCGTATCTATTAGAACATTGAGAAACGCCTCTTCTAATTCCCTTCTCAACGAACATAACCATATCAATATCGGTGAGAAGTTCTAACGAAATGTTTGTAGTTTTTAACATAGCATCAAACGTTAATCCAGGGGCAGTGTAATAGTGTAACAGATCTAAAATATATGTTTTTAAACAAGTTTCGCGAAAAGTTTCAAACACGTCAGCTAGTAAAAGTACATTCATTTTTAAGTACAAATCAGAATATTCGCCTATATTTCGAATTCCAAATACTTTCCAAACCAGCAAAATTCACCTGACTATAGAAATCTTCTAACTTTTTTCTTTCTTCTTCTAACTTTATCCAAGAATCTACATAATCGTAAGGAAATATTCCTTTCTTGTTCAATAAACGAAACTCTTCTTAAGTATTACAATAAAACTTAGTAATATTTTTTTAATCGTCTAACAAATTAGAAAAAAGACGATCTAAGCTTTGCGACATAAAACGGAAAGAATCTATAAACCCAAGAGAAATATTGGTATTTGGTATCGATTTCGTAAAAGAAATATATTTTTCTTTATTTATTGGCAATAATTTAACGTTTCTTTCAAATAATGTGGTTAGTTTTTTAATGATAAAGTGTGCGTCATATCCACTCACGTTATGAAATACTACAGGTATACAGTGTTCATCTTTATAGTTTAAATTGCAACTCTGGTAAGCGGCTCACCTGAACATTCCTGTTTGATTGTTATGATCTCGAACTCTAACTTGATCATCATTAAAAGGTTGTTTACAAATGTGACATACTTTAGAAATTAAGAAACTTTGATGTTGTTGATAATTCAGTTCTCCCTACGTAACAATCATAATAAGTTGTTCATTACCCATATCAGCAATATTTTTTAATTCTACTCGTTACACTTTTCTAGAATACATTCCAAATCAGCATAAATAACAAAAGGAACTTTTTTCTGATAACGATAATTTTTAAATGATAAGTATTTCTCTGATTGTTTCGGCAATCGCACACAACATTTATTATAATTCATACAGTAAGTTTTATGTTTTTCTAGTATGTCCTGAGTTCTAAAGTAATTTAAACATCGTTCACAAATAAAAATCTTATGATTACGGGTTGATAGTTGTTTTGATAAAAGCGCCGACAAATTTTTGATCCAAGTAAAATGAAAGAGTAGCTGTTCTTCATATACATCGTTTGTGTTTACCTATGGTTTAGAGCTCAAAGGAAGCATAAGTAGATTTATGACTCTAACATTTGTTTCGGAAATACAACTAAGATACACGGTAAAAATTTTTTTTTCTATACAAAACAAATTAATCGATAATTTGTTTTTCAAATGTTCTTATACCTTTTATAGTTATGGGAAATTTAATATCATCGCAATTTAAAACATTATAAAAATGCGGATACGACGATGGTCTATTAGAATTTTTTTTGGCGGGGTATAAAGCAGATACTGTAGACCAAAAAAAAACAGTATGGACCGTCGTTGTTATCATTCACAACAGCGTGTTTTGTTTTTATATAGTTTGGAACCGATACAAAAGTAGAATAACCTACTTTAAGAGGATCGTATTTGTTAATGTTCACTTTAAGTTCCAAAAGTTCTTGTAAAGCCCAGCCACTGTCTTTTTCAGCAAATTCTTCTAATTTTGTTACAAGTTTATCAAACACATGTACTTGATACCACCGTTATAAATTAGTAGTACAATCAATAACGTTATTTTTAGTGCAAAAGGTTTTTAAATCTACTTTGGCGGTTTGAGGCTTAATAAAATTAGCGCTTAGAATTACATTTACTTTAAGAAGAGATTCTTTAAGACATTTTAAAATTTTTATATTAAAACATTTAAATGATTTTTTTAAAAAAGTAATGGGGTCTATTATGGTAAGATTTGATATAAAACCGGTGCGAATTCTGTTGTTGAAACATGATTCCACATCTTCCCAAATAACTTTACATTTATTTCGTTTTAAATTTGCCGATAAACCTTGACCCGATTTTATCACTAAAACTTTTTTAAGTTTTAAACGATAAAATTTAAAATAAGCTAAACTCGTTTCAATCAAAAAAGGGGATTCCAATATATTTTCTTTGTGTATTTTATTTTTGATTGTTTTACGAACAATTTGTATTGCACTATTAATATAAGCTTTAAGATTATTGATTTCGTTTAGCGTTTTTATGTTGCTGAAGTAAACACGCGTCACGGTCAAGTATCGTTTACACAACTTAGATACGGTATCCATTTTGCACGACTGAATATTGCAAGAGTGTAAACTTTTCAAGATTTACGAGTCTACACGATAGTATACAAATTAGCAAAGAATTACGAATTCGGTCGATATTTAACGAAATGTAGAAGTTTCACGAACATTAACGATCGTTGACGATTCCCCACCAATATCGAATTGTAGAAAAAGTGCAGTGGGGATAAAAATAGAAGGAGAAAATTGTATATAATTGAGAAACATTGGTGGTGATTTATCATTTTCAATAATACTGTTATTGAAGAATTAAAAATAATCAAGAATAATATGAATTCGGAAAATATATTGGGAGCAGGTAAAATAAACATTTTAATCAACAAACTAAAATCTAAATATGTTCAATTTTTTGATAGATATGGTTATTTGTCCATACAACAAATTTCATGTGATGCTGCGACATAGATTGGCAAAACATCTGTGGAAGTGTCACCCGGTGGCCGCTGGAAACAAAACAACAAAGTGATATGGAATACCGGAAGAAGTTGTTACAATGGGAGCAAAATCAGAAAACCCGACGGTCCATGCCAATGACCGCTCCACCGGTACTGTTTCTGCCGGGGTCCTACGAAACATGGGATGATGAACTTCCAAGTTAGACCTATGTCGCAGGTCAACAATGAAATATATGTATATAATGTAGTACATTTATTAATAAATAAACAAAAAATTAAACTTGGTTTTAATTAATACTTCTTCGTTTGTTAGTATCGATGAAATACGAAGAAAGAAATTTTTATAAGATAGTGCCATTATCTTTAAAACTAAAGAGCAAATCAAATTTTTACTTATGAGAAAAAATATGCATTATATGCGACTGAATTTGAAACGTACACTAAAACTTGCAAACAAAGGGGTGAATTCTGCAAATTTGACAAAACAAAATAATTTACCTAATTTATTTTACAGATTTGAATTCCTCGCTTAAAATCATGAAATTTGATATAAAACTCGATAGGGTTCTGACAAGTTTGAAAAAACTACCCCTAATTTTTTTTTGAGAAAAAATCTTTTTTTTTTGTAAGTATATAATAAATATAGTATATCATTTTGGCAAAGCTAAAAAGAATTTCTATCACTGCAAGTGATAGTATTTAAAAAAATACTATTAAATAACAACGCAAAATTAAAAAGCAATGTGAATGTTAGTTGTAAAATGTTAGTAGTATTTAAAAATAAATATACATATGTAATCACATAGTATTTAATAACCAATAGAGTAAAAAAAAATCATTTCCGCCCCACCAAAAACGGAGGGTGGATTTTTTATGTCATAGTAAGTTCAACGATTACTGTCTCAATGTTTAATCAATTACCTTGGACTTGGAAAAAAAAGAACATACATGTATATGCTTAATCTTACATTAATATCTATGTTTTAACCTAACAATAAATTGCCTAGATCTAACCTAATCAAAGCGCGGATATCAAATTTCTTTCTGCAGTATCGCATTTCACAGCATGGTATCAAATTTCAACTTCCGGTGTCAAATTTCAACGTCTGGTGTCAAATTTCAACTTCCGATTTCAAATTTCAATTTCCGGTTTCAAATTTCAACTTCCGGTTTCAAATTTCAACTTTCAGTGTCAAATTTCAACTTTCGGTGTCAAATTTCAACTTCCGGTGTCAAGTTTCAAATCTAGGTGTCGGTTTACTACTTCCGGTTTTAAATTACAAGTTCCGGTGTCAAAATTATACTTCCGGTTTCAAATTTCCAGTGCTGGTGTTAAATTTCTAGTGGTGGTGTCAAGTTTCAACATGCTCTGCATTGTCATCAAATTTTTTCGAGTTCATGACCTATGCTGTAGCGTTCATTTTTCTGATGACCAACAAGTTTTCTATAATGAACTTATGGTGTCTACTTTATTTCCGCTTGAAAGTTCAATCATCTATAGTAACGCTGAATTAACTACAAAGTTCATATACCTCGTTTTTTTTTAAAGTATAACTTTTTGCAGATTCATAATTTTTTTATTATATAAACTAATACTTAATTAACTTAATTCAGTTTTCGTTTAATACTTTTACGATGTCATCTCTAAGCTTAAAAGAATCAAGTAAAACGCATCAATGTCTTGCAAGACATTGTGTTGTAAGTAAGTATATTTTTTAAATATATCATTTTTTTTAAATATAATTTGTTGAAATAATATATTATCCATTTTGCTACCAAGTCTAATGATATTTTTTATAGAGTGATGTCAGTAGCATGTCTCCGCCGCCTGTGCTGCCTATTAACAGTCAGGTAAGATAATTTTTATTATTTATGTTTGTTCACATTTTAATGTTTGCTGTAATTTATAATAATGTCTTATCATTTTATAAGTAATTTTAACAATATTTTTGTAGATTGATGAAATCTTAGATGAGGTTTTTGTGGACGGGCAAGTAAGTTAATTCATTTTTAATTTAAACTTCAGTTTAATTAATACCTATTACTGTTATTTCAGGTGTTCCGAGTCCTCCATCTCAGCAATCTCCTCCTGTCTCTACGTGCGAGGATGATATGAATAAGGTAAATCAATCTTTTCTTTATAATTTTCGATTATTAAATTGCACTCTTTATTTTGTTTCAGTCGCTCGAGATATTTTCCGACAGCGATTGTGTCATGTTGGAGCCCCATCATGATAACATCCAGGGACAACACAAAGGTAAAGATTTGGAGATGTTAAAGAATCGTTATCAAGACGAGGAGGAAGATTTAAGTGCAAATCTGCTAGATGGCTACAGTCAGGCTAGCGAAGACTCAGAAACAGAAATTTTAAAATGTAGTGTATTGCAGAATCTAAGAAAAAGACAATGTTGTTGCGTGAGTGTAGAAAATATAAAGTTTATAGTAGTAAGTACGAATATAGCTTAGATTAGTTAGTTTTAAAATTATATTTTAGTGTTAGATAATGTAATTTTTTTAGTATGGGTTTAGTTGGGTTTAGTTTAAAATAGTTTTACGATTATATTTAAAAATTATATTTTCATGTAAAAAGAATAATAAAAAAATTTAACTTTATTTTATTATCTTATTCTTTGAATTAATATTTCCAATTATTTCATAACATAATAACTCCACTATTTGTTTGAAACGAGTTTATTAAATATTACAAAAGCTTTATGAAATTGAAACAACAATTAATAAACCAAATAATTGACGAAATTTAAAAGTGTTTAAGTTTAAAGTAATTTTTCATAATATTATTTATTATCTTAAATCATACAGTAACAGTTATTCAAGTTAAAACAATTTTGAAAACAAAAATCTTCAAATAATCTTAATATAAATTTAAATCACTATGCATTATAAAACATTACTTAATGATATTCACTATCACAGTGTCCAAAGATTGTTTTATTTATTATCATTGTTTTTACAAATATCCTTAAAATAATTATTATTTACAAATCGTTTGTTTTGCTTTTTAACATCTTTTATATACTAATTTGATGAAAAATGTTTACCTCCTTGATTTTTTACTATTTCATGAACGCAACATAGTATACAGCGACTACCTTCTATGTCCGCCCCCCTTTACATTTTGGACAGACAAATCTTACAACTACCGGCATGTTGACTTTGCAGTTAAAACTTTTTTAAATAGTGTAAACATATTACTGCATTTATAAATAAATTTATCAAAATATGTCAAAATTTATCACAAAGTTTATTACTGGCGTTATTTACTTATTTGTTTTACTTACTTTTTTCGATTGCATTTGTTAAGTTTTATATTGCTTTCAAATAGTATTTTAATCATAGTATATAAATTTATTTAAAATACAAAACCAAACTCACAACTATAATTTTTAAATCATGTAAATAATAATAATAAACACTTATAATTAGAAAATGAAAAAAGCAAAATTATTTCAAACATTTATTGTTCATTTTATTTTTAAATTTTTTTAAATTCTTAGTAATTTCATATATTTTAATATTATTTGATAACTTTTCTAAACCTTCCAAATATAATTGTAATCTTAGTTTATAATTTTTTCTCATGCGCACTCCTTTTTGATTCATTTTTCACTCTAGAACAAAATCAATGTTTGTTGTTTCACGAGATAAATGTTTTTCTCCGAACCAATCAGGCTATTAATTTGGTTTATATCTTCAATCGAAAACTTCTTAATAAATCTTTGTGGTAGAGGTACTTTAAAATCTTGTCATTCGACAATCACTTGGTTCCCAAATTTACAATTAATTTTACTAAAACACTTAAGTTTATACTGTTCATTTATTGATAGACTTCTTGCACTCACATAAGGAACCAAATGAGAAGTTTCGTTCAAGTTTGCAAAAAATGATTCCATCTTAATACCTTTCTTAAAATTATTGAAACGAATAAGAGTAATTAAAATACTAATATTAAATCTTCACAAGTATTACTTTTAATACACAAAAGCATCCCATCACTACGAACTTCTCCGACAGACCTAGAACCGAGCATACTCGAAACAAAACGACTCTTACGACGTATTGCGATCCCCCCACCACCAATACGATCTATCCTGACTTACCAAATACGAATGCAACTTGAGCATACCCGAAACGAAACGATAGCAACGAAACTTCACGATCTCTTACCGATATTACCCGAGTGAGTCAGAACCGGCCCTACTATACTACTGGTGTTTCTTAGTTCTCTTGGCCACTTATTGAGTGGAAGTAACTCCAAAGTGACTATCCTTAGTTTTTGCCACTTAACAGTTACTTTATTTCTAAGTAACCATATTTATGAACAATCTTTATGCCGCCATTAAGAAAAATTTGCCAATTATTTTAAATATATGAAATTTATAACTAACAACACATTGAATGTAAGAAATTAATGAATTATAATTAAATTTATAATGTAAATACTAATAAAATGTGTTTAGAACTTTTTAATTTTGTTTTTCTAAAAAAATGAAAATTTTGTTGGCGCATGGTTATATTTCAAACTGTAACCTCTAGATTTAACAGTGAACTTGCATTTGTTGCAATTTTTGCTGTAAGCAAATGTTATACAAATTCAATAATAAACATGTAGTTCATAGAAACTTAAAACAGTTTGATCTAAGTAAACCTAGTTGTCCATTTGTAAAATAAAGAAGGGATGTAGATGAGAAAGTAAACAGCATTCAAAAATGGGACAGAGATATAAACACATTAAAGCAGTTTCTGAAATGCTTAGGGCCACTAATCGTCACCTCGCCGCCACGCAGCGACGTGGATTTTACCTAGCTGTAATGTTATTTTATAAGTGATAAAATGGTTGTAATCACGTAACGACCACCCAACATTTGTTCCCCATTTTGGTGGTAGCCACGGTATAGAACTGTTCCTGTAACGTGGTAGTGACCAGGGGGGTCAATCTTCAATAGTTAAATTTAAATCCTATTATAGTTTTGACTACACTCACCGAGCGCTAGTATCGAGCAAACTTAATTTGGGTAATAGTGGCAAAATGAAAGTTACTAAATGATTTTCCCTCCGTTTATATCTAAAGTGTGTTATAACCTTTTTAAATTTGAATCGTCTTATTTAATTCTTTGATTTAATCGGTGTTTCATATAAGTACATTATGGTTTTTAAATGTTATGTGCCAATGTGTAATAACACGAATAAAGTGGAACAAATGCATCGCAGTAAGAATACTTGGACGAAGAGGTAGATACAACATATCTTTAAAATAAAAATATTAATGTTCTGTTATAGGTTTACAACATTTGGTTGACTCGGATCAATAACATTAAATGATTCAATTTAGACCCACAAGTTGTATATAAAAACTATCGAGTATGTGGTGCACATTTTAGTAAACATTGCACTGTGAATGATGACTTTGATTTTAAGAAGTTTCTCGGTTTTGCAGTTACCAGGTATAATTAATTAACTATATCTTATAGCATAAGTTTACATTTATACACTACTATTAGAATAAGAATGTTTTCTGGCATTAAGCATATCGTACCATGTCATGATATAGCATTAGGTAACTTTTCAACTGTAAATACTTTTTATGTGGCTATTAACTGAAACTAAATGCTTTGTGTTATTTTCTTACACTCTTATTTGAATAAGTTGATTTAATAATTTATTCATGACTCACTTATGAAACCTTAAATTGATGTCGGCTGTTGCTGAAAACTGATCACAATACAGTTAATTTGAGAAAACATTCTTATTCTTGTATAATTTTTTATGATAATGTAGTAATCATGTTTATTCAATTATTGTTAAAGATTTCTAATTTTTCTTTGTATTTTGTAAGAATTTAAAAGTAACATAATGTAATACATGAAATCAAGACTATTGATTTACTAAAATTGTAATTAACTAAAGTGAATATAATTATGTTTATTACTTTGTAGATTACCATGAGGATTTAACATCTGAGGTCATTCTTAAATTTGAACCTAAGAATGTACAAGAAAATATCAAAACTAAGAGGTATGTTAAGATACAGTTGTAACTTAAAAATTGAAACAAAAATCATACTTTAGATGAAAGAAGTGCAGTCTATACAAATTTGCCACTAAATTTAATGGATTGTAGTGATTGTACCAACAAACCATCTTGTAGTTACCAAGAGAGATAAAACTAAACATATGTAAAAATGTTTAATAAATGTTATTTTGTATTTAATAGGAATAGATTAAGTTTTGTTGTAGTATATTGTAGATATGCACTTGTGCATTGTTCTTTTATTTTAAATACTTCTTGTGAGTTTTGTGCTTAGACATTGTAAAATTCGACTTTTTTTATATATCTGAGAGTATATTTCATTTTGTTCAAGGTATTCTTATTTTTAAAACATATTTGTAGCAATATATACATATATTTTAATTAAATTCTACCTATAATGTAAATCTTTTTAGTTCATCTTGTTACGTATCATTTGAATATTTCATAAATAGAAGTGCATATTAATTTATATTTAGGATTGTATCTTATCTTGTAAAATAATTACTAAGCACTTTTATTTTTGAAATAAATACAAAAAAATATTCTTAATAAAATTTTAAATTTTTCGGTTTTTTATGCAACCCGGAATACATTCACTGTTAGTGCATTTAATTTATTAAGTTTGATACCAACATTACATTAATAAACTGCTAGCGCTCGGTGAGTGTAGTCAAAACTATAATAGGATTTAAATTTAACTATTGAAGATTGACCCCCTGGTAGTGACTAGTGGCACGCCACTCTACAGTTCCTACGACTGTGGCTGCCACGTCGCAATCACTAAAATGTTAGTTGGGAAATATCCTTAAAATGAGCAATACCGCACGTTCAGTTACATTCTAATAGTATTAATCGTACTTATAGCTGTAAATATATTCTAAGGTTATGGTTTTTTCTTTGTCGTATAAATACAAAAAGGTGATTACCATTACTTAATTTTGTATGTATTTCTCAAATCATATGAAAAGACTTAAATATTACTTTAAAATAAACGTTTTATAAAACCAAAATTTTCTTTATATTTTTTGTGCGAATTAAAAAACAAACACTTTTCTAATTTTGAATAACAATTTATTAACATATTTTTAATAAACATAGGACATACTATATCGTCAAATTTTTAGGTAATAAATGTTTTGAATAAAAATGCCGTTATTATATTTGCAAAATTATTTAAAAAGTATTTGTAAGGTCTAAATTTTAACTATTAAGGCTGGGGAATTTCCTGGTTACGAAGACTTAAATAAGTAGATGGCGCAGCACGTACAATTTCTTAAAAAGTATTTCATACTCAAACCTTTTACTTAATTTCAACTATCTAACAATACAAAGTTTTTGCGGCAAAAGACGATTGTAACCAGCTTATTATTCAAAAAAAATTTTACAAGTGCATAACAAGGGGTGGATTATCTGTGACAGGTATATTTTTTAAGATGATTCATTGCTCACTGTTGTATTGCCACGCTCGTTTTCGTTTTATAAATGGGCATAGAAACTAAAAATGATATTATCAATCAATTATGGTAGATACAAAATAATGTCACTATATTGGTAAAATGCTAATTAAGTCACACGTATAATAAGCAAAATAATCTTTTAATTTTCATTATTGGCATATTTAAGTTTTGGTAGATGCTAAATAATTTAGAGGTAATAAATAAAAAATAAACTGATGATCATAATTGTTTTATAACATGTTGCTAGTTACTTACGAACTCAAAGGGTTTCGTAAAAGAAAGTTATTTTGTTCTCTAAAGCCTAAGACGCCTAAGTTATCGGGTAATCTTACGATACTAAATTGTTTTAGTGTTTTCACTAGAGGCCAAAAATTTTTATTTTCATTATATAATGAACATAAAGCACCATTGTGATTGATTGGTGTTTTTATCTTCACGTAGAAGAGGCAATAAAAAACAATTTTTTTATGACTACGGTATGTGCCTCAAGCTCAAGTGTGCACTTCTTTAGGTCACTGAAAATTTATTAACGGTAAGTGAACAATATAATACAATTACATAACTAAGAAATTTTTTTAAAATAAACACATATAAACAAAAAACTTACAAGTAAAGGTTATTGAGTGGAGATAGTCCACTAGTCCAACAACCATACCGCAACTGATATCATTAATTAATCTAGTTATTCTAATAACTGATATCATTAATTAATCTAGTTATTTGTAAGTTTTTGTTTATAAGTGTATCTGTAAAAAATTTTCTTAGTTATGTAATTGTGTTATGTTGTTCACTTACCGTTTTAGTGGCCTGAAAAACTGCGCGCTTGAGGCACGAAACGTAGCCATAAAAAAAGAATAGAGGATTTTTATTTCCCCTCCTACGTGAAGATTATACAACGATCAATCACAACCATTGTAGATAGGAGGGTAGGATACTTTACCAATAAAGCACCATGTTTTAGGTTCACCTAATTATTAGTCATATTTTGAACATTTTACAAAGATCAGGTCATATTTTCATTGTCATACAGACAAGCGCCTGTTGTATTGAATAGGGTGCAATAGTACTTGCTTCTAAGAATAACTTCTGTAGGGATGTACCATCTGTATTACCAGCAGGTAATGCAAACAATAAGAGAATTAGTAACAGTACATGAAAAACATTTAGTTATCGTAAATATCTTCTTTAGTTCTGAATGAAACTAAAACTATACTTTTATACTAAAAGAAATATATTCCCTAAATTAAATCACTGTTACTGGTGCTAAAATTTTGTGATTGTGTAAGTATAAAGTTATTTTTAGCAAACGATGGGATGTGAAGATTCAAAACAGTTAGATCCTTTTGGTCTTTATTGTTAGTACTATTAGAGTTATTACGGTATTTTTAAATAGTAAAATAAATGCCTTTGAGATATACAAGTAAATTCTTTATTTCATTTAGCAAATGTTTGACCACGCCAGCAAAGGATAATAAACCCTAAACGGGTTTATGAGGCAAATGCAAACAATATGTACCTGAAAAGGTGAATTATGCAGTTCCCTACAGTTCAGATTTTTTCAAACGAATTAAGCTTAGAAACACAAATTAAATATAAAAAACAGCTATCATAAACAAATCTAAATAGTATTTGTTACATTGAATAATTCGGTTTTTAATCTTCTTAGGAAATAATAGAAATTTTAAATTCCTAAACGGTAAAATAAGTAAACTTATCAAATATTACTTGAAGATCATATGATTCTATCTTGAAAAATTAGTTTTAGTGCGTGACATGCAACGAATTTTAAATTGTACTACATATACATACATATTTAGAATTACCTGAATAAGATTATATAATCTTTTATGCTTTCATATAATTAATTTTTAAGAAATTTAAAAACCAGTACCTATATGCAATTATATTGTAAAAAAAATACACGCATAGGTAGTAGCCGGAAACTTGCCATGGTAAATGTAATAACTAATAAATAATCATAACTATAACTAAAATTGTATTTTTATCTAGGATCTCAGCAGTGTGTAATTGTGTTCATATTAACTATGTACATTTTTTTGGCCTCTTAAGAATTTTTGAACCTGGCCGCCCGAAAGTTTACGCATATACACATGAAACCGTTATCCTAAGTCTGCTCATAAGTCACAAAAGAGATATCTTACTCTTCAAGACGAACATTGCGGGTTGCGAACAATACAAGTGTTGAAAGCGCTTCCTATACTTATATCGTCAAACTTTTTTTATACAGTCTCTTCAAAAAACGGGTTGAAACCTAGCTACATACAGTAATAATTTTGGTGATTTCTGTAGGACTTCACAATTAAATACTCTACTCAATTAATTTTGCTCCAGCATTAATTGTAAGCACATCAACTCTTTTGAAACATTTCCAGCTATGACATGATTGGTAGTATAAGGCGTTTAAATATAATAATCACTCTATAAATAAAGAAATACAATAAGCTATAAACATCGATATTTGAATATCATTTTATCACTTATAAGTGATTATATTAAACTAAAAAATGTTTTAGGTCACAGTTTAATGTATTATTTCTCTGTGTTGAGAAAATAAAAACAAAATATTTAGTACTTTTTAAGTTGTGTACTAAGTTAGCGAAGTCTAAAATAAACTCGAAATTCCCCAGCCTTAATGTAATTTATTGAAATGTGTGTTCTGATAGTCACATTATTTTTGTATGTAGGATGTATAAACCTGGCTTATCAGACCCGGAGTAATTTATTTATTTTTTTAATTTCTTAATTTAAATGTTGGTCCGGTTTATGTAAAAGTAGGTATTGTACCAGATATGCATCCTAGAGTTAAGCGGATAAACAAGTACCTTACTTATTAATGATGTGTTGTCAATGAAAGTGCGGTAATGCTAATTTTAAAGACATTTAATAGTATTGATCGTATTGACATCTATAAATATACCTTGAGGTTATGGCTTTTTGTTTGTCGTATAAATACAAAAAGGTGATTACCATTATTAAATTGTATATGTGTTTCTTAAAATCATACGAGGAGATTTAAATATTACTCTAAAACAAGCGTTTTATGAAACCACAACTGCTTTTATGTTTTTGTACAAATTAATAAACAATTCTACCGGATATGCATCTTAGGATTAAGCGGAATAATAAATACCTCACTTATTAATGAGTTTCATAACTACTTTATATATATATATATATATTATCAGGTTATGGCCTTTTGTCGTATAAATATAAATTTTTCATTTACAAAATTGTAATATAAATTGGGAGTTCCTAGTGGTAACATCATTGTTTATGTGATTATAATATTTTGTGAATATGCCTCGAAGCTTAGGACAAATGAATTTTACCTTACAATTAAGAAGAAGTATTGTTGGGATGGCACAAGCAGGAATGTCACCTCGAACAAAATCACAACATGTTGACTTATCGGTAAGCATTTTTCTAAAGTATATTTTTTACATTGCATTCCAACACAGTCAGCATGTATTAAATATGATCACTAACAATACTATTTTATAAGATATTGGAATCTTTTAAATTGACGTCAAATTTTAAAATACATATATAATGTATAATAGCTTTTCATATAGTACTAATGATAAATGTAACAATGTACAATTTAATATACACAAATGAATGCAATAAAACTGCACAAATTGGTCTTGTCACTTTTTCAGGTCCAATTTGTGTAATTTTTATTAACAATTGTAGATAAAATATACTAAGTTTTCTCCCTGTGTATCCATTACCAACTTTTGAGGAAATTATACGCGAAATGAAAGATGCAAAATTTTTTTCAACTTTAGATGCGAAAAAAGTTTTTGGCAAATACCGCAACAACTAATGCTTCAAAATTGACTACTTTTGTAACTCCTTTAGGTAGATATAAATTTAATAGATTACCTTTTGGTTTAACTAACGCGCCGGACATTTTTTATAGAATTCTTTCCGAAATTTTTCAAAATTTGAATGGAATAAGAATATATGTAGAACACAACAAAATTCTCTGACAATAGCTCAGGAAAAAGGTATTAAATTTAACAGAGACAAATGCAAATTTTTAGCTAAAGAAGTTAAGTACGTAGGTCACATATTCAGTGCTAAAGGAATTAAAGTTGATGAAGATAAAATTAAAGCAATCGATAAAATTACCTTACCTAAAGATAAAAAAGATTGTCTAGATTTACATAAATACTTCCACCAATATCTTTTTGGAAAAAATTTGTTGTAGAATCAGATCATAAACCCCTAGAAATTAGTTTTCAAAAGCCGCTAAAAAAATGTCAACTGCGATTACAACGTATGCGAATAACTTTACAAAAGTATGACTTTGATGTAAAATTCAAACCGGGAAAATTATTATACATAGCTGACACTTTGTCAAGGTATAGTTATAATGACAAAAATTTTCAAATTATAGAAAATGAAACAGAAAGTCAAATTAATTTAATACAATATTCAAAAATAATAAGTGATCCTTTTTTGCAAAAAGTACAAGTTGAAACAAAAATGAACGAAGAATTAAAAGAAGTTAAAAAATTAATTACTTTTGGTTGGCCAAATCGACGTGAATTAATAAAAGACTTTGTAAAATCTTACTATAAACATAGGGACAATTTAGGCATTATAAATAATTGTGTGATGTTAGGTAACAAATTTGTCATACAAAAAACTCTTCGTAAAGAAGTATTGAATAAACTGCATTACACTCACATGGGTTTAGAAAAAACAATAAGTAGAGCTTGAGAATATGTTTATTGGCCTAATTATATAATTGAAATAACTAATAAAATTAAAACGTGTCTTGTTTTCAGAAACAGTTATGTAAAAGAACCATTAATTAACAGAGAATTACCTTGCATGCCTTTGTGGTATGTTGTAACAACTCAACAACAAGCCATAAAATCATTGAATGTTTAAAAATTAGACATGGTAGACCACAGATACTGTATACAGATAATGGCCCACAATTAAGTTCAATAGAATTTGAAAAAGTTATTTCCGAATGGGAAATTATACACAAAACAAGTTCTTCAGTATATCCGCAATCCAATGAATTAATAGAAAGACAAGTAGTTAAATAGTTACACTAATTTTATTTATGTATAATATCGTATTTATATTTATATAAATGCACATTTGCAGTGTTATCTATTTGATTTCTTATCCGAGTGTTTTAGACTGAGTTATCTTGAAATAAAAACATGCGTCATTAGTAAACATGCCTGATATATGACACTATGGTGAGTATTGAAAAAAATTCGAAACCCGAAGTCGTTACCGAAAGTCTTGTTGAATCTATTCATATCCCCTTACCTCCAGCGTCCTGCATAACTTACAATTCGCTATGATACATTTGGTAAATGCTGCTTAGTATTCCAGTTTGTATATTCTATATATAAAACAAGTCGCTTTTTTAACGCATAATTATAAAAAAAAGTGACAATTAATTCCAAAACAAAAAAGCTTTTAAAAGGAACCTATGTGATAACAGTGGATGTTGCATCAAGTTTAAATTTTGCAGTATTTGTTTTCCCCACAACAGTTAGAGGGCGCTAAAAATCGTTTCCCAAGTTGTAATGGAGAAGATACCTCTAAATATACCTTCTCTTTGATGTAAATTTTTATTTGTTATGGTTGTAGTACTAAATAAATTAGTCATGATGAGTAAACGGTTTTGACAAGAGTACGTTCACACGCAGGCTTAGCCGAGCGTTGCTGGGCGGAGCGAGTTCAGCAAGTAAACATAAACTTGAATTTAGGTAGCAGTAACGCGTAACTGAGCGAATCCTAGTGAGCACAAACTGAGTAGAGTGCTTGCAGATAATGTGAACGTTTTCAAATATTATTAAAATATTTTGTAGGTAACTACCAAAATGTTTTAAGAGTTAACAAATAAATTCCTTTGAGCAATATGTCGTTCAAAAACTTTGTTTTTTTAATTTTTTCATTTAAATATTTCAAGTTTGTAACTACATCTTAACTTCGTTAGTGTTATTATTGGCTTTATCGAAATAAAACAAAGGCATTTATAGTATCACATCCACATGCCCACTTATTCTTATTATAAACTGCACTAGAAAAATGCCGCGTCAAAATTACGTTTTGCAGTTTTATCTGTTTGATTTAATTCCAAATTTAGACTTGGCCTTCCGAGAGATTTTATTTCAACCTTTTTTTGGCTTAGTCTGTAGTGATTTATCGAGAAAATGCTAATGCTAACTATTGTGTTTGATACAAGAACTTTAGTTGTATCGACTTTTACAGATTTTAAGATAGCTTTGTTGTTATTAAAGAATCATAATAATGTGTGGTTAATTCTACATTAATATAAAAAATCGTGTCTAGTTTAGAATTTAATATTTGTTTTTCATGGATTAAATTTCTTACTTTAAAACTATTTATAAGTTACATTTGTGTATTGTTAATAGTGAATATAAAATAATAAACACATACACTGTTTAAGAACATTATTTGACGTATAATAGTACATTGTACTAAATAATTTAAATTTACCATGATTGAATTTACATTATCATTTAAAAAATTGTCCGGGTTTGCAGTTTAAAAATTTGGAATTTGAAACCAATTTGCCCTGGTTTCGTGATTTTACAAATGTCAGTCTTATTAAAGACCGGGAAAACGCGTTTTTAAGTTTTTTTAATAGTTGAAAAATTTTACATTTTGCCAATAAAGCAATAATAATTGCTTTAATTTAGTACTTTCAATCGGAATCGGAAACCACGGATTTCTGTTTTGTGTGAATTAAGATTTGATATTAATAAAGCTACTAAAGAGACAATTTTTTTGGAAACTTATTGTTGATTAACAATAAACGTAAAATAATAATATTTGAATATGTGTAGACGTTCAAAAATACTAGTATTATCTACTATGATTCAACGGATATATGTATTACAATGAACTGCTTTTTATTGTTTTCTTTTCGATAAAACTGTAATGTGGTGTTTTTATAGTCTTCTGAGAAATATTATTTCAACCTTCAACAACAGCCTTACACATTAATTTAAAAAAATGTACAGTATTTTTTTGCATTTTTTGAAAATTACGTACGACAAATACACTGTTTCATATGGGCTGCATACGCGAGAGTCCTTGTAGCCTTAACCTAAAGAAATTGCCTATTTAATCTATGTTGCTTTGAATAACGACCATATTATATTAATGTTTTACATTAATTAAAAGTATATAATATTTATATCTTATAAATATGTTTAAATATTTTAATTCATAATAATTTGTTAAAAGTCTGGGGGGCCCGCGCCCTGGAGCCCCTATGGACCTTTCGCCACTGAACTATAGTTCAACTAGTAGTGTTAACACAAATGTCAAAATTTAACCTAAAGTAGGATTTTTTAAAGTGGCGTTTTTCGGATTAAAAGTTTAAACGCTTACAGAAATAAACAAATGTTCTCTTTCTCTTTTTGTTTCATTATTTAAATGAGAATTTCGTAACGTCTACAAAGACAATAACTTATTGACATAATTCTACGGCATGAATATGCGTTCTTAATGTAAGATAAAGACAACGCTAGAACAATAAAACGTAGAATTTCCATATATTGAATGGCTAAATTTAAATTATAGACAAGTAAAAATATTTGTGAAAGTACAAACTTGTTGAAATGTGCTAAAGGATCGACAATTTTTGTCATTAAACAATAAGCACTATTGCATTTGCAATGCGTCCGTTGTATTTTATGATACATGTACTTTTAAGTTTTGAGAATTCAGTTGTCTTGAAAAGCCATGTTTGAGAAATTTGCATGAGTTTTACAGGCGCCGGGCCGGTTTAAAATCATTTGTAGGTGCCTTTATTGTAATCTAAGTAAAACGTGCTTTCTGGTACAAATTTAGAAATAAGAATTTTGGACTTTCCTACAATATGCTATTTTACGAGTTATTTTATTACTTATTATTATGTTATCACTTACTAGACACATTGCTAATAGGGCAAAGTATTAATTCACTATCAAGATCACAGAATACTTATATTGAACTTTAGAGAACTAAATGGGTAATGGTATAGAGGGGCATACGTCTTAATTTTTTTCCCAACCAGTGAGATAGAGTTGGTAGCATCAATCACAGTATTTGCTATTTGAAAAACTGTATTATCTACTAAAATGCAATAAGCATTAGCCTTTGAATGAGAAACAATATTTAACGTAAAATGTTCTAATGTAACCTTTTTAAACTGTTTAATTAATTGAGTTTCAAAGTTTTCTAATAGAGGACCTAGATTGTCCTCAAAACAACATTTTACTTCTTTTGCACTAATAACACTCTGATTGTATATATAACCCTCTGACATTCTTTTGCAGATTTGTTGTAACGGTTTAGTTGGCGATTTTATAAGATTCTTTATATGATTGAGATGATTCTCAAATGGAAACGCAGAAAATAAATCGAGTGGACAGTACATTTCAACATATCTAAGATGACACAGTATATGAATATTATAAGTAAGAAACTGCTTGCCATACAACTTTTCATAATGTTTAATGAATACATGAAACAAACTTTTATTAGATCATAGAGATGTGAAGAGTTAAATTAATTCAAATAAGCTAATGTTGCTAAAATTCGTGACAGCGTCTTTCAACACTTTAGGAATCGATGAGATTTAATATTTTATTGATACCTATCTACCTATATGGTTTCTATTCATATGTGACAAAAAAATATGTTTTATTTAAAATTTAGAATATCGTTTTGATAAATACGAATTTACTGTAAACTTTTTTCTTCTGGAAAACTAAATTTGTTTTATTGTACATTCTAATTATAAAATGCTTTCTTGACATAATTTATTTCAATTAAATTACATTTTAGCCAAATTTCAAATAGTTTTATTTGGTTTAGGTAAATATTTCATTTAAGATGATTATAGTGGTTACTTATTTATTAGTTATAATTTTATTTTACAAACATAATTTTACTAAAGTCGAAACTTCTTTTTTTCAAAAAACCTTTTACTTTTACGTATAGATACAATAGTTTTTTTGAGGACTCAAATGTTTTTTTGTATGTGGGATCAATAAAAAAAGATAAACAAAGATAGTCTTATTTTTGACGATATCTTGCAGAACTAGTCTTGCATCCAGTCTTGGTTTTGCTAATGGTGTTGTTATCTTGCTCTTGGTCTTGCAAATATGACGAGGCTAAGACAAGACTGCAAGACCAAGACCGATTTTGGCCATCACTAAACAACGCTGTAAGCATAAATTTAAAAAAAATGTTTAACTAAATTTGATTCAAAATGTAAATAATGTTATGACAGTAAAAAAAATAACAGTAAATAACAACGTTTAACCTCAAATAATATGAAATACTGAAGTATCGTATAATACGGGTTTTAAAAACATGACCAATACAAAAATTCTATTCAAATGTAACGGGTTTTTGTAAGAAGGGGGAGGGTAGTAGATTTTCCAGAGCAACGAGCAATTGTTAATATGGCTATTTGTGTAGGTTTAAATTTTTATTTCTAATAGATTTCCTAGTTTAAAAAAATTGCAACACGTATTTTCTTACATTTTAAGTTTTATTAATAATTCTAGGAAAAAAACTTTTAAATAGAGAAACGGGTTATTTGAAAAACCATGAAACACAAGTTGCTTTAAAGTATTTAGCAATAATCCGTCTAAAGGCCATTTTTCTTAATGAATATGAACATTTAATTAAAAATAAATCCATATATATGTGTAACACTGGATTAAATTATGCTGGTGCATTTTTATTCCGAGATAGAACACTGGGCAATAATAAATTAATAAAATCATGTGTGCCTGTTTATTTGTATGGTTACTAAAGCTGTACACTTAGAATTAGTACGCAATCTAACAACCGACACATTCATAGCGGCAATTATACGTTTTATTGCCAAAACACCGGTAAACTAGTATAATAAGTATTGATTTCTTGTATAATGAAAAAGTTCACCACCTTTCAAAATAATTTTATAATGTTTAGTAAATCAAAATACAATTTGCAGAAATTCTTTTTTTGCGTTTACAAAGGTAGAGTTATAGAGGAAAGATTCAGATAAACCTGAAATTCTGACTACTTAAGGCAGTTGCAAATATAATCAAAACCATTACAATATTTGCCTAAATTTGTAAAGAGCTCAACATCTGAAGACTTCTTGTATTTCAATTTTCCACCGTAATTACACATTTTGGTTTTATATACTTATAGTTCCGCAATGTGATGGACATAAAATAAAGTAGTTTATATAGTTTATAAGAACAGTATAGATGGCGTATTTATATCAATTTTTAATATTTAGCGTAGAAATTAACCACTTCGGTAAATTAATCATTTGTTCAAATAACAACAATACTAATATTAGTTGATATCTATTGCTTACAAGAGGGCAGCGGCGTATCTTTGTAAGTAAATGTAAATTTTTTATTGTTTATAAAATTACTAAGGTAAACAACTCTGAATTTCATTTGCCCTTATGTAAAAACATAATTTGTACTAATGGCTAGGATTGATTGTTAATTATTTCAAAAAAATACCAAAATTTTTTTAAATTAATATTGCTGATAATACTACATGTTAGTATATAATACAAAAAAAATTATGCAAATATTTTTTTCAGTATGTAGACATATTTACTTTACCTATTTACATTTAAAAGTGTCTTGTTTTAACAATCTAAAATTTCTAACACAAGACTTATAAATACTAACTGTAGTAAAATGCTTTATCATATAAAATAAATGTTCTCCACAGCATAATTCATTAATATTCTTATATCTAGATGTAACAACCTTTGACATTGTATTAATAATTTTTTTACTGACATTGAGATCATGTTTGTGTTTTTCAAACTGTTCATCAAACATATTCAACAAATCCTACAAATTTATGTTAAAAGATCTGAAGGAAGCATTTCTTTTGAAGGGTGTTTGGTATTGTGTAAGGACAGTTGCAATCCACTAGATGGCAGCTAAATAGAAAAATTATTGTATCGTTCAAGCCTTAAAGCGTGTACTCAGGTAAAAAATACTTATTAAATAAGGATAAGACGTTATTGCAGTATTCGTCATAACTGCATAGAAGTTTTCACTGTGAAACGTTTAAAAACAATGTATCTTTGATACACTTTTAATTTGTAATACTGGTTCATTAGAATATCTTCAGATTATTTATTTATGTCTTAGTGGTTAACTGAAACTGTAATAAAATGTATGTACTCTATTAAGTCAATGATTTTAATATTATTACTTTCATAGGTTTTATTACCAAAATTCTTGACGTAATTGGAATTGTTAAGAGATTAAAACTTCTTAAATTTTGCTCTTTAAGGAACGCATTAAAAAAAAATTATAAAACAAAACTAAAAAGATTAGAACACATGTCATCCGCCCTCGATAACAAATAAATACTTAATAAACAATTTGCACGATTAGTTATTGTTTAAACATTTCTAAAGGTGTCATTTATACATATTTTCTCAAAATGAAACAAAATAATTGATAATAACCATGACGCTCAATTTATAGTGAAAATACACAGAGAGAGGGTAAGTAGATCAAAAGAAAACTGTTTCCGGTTTATCTGTTTGATTTTTAAGGCTAGGACTTTAATTATTTTTTTTAATTGCTGTTACAATCATAGTGAAAAGTCATGGCAAAAGGTACAGTAGTGTTTCCTTCGCGAGTAGCAATAAGTTTATAACGAAACTACAAATCAAACTGAACGGTAAGTCATATTTATATGCATTTGTACAGTTGTTATAAATGTTTTATTTTGTATCTGTAGGTATATGTCGCTGGTAGCAAAATGTACTGGTACTAGTACTACTAACATTTACAGACGGAATTATGAATTATTTTTATGAATTCTTAAAAGTGCAGGTACACAGTTTGTTTACAAAATATACCCTTAGGTAAAAAGAATGCAATTGGCCAAAGAATATCTAGTAGGAGAAGTGTAGGACGGAATTTACGAGGTGCGTGTCGCATTATCTTAATTCAGTTTCAAATACAATACAAAAAAAACGATATCATATGAAATGTTACATTTTTGTATACCTAATTATGATATGTATAGAATGACGAAGCTCAAAACAAACTTTTCAACTAATTTAGTATCAAAACTTAAGTTTCTAGAAACTGAGAACTTTTGACCTATTTTTTATGAAAACGTAAACATTTTTTAAAAAAATCTCTTCAAGTTGTAGATAGTGTTTACATTTACTTCTGTACAAAAATTGCTACAAATCAGTTGACTCGTTTTAGAGGTATAGTTGAACTCGTTTTCCGTTATAAGCTTATAGAAAGAATCTAGTAGCACACAGCCTTTGCGTTTCTTTAAAAAGAGAAGTCTTGCATTTTAAACATTGAAATTTTTCAAAACATATTTTAGCAAGATATTCCTCAAAATAAACTATTGAGCATTTGTCTAGATTGAAATTGCAGGTAATATTAAAATTTTTTGTAACATTTTATATGATTTGTAATAAGGCGAAATGGCTAATTTTATTTCACTAGAAGTCCAAGGAGTTTTTTTTTATGAAACAACTGCATATTCACTAAAATTTTAGCTTCGTTTGTTTTTCATGCGCAATGTATAAATTGTTTTACGAATTTTTAGTGATTTTGATTTTAAAGTTTGTGAATGAGTTTTATTGTTTTTTTTGTAATTTTGTTTCTTTCAAGTTACTTATTAACAACTTGCGTTTACAAGACTATCTTTCACAATCTGTTGGCAAATCTATCAGATTGCTTACTCACTCTCTTGATTTTGGACTGGTGGCCAATGATTGATCTTGTTCTTGACTTTTACCACTTGAACAAGTTTTGTTTCTTGAATACGTTTTACTGGGTATAAGAACGTGAATTTCGTCATCATTGTATTTTTTGAGATCTGCGTTAGATGTTAAACGATGCGGACTTTTGAAGTCGTGATCATTGTTGAAATGCAAATCATATAAATATCTATTACGCAATTTTTCTTCGTCTAATACAGCTAAAGACGCATTCCCTGAAACAAAAAAAAACGTAACAGAAAAAGAGAAATAAATATAGTTACATTTTGTTGCCAAATATTTCAATTGCACATAGATAACGCATTTCTCACTCTTGGAAGCCTGAATTTAAACATTTCTAAAAGTTCTTTTTAGAAGTTATTGAGAAAAAGAAATAGGATAAATAATAAACTTAAGAATTAATTTACCTGATCTAAGAATCCATTCTCTACTACGTTCTGCATCTTTTGGGAAACGATGGAACATTAATTCCGGAAAATTAAATTTACTTTTATCACAATTAATAAATTTACATTTGCGTCCAGACATAATGTCCTAAACTAAGTATAACAATTGAATGTATGAATCGTAAAAAAGAAATAAAAATAAACACACGGTTAATGGCAAAATTAATATTTTTTTGTATCTCACTATTTTAATTCAAAATATCAAAAACTAAGTAGTTATGCAAACACAATAAGTTATTTACAATTCTTGTGTAATACCGTAGAAAGTTGCATTTACTATTCAATTGTACCATTGACTAAATATATCAATCAATCAATCAATGATTGTACTAAGGAATGCAACTAATGATCATTACAGTTTCACCTTCCAGCCAAATTAATAAGTAATTTCAGTACCTTGTACAATAACATTAAAAACAAAAAAATACAGTAAAACAATTTTATTAAAGTACAATTTAGTATTTAAGTTTTACTAGAAATATAGGTATGTAATGTATTATAAAATTTATACACTTGTAGTTCATATTCATTAAAACTATAGAGTGATAAGTTACTTCTTACTCTGTATAATTTCCAATTTTGTTATTTGCCAACTATTTTGTAGTAGCTCAAATAAAAGGTAAGTAAAGATAGCATTTTAAGAACGCACACCCACTATCAACCACTATCTCAGAGCGGTTGCGTCCATAACTAAGATCTTTTTGCGTCCACTACCTGGTTTATAATCGAGGTCGTTGAATTGCGTAACTATATATCTATATAAAAGCAATGGTTTATGTCATCGTACTGTTTGGTCCAAAAATGCTTCCTCAGTTCTTGACTTACGCAAGTAAAGATACTCAAATATTTAGTTGGGCATTTACACGTAACATACAATTTATTCTAATTTCATTGTAAGTTTAGATAAATTTGACAGCATTTATTTAAAAATTAACACGAACGTTATTTTATTAGTGTTATAAAGAACTATTTTATAGTTGCAAAATTGCGTTATATACATTATAATATAGTATATAATTTACATATACAAATAAATCACATTTTTGTAAAGTTAAACATGGGTGATTTATAAATACAAAGTTCATTGCAAGGTACCCACCGTTAATTTCAAAACGAAACCACTATAAAATTAAAGCTGAAGAGACGACTACGATGCAAAATACATCTTCTTTGAATTGACACTTCAGATTTGCTGGCAATGGAATCGTGCTTGAGTATGTGCTAACAACCAGCAATGACTTTCTCGTTTAGTTTTCTCATCACTTGCTTTACGTGGGCAATATTGATTTTTAAAAACGAATATATTTCAAATACATCAATATTTTTATTTTAGTAGAAGAAATAAAAAGTACAATATACATACGAAGCTTGTTATTTAAAAGCCAATATTTTTAATGTTTTAGTATAATTTTTGTACATTCTAAATTTTGTTTAAATATAATACGTCTAATGTCAGGCAATTTTTTCTTAAGACCTTTTAAAGCGCATGATCTAACGGTTCGACCAATAAAGTAAGTATCTGGCTGAAGAGTGTATTTTTTGATGATTTGATTGGATTTCAGCATTTACGTCAACAGAGTTGGATGCATTTTAAATTTATAAATTTAATAATTGAAAAAGTGGTTAGTTAAATTATAAAAACGTTTGAAAACTGTGGTTTTATAAACAATAATAGTATCATGTGATAGAGTGTATTATTAGCAAGTGAATTTCACAACCAAATAACAATTGGTACGTATTTTAAAAACTTGTACTTAAATGAATTGTAAAAACGTTCTTAACGTACAATGACTTTTAAACCGAGTATATTCTAGTAACCATTAAAAAGAGACAATCGATATTTAAAAGTTGTCCCTAATTTCAAGCGACATTTAACGTTTAAAGAGTTTTTATGATTTTACTAGTCAAGATTTCAAAGGGTACTAAAAAAGTAGTACAAAATATATTTTCTAGATTTATATGATGGACGTTAATAAGAATAGAAAATGCAAGAACACATGCTCATTGTTGATATCCCTCTTTCTTCTCTTATACAACTCATTGGAATGCTCTGCCGATTTACAGTAAGTATGCAAATAGTTTGCAATTAGTATAATAATTAACTATTAACTAAGAACATTTTGTAACACTGCGACTATTCGAATGAAAGTGTTTTTGTTTGACAAAGCAATTTCTCCCAGAAAGTTTAAAGATAAAGAGCTATTAAATCTTTTATCTTTAAACAAGAGCACTTTACTTTCGAACGGTGCACTTCGGAATATCCGCGTTTACAGATTCTTGCTAATGATTAAAACCTTGACATATTTTTTTCTTAAAGTGTAAATATAAGCATATTTTTAAATGTTGTCGTTTGAATTCTGTATTTATTAGATTTTTGGCAGCGCAGCGTTCTGCCTGCGCGGCAGTAACTGCGAAAGATGCTGTTAGCTTATCTACCCTTTATGTAACCTTTTTTAAATTACAACTCGTTTTAAATTAGATTTTTTAATTTAATTTTATTTAATTTGCGGTAATTATAGTAGTATAAAACATGTTAAATGTAATAATTTTTTTATTATAAGAGGAATTTTAAAAACAGCATAGCCTCGATTGTAAATTTTATGGTCATTATTTTAAAATAGCATTGGCAATGCTATTGGTCATTTATGGCGATGGATTTAAATTACGTATATTTTTTGTTAAAATAAATATGTTTCTTGGTTCGTGGAACCTGTAAGGTATAATAATAAACATCTTAAAAATATTAAAAGCAATCAGAAGTTCAATTAAGAAAAAAAAATTAAAGAATTTAATGCTAATTTTACTTTTAATTAATAAAAGGTACACAAATTTAACACAAATAGTAGTAAAACCCATTGCATTGTTGATATATTATGTACGGAACAGTATTAAAAATAAAAAACAAGATTCTGTTGTTACTCATAAAAAATTGAAACGAAACAAATATTTACTTGCATAACATTAAATTTACTCATGTTATCGTAAGTTTGCAATTGTTATATTTTCCTAAAACAATTTTATTTAAATATAGGTATAGTTTATGTTAAACCTACGATATATGTAATGATTTTGGCAAAAGCTGTATTAACCTGATGTAACGCTGAACGTTGTTTTTTAATTGTACGTTTTTACTAGTTTGGAAAGATTCTACTTTCTGTGATCGTACAAATAAAAAAAGAGTCTATTTAAGAAATATACTTAAAGCGTTTAATTTTATATACATAATAATTATTCAATAAATCTCGTCGTAATCATGGCACACATCTTAATTGTCTTGACCTTAACTTCGTTCTTCTACATCTAGTAGCGTCGTCTTCTGTCGAAGAGGATAAAGACTGGCTGAATGTTGTTGTTTTATATATTTGGCGCAGTTGGTGGTGCGCATCAAATCTTGAAAGCATTCTTTGGCGTTGAACTTTGCTTTCAATACTCGATAGGATTCGTGAAATTTAGATTTGAATTTTGTACCTGCTTGAATGCGTTTGATAGTTTTAGCTAACCTTAATTATTCTCTTTCTTTGTTAAAATTTCTGTTTATTTCTTGTTCTACCACGCCCTTACACTTTTAGTCTTCCGTACGTTTTATCGTTGTTTGTTTGACTACATTCTGATACCACCTCAATCAGTGTTGGGTAAGATCCCGCAATTGAGGATCTAGATCCAGATCTAGATACATTTGAAAATTAGGATCTAGGCCCAGATCCAAGATTCTTACGTACATACGGATGTAGATCAAGATGCAAGATCTTTAAAGTTGTATGTAGATCCTTAGTTTTGTAAATTTTGTTTGATTGACCAAATATCAAGCAATATTCAAAAGTTTTAGCTATCTTAACATCAACATTAAAAGCTTAATTTTTATTTTCTCTTCTCTTATTAGCTGTTTGACGTATTAATATAGTTGTGAGAAAACATATATACAGCTATAAACCATTTTTATTATTTAAAACCACATGATATATACACTTACGATCGTTTTGCCATATAATAAATCGGCTTCTTCAGTTAAATTTTAAAAAAATATTATAAAATTCATTATAAGGTGTTTAAACAATTCTGTGATTATATTAACTTTTAATTAAACGATATTTACCAATTAATTTTAACGTTATGAATTAATTTAAACATTACATACTACATAATATTGCAATAATATATTATTATGAAATGCTACGCGCAAATGTTAGTTGTTAATATTCTCCGGTTAAAATAAGAAAACTTATACGAAAGGGTAAGAAATTGTAAAAAATTATAGAAACGGAAAGCCGGATGTATTTGTGAGAAACCCAGCATTTCAATGAATTCTTTAATCTTTTCAAAATCTACCTTATACAATTTGTTGCAAATCGTTGTAAATACCTACCTGCTTTAATACTTTTCTGGGAAGTAGTTTTTTCATTTCACAGAGGCCGGCAAAAATGTTTTCAAAATAAAATAATAAATTTAAATTTATTTTATCAAGTTTTTTAATTAAATTCCATTTCATTTTTCCTTATAAATACCAGTCCGCAGTCTTTTGCGGTCTACAAAACTTTGGTTAGTTTTGTCAAAGCATCTTTTTTGGATTCTGCTGGTATTATTAAATTATCTATATAGGTCAAGAATCAGCTGCCAATAACACTTCATTTACAAAACATTGAAATACGCTGAGAAACTTGCACAGTCCAAATAGCATCTTTCAAAATTGGTGACCCCTACGAGCTACAAATGCGGTGAGAGAAAACGTTCGTTAAGTCTATTACATGGCAATCCATCTTTTTTTCTAATGACGACGGTCGTGCTTAAATACTCCGAACAACTCATTTTAACTATATCTTCTTTTAGCCACTCCACTACTTTATTGTCAACGACTTTCTGTTTTGCAAAAGGTAAACGTTTCAGATAGCACGTTATCGACTTATCATCTTTTACAATTAACTTTATTTCAAGGTTAGTGATATTCATTTTTTTTTGTTTATAGGTAATCATTGTTTTAATTTTTTCCTTTTTTGGTTACATTGGGGTCTACGTCTAGTTCTACCAAGCTGTCGTCTTTGTAAGTATTTATTTTTATTAGAAATTTTCCTTCTTTTGTCTTTGACATTTTAAAATCGTTTTGTTTATAAACATGCCAATTTCGCTAAGTACATCGTTACCAAGTATACCAACCACATTCATCAGATCGTCTGGGACAACATGAGTTGTTGTTCAAAATTCGTTGTCACCGATGCGGATTGCTGGAAGAAAGAACCTACTTGTTTTGACACTTGATTTGCCAAAACCACTTAACGACAGACGATATTTATTTAGCAATGAAAATCCTACAGATTAATGATTTTTTTTTGTAACTGCTATGACTACCGCTGTCGACTATTATTTCTAACTTTACGCTATTAACAGTAATCTGTTTCAGCGTCTTAACACGATTGTAGCTTATATTATTAATTCTTGTCAGTGTTTCAGTGTATTTTCCTTTACTCTTAAGTTTCACTTAGAACATTTGGTGCCCATTTTTTTTTTAATTCAACTGGTTGCTCCAAAAACGATAATTTTATTACTCGAATTGTCAGCTATTTCTTCTATAACGTACTTAATTAAAAATTCATGAACAATTTTTTCATAACAGAAATATATTCATTTTCATCTTTTGTTTTGATAGCATTTTATGTAGCTGTTTAGTTTAAAGCCAAATTTTCTCAGCAAACTTTTCTTCATCGAAGACCAAGATTGAATTCTTGGTTTGCTTTGTACAAAGAGTTTAGCTAGCTCAGTAAGGATCTTTTTTGTAAAAATAAATGTATGGACTTCACTTAATTTTAAAAGTGACGATAAACTTTCCAAAATCGATTTTTTTACCGGATACGCGTCGGTATCATTGTACAGGCGTATCGAATTCTCAACGTCAATCTAGCTGCAGAAGCCGCATCGTCAATGTCATTTTTATTTTCTTTAATTTCGTCAGCTTTCTTCTATTTATCCTCAACAATAGTGATTATTACATCATTTCCGTAATTTTTGTTTTGGTGTTGTTACGCGTCTTTAGTCACAAATTTTTACATTTCGTATTTTAACCAAATTTTTAGTACCACACTGTAAACGAGTTGCCTCTGGCGGTATGCTTTGGTAAATAAGTTATAATATAATAACTACTGAAGGAATCACTCCGCTAGTATGGTTACGAATTCGGTCCGGTATTATTTCGTATTTCCCCACTTCATCCGGGCAAGAAAGCAAACTATCGTCTACAGTTAAGTGTTTTGTAGCGTTCGGATTACATTCGATGATTTTTGTTTTGTCTATTTTAGTTGCTTAAAATGCATGTTATAATAAATTTAATAATCTTAACTTATTCATAATAAAAGGGTTTATAAACGGGAAGATTAAAGGAGTTCCAAAACGGCCGCTTTAGATGCGTTGCAAGCCTCTACAGAATTCGCTTTTCCGTTTAAAGAATAAGAACTAGAGAATTTAAAAAAAACTCAAATAATTACAAAGGCTAGTTGTATAGCCGTATTGTGACATTTTGTGTAATTTTGAAGTCAAAAATATAAAAAATGAGTAGAAAACAAAGCAATTTTAGGCAATTTTAGGTGAATTTTAAGGGCACATGGTAAACGTACCATCGATTATTTGCAAAATGTGGCACACGTTTACATAGTTTTTATATCAAAATAAATACTATTATTGAAAAATTTATTGGCAGATTAAAAACGCTACACAAAATGAAATGTGTTGGTGATTGCTCATTCCCCTGAGAAATTTCTCTAATTTTAGAGAACCCTTTATACAACTAGCCCTTGTAATTATTTTAGTTTTTTTTTAAGTTTTAACCTCTTATACTTTTAACAAAGAAGCGAATTTTGTAAAAGCTTTTCATTTAAAAATTATATTCACCCAATTCTAGAAACTTTTGGCAACGTGTCACATAAGTAGAAAATTACTTGTTTAACTAATTAATATATACATATTTAGAATTTTGATTGAAAACTTACTGCAAAACTATAAATATTCACGTCTTTTTAAGGTAAGTAGTTCCATTAGATTAAAGTGAACTAAATTAATTTTATTTAAAATATATAATTTTGTATTTTATTTTTAATCATATGTATTTTTAATTTAAGAAATATACCATATTGTTTTCATACAAGCTTTAATTTTGCTTCTATCTTTCAAACGTGGTTCAATCGTAAGTACTTTTATTTTATTTAATTATAGGTCGTCGTCATTTTTTTTAAATTTTATTCAAGAGTGGTTCGTCTACCGCCTCTGTACTGCGGCATCCTTGGTTCTTTTGTGCGCCTCCGATTTATTACTCTCTTAGCAGTTTTGTTTCGTCTATGAAACCCTAAATGCATTTTCAACTAATCGGTTAACCTTGGTTGGGCGAGAATCGTTGTACGTTGCATTTGGTATGCTTCGCATTCTCACAGCAATGCTGCAGAGTCTCGTCGTTCTTTAAGCATCCGCGGCATAAAAGGCTACTTTGCAGTTCTATTTTGTGCATATGTTTGTTAAGGCCACCATGCCCTGTTATTAGTCCTGCGAGTTTCTTTAACTTTTGTCGAATCATGCTTGCTTTTGCATTTTGAGTGTTTGATTGTGGCTCTGTGAGGAAAAGTTTTGTGTGTCTCATCCTTGGAGAGTTTTTCCATAGTTTCCGGTATTTCAGGCAATTCCAAGAACGGGTTCAAAGCCGATATATATCTCTCTTGTGCTCTTTTTAGTTAGCGCGTCCGCCATTAGGTTTCGCTTTACACTCTGGTCTTTTAGTATCCAGATAAGCTGAACTTGTTGATGAGTTGCCAATGTTACCGGACTGTTTATGCATTCCATAATCAGTTTTTATTTTATAAGAGGTTATTTTATAAGCAGTACTGCTTGACTGTCAGGCATGATCGATATCAGAGCGTTAGCATATGATTTTGAGTCGATAATGTTCCTGACACACCAGTCGATAGCAGCAGTTTCAGCTTGAAAAGCGTACGCATATTTACCCAAGGTCAGCAAACGTACCGTTGCAATTTTTGGCTTCATCTCTATACCAGATAGTTCCATTAACCGCGCCAGGGTAATTGTTTTTTGTCCACTTGTCGCGTGACGGTATTATCACTTTAAGTTTGTTTAAGACGTGATAATTTTTGTAATATCGGATGTAATAATTAACATTGCTTCTTCACGCAGCACGTTGTATATACCTGGTTTGTCTTTTCCGGTAATTGACGTGTGTTCATTAATTTGCAGCTTAAATGCTGCTTGTCTTGCTTCCATCATTACGATAAGGTGGAATAGTGGAAGTGAAAGTAATGGTTTCATGGCTGCTGTGGGCTTGGTTTTCATCGCTCCTGTTATCAGCAGACATGCCATTCTCCGTACTTTGCCTAGTTTGGAAGCTGTGTTTTTTAAGTTGGTTCTCACATCATACAAGTGCACTGTATGTGATGATGGGTTTTGTCACCATAGCATAATAACAATTTGGTAGTGAATAGTGTGACTTTTTCTAGATGAGCGTTGAAAATCAGTCTAGTATTAAGAGTAAGTCTCAGATATTTGACTTTATTGTTGTTTAAGACTCAGTAGAGCATACAAACGTCATATACAAAACGAAATTAAATAAAATTCCTATAATATTATAGTATTATAGTATACGGACACTTGCTGACAATGTATGTTTTAATTATTTTTAAAATTTTATTATAGACTGTATAATTTTGAGATTTTTTTAGTAGATTGTTGTAATAACTAATTCCTTTACTTCGAGGATTATTTTTATATTTTGCTGTTCTACAATGGTTAACAAAAACATTTCTTTTTGTTCATATCATATAAGTGAACATCTTTATTTCAAGTAAGAGATTGTAGATTTTGTTTCGTTAATGATATAAGTTCAAAAATATACAATCCATAAATGTCAACAGTGTTTTTCCGATTTATTTTATGTAACCTCAAATCCATTTAGTTAGTTATTGGATTATTAATTGTTCTTCTTGCAACATTTATGATTTTGGAAATATTTTGATTTTCTAAATTAGGCTGTATCTTTACACTCTGAATTAAGTAATCATTTGAATTAAAATTTAATATTTGATGATCACTATAGTTTAGGTTATTACTTATTATACAATAGTCTAGTCCAGTCTTTGCATTTAGATAAATTCGAGTATGTGTTGTAACGATATTAGTCATATCGTGTGATTCAATAATATCAGAAATAATTTGTTTATTTAAACTTTCTTCTAAAAAATTTATGTTTAAATTACCACATAATTAAAGGATATTTACTAGGATCAAGCACTTCAATTAATTTGTTGAATAAATTAAAAAAATGTTCATAGTCTGCTGATGGTGATCTCACATGACTACAATATGCACCAATATTTTTTTATTATAGATTATTTCAATTCCACTGCATTCAAAATGCGTTTCTATAGCAAAAAGTTCAATTTTACTTCAAGATTGTCAGACGTTTTTGAATTGATCAGATACGTAATAGGTATTGCTACTCCTCCATGTAGTTGATTTTTTCTACAAAAACAACTAATAAGGTTTAATCATTTAATCTTTACGGTGTCAATAGATAGGTAATTTTGTCAATGTTCTGAGACACAAAATATTTCACAAGTATTAATAATGTTAGCTTCTATTTGATTAATTTTGTTAGAAATGCATTTTACGTTCTAATGGACAATAGTACATTATGTCAATTTTTCACTTAATTTAATAATTGCTTTTATCTATATTTGACGTAAAATTGAAAGTGTTATTTAAGCAATTTCGTCTGTTGTTTACTATGGGCTTGTGTTTATTGGTTCGAACTTTCCAAAATTTCTGTTCTTATAAAATGCAAATTGAAGTCAGGTTTCTGGATTAAACATTGTAGTTTCTTCCGTAGAAGGAATCGTTACTTTATATGCTGCTATTTGGGTAGATCTTACCCTGCAGTATTAGGTGATAATCGTGAGATAAAAATTTGCCGTCTACTAGCTACAGCTGTTATTTCACATTGATTAATATTGGTTCCTAAAGTAGTTTTATTGGTTATCTTATTAGATACAGTAATGTAATCAGCATTACTAATTTACCATTCTCATCAAGTACTATATTGTGCAGTTGCATATTATTTGAAGATAAATCATTGTTTAAATTAAGTAGGTATTTCATTTATTTTTGATTTTTGTTTATTTAATAATTTCAAGGATTTTGATTTATCGGTTGTTACTATTTTAGATACATTATCTACATTTGATTTATTTGAACTCGTTTGAATTGCATTATTATTGACGGGATTTTTATTTTTGATGACATCGCTGTATGATGGAATTTTATTAGTTTGTTTAACAGGTGCAGCTTCCGTATTAGAATAACTAGATGATAGTAATCTATTGAGTAATCCTATTTGGGCTTTTAGTGATTCGATAGCATCTTTTTGATTATTGATAATTAGATCTTTGTGAGCTAATATGGATTTTAAGTACTTAATTTCAGTTGAACTTACTTCATTACTGTTGACATTCGTAGCGCCAATATTAACGCGAAGGCATAATTACAAATACTTAAAAATTGTGAAATGTCTGCAGATGGTAAGTATCCAACAAAAGCTGCCTTTTTTAAAAAATGTATTTTATCTAACACAAGCAGTCATTGTCTTATGATATTGTACGTAGATGTACTATAATAATAGATAACGATTCTTGGTGTCGGGTGTTACAGCTTCATATTTTTATCTTTAATCTTGTCAGTGTTTTGCTCGGATTTACTATTGGGTGTTGTAAACTTATCGCAAGTTATCGTAACAATCGAAGCAATAAAATCGTCTTTTAATGTTTTTGATACCTACTTGAGAGTTTGAAAACTAGAATTTTATAAAGAATGCTTTTTTGAGAGGGTCGCCAAAAATAATGACTGGAATTTGGAGGATCGCAAACCTCAAAGGTTGAGAAACGCCGCCGGGCATGTAGTTATATGCACATGCACATAAGCGCTTTTCACATCTCGTAAAATATTTGTAAGCAGCATGTAATTTGAAAATACCTTTTCTTTTAATTTTGCCGTTATTTGATAAAAATAGAATTGTGTTTTATCAAATTTCTCAATAATAAATTATTTTTTTAGATTCTTTTTTCTTTTATCCTTTTTCTCTTATTCCAATTATAAAAATTTGTTTAGAAATAAAAGATTATTTTTATAATGCGAAAAACCTTTTTTTTTAATCTTTTGATTGATAACAACTATTCGAGTAACTATTTTATTTCAGAAAATGTAGAAGCGTTAGATGTAATCTCGAAGATTGTTTTAAGAAGATTTGGAACAGCCATATCGACATCCTTAAAAAATCTTTTAATTTATTCTGGCTTTAATAACTTCATATCATTGTCTACATTAACTATAGATGAAAATTATAAAATTGAAAATTTTTCTAAAACTACTATCACAAACTTTAGAAGGTGAAGAAAAAAGAAAGTTTGTGGAACTTTTTTGTAATTACCGAAAGTGATAAAAGTAATCGTGGCTATACAAAAAGAAGTGCAGAAAATAACTACAGAAAAAGAGAAGGCTTGACAAAAAAATCGGAATCGAAAGCAAAACATTCTGCAAGAACCTTCAATTGTCGGTGAGACTGCTTACAATATTCGAGCCGAAAATTAAATTAAAAGAGGCAAAGAACACATACAAAATCTTATGCGTAGAAATGTGAAAGAATTTTTAAAAAATCTGCCCACTAACTGTGATACTGACCCAAATGCTGTAAAAGCAAGAACTGCTTTAAATGGCCAAAATTGTGCTGAAGTTGAAATGCAAAGCGGTTTTAATGCGAAAATACCTTGTATACAATATGTAATTTTAAGTCAATTGGCTTAAAAACTAAAAACTTGGATGCAAATGGGTGACTTCTAATTTTATGGAACATTTTAACACCCATTTTACGGTTGCAATAAATTTCATCAATGTAAAAGTAAGACATCATACGTTAGAAATAAGCAGTTTACTCAATTTTGTAAAATGTAAAACCAGACCAATCGAACAAAAACCTGCAAACGAGAATACAAAATAACGATAAAAATATTGTTGATTTGGAATCATCGGAACAATAAGATTGGGAAAACAATACGGAAAGCACGTTTCTTTTCAATTGCAATCAACTCGAAAATGTCAGATCAACAACTAATTGATTTAGACCATGAGTTGAATGAGGATATTTAACGGTTTGTTGTAAACAGCAGATCTGTTTCAGAGACGAGCAGTTCTGCTAAAAATGAAGTTTCGATCGAAACTTTTACAACGGAACTAACAGAAAGTCTGAATTTTGGTCAATTCTTTCATATAGTCAGCCTAAAATTACTAAGTTTTTCCAAATTGTTTCAGAAGCTACAAAGACAAGTGTTGAAATTAAAACAGTCATTGAAAGTTGCAATGAAACACCTTAAAATCTATTTAAAGTCTTGATGGATGCCTCAATTGGAAATGCAAAAGATAATTCGCATTCAAACACTTTTGGTTCTATTGAAAAACGTTTTTGGTTGTATATTTTTATAATTGGTGGTAGAATAACTTACGAAGTTTTGTATTCAAACTTGAAAAATTTGGTACTATCAATTACTACAGTTAAGAGTTCTACAACAAACTTCTAACGTAGAAGAAAGAATCAAAGAATAAAAATGTCTAAAAAATTACTTGCAAAAACGCATGTATACTTCAGTTGTATTTATATCAGAGGACCAAACGGCAATAATACGACGAGTTGAATATGACGTCAGCACAAATAAAGCAGTTGGATTTGTTGGTGTTCTTAATGAAAAACCTGGATTTCCAAAAACCGATAAATTTCAAGTTAATTCTGTGGATCACATCAAAAATGCTTTGAAAAACAGCAAACACTGTCTATGTGTATATGGCTCAGCCATCGTGTATAATTCACCTGCTTTTTGTTTAGTTGTTTTTATTATTTATTTTTTGTAATTTTTATTTTACAGATCGAATATAACTGAAATAATTATGTAGCTAAATTGTTTTAGATATGGACAAAATGAACTTGACAAAGTATGTAGCACTCAAGTTATCAATTTTTTGAAAAATATACAAGATGCTTTAGCCACCAAACAATATTAGACTATGACACGTTACTTAATAGATGAATTTTTGGATAAGAATATTGAAATATCAGAGCGCCTGTACAAACACTGGTATGTGGTCTTTCTTTTAAGACTACGGAACTTTTAGTTAACCGAAAATGAATTGAGTATTTAAAAGCATTTTTACAATTATTACAATAAACACCTATACATATATTAAATTGAATGCCCATGGCTTCATTACAATATTGGACAAACAGTGAAAAATTAACAACGACGTTTTGCCTTGGTTATATAATAGCCAACTGTGCGAAAAAATGTTTCGTCAAACAAGATTGATAACCACCTTTTCCACAGTAGTTAACTTTTACAAAGACTTACTCGAATACAGGCTCTTAATAAAATAACAACTGATGTAGGTAAATATAACTATCTAAGGAGCCTTATTTTACTTAAAATACTACACCTTTTTGTACTTTTGGTTGTACTACTCTTCTATTTTAATATTTTTTTATTTTAGGGTGTGAATATTGCTTTCCAAGAGAACAAAAGAAGAAACTTGGTGGTCAGTCACAATCTGCCGAGTTAAATGAGTCGCCATTGCCAGTGGAAAGTCTAAAACTACTTCAAAAGCAAAAGAAGACGCTATAGAAAGCGCTAAGAAATTGGGCATGACAATAAGATCACATGATTGTTTTGAAAAGATTAATATTAAGCCTACTCACTACGAACCAAATTTAAATGAATTTAATGAAAAAGAAGATTAAACAGATAATAATCATGATTTCTGAGACAGCAAAAATAAAAATGTCGGTATCGCGGCAGAATATGAAGATCTCAATGAAAACGTTTGAAAAGAGCTCTCGCTTCTTTAACAACTCGATTAGCTTAATATTAAAGACTATAATGGAACAAAAGTTACTGATAAATCTTGCCCCTTTACTTTGTAAATGAACCAACTGCTTCAAATTAACAAGATCTACAAAACTATGAAAAACGAATTGTAACATTGATTTGAGTTTATTATTTCTTTATGTTAATTTGTTTTAAATAAATTCTTTATTAAAGCCATTTTATTTTTTTTTACTAATGTTAAATTTGATCCTGTTAATGTTTTTTTTAATTAAGTGCTTCAATATTTTTAAAAAACCGAAATTCTTAGAGAATCATTATTTTGAACTTCACTATCAGCGTCTTAATTATTTGGGAAAAAGCGAAGAACTTTAAAATATATAGGAAATACCTCAAAAATACAATAATATAAGGAAATACATAGAATTATATAAAAATACACGGAAATATATGAAAATACTCGGAAATATATGGGATTTTACAGAAATGCCTAGAAATATTAAAAGAAATAGATCTAAGTATTTCCAAAAATGGAAATCACTGCACATTTTGGGAAGGGTGGCTTACCCCTCGGTTCCATTCATCCGATCGCGATACTTTAAGAAGTTTTTCTGCGTACGTCCGTGAAGTTTTCTGACCATAAAAAAACGCATGTAAATATATGATACATTTGTATAAATAATATATACCTATAAATGATAATTTTAAAAAAAGCAATCACAACAAGCATACAAACATGAATTTTTTCTATACCTATAAACAAAATTTTTTGATCTATTTTTAATTTGTTTTATTTTATTTTATTTATATATTTTATTATTTGAGTGGCCAGGAACTTTCACGGGTGTACACAAAAGAACATCTTACAGATTGGATGAATGGTATAGGTAATCCCGATTAGGATCGCAGTTGAATTAAAAGTATTTCCATTTCCTTTATTATAATTTTTTAAAAACTGCAATAAGTAAAATTTGCCGGTTAAGTTATTTTAAGTATAATTCGGTTGCATTAATTGCAGTATATGTTTATACAATATTACGTTTATATCGTCACAATCAAGCACTACAACTTAATATTGCTATTATATTAAATAAAAAAATATTTCAGTTTTTACTCGTCTGTTGCTGTTTGTTTCAGGAGCAATATAAATATCATTTGGATCAGTTATCGCAAACAAATATGCTACAAACGACAATAAATATTCAAAATAACGTTGATATTATTATATTGAAATTTAGAACCATCAAACTTTTTTAGATGAAAAGTATTAAAAACCTTCTTGATAAAACTTAAAAAAAAGGAACACATACATACATACATTTTTTCCAACTTAAATATACGGTTGACATCGGTTAGTAAGACCCCGGTTAGGAAGTACCCTCAGTTCAAGTATAGTAAATGTAGAGGATTGCTCGATTTGTATTCTCGCAATGTAAATTTTGATGCGCGACGTCAGCCATAGACCACGAATTTTTTATAACAATCATTACATTTGTTGATGCTTTACTTGTAAAAACCCATGCCTACAAGTTGTTTATATGAATTTCTAATTATCCTGCTTTAATTAAAAAATTAAACGTATTTACATTATATTAAGTATTGAGGTGTAATTTTACAATGCCAGGAACAAGGGAAGCTTTGTTTGGTTGTAGAATAACTTAATTGCAACCAAAATGAAATAAATAAATACAGTTTTCGGATGAATCATTTACAACAACGTATTCGTGCTATTAACATGAATAGCCAGGGTATTAAACGTATAGTGATAAATTTTGAAATGTACACACATAAATAATTTGTATAAAATAGAAGATGATTTAGAAAAAGAGTTGTGGAATTTTAGGAAAAAACAAACAATTATAACTGATTATATAAGACAGTGACATAATAATATTTATTGCGAATCCTATTTCTGCTTATATAAACAATACTTGCTTAATGACTTATTCTAAAAGCGACATATCTGACTTCATATTATACCAAATTACATAAACATAGTAAGCCAATCTAAAGTAAAGGTTTTACTCTCGTTTTAATTGTAAAAAGACCGTAGCCCATTTACTGGTTTCATCCAAAATTACATATACGCTAGTTTTATGATGCAAACAGCAGATGTCGCTAAGAAAACGTGTTTAAAAAGCAACCTGTTAAATCTGCATAACGTATTTCGTTAATTAAGCAATCTAACGGTATGTCAAAATATTTTCAATGTGGCGTCGTGGAGCAAACAAACCATGTTTACGAATGTTTTTCATTCAGCAATGCACTCATTTTCCATTTTTTAAGTATTTATTTTTTTGTATGTGTTGTTTGCTTATATTTGTAATGAAAAAACAGGAAGTAACACAAAACAAAGTTTAGGTGTAGTTTCCCTAGTAAAACAAATACGTTTTTTAAATGCTACAAATTTGATTTTTCAAAAGCAGTGAATGTTTTAAACTTTGGCACAAAAATGTTTTATAATCACTACAAGAACGTGAAATTTCCGCGTACAACAAAACGAATTCAATTCCTTTAATAAATACTTCATAAAAAAAAGTTTTTTTAAAAAACCACGTTTTTCCGTAGACTAAAAAGTATAAAATAACTTTTTTTTAACTTAAAACGTTGGCGCATTTAAATGTATTATTTTCTTAAATTATATAAGTTCTTAAAAATGCACTTACGTTTTAAGTTGAAGAAAAGTTATTTTCTACTTTTTAGAATACGAGAAAAAAATGTTTTTTTAAAAAGCTTTTTTTATAAAGTATTTATTTTCTACTTTTTAGTTTTATGATAATTTGTTTTAATAAAGTTTTAAACAAACAGTTTAAAAACTTGCCCGACTTACATAGCTTACACAACTGTCATAGATCAGAAATCTTCAAATTATGGCAAAAGTTTTATATTTTTTGATGATTGAATATTGTATTGTCATCGATAATGCACATGTCCAAAAAATTCTTGTGCAGTGGAAGTGGTCGAAAAATCGATTACAAAATTTGAAATTTTGCGGACAAACAATTAAACTAACAAACAAGAAATCAAGCTCAGAAAAACGTGGTAATAACTGTCTTAACGATTCGTTGGGATAATGTCACGTTGGTGCTGAATAAAAAATATTTCCTAAATACAATTTAGAAACAATTTTGTAAAATAAAATAAAATGATGGTTTTCAAATAAACAAATAAATGTTGGTTCTTGAATAACATTTGTTGTATTTCTTAGAATACCGTTGAACATTAATAACTATTAGTTTTTAATTAAAGCGGCGGTGGTTGTACAAATTTTTGGAAGTGGCAGCCACGGGATTTGAACCATGACCTTTCATTTGTCGTCGTAATGAGAACCTTGAGAATACCATTGGATACACTACACTACGGCGGATTGCTTGTAAACTGCGTATTTAAAATATCACATTCGTACCTGTTTTAATGTTTAAAATTTCAATAAGCAAATACTTTTTTATGCAAAATAAATACGGTTTTACATTTTTTTTTACTTATAGAACAAAATTATAGAAAACTTGTAAAGTTGAAAACCTATGTGCGGCATTGCAATTTTTCCGCACATGGCTATGATTCTTTAAGCACTGAAAAAACAATTAAAAGCATTATAATTAAAGAGGATATATTTTGCTATTAAATTTGATGTTTAAGGTCCGGTTTCACCAACTAAAATTTAACTGTAGATTAACTAACCTACGATTAAATTTAAAATCCTGTCATATCATTGGTTAGCTTAAAACCACTAACCAATGATATGACAGGATTTTAAATTTAATCGTAGGTTAGTTAATCTACAGTTAAATTTTAGTTGGTGAAACCGGACCTAAGTGATAATAAATTTTACTGTTGATAGATGTATAAGAATTTCACGACAAAGATTTTACATGTAATGTCAATGCACAAATCATTTTTCTCAACTGCTTACGACAGATTTGTAGGTTACAATGTTTAAACTGTGAAAGAAAGTTTTTTTGCTAGAGTCTAAAATATTATTTATCTTGTCGTAGTTTTTGGATAAACAAGATCTGCTATGTATGCATACATGTAACTGGAAATCAACAAAGTGTTTTTTAAAGCTAATGAGGTATATTTATAAGTATGTAAGAATTATTCGTACATAACAAGTGTTGTTATTAGGAAAAGAAACTAAGCAGAAATTATTCAAGTTTTCCAAGATGAAATGGAGTAGGTAAATAAATTTGATTTACGTATCTTAAAAACGACCATTTACTTTACTAAATGTGTATCATACTCAAAAAGATTTTAACCTTGGACCAAAGCTATCATTTTAGTTCAGAAAATTACTTACAAAAGTGTACTGGATAACTCAAGAAATTTCTTTTGTCAAATTGGGTTTGATTATAAAAAGTTATGATAAAAGAAAATTGTTGTTTGCTGATGTCGCTACTGAACAAAGTTGGAAAAATATGATTCTCTACAACTATAGTTTAAACACTACGTTTGTTTGACGTTCTTATATATGCGTACGTGTAGTGAAAGGTTATAAAAACATCAAAAATATTAGTTATAATCTATATTCAACTTATAATTGCACACATTTTTAAATGTTTAAAAGTTAACTCAAAAAACCGTTTTTGATAAATTGCACAATTTCCGTTTCATAAAATTCAAAACATAAATATTATTGGAGTGTTATTTGTTTCATGTTCTAATAAAATTAAATCAATTTGTTCGTATTGTAAATGTTTTTGCAACAAATTATGAAAATCATTTTGTGTTCTAAGTTTTTTACACTGAAAATACCTTTCTTATTCGTTTTGAGTGGCTTTGTTCTACTAGGCTTATTTGGTACGTGCTTCAATAAAATGAAGTTGTTTTTTTTATCATTTGCGTATAAATTTTAGCAGAGAAGGCGTGTTACATACTTGTACTGTTGTGGGGGTAGTAATTAAATAAAGATTGGTATCATTTTATTGAAATCCTGTTTGGTACAAATTTGTGCATAAATACGAACTTTCACAACAGCACAGAGACTGTTAAGTGCAATTAAAAGAAAAAGTATAACAAATTCGAAATATAGTTTTATGAAAAATCAGCAGTATTAGAAGATGTTACTCATTTAGACTGGATAGCATCTCATAATATCGGACATACTACAAGGGGTGCCATTCTTAAGCGTATTGTAGATGTTGCAAAAAAAAGATATGAAAAGAAATGAATAAAAAGTTGAAGTAGTATCTAGCACAGTTAGTTTTCAAGTAATGTAGATACTTATAGCAAGTGACTAAATAAATAACTATTGACTGTTTGATTTATTTATTTATTTATAATTACCGTAGAATGTAGAAGTTTGCTTTCTGATACCAGAAAAACGTCAAACTAGTTTATCAGTTGCAATTATCACTTTATTTTCAGATGTTGAAGCTGACGGGTTTTCAAAAAAAGGTAAACAAGATTACCTTAAGCTTGTTGTAAAAGTTAAACAACAATTGGAAGATATTAAAAAAGATCTTAAACATACAAAGAATTACTCAAAATTTGTTAAAATAATCCTAGTTTCGATAAGGTAGAATTTGTTGAGTACTAAATACAGAGAGGTTTTTTCTTACTTAGAATATTGATCTGTGCATTATTTAAAATAGTCTATCGAATTGTTTTTATTGACTATTACATAACAAAAAAAATCTGTTTATATACAACAATACTCAGTCAATTTTCTCAATGATACTGATTATACATAACAAAATTACGTATTTACCAAATTAAAAATAATCATAATTCTGTATTACATTATAATGTATATATAACAACATAAGTAATGTCACCTACACCCAGTCTGTATGATTTTCTCGGTTTTACTTCAAAAGTTACACATGTAAAAATCAAAAACAAAAAAAAACGTTTAAACTACTTCACCACTATTTTTCAATGTTTACCCATAGAGTATTATTTTCTTCTTTCTTAAATAACATCAGCAATCAACAAATTTCTGTTATCGCAACTTTTTTTCAGACCGAACTCAACAAGAATTTTCTAAATTATTTGGTATAGCACTGTAATTAATTTTCTGAACTGAAATGTTCATTGTTGTAATATCCGTCTGAAATTGGAACCTCTTTTATGTGTGGCAAGTACATTTAATGGAACCGTACGATCATTTTTAAGATACTTGAAGTTGTCGAAGCCACAAATGTCTTCGAAGATATTAACACTCCTTCCTGCTGTTGTCGATTTTACAATTACATTCACAGCTTGTTGTGTTGCCATTTATAAAAGCAACAACCACACACTAGCAAATTCGGTTATCGTTTATTTTAAATGATATTAGTTAATATTTAAATTATCAAGGTTATGTCAGTAAACATGTAAACTTGTAAACAAAGGATCAGGAACGTATATCTCGCATTAATTCATATTTAGGTTCATGTCTATAATTAATTTTAAAGAAGATTCATATAAGCGATACCTATCTAGGCGATGAAGTGATTGTTTAATTCTTCCCTATGAAAGAGGAATGTTGTCAGTGTCATGTAAGGTGTTTTAAAATCTCGAAAAAATAATTGTTTTGTATGAAAAAAATTGACAAAGTAATATTTTTCATTGATAAGTTTCTACTTCTTCTGTAAGCTATAGTGATACTATTGAAAAGAAGAAAATATAAAATAGCTTAGAGGAAGATGCAACTCTTTTTCTTTCATTTGATGGTTCATTTTTTTAATTACGTCTAGTAGTTTTCGAGTAGTCCTGTTTCCAGTGAAATATGTTAACAATTATACTGAGTTGTCGTTAAGGTCCAAAATTTAACATATAAAATGCAAACTAGAATTAGAAAGTAGGTACCAACACAAAAAAATTTAATTGAGTTGCAATACTAAGCTCATCGATTATAACTACAACAGTCAATCACGCGCCTTGATATTTCCGCAACTTATTTTTATTATGTATGTTGTCATACAAAATCTCGATTTATTTACATTTTTAACAATTTACAATACGTGCATTTAGTAAATACGTCACAATTAAGTTAGAGTTAAGATCTTGGATGCAAACAAAGCTAAATAAATCTTAACGTGATTTTTAAGAAATTCATTACAATACATTTAGCGTTTGAATTTTTGCCAATTTACAATTTCAATTTACGAATTGATATTTGTGTATACTAGTATAAAAGTATAAAAAACCTATTTTGCTTTTTATAAGAAATAAAAAAAAATAGTAATGCAAAAGGGACATATGAAATATAAAGGCCGTATTCACACTTTAAATTCTTACTCTATTAGATTTCTTTAGTTTAAACAGAATTGCATTTTTTGAAATTTTTAGTTTTTAAAAAGTTTATGTTAGACGTCTTTTAAGATCTTGTGAACTGTGGCGCTGTAGTCTGTATATGTCAAAATATGGTTATTATCCGTCTAAGAAACATTCGCCGGTAAATTTTTTTTAACCTATCTTTGCTTTCATTGTTATATTTGTTGTTAATAAGTCTTTAGGTGTTATTATACATAAATAAATTTTTATTTAATGAATAAATATATAAATAAAAAATCTGTTTATTTTTATTGACGTAAGTGCGTTTTAAATAGACTAACGTTTTTGGAATTCAGATAGAATTGCCAAATTTTTAACTTTTAGTATATTAATTCCGATTTTTGACTCAAAGTCACAGTTCAAGACATAATGAAATGCCTCTAAGTACTGAATCGTATTGATTAATAAATGCATTTACATGTCTATACAGCTATTTTTCAAATAGTACCTATATTTTTTGATAATTTTTGAAATGGGTTTTTGGAACAAAAGACGTTTATCGAAAAAAATTAAATGTTTAATGTTCGATTTCTAGAGAATTTCTCAGTTGTTAACTGAATAGGTAAGCTTGGATATACAGCGTGTTTCTGAAATACGACTGCAAACTTAAGTAGTAGTTTCCTTGTGGCGTTAAATAAAAAAGTTCTTGTAAAGTGGCCCAATTTTGAAATATTTGCAATTAAAGTTTTCACGCCGGTCTTGACTACTTAAATAAGTGGAAAATTGTTAATTTTAACTGATTTTAATTATGTGGTAAATGCTGTGAGATCTTTCTTTTAAAAGTCTTGATGTATTGTGTTGATTATTATTTTCTTTAATTTTTCATCATCTACAAAATAAATCGTTAATAAAATAATTACAAAAGATCCCAATATTTATTTCTTTGTGTTGACACTTACCTAACTTAACAAAATGTATTATGTGTTATGCTTATCTGCGATTGTAACCAAAACAGGAATAAATAAACGAAAGATATTGCAGTGTAACAAGTATACATTCTAAATTCAGTTTTCTTAGAACTCAGTTCGATAACTTGCTTTATTTCTGTTTCAAGTTTTTTGTTGTCATAAAAAAATAAAAATGAAAATTAGATTACCTTTGTATACGTTACATTTTAAATTAGTAATTAAAAGTACATATATGTACATATACAAGTCTTATTGTTTATATTCATATGGTAATCGTTTTAATCGTCAAAATAATTGTTTATAGTAATATCTTGTCAAGAAAGCAAGTACTTTTTACCGTTTCTCATTTAAGTAGTATGATTTTATAAAATCATAGAGTGACGAAATTCTAAAAAATATAAAAGAAAACTTACTTTTTCCCTTAGATACTTTACAAATTCTCAATATACAGAGATATTTGGGCTATATGGCACGGAATACGTGACTTTAAAAAAGCTTCACTTTTAGAATATATAGGGGTCTATTATGGTTACTTTCTAAAAACTTTTTGATATTATACAGGGTGTCGCAAACGCAAAGGAACTTTTTGTATATTATTACATTTTTAGATTCTCCGATCAAAATAAGTGTATGTTTTAATCAAGTTTATGAGATGTAAACATTAAAATTTTTCAAATAATTTGAATTTTGTCAAAATACTTAAGAAGTGTCTATGTTATGTGAGCAAAATTTACAGTGAAGTGTAACAATAGATCAAATTTGATATCTTAATTATAATAAATTGTCTTATAGAAAGTGCCTAAAAAACGATCCTCCAGAGGTCGTCAAAAATTGTGTGTGTTCTGGTCTATTATTTACGGGAGTTTCGTATACTTCACTTTTTATACAACCCAAGAAAAAAGTTTAAAAGGTTAATATTTGGAATACGGACTAGTCAACGTCTGAGGTCGTTTTTTCCAATCGAACGACCCTTAAAAATGTTATAATTGTATGCGAGAGCTTCATCGTGCATAGACTACATTGTTTAGCAAACTTCAAAAAGTAAATCATCAAATTCAAGAAACAAAGCTTTTTTGTAAAAAAGTTAAGTACGAGTCTTTCTGGTAAAATAAACGGTCTAATTAAAGTATTTCTAGATTATGATTTGTTCATATACTAATTAGTAGTGATGCAACGGAAGTGTCAAAACGGAAACAGAAACGGAAACAAATGTAAAAAGTAAATTTTAGCGGAAACAGAAACGGATGCGGAAGCGGACGTTTAATACATGGAAAAAAGCACAATTTTTGACAAATGCAATTTTTAATAGAACTAATATTCAAAATTAAGTAATGATAAATTATATTTATGAAAAACACTTTGGCCGCTTTTACACCTAACAATCTGTTCCGGTGTTCTTCATATATAAAACCAGCTCCACTAAATAATTGCACACTGGCGACGTTGCTGAGAGCAGCTGATAAATATTGGCGCACTAATGGCAAAATATTACTATATTTGTATGAATTTAATTTCCACGACATGAGGGAATCCTCACGCAAAAGCAATCGTTTTTTTTTGTACTCTTGTAGTTATGAGTGATGACTGTGTCTCCAAAGGTAGATTGTCATTCTCGTTATTTGTAATCGAGTCTTGCTGGTCTACATTCATACTTAACATAGATTCTAACACTTGTAATGATGAATTCATCATATATGATGACGTAGGTTAGACTCCATTTCTTCACCTTCTGGGAGAAGGTATGCCGTATCAATGACGCGTTAAACAAATTTCGGGTTCTAAGCACACTCATCTACTATCCGCGCGCTTTTCCTTTACGGTCGTAAAATTCGGTTCAAATTTCCGTTATAAAAGTTACGGAAGCAGAAACAGAAACGTATGTCAAAAAAGGTACAGAACTTCCGCAGTTGCGGAAGTAGAAGCAGACGTCTGTCGCATTACTACTAATTAGACAAACGTTTTTTTAATTTACTATGGGTGGTGGCAGTAAAATATTTGTTTCGGATTTTTTTTAATTTTGTCGTTTCGCAGACTAACGTGTCTTCTTCTTCAGGCCATCTTATCATGCGCGACCGTGCTCATAGATGTATCTTTGGTATGTTCACAATTTTTGTTCACCTCTAAATGTTGTAATAGCTTACCAGTATAATGTACTAGATCAAAATATTTTTGTTTTTGAATTTTGTTGATCCAAATACTGCACATTTACAATTAATGAGACAAATTAAAGACAAAATGTAAAATTAGAACTAATTAACACCTACTACTTGTTGAAATATATCAATTTGTTACTTCAAGCGCCATCTATGTAATACAAAGATGTATTAAGTGCATATAATAAAGTTAGTCTGTGTCGAATACTCTTCACGTGTGACTACACTTTTTATAACAAGTTATGGGTCCAATATCCAAGTGTTTCCACCGTGTATTTTTTAATTTAAAGTGAAGTTAAGGGTTACACAAAAATGGCTCAAGGTCAAAGTTATATTTCTAATGTTCCAAAATTGAAAGTACGAGAAAATTATGAGTATTGAAAATTTGCGGCTGAAATTTTTTTAATAATTGAAGGCTTATTAAATTGTATAAATGGAAGTGAATCGGATGTTGTTAACGATGCGAAAGCTAAGGCAAAATTAATATTAACGTTAGATTCCTCTCTGTATGTGCACGTGAAGAAAGCCAACACAACAAAAGAATTGTGGAAGAAATTGAAATCGTTATACGATGACTCTGACATTATGCGTAAAATCAGTCTGCTTCGATTATTAATTTCAACACTTAAAATTATAAGCGACTTTCGGCTTAGACCGCGTCGTAGTAAAACACCCAGACTTAGGCTTGGTCATAGTCTCTTCTTGAGAGCCAAAACAAGAAGTAGAACTTGGCCTTTGCCGTATTGCCGTTCGTGAACCCAAACAAACTGACGTTTCGCAAGACATTGCAGCTTGCATCTTAAGATCTTAAGTCTGGGTGTTTTACTACGACGCGGTCTAAGCCGAAAGTCGCTTATAATTTTAAACATAACAACCGCGAAAGCTTAAGATTTTATATTATAAAAAGATGCAAGCTGCAATGTCTTGCGAAACGTCAGTTTGTTTGGGTTCACGAACGACAATACGGCAAAAGCCAAGTTCTACTTCTTGTTTTGGCTCTCAAGAAGAGACTATGACCAAGCCTAAGTCTGGGTGTTTTACTACAACGCGGTCTAAGCCGAAAGTCGCTTATAATTTTAAACATAACAACCGCGAAAGCTTAAGATTTTATAATTTCAACACGATTAGAAAATTGTGACACGATGGCATCATATATTAATCAAATGGTGGAAACAGCACAAAAATTAAAAGGTACAGGCTTTACAATTGAAGAGGAATTTATAGGATCGTTGTTGTTAGCGGGTTTAACGGAAAAATTTTTACCGATGATCATGGCTATCAAACATTCGGGTATTAGCATAACGACAGACTCGATTAAAACAAAGCTTATAGACATGCAGCGGGAAGTTGGTATTGCAGGGAACGCGTTTGTAGGAAAAGCAAGTTAGCGTGATCATTCTGGTAATATCAAGCATCATTATGTTGGTGGCAATGAAATGTATACCAAGGTTGGTTCGACTGCTAAGAAAAATGTCAACAATGTCAAGTGCTACCAATGTAAACAATCCGGACATTTTAAGAATAAGTGTCCAAATCTTGTCTCAACGAACAATAAAAACATTAAAGATAAATCTAATTATCATGCTTTTAGTGTAGTATTTTTAAGTGGAAATTTTAGTAAAGCGGACTGGTACATAGATTCAGAGGCAAGCGTACATTTAGTAGCAAATGAGAACTACATGGCAATGAGTAAACAAACGAATCTACAAAATGTTATGATTGCAAATAAAACAAAAATTCCAGTGTTAGGTCAAGGTAATCATTTCATTCATTTCAACCAAAGTCGGAAATAAAAGTTTTGATGTGAAAATAAACGATACGATGTGTGTACCCGAGCTGACAACTAATTTATTATTAGTGAGTCGTTTAATCCAAAGAGGTAATGACGTAAAATTTGATTCCAATGGTTGTAAAATTTATAATAACAAGAAGGAATTAATTGCAACTGCTGATTTAGTAGATAATGTTTATAAATTGAATATGAAAAGCTCAGAACGATGTTACTTAACATCGACAACAATTACAAGCAATATTTTGCACCCGCGTTTTAGACATTTAAATACTGACGATTTAATAAAAATGAAAAATAGTGCAGTAGAAGGAATTATTTGTAATAAAGAAATAAAAATCAGAAAACAAGATTGTGTTGTATGTTGTGAAGGGAAATAGTCAAAGTTACCGTTCTCACATAAAGGCACAAGAGCCACAAGGTTATTGGAGGTTATTCATACCGACGTATGTGGTCCAATGGAAATTGGATCAATTGGCGGTTCGAAATATTTTTCACTGTTTCAAGATGACTTTAGTAGAACGGCATTTGTATATTTTCTGAAATCAAAAGATGAAGTACTTAGTTATTTTAAGGAATTCAAAAATATGGTTGAAAATCCAAAGAATGAAAAAATAAAAGTTTTAAGAAGCGATAATGGAGGTGAGTTCACTAATAAAGAATTTGTTAATTTTTTAAAGAATAGTGGAATTATTCATCAAACGACTAATCCTTATACCCTGGAACAAAATGGTTTATGGGAAAGAACAAATCGTACATTGGTTGAAATGGCAAAATATTTATTGTTTGATGCGGAATTAGAAAAGAAGTTCTGGGCAGAGGCAGTAAACACTGCAACATACTTAAGGAACAGTAACACAACAAAAGATTACAGAATTTATAATCCGAATAATAATACAGTGACAACAAGTCGAGATGTAATTAGAATGGAAAATACTGAAAAGAAAATGGATCAAATTATTAGCACAGAATCAGATTTTGATAAGAAAATAACTACTTCAGTGGGAGATAGTAACACAAGTGAAATTTTTGATGTGGAAGAACATGAAATAGGAAATGACAAATTTGAACAGCAAGACAGTGATTACATTTCTGAAGGAGAAGAAAATGTTGTTGAGGCGGTACGAAAATCTGAAAGAGTACACAAACCAAAAAGATTTGATGATTTTGTAACATACATGTGTGGTAGCAGTAACGATAATGCTAATTTGGAAAAAGATCAATTACCGTTGCGGATGCTTTGTCGACACTGCACAAAGAAAAGTGGAAACAAGCAATGATGGAGGAACTGCATTCATTTGAAGAGAACGACGCATGAGAACTCGTGAATGTGCCGTTAAATGAAAACATAATGCAGTGCAAGAGGGTATTTAAAAGAAAGTATGACAATGAAAACAATGTGCGATTTAGAGCAAGGTTGGTGGCAAAGGGTTTTACTCAAAAACCGGGAATTGATTATTATGAAACCTTTTTTCCTGTAGTTAGGCATTCTACTTTAAGAATGTTAATTGCTTTGTCAGTACAATTAAATCTAGAAATTAGACATTTAGATGTAACAACTGCTTTTTTAAATGGTTTCTTAGATGAAAATGTTTATATGGTGCAACCTGAAGGTTATAAGAAATCCAGTAATGATACAAAGGTTTTAAATTAAAAAGGGCCATCTATGGCTGAAAACAATCTTCACGAGCATGAAACAAAAGAGTTGATGAGGTTTTAACAAATTTAGGTTACAAAAAATCTGAATTTGAACTATGTTTGTATATAAAAGGTAAAATTAATTCTTTGACTATTGTAGCTTTATACGTAGATGACTTTTTTGTGTTCTCTAACAACAAGTGAGAAACAGAATTGTTAAAAAAGGAATTAAGTTCAAAATTTAAAATAAAAGACTTGGGAGAGGCCAAACAATGTCTAGGTATAAGGTTAAATATTGATAGACAGAATGGCACTGTAACTTTAGATCAAGAAAATTACATAAATCAATTGTTAAAGAAATTTAATATGAGTAATTGCAGTAGCGTAAGTACACCTATAAAAACTAATGTAAGTTTAGAACAAGAAATTTGTTAGCATTGAGTAATAAAGAACTGATGACATGCCAGCTGATCTGTTAACAAAAGGTTTAACGTCTGTGAGACATTATAAGTTTGTTGTTTAGGTGTAAAGAGTAATAAATTGACATAGTGGGAGTGTTGAAATATATCAATTTGTTACTTCAATCGCCATTTATGTAATACAAAGATGTATTAAGTGCATATAATAAAGTTAGTTTGTGTCGAATACTCTTCACGTGTAGTCACTTTTTATAACACTACTTACATTTGTTTTTTTTTTATTAAAAAAGCCTTTAGTGTTATAAACACAATCATCGTGTTGCTAGGTATATAGGGTGTAAGAAGTATAACTAATAATAATAAGGGGTAGATATGATAATTTCATACATATTTTGTTCATAAACATGTGGTCTAGCTTTTCACCAATTTTTCTTAAAACTTTTTGTAATAATTAGATGTTATTACGGACCTGGTTGTTCGTTATAAGAAAACGTGATATAAAATGATTAAAACTGTTAGAATTTAAGTTTACTATTAAGTATTAAGTTTCTGATGACAAAATAAACAACATTTAAGAGAAATGTTGTCGTGCTAAAATCAAAGTTTATTTGAAATGTTTCAAGGTACTTAATATCGAAAAAGTAAAGTAACAATGCCAATCGGTTATTTTGATCTCATAAATGTAGAAATTTATGAAACTAAATTGAACAAATAACAAATCTAAATACCAAATACGTGACTACAAAAATAATTTAATGTATTTAAAACATCTTGAAATAAATAAAAATCGAACCAAAAGTAACGGACAACCGAAATAGACACAATGACCCCTGAATGGTCACAAAAAAATTTTTAGCTACATAGTCTTATTTTATGTTAACCAAGGTTATGCTTTCTGTACCTGTTCAACAATCTACAGTAAAACTAGACAAAACAATCTTATCGCATTCTTGCACTTTCTACGTGTTGTCTACTAATAAACGATCTTGGGCGTCTTAAATTTTAATATTAATTTTTCTCGAAAACTATTAGGAATAGACCTTATGTTTATAATGCAAATATGATCTAAATCATTACACCCAGTATGTATATAATATTTTAAAGTAAAATAAAAAACTAAATAACTGTTTGCAAGAACAATTTTAGTGTTCTGTAGAAGAACCAAGTTTTCTGGTTGTCGCAAGAGCGTTATCCCGCAAAGTGAATTGTGGCGGAGTTTGAGCACGGAAAAAATCTTGCATTTACACAAATTTTTTGGCATTGCTTTTGTGAGCGTTTTTACAAAAAAAAAACCATTATTTTATTAGAGACCACGTTATTGTGCAATTTATGGAAACAATGTTGATCGCTATCTTTATAAATTTTTCTTATTCACAACTTTAGCTTTTTATTTAAATCTTAATTTAAAATAGTGTTAAAACAGTCGGATTTCTCAAAGTATGCAAAAATCTTGACGTAGTTTAAATGCCATGTAAAAGTCATTGTGAACTGTAGTAATATAAAAGGGCCGTGTGTTTAGTTTTTATGTACATACATAGTTTCAAAAAAAAAGCTAATTTTCAGTTAGTTATTATGTAGTCTACGACACACTGTAAACCATATTCAGTTGAGATTTCATTTGATACAAGTGCGTCTTTATGGATGATGGAATAAGTTTTTATACCATGCGGTACTTTGCTGAGAATAAACTCTTGTAATTTTTTATAGCGGTCAGACAATGATCGACCTTTATCAATACACACAGAGATGTTCTTTTCCCAACCTACAGTATTTTTGGCTATAAACCATCTCAAGTAAGTCTTGAGTTTTTGTGCATAAAATGATGAACAAAATGTTTTCAACAATAATAGCATCAAGTATTAAACGTACATAACAGAAGTATGGGTTTTTGTTATTTTGAGTAGCTTCAAATTTAAGATCAAATTTATTATGTTTGTATTACTTGATCATTGAGATCCTGAGCTATGTTAAATTTTTGAATAATAGTGTTGTTAAACAAAGGTATCTTTAATACTAGTTTTTTCGTTAATTCTTGCAGCATTAAATTAATCATGTATAAGCTCTTCTGCCATCATGTGAGTGGTGTGAAGTAGAAAGATGTTAGCAGTGCATTGCTTGGTACTGAGGCTTGTTTAGTAAACACACTTTTATGCTTTTGTAAATCTTGCAACTTCTTATAAAAAAATTACAAAATTTTTCAACTATGATTGGTCTTAAGATTTCGCTTTAGATAATTTACTCGCTAAAACTTCTGAACAGAGCACACAAACGATCTTTTTCTATTGTTTGTTTCTGTTAAAGTAAAATTTAAAATCCTAGTATTTGCAATACTTCCGTGTTATTGCCACCCACTACTTATTGATACTTGATCATTTTTCTTTAAACTGTAATTTTTTTTGTTTTGCTATAACTTTATGAAAACGCACAACACTCTGATTCAAAACTAACTGCACTGGAGATATCTATAAATGAGCGGTTCTTTACCGTTAATAATTATTAAAAATGTATTTGATTAAACTGAAACCGGTAAAGCATAATAACACCATAATTTTATTAATATTTCAATAGTTGTTCACATTTGAGTGTGTGTAAGTAAGATCGAGTACCGAGCTCAGCAGGCGAGATTTTCATTGGCTAGAGCGCTATATTATTGCTATATACCTGCACGCATAATATATACCGGGTGTCCCATTTGAAGTAAAACGGGCAAATATCTCGAAAACGAAAAACAAAAAAATTAAATGTTTCAGATAAAAGTTGAAGTATTTCAAGGGGGACATGTGATGCAAGTTTCCACTTCTTGAGGAACGATAGATTTCAAGGTCATTTGAAGGTCAACTTTACTTTTTTAAATGGAAACCTATATTTTTTATTTTTTATTATTACTCCCTATAAAAAGATAAACAACTTTTGTAAAAACCATTTTTTAGTTTAGCGCACAGTTTCACAGATATTTTAACGTCAAGATTTGATGCAAGAAATGCATGTTACACACATAGTACATGTAAATTACTAGTCAGAAACAAAAAAAACTAAGCATGCTTGTGCTATTTTATTTAAGTACCTAATGTAGTAATCCCAAAAACAAATGTTTGCTTTACAAAGTAGTAGCATTTCAAATTGTCAACTTTTTTATTAGGTACTAGGTCTAAATAACAACACAAGTTTGACGTTCAACATGAGTCACTATCAACCAAATGAAATAGTAGATATTATTTTAGTTGTTGGTGAATGCCATGAAAATTATCAAAGTGCTGCAAGGTTATACAGAAGAAGATATTCCCAGAGACGTCATCATCCAACTGATGCTACAATTATTAGAATTGTGCGAAAGGCCCGACTTGTAAGTCTAAAACGAACCCAAAACAGAATAAATGCAGGTGATGTTAATAATAATGATCCCCGTCTTTTGGCAGTCTTAGCCGTGGGTACATTTCCTGGCCGGCTAGATCTTCGGACCTTACTCCTCCTGACTTCTTCTTATGGGGACATATTAAAAATGTAGTTTTCCGAAATCAGCCGACTACTGAAGAAGACATGCGGTACCGTATAAGGAATGCTTGTGAAAATATTCCACAAAATGTTCTCCTACAGTGCATACAATACTTGCACCGTAGATTACAATTGTGTATTGACGTAAATGGGGGTACATTTGAACACCTTATGTAATCATCCGTGTTGTTACTGAGATAAATATTTGAAAAATAGTATAGTTTGTGTTAATTTTACAATGAATAAATGTTTCTTTTGTTTCTGACTAGTAATTTACATGTACTATGTGTGTAACATGCATTTCTTGCATCAAATCTTGACGTTAAAATATCTGTGAAACTGTGCGCTAAACTAAAAAATGATTTCTACAAAAGTTGTTTATCTTTTTATAGGGAGTAATAATAAAGAATAAAAAATATAGGTTTCCATTTAAAAAAGTCAAGTTGACCTTCAAATGACCTTGAAATCTATCGTTCCTCAAGAAGTGGAAACATGTCCCCCTTGAAATACTTCAACTTTTATCTGAAACATTTTATTTTTTTGTTTTTCGTTTTCGAGATATTTGCCCGTTTTACTTCAAATGGGACACCCTGTATATTAAATTTTTTAGTCAACAATAATTTAAATGTAGTATATTATCTGCTAGAAGTAGAAAGCGCTAATTTTTAGGTGAGCACAATTTTGGTGATCGATGGTTCAAAATTAGGTTCTACGCCGTTTTGTATATACTACTTTTTAAGCATGTTATTTTGATATTTGAAGAAATAATTTTTAGGGTTCTTTACTGGTGAATTTATTAAACGTACAATTATGTAAAGTAGAGTGGATAATTGAAAACTGAATTGTACTTGATGTTAAGGTACTATTACTTGTTGATGCAAGAGTATGAAATAAATTACGCTTTAAAATCCTTATTGCAGTGTCAGTTGAAATTTTCAACGTATCCTTCCGCAACTGTGCTAGATTTCCAACCACCATGCCGTTTAAAATTACTTATTTTGACACCACCATCCATTAAGAAAGTAGCCGAGGTCCGTCTCAAACAATAACCAATATATTCTTTCGGATCCGGAAGATGCTCACATCTGTGGGAAAGTTATTAGATATTCGAGCTATTTTATGGTATCCAATAACAGATCGATGGCATTTTCTATTATTTTATAGTAATAGAAAATGCCACGTAGAAAAAATCAATCATTGTCAAAATTTTTATGCGAGGGAACTGTGTATTTTCTGTATAAACCAGTATAGAATTCTTCAAAAAATGGTGAATATCCGTTCTATCTAAAATAAAATTTTCTTTAAGTTCATTTATGTATATTAGAAGGTATACATACATACTTTCATAAACAAGTACATTAAATTTAGCGCCTTTAATAAAAACTTATCAAATTGTTTTTTGGTTAATGCTTGCGCTTTTGCACAATAAGTGGAGTCACGCTTGCTAATGATATTCTTATGAATTTATTCAAATCCTAAGTGACTAAATGACCAAAAACAACGCAGACAATAACATATTTTATAATGAATAATAAATAGTTTCCATTGCCAACAAGTATGAAAATTTGCAGTCGAGCCGAGGCTTGTTTGACTTTTAGCTATAATTTACGTGCTTTAAATACGTGCAATTTTAGTTAAATTCAAATCATGTACTATTTTATTTTTTTTTAATACATTGATTCCAAACAAAAGTTAATATGAATGAAGTGGGTCAGTTTAAAAAATATCAATTATTTACAAAATTTTGCTTTTACAGCCAGCAAATAAAAGAAATCTATTTATGCGGAAGCTTAAATCGTTAACAATGTCTTCAAGTTCTTGCAACAAATATTATATTCATATGTAAAAGTTATTTTCTTACAACATGCAACATAATAACATGTCAATATGACTCACAAAGCAAATAAGTTAAATATTTCAAAAGTATTTGCGACAAAAAGAAATTTTTAAGAAAGCAAATGTATTGAAACGTTCGCGAAGTTATTGTCAACTTCAAGAACGTTCTCAAAGTTATTGTCAAATTCGAGAAGGATGTAGCAAATTCTCGAGACAGATAACAGAAATATATAGGAACGGTTCAAAGGAAGCATAAGTTAGTTTTTCGAACTCGGAAGTATTAAGAAGACTGTTTAAATAAATAAGTGATTAACGTTCAAGCGTGCGTGCCTTTAATGTTAACAAGTATCAACTTTAGATAAACAGAAGTTATCCGCGGACATTATTTTTCGAGTGATTGTAATGTATAAATTAGTGTAAGTGTCTTTTTTAAGTATCGTTAGATTTAATTAATTATGTGTAGTTATAAACGTGTAAATATTTCGTTATAAAACAAATTAGTTTTAAAATTCGTTACATTGGTGTCAGTGTTGAGTTCGCGACTTTAATTTCATATCACTCCCGTAATAAAAACATTGTGTGATTAATACGTGATTGCGTGTGTTTCAGTTTCAGTGTTCCAGTTCGTTGAAGTAGTGTATCTAATGAGAAAAAATCGAGCGTTATTAAAACTTGTTTTATTAAACTTTTTATTCATGTTTAAATTTATGCAGGTGACGCGTTTGCAAGCAGTTAAAATGGAAGAAAAACTGCCTGAAAATTCTCAGAAAATAGAAAAAAAATTGTTGGAAAATTCTAGAAATTTAAAAGAATAAGGTTAGTATAAAAAACCAAATTAAAATTGTTTAAGAGAAAACCCAAGAAGATACGTTAAATTGAAAAATAGAAATTTGCAAATTTGTTAATGACAAAATGGAAGCAATCGAGGACAAATTAGAAGAATAAAACTGCTTAAAGAAAGAATGAACGAAATGAATTGCCACGGTAAAAGAAGTGTCACAAGCAAAGATTTAATAGATCACCAAGAAGAAGTTACGCACAAGTTTCTACCCTCAAATTATGACGGAAAAAAGTTTTGGTCAACGTACTATAAGCAGTTTGAAACAGCTACAGCTAATGGTTGGAGCAACAAGCAGAAATCGACGTCTTTAATAGTGCCCTTACGTGGAGAAGCCCTTGGAATCTTGCAGACTGTTCCTGACTACCTACAAGGAAATTACGAACTCTTAATTTTACGTTTAGAAATAAGACATGAAAATGCTCATCTTCAACAAGTACGTGTACTGAACTCAAATTAAAAGTTGGGTTCCGAAAGTCTTCAAGAGTTTGAGGCTGACATCGCCAGTTTGACACGGCTTGCGTATCCTACAGCACCAGATACCTTCTTGGATATTCAAACTTTTGTAGACGATTTCCGAGACAAGGAAACCCAGTAGACATTTTCGTTAGCTCGATCCAAAACGTTGGATAACGCTTTAGTGCATGCCTTAGAGTTTGATGCAGAAAAACAAGTATCGCAACGAATAAGTCATAAACTTCGCTGACACTAAAAAACATCGAAGAGTGACAACTTTGAACTACGGTGAAATAGACCATGTACGACGACATCGTACTAAACCTAAAAAGAAGACAAAAGGAGCGCTCAAAAATTTGGAACGAATTGACCAATAGAGACAAAAAAGTGATGGCACGCCTGGATGGAAAGGTTACAGTCGCGCGATTGAACCAGATGCCAAAACGTCAACCAAAACCAGCAAACTAAAGTTAAAGTGTTGATCCAACAGTATCAAAATGTGATCGCACTGGAGAGTGGTTCCAAAGGAAGAACTAACATAGTGAAACATAAAATTAATACCGGAAACGCTCGGTCGATACGACAACATTCACGCCGACTTCGATTGGCGAAAAAAGAAAAAACCAATCAAGCAATTATTGATATGGAGAAAAAAGGTGTGATTGAACCTTTAAATAGCCTATGGTTGTCCCCAATGCTACTCGTATAGAAGAAAGACGGATCAACAAGGTTTTGCGTAGACTACAAACAGACACCCTGTCACGATCCCAGTCGTTAGATTTAAAGAGTGGTTATTGGCAGGTAGAATTAGAACTCAAGCATCGCAAAAAAACAAGTTTTACGATTGGAACTGGTTTGTGGCAATTCACTATGATGCCCTTCGGCCTGTGCGCCTATTATAGACAATTTGTACCTGGATTTGCCAATATTGACAAACTTTTTCACAAAACGGGCCAAAGAAAGAGCTGAATTTAGATGGAATGAAAACTGCAAAAATGATTTCCATCAATTAAAACAGGTCCTAGTCACTTCGCCAATTTCAAGTTATCCAAAAAAATATGAAAAATTTGTTTTGGATATCGAGGATAAAAATAAGTCATCGCGTATTTCAGCAAGGTTTTGTTCAGGCCAGAAAAGAATTACTGTATGACTAGAGAAAGGACGGACCACGCCGCTTTGAAATGGTTATTGCACTTTCGTAATCCGAAACGGCAAGTGACAAGATTGATCGAGAAACTTTAAGAATATGACTACGAAACAGAGCACCGTGACGGAAACAGTCATTGGAATACTGATGCCTTGTCCAGAAGACCATGTCCGGCAGACTGCAGCCATTGTTCGCGACTTGAAATAAAAGTCGAATGCCTTCGGGGAACTGCTGTGGTTGATAACGAATGGGAACTTGAGCAATTGCGTCGCAAACAAGAAAGCGATCCTAAAATAAAACTACTCATGAACTGGAAAGAAAACGACTGACGACCAACCTGAGAAGAAGTGAGTGCTTTAGGCAGAAACATCAAAGTGTACTGGGCGCATTACCTAGAGAGTGTCGAGGGCAAGGAAAACAGACTGCAGTTGGTAGTGCCAAAGAACCGGGTGTCATAAGTGTTAAAACACCTGCACGATGATACATTAGGAGAACGCTTTGGCGTCAATAAGACATTGAGAAAAGTTTGTGCACGGTTTGCGCATCAGAAAATGGTCCAATAAAAAAGTGCAAAGCATCGATGAAGCAGTATTACGTGGGAAGCCCTTTAGAAAAGGTAGCGATTGACATCGCAGAGCCGTTCCCAAAATCTATTTTGGGAAACAAATACATCGTGGTAGCGATGGATTATTTCCCGAAATGGACCAAGGCTTACGCCATACCGTTGACTGAAGAAATGTATAAAGACTCGCAAGGCTCATGTTAAAAATCGTACCGTATTAGTATCTCACTTTTGTGGCTCTCTGCACCCCGCTGCCTACAAACTTCACTCTTGGATAGTCGCGACACTATTGTTTTCAACGCAAACTAAAAAGATAAGACTGGAATGCTTGGAAAGTAATAAGATAACTCTTCAAAATAATCGTTTGTTGTATTTACTAGATACCGTTGACTGATGTAAAATTTTTTGAGTAAACGGTATGTAATTTGACAAGTTGAATTTTTTTCTTCAATCTATACGTTTGCCAGAGTTTGGCTTTGTGTTTTTTCTCTGCTGAACCAGATCATTTTCTAAAACAAAAAACAATATTTTACGAACGTTTGCAATCAAGACGAAATTGGATTGAATTGATTAAGCAATATGCAAAACTTAGACCTACCAACCCTAATCAAAAAAGATTTTTTCTAACATACAGAACTGGTCGTTGCATTAACAGCCCTATTGGTATCAACACAATAGGAAAAGTATCAAAAAACATTGCAGTTTATTTAAACTGTTTACGGATCATTGTTTGCAAAGATTGAGCGCTACACATTTGGCAAATCGTGGTGGAGATTTGTTAACATTGAAAAGGCATGGTGAGTGGAAATCTTCAACTGTTGCAGAGGGCTAGATCCTTCACTAAAAAATAATGTTGATTCCGCAAGAAAATATCGACTTACCTGGATTTTCAAAAAACTCCAACATTAATAAAATAAATTTAACACGATGTTCAAAACATTTTAATATGATTAGTGTTACTAAAACCATTGAGTAATAATTTAAGAAGAAGCGCAAGTAGTGTGTTAAAAATCGTATCGTAGTTTTATCTCTCTTGTTTCTTTTTTTTACCAGTTTGTACCCCCTCTTCTCATAAACTAATAGATTAAGACCTGCTGCCATCTGCAAAATCGAGGTTGTCATGTTGCGAACTTACTTATTTGTTAAGAAGTAGGAGTTGGAACTTTTTCTTACATTTGTGTTTACCGTTTACCTGTTCAAAAAAGGTTATTGTCATAAACAATACTTACTGTTACGACACAAGTCAATGTCAAATAAACTTAAACAATATCATGTTTTATATTTATTAAAATAAAAAAGTATGTATATTCAAATATTTAATTATTTTTGTAAAATATAAATCGAAAACATATAAATAACTAAAACAATGCAAATTAAATTAAAATTAATTTTACATTTCTGTAAGAATAATTTGATCGATTCATCCTTTAAAAGATTTGACAGAGAACCCACTTGTATCACTCTATTGCTTATTTTAGAGTCGGCACTTGACGCATTTGAGCACACACTTTGTGGTCGTACTGGCGTAGCAGGTTCCGGTTCTAATATCTTCAAAATATTATAGGACGATACGTCTATAAAACATGAATATTAAAAAAAATACTTATCATTGCTTGTCTACTTATACCTTCGTTGAGTGAACTGGAGCTGTAAAAACAATAAATTTATACGTCTTCACGGTCATCAATAAATAACAATGAACGTTTTCTTCCGTTTATTTGAGAAACTGCTACATTTGAGTATCTTAGCTTAATGTTCATATCAACAATTACAGCTTCTGTAAAAAATTATACTAATTAAGTAATCCCAGTAAGTAAAAAAAATTTTAAGTTAGTAGTTTACAGATAAAATTTTGAAAATGTATTAGTATTTTCAAAACTATTTGTATTGAAGTGCTTTCAGCGTGCTAAAAGATTATAACATAATTTTGTTAATCAATTTTATTTATATTTTAAAAAACTAAGTATTTATTAGACATGGTGCTAAAAAATGCCGCCGTAACATTTAAAAAAACAATATTTTTACTCAACATATGCCAACATTAGCAAAAATCATTTAAAGCAATGACCAGAACGGTCAATTTAAATATGATTGCAATCACGATGAATCGATCATTATGCAAAATAATAATCGCGATCATCAAGCGTCTATACAATAACGATCGCAATCATGGATGGCTTATAAAATAACAATTGCAGTTGTGGAAAAAAAATCAAAAGTTTTCTTTTGTATTATACATTATGTCCGAAAGTAGAAAATGTAATTGTGGCAATGTTTATATTTCCACAGTATTTCTGCCTTCTTTAACAAGTACTTTATCACTAATGTGAAACAAAAAAACTAGTACCTTTGGCGGTATACCCCTTTGGCTTATCCATTATTATTTATACAATTAATATAAACACAACCGTGATTTGTAGCTTTCCCCATTTTAAAAATAAATCAATTAAAAAACTGAATAAAAGTTCGAACAAATACTACTTCTACCACAAGTTCAAAAATTGTATTGTAATGTTAACCCATGAAAAAGTTTTGATTCAACCTCCAAGTATACAAGTCGACAGACACACAAGAACTGAAAAATCTCGATCCAATACGAACGTGGCGACCTCTACATCTCGATCCAATCAGTGGATACGATATCGCCCCTTAAGTTGCACTTCTTCTTACACTTATTATTCAATGCTAAAACTAATATTAATGAACATAATATTGATGTAACAAATAGTAATAATACATAATTCGAATGACTTCTCAAATGTGGTTACGGTATAACTATTGTACCATAAATATGAAATTAACATCAATACTCAGTAATAACGTTATATATTGTATGGTGCTTAATAACAAATTTTACGTAAAGCACATAAAAACGGTAACATAAATGTACATAAAGCGTCATAATCAGAAGTTATAATACTGATTGATACTGATAATACTAGTGTTGGGCGATTATGGATGATCTAATCGAGATGTATTGATTATAGCCTAATGATCGATCATTCGATTATATTTTCGAAATAATCGAAAAATCATTCGTCCGAAACAACCGAGAAGCGATGCTAATGAATGAAACGAAATATGAAATGTCACATATATCGAAGTAATCGAAATCGACACGACTCGATGCGAGTCAAAACGAACTCGAAACCATGTCTCTAATCCACTGATCTCTATAATAATATAGATAGTTGATACTGTAGTCTGATCTTGACACCTTTAGTGAAATCATCAGCGCCTCTCATTACCGAGTCAGAAGCTAAAATGTAGCGCTAACCTTACCTTTTTGTGACAGTTTAATTGTCATAAATATTAATATTTTTGTAAGAAATTTTCTAAATAGATTAGTATGTTTTGAAATATTTTGAAAATTGTTTGGGAGCATCAGCAGTAGCTTGTGCTTTGGATTCTTATTTCAATATGTATGTTATGTTCTTTAATTTTTGATTTCTTCGCAATTTTGTCATGCATTCGATCGTTAAATCTACAAGCGTGTTAAGCATGTGTTAATTCTTAAGCGAGTTAAAATGACTTTAACTGTGTTGTTTTTGTATAATCTTATTGAAACTAATTAAAATTTGATTAGTCAATAAATTTCACAAAATTTTACAGTTTTATGCAATTCCGTAAATTGCTATGCAATTTCAACAAAATGAACGATCATAAATTTTTTTGAAAAATAGCGGTACTGTTGACAAGTAAAATTCGTTTAATTTAGTTCTAATCTCTGTATTTTGTGGCGCTGTCTTCTACACAGTCTAATCCCATATTTAATTTTTTTTCTCATAAGTATCAGCTATCCATATTATTATACAGATCAGTGCTCTAATCAATCGAAATAATGGAAATATATTATTCGTTCGAAACAATTGAGAAGCGATGCTAATGAATGAAACGAAATATGAAATGTCAAATATATCGAAATCGACACGAATCGATATGACTTGACACGAACTCGACACCATGTTTAATTATGACCAAAATTGTTAACAAACTCGTCTTAATCGCTGGAGAGACGGCGCAATATTCAAAATATTAGAAAATTTCTACAACAAATTACTTTTTGGTGAACAAATATAACGTAATAATTATTTATGACTAAAATTCTTAATAATTAGTAATTAATATATCATTTCTTATCATGTATGTAATCTTGAACATTCAAATACTTTTTTTGTACAATAAATATGCATTCACTTTAGATTGATTATTATTATTTAATTTCCCGCTCATCCATAATAAGATGTAGATATTGCAGATGTATTAAAGTGTTGTAATCAGAAAAACTTTTTTAATTAAATAAAAAAAACTAAAAATTGCTTAAAACAAAAATAACGGAATCGCGACATTCTAAGAGGATATAATTAGGCCAATAGGATGGCAGCAATTAAGCGCGATAAGTTTAAATTGCTACTCCTGAAAATTAGTTTTTCACTCGTATTCAAATCGAATTATATATAATCGATAATACTGCGTATGCGCCATCATTCATAATCGAACAAACGAATGATCATTCGATTATGCAAAACGAGATATTTCGATCAATTCGATTATTGAATTATATCGATTATGTCCAACACTAGATAATAGTCATCATAATCAATAATCACGCATGATCATGAACGTCATCTGACCTCTAACATTGCGCGCAAAACTGAAATTCAAAACAAATTCTTAAAATATAATAAAAGTATGTATAGAATTTACTAATCTTACTAACTTAATGAAAATGAACTATGAAAATTGCAATAAAAAAAATTAAATAAAGGTTTTTCAGTATTTGACATACATAAATATATCAATTTTAACGATATGAACAATCTTGAGTAAGTGCTATAATGAAAAAAAAATACTGATGTAACAAGTTTAATAAAATAGTAGGTCAAATAAAATATAAATCTTATATCTTTGTTTGTTAATGTACGGAAAACCAACTTAATTATTTTTTTTGTTTTTATCGTTTTATTTGGTTTGCATTTTATAATAAAGTATTTTTTCCACTACTAGCTATGAAGTTGGCAATTATTACGTATAATAGTAGGTCGTGAAATTGTACTTTTTTAAGCGCAGGTAAATAATATTTCATTATTAACTAGTAGTTAATAATGAACATATTTACATTTTCTGAAAATACTACAACAGTTTCAAAGAAAAAAAGTTTACGAAACTGGGTACCAAGAGCAAGAGATTTTATTTAATGCTAATTTAAGTTTTCAAATCGCTCAATTGATAAATTAATTTGATTTTAAAAAGTAAGTTATTTGAAGTTCGCGCTTAATTGAATGTGAATATTATTGAATTAAATATGTTTTAGATATAATCAATGCTTAAAATAATAATGTTTTTAAACAATTTAAACAACTTTAGCAATAAAAACTTACGTTATCTGTTTTAATTTTTGTGTTTTAAATCACAATTAAGAATTACGTCAAAATTAATTCTATTAAACTAATGACAACTGTCAGAATTACTGACTTGATTTTTAATTTAAAATTAACATCTTAAATTTTAAATTTGATTTAGTAACAGGTAGAAAGGTTTTAATATTTCTAGTAGTGGAAAAAATTGTATATATAACACGGTTGAGAAGTTCATTATAACCTGCGCGATTTATATCCCTCGACGCTTCGCGTCTCGCGATATAATCTATCGCTTAGGTTATAATGATGCACTTCTCAACCTTGATATATAATATACTATTTTTAACTCTGTCATTAATGTATTTCTAAATTTAAATCTACTGTGCAATGTAATCTCAAAATATTTAATTGTAATTAGATATAGGTATTTCGTACATATTTAAATATGAAACATTCATTGCAATTGCAGGGTTGGCTTGGCTTTTGAAGATATTCTTCCAGAAGATAGATCGAGCTACGACAAAATGCGACCACCGAAAAAAGACGGTAAACCTACAATTGTATATTTTCATGTAACGGTAATGGGATTAGACAGCATCGACGAAGGGTCAATGGTTGTTAAACGTAAATAACGTTACATATAGTTATAATCATTTTTTAGACCTATGCAGCCGATATATTCTTTGCTCAAACATGGAAAGATAATAGATTACGACTGCCAGAAAATATGACGTCAGAATATCGATTATTAGAAGTTGATTGGTTAAAAAATATGTGGAGGCCCGATTCGTTTTTTAAAAATGCGAAATCAGTAACTTTTCAAACGATGACGATTCCTAATCATTATCTTTGGTTGTATAAAGATAAAACCATTTTATATATGGTTAAGTAAGTTTCTACAAAATTTTATTTAAGTAAATATTTTAAAGAAGTTTTTAGGTTGACCTTACGACTTTCTTGTGCAATGAATTTTATGATCTATCCGCATGACACACAAGAGTGTAAACTACAAATGGAAAGTCGTAAGTCTTAAATTGTTTAAAAATAATTTTGAGCAAATGTAATGTTTTAGTTTCACATACTACTGATGATATGATATTTCAATGGGACCCAGACGTGCCCCTTGTAGTAGATGAGAACATTGAATTGCCACAACTTGCGTTAGTAAAAAATTATACAGCCGATTGCACTCAAGTGTATTCTACAGGTAGACCTTTTCTATTATTAGATTACTTTTTAATTTGTTTGAATTGCAGGTAATTTTACGTGTTTAGAAGTCATTTTTGTTTTAAAGAGGCGTTTAGGGTATTACTTATTTCACACGTACATTCCAACTTGCTTAATTGTTATTATGTCTGTAAGTTTGGTTTAGAGATTTTTTTTGTCCGATTACGTTTGTTTTTTACAGTGGGTGTCGTTTTGGATTAAACCAGAAGCGGCGCCTGCTCGTGTTACGCTGGGAGTAACTTCATTGTTGACATTGTCAACGCAACATGCTAAAAGTCAAGCGGCACTGCCACCTGTTTCGTATTTAAAAGCAGTAGACGGATTTATGTCTGTGTGTACTTTGTAAGTGCACAATTACAAATTACAAAGTAAAAATAGTAATCTATTTTAGATTTGTTTTTATGGCGTTGATGGAATACTGTTTAGTAAATATAGTGTTGGGAGATTCCGATGCTCCAAAACCACCTCTACCACCATCGAAAATGGAAACTATTTTTGATTTAGCGGGAAAAGAAAATACATTTTTATTAACTACAACACCTCGGCCAGTACCAACTTTGACGCCTGCTCAAAAAGCACGCAATAGAGCTATTTATATAGATCGTTTTTCTAGAGTGTTTTTTCCATTGTTGTTTTTTGTTTTAAACGGTACATATTGGATTTTGTTTGCTGAATATATTTAAATATTATATCTTAGAATAGATTTTGGAACACCTGTAAAAATTGTGTAGTAATTTAGCAAAAGATAAATTTAGTTGGTTTGTGTTAGAATAAAATGTAAAAATATACGTTTGTGAACTATTATTTAACAAAAAATATTTGTATTAGTCATCAATGTATTAATGTTTTAATCTACAAACCTAACATGTTTTTTTTATTACTAGATACGTAAAGTAACGATTAATAGAATTAAATAAATTTAAAAATATTTTACACTTATATTAGCAAGGTTTTTTTATCTGTGTTAATGTTAGACATTTTCATGCAACAATAACTAGAGTTCTATGAGCTTCAAATATAAACATTGTTTTTTGACGACAAAGCACAATGAGAAAACATAAATTTATAAAATTGTATTTCTTGTGCTAGGTTTTTGGCACATGCAAGCTTTAAACTTCATAAACATTTAAAGCAAAAGATGTTTGTAAAACAAGAGTAAATTTGTATAATTGATAAAAGCAGATTTAATAAAAGTGCTGCTACAAAATATTATTTAAAAAAACATAAAATACAATATAACCATAAACTTTGTATCGATACTTACACTAACAATAAAGTTACTGTTATTGTTCCATCAAATAATTTAATTAATATTTATTTATTATTATTATTGTTACTATTACATTTTGTATTTGTCATTAAAATAATTGAAAATTACTCATTACAGTACATAAGTACAACAAACTTAATTTTTATTTAAGTTCACAAATTTAAACTTGCTAGACATGAAGAAAGTTTCAATTTCTTCCGTTAAGTTCGTGGCACAATTAAGTTTCTGATACGATTAATTGTACAACTTCTTGTGCAAACTAGTTTTTACAGTTTTTAACCCAAAGCACAGATCCTTTGTATGACACGACACAATTATTTCTGTGAAATAACTATATGAAAGGTCTCTTCTTATTGGCCGAAATTATTGCATAAAAAAATGCGGTAATTCGAATTCGGTTTCTAAAATAAATGTAAAAATTTAACTTTTTAGTGCATATATTTTTGTAATGTTAATTTTGAAATACGCAACAAAAGGCAACAAATAACTACTTAGCGAGAACAATGGACACCTCGACAATTAAAAAATTATAATAAAATACACCGAATTAATACAAACTGAGACGTACAGAAACAGTGTAAATTAGCATCGGAAAATCACTCTGTCTCATTTTTTTTCATATGAGTGTACTACCATTTCTGATAATAACGTTTTTTAAAAATCATTTTTCACGTGTAAAATCGTGGGATTGCTAAAATCGATGTTCAGTGCTAACGCTGTATCTCTTTTTTTATGTTACAATAATATTTCTGATTCTTTACTTTTTATTTTATTTGACCCGTATCTACAACATACATTGCACAATAAAAAAAAACTTTTTTAAATCAACAAAATAAAATTGTTTAACAACTATTTTATTTCTCACTCAACAAAAACACATTCAATAAATATTTAAGAAAAAATATTGAATATTTATAAGATGTACAGGTTTCTACAAATAATGTTATATGAATGTTCTGCGAAGATTAAATGTCCCATTCAGTATATATTGCAAATTGATATTCTGTGAATATACAAATTAAATTTAGTAATTGTGTATATAATATTGAAACGTTCGAGAAATTATTCTCAAGTTCAAAAGCCTTCTCGAAGTTGTTATCCATTTTCCAGAACGTTCACCGAACAATGTGGAACATTCACAAACGTTCCCAGAATCCAAGTCGAGAAATAAATAATTTATAGATATATTATTTCACAAAATGAACGGAAGCTTGAAACATGTTCTTCCAAGGTTTGAGGCGGTGCTTATGAAGAATGGTTAGTAACCTCGTAATCTCGTTGAAAGTAATGTCTACAATGCCAATGTTGCCAAATTTAACTAACTGTTCTGTTATAACGTAAGTTTGGTTGCCTATCTTGCAGGTCGCGCTTAAAAGTCTCCAAAAATTTGTTTGAGGCAGGTACACCAAAATAAATATAAAGCAAGACAGTTTTGTTGTGTATCTTAACAAAGCAAATCCACTGTTGTCTTTACAAATTCCTATTCTTTTGTACGCGTTATTTTAATTAATGACTGTTTCAAAACCCCATTATTGATTGATTTTCCCAATGTTGGTGTTATTTTTCCGTGTTTAATTTTTATATAGATCGCAATACTCTCTTTTCATGTATCGTATAACAATACCTACTTGTAAGATTAAAATAAAGTTTGGTAAAGTAAAGGTTTAAACTTAACTACGATAGTTAGTTGACCACATTAATTGATTGCGCTTCAGTATAGGCAAAAAAAGTAAACAAAAACGCAATCATACAGGCATACAAGTATTACATAAGTTGACTATCTTTAAGAATATATCAATTAACGATTTTGCTGACTAACGCATTTGTTACTTTTTTTCAGCAATTTCACCCGGTTCGTACATTTTTTTACAGATAAGTTTATTAGACTTTGAAAACTAAAAAAAAAATAAAATTTTTGTATAATTACGACACAAGGTAGACAATAGTATATTAAAAAACAAATGTCTTTTTGTCGCATGAAGACCAAGTTTGCAAAAGCTTTCGGTATTTTGATGCCAACAAATCCCATCCCAAATATGAAAAATATTATAAGAGCAAATCTATTTCTAGAGGTGACAATTGCACCGTTTACAATAAATTCACCATGCATAAGAATTTATTAAAAGTTTGTTCATTTTGTTCTAATTTATAAACTAAATTTACTGTAATGTCAAGTTAAATAGCTTCTATTAATCAAAAAATAAAGTTGAAGCATGCTGTAGTATATTTGGTTATGTTATGGTTTACTGTCAGATAGGGTTTACAGCAAGGTTTACAGTGTTGCAAACTTAAATTTATTTAATCATTAAGAAAGTCTCTTTTCGTGTTTACAGTATGGACATAAAGCTATAACCGTAGAAAAACAAAATAGTACAATATGAAGTAAAGTAAAAATCAAATAACCAATAATTAAAACTTCTAATTAACGTTTAATATTAAAGTGTGCGACATGTTTCGACCGAAACAATCAAAATTGAGGCCATCTTCAGGTAATAAATTACACTAAAAATAATAATTAAAATTAGTGTTAGATAGGTATAAAATTGACAAATTCAAAATTATTTTTAACAATCGATAGACCGATAACATGAATATAAAAAATAATTTTTTTTTAGATAAACTTACCAATTAAAGTTAATTCATACTAGATGAAATTATTATAAATTATTTAAATATGCAAATTACTTAACATAGTAACATAATTGAAAAGTGAAATTATTAAAATTGAAATTTTTATCAAATTTTTAAAAAACATGTGTTCGAAGTGGACATGTTGAATGCAATGGAAAAGTTTATAAAATACTTGTAACTATTAATAAACATGGTGGGGATTATACTAAACTGTAAATCTAAAAACTAACAAAATATGTCAAATTATTAATACTAGATGGAGCAGGTAAACATCAATATGATCAAGAATAGTTCAATTTCAAGTCAAAGAAATTAATTTGATCATTAATCAGATCAACTTTAGGTAAGGATTCAATGTAAAAATATTCTAAAATGTTGAGTCTATAACCTTGGTTCGATACAGGGTGGATCAAAGAAGCTGATTTAAATAAATGATCATTAGAAATTGCATGAAGTGAAAACGTAGATTTTATGGAAAAAAGGATCTGATTTGTATTTACTCGGATTAGATAAGTATCTTAAATGTTCCTTGAGTCTAATTTTGAAGGATCTACATGTCCTACCTATATACTTCTTATTGCAAGAACAAACTATCTAATAAATACCCGATTTATTATTGATGTCGATAGGAGTTTTGGTATTATCAAATAACTGTTTAATATTAAGAGGACTAGAGTAACAAAGTAAATAGTGAGAATTTTATGAGCTTATACGGAGGTTCTGGAAAAGCTAGGTTCGGAGTTACCACCGAGGAACAACAAGACTTGTTCCAAACATAAAAAGATTACGTCATCGCACATTGCGTGAGCGAGGATCTTGACATGTTCAGAGGGGTTGCAGTCGTGTTGAATAAGAAGTTTGGGCAGCTAGATGAACTACGAAGACAGCAATCGGCACTCGGAAAAGTTAAAAGACTACGTGGTGACACACGCTTCGTTTTCTATCTGGTCACCAAGAAATACGAAAATCTCTGGCGAACATTGTGGAATCTCGAGAGGGAAATGGAGTTCCAACATGTCAAGAAATTGGCAGTACCTAAGTTTGGTTGTGGCTTAGATCAACTAATTTGGAGAGCAGTTCAAAACATGTTGGAGGTCGTCTTCCGAGGAACAAGCGTTCAAGTGTTGGTCTGTAGAAGAATAACGGGTCAGGAAAAGTCCATTGACTGTTACTTTTATGGCCAAGGAAGTTGCTGAAATGTAGAAAGCTGCCGCTATCGCCACGATCCTTTCTACCGGTGTCCTCCTGTTCTAGGACTTAACAGTCCTAAGAAGGGTACAGTGAAACGTTCGAAAAATTATTTTCAAGTTTAAGAGCCGTCTCGAAGTTGTTATCTATTTTCCAGAACGTTCACCGAAGGATGTGGAACATTCGCGAACGTTTCGCCAAAATGTATAACTGCGGTGCAAACAAATCATAGGGCAGTTATTCCAGCAATTCGAAGACCACAGTGTTAAGAAGATTATTCAGGTTTAAATAAATAAGTAATTAACGCGTGTGTTCGAGATAAATATACGGAGTATAACTTTGTACGTGACTTTAAAGTAAACAAGTGTAACTATTTAGATAAATAGACGCAAACTTTATCTTTTGGCGAGTGTACTATATAAATTAGCGTGTTTGTATTAAATATCCTTAGATTTAATTAATTCGGTTAGTTTTAAACGTGTACATATTTTTAGTATAAATAAATTAGTAATAATAAACGTTAAAATATTCAAATTTTTCATTAACATACTTAAAATATTTAATAAATAATGTACAAGTATTTGTAAGATATGCTGTGTTTATGCTCGTTAATTATACATTTGATTGATGCGTGTTTCAAATTATAGTTCATAATTAATGTTACTCGGTTATTTCTTTCGATGGTGCTTTATAACTTCTAAAAGTAATAGTAAAGCTAATTATTTAAGGATACAAATGTGTTACAGCACAAACCAAAAACTAATTTTCTCAAACGTAAGACTTTAAAATCCGTTTTTTGTTTCACACTTTTCCATGATTAAAAAAAAAAATTTATTTTTAAGAATTCCACACATATTTTTCGTCTCAATTAATTTGCTTCCAATTTGAGATTATTTCTTTTTTTGATAATAGCTATTAGTATTAACATTCATATCAGTATCGCAAACTAAGTAGTATCGTAGTATGCTTTCTACAGCATTTAAATCAGTTTACTTGTTTGTTGGTTGCCCCAATTTTTCACAAATTATAAACATAACCTCCATGATAAAACTTACTAAAATAGAATTGGGTATTTTTTCATTTAAATTTTACTTACCGCTTATGCTTTAATTAACACAATCACAAATAATATAATAAAATTTATCGGTAAATATAAATAGACTAGAATATAAGTTTAGTATATGAAACTGAATTACAGAATAACTATTGTAAAAAAAGCATAATTTTACTAGTTTTAGTGGTGCAATTATGATTTTCATTAAAAAACTACTAAAATTTATGTAAATATAAGTGAAAAGTTAGAGAAATATTCACAACTAAATTTGCTAAACTAAAATATGAATCAAAGATCTTTAATTTAGACATGTAACTTACTAAAAGTTAAAAATTACAAAAGTTTTTGCAAAGTGCATGCTTACATAATATTTATATTCAATAATTTTAGCACGTTCTGTAAATATACATATAATGCTTTCTGAATATTTGTGAAATATACAATTAGAAATATTCATTAAACATGCATTAAATATTTCGAATGTATTTCGAATATTGGGAAAGTATTTTTAATATACCATATCATACACATATATACACTGTTGTGGGTTATTTGGTAAATTCAATCTAGTATTTAGTAGATTTAACTTATCAGTCCATTGTTAATTCAACGAAGAAAAAAATGTTAAATAGTTATGGAAGCATGAAAACAGTACTCTTTCTACAGTAATTGTTATTTCTAAATAATAATCGGTTGAGGACAAACATAGCTGTTACTTCTATGTATTAATGGCTAAACGGACCACGTCAATTAAGAATCAAATAAAAAACGTGGCAAGTTCAACAAAATATTGTATTTTGACAATAAATAACTTTTTACCTACGCATTTTATTGCTCAACCAATTTTAACTATTTCAACTGCAGAAAATTGTTTAAAAGTACTACAAAATTGTTACGTAAGTAGAGAATTTCTTATTCTTTTGGCATTACTGTTCATACCCGCTTAAACCGTCAATAAAAACTACACATTACACAGTACCACACACAGTTCGTTGTTGTTGAAATCTAATGAATGTGAATGTGTAAGACTGTAAGTACAGTAGTAAAATGATTTCAGTTAATTTTATGCTAGTGCTATATTCTATCACAATGGAGAATTAAGCGATATGAGTAAGGATGTATAATAATACATCTGTAGTGGAACTATTTAACGAGAATAGAGAGAAACTTTTTTTCTACATTGAGACAATTTTGCGCTTCATACTATAATAGTGTCATTTGAAAGTTTCCGTGTGTATTTGGTTCTCTTTTGCTAGAAACATTGTTGGACGCCGCTTTATGTCTATTTTCTGTTTACAGGGTGTTAACAAAAAGTTTGTAAAATAATTAAAGAGTTAGTATTCTAAACCAAAACAAACAATAAAGTCTTGATAAACATGCAAAGTAACGGTTTGGGAGATAATTCACTTATTTATTAAGTATACACAAAAAAAAATTCTGACAAAAACAAAAAAAACAGTGCCAGCTTTCTATTTCCAAACACGCACAACATTTTAGTCAGAAAAATATTCGAATTATTTTTAAAACCAATCAGAATTGGCTCAAATTTGTAGAAATTTTTGATTAATTCGTAGCTGCAGTTTCTTAAGGCTATTTAAAACAGTACCATAGACTAATGTTTTTAAATATTTTCAAAGAAAGAAATGTAGAGGTGGGCTCCTTCCCACCCTTCTATGTTGAAAAGTTCTGTGTAAATGTTCTCTAATGGCAATCGAAAAATGAGCTGGAGTGGAGATAAAACCACATTTGTTGCCTTTGGTCTAAAGGAATGCCGTGCAAAAGAAAGTAACTAGCGCATGTAGCTAGTTCTGCGTTAAAGTAAACTACTATATCAAACGAAAACTTGTGCACTTACAACAACAGTTAACCATGATAAAAAAAATGCAAATTTTGCAAAAAATAGGCAAAAAAAGAATAACATTCCATATCTCCAAAATCCGTACTTTGCGGACTCATGTTTATTAAAACTTTGGTTTATTTTAGTTCATACTACAACCTCCTTAAATATTTCACACGTTTTTAACACCCTTTATAACTCGTGGCATTCTCGTGAGATTGATCTTGTAAGATGTAGAAGAATGAGTAACTTCACATAGCTTTGGTATTACGCTGATTAATAAATATGCACATTTCTTGCAGATGAAGGTACTGATGACAAGGGTTCGCGAAATTTTAAGACAACCGCCGAACATTAAATAAAACTGCATCGTCACTTTTTTTTAAAATTGATTAAAACAAGATTTTTTTTTAACAGTTTAGTGTACGGCCATAAAACTGTGCATAAATGGCTAGAAAGCAAGGCAGCTTTAATTAAGAAAGAAAAAGGACGAACTAACAAAGAACAAGCAGCAACTACCTTACTAACAGCTGTCGAGAAACGTTTAATGGCCATAATGGGCTGAAAGATAAGTACTTCTAACAATAAGTCGTATTTACCTGACTAAACTATTTTGTATTATTTTATAACTGCAACATGTGTTTAAGTGTTTAGTTTATTTCTTGTATGTTATACGTTATTTTATCTGTGCATTTTATTTGTCAGTTAACTAGCATGGAAACGCAAGCTGAAACCAATCAAGTCATTAAAAAGTTGCATTTTCATGATAGATAACTGAAAGCTAAGTTAACAAACGCTGCAAATAGATTACTAGAATGAATATTTAATTTTTTATTTAACAGCAAATATGGTTGGTTAACGAGCTTGTAGACTAACAAATATGCAAGTACAACAAAAAATGTACTTTAATCTAAAATATAGTTTGTTATTATCAACTATTGTTCAAATACTACGACAATTGTTGGACACCAATAAAACTGCGGTTTAACTAAACACGTACATTAGTCTAACAAGTGATTGTAGTTTCTAACAATATTTTATTTGAATTGCACTATAGCTTTGCATTTAGGAATCTTTTATTTTTTATTATTTGGCGCATTTTCATATCCTTTTTTTGTTATATTTTACCTATATTTTTCGTTCAGTGTATTACAGTCTAGTCTATACAAGGCGTATCCGACTAACGGGTTGTTATTTTAACAGATAAAATTAGAGCATAGATACAAGCAAATAATATCAAAATAAAAGTTCCATTAAAACATTTAACAAAATTATATTGTTTAACAAAATAAATCTTAAGGTGCAGACAGACCTATTGAATTAATGAGTTTTCTAAGGTTGTGTACACAACGAATAAAAATAAACTGTCTTAAGAAGTGTAAATTTCTTTTCCGCAATTGACCGACACCAAAAATAAATACAAAATAACGTTGGATAAAGTGTAGTTAAATCACTGTGTTTAAATTAAATTGCTATTCTGTGCATTTTTTACTTTTCAAGAACAAGATAATACCTAAAAAATAACTATTTACAGTTGTTTAAATGTAATTGTAAAAATAAAATAAATATGTAAACAAGTATGTTTGTAATGTTCAGCTACTAGCAGCAGGGTGTTACTAAATGAATACAAAAAAATAAGTAAACGTAGATTTTGTTACCTCAAAGTTATAGTAAATGTTCAAAATGTCTTCACTTGGGTTAGATACAAACGTCTAAACGTCGCCGAAAATTGCTCTTAACATGCGTAAATAATTGTACATTGTGTCTAATTGCATTTGCTGCCGCAAAAATTCGACTTTCTAGCTTCTGTCTATTATTTACAGTGGTTTTGTATACTTCACCTTTCACATGCCCAGAAAAAAAGTCTAAAGGGTTAATATTTGAACTACAAGTTGGTCAGCGTCTAGGGCCGTTTCTTCCAAACCAACGACTTGTAAAAATTATATTTAAAAAATCGCAAACGGGGCGACGTATATACATGCGGATGAGCTCTATCGTGCATAAATCACATTGTTCTGCAAACTTTAAGGGATATGTCATCAAACTCTCGCGCAAAAGTTTCTTGTAAAAAAGTTGTCCGTAAGTTTTTCAGGTAAAATAAACAGTCCAATTAAACTATTTCCTAAAATACCCGCTCAAACATTAATAGAAAACCAGCACTAAAAATTGCATTGTTCAATTTCATGTAAAACAACACTCATCTGAAAATAATATTTTGGCACTAAAGTCAGGGTCTAAAGCTTCTTGTTGTAACCACTCACAAAACTCACGTCGCGAAACAAAATCAACGTCGGTCAGCTGTTGAACTCGCTGAACATTATAAGGGTACAATGAATAATTTTTTAAAACACGATGTACCGTACTATGGGACACGTTAACTTCGCGACCTATTTCTCTAGTGCTACTACGTGTCCGCTCTTCTACAATTTGCAATACCTGCAGATACATTGAAGAAAAACAAATATTAAAGTTTTTATTTTATTGAAAAGATTTTTCCTTTTATTTGTTCTTCCGCTACTAATACACGGGGTGGTCTTTCTCGCCCACAGCCTGCGTAGATAGGAAGGAAGAACACCTTCAGTCTTGGCATACGCGCCAAAGTAAAGTTTATTGAAGGCAATTGTCTATTAGAATATCGCTCAACCCACAATCTACGCGTAGCGTGTAGCTTCTGATTAAACTCAACGTACATTAAAACATTATCACTGTATACATAATAAAAAGGGATTTTACATTAAATATTATAAAGCACAAGTATGTTGACACGAATCACTTAGCATCAACTAAAGAAATTCATAAAAAAGTTGAGGCAGATATAAAGCTGATCGTCGAACTTCAGTTCTAAGAAAGCTGAATTTTGCGTTTATTTATCTGAATCCTTGTTTTAGTTGCAAGTGTACATAAACGTGAACGTGTGCACAAAGTAGTTTTTGTTAAGCTAATTAAGTAATAATGCAAAGAAGTAAACAGTAGTATCTGCTTTAATTATTTTCTAAACGATTTATTTTGTAGATGATGAGCAATGAAAAAAATACATCAATACGTTTCAAGAATTTTACAGTATTTACTAATCATTTACCACATAGTTAGAATCAACAGTCAATTCCCATTTGTTTAGATAGTCAGGACTGGTTTGAAAACTTTAATTGCAAATATCTCAAAACTGGGCTACTTTAGACAAAATCTTTAAAGGAAAAATTTTCATTCAATGCCACAAGGAAACTATTTAAAAATGTGCATTGCCAACTTGTACGAATTGCAAACCTTGCCTACGAATTGTTATAAACTTTACAAACAGGTTAGGTAGTCAAATTGGTAAAATACCAACGTTACTTAATTTGTAGTAAAAAAATTTGCAAAATATTTCTTTCAAATTTATAGGTTACTTTAGATATTTATATTCAATGAAATTTTAATAACTATGTATGCATATTTTAATTGTGTATTAAATTATTTTGTTATAAAAACAATCAATCAAGTTTTAATCTCACAGTTTTTACTTACTTTTTACTTGTAAGTCGTTGATGTAGCATTAAAACAAAAATTATGTTTAGCTTTTACACATTTTTACGTTTTTATTTGCTATTAGTTTGTATAATTGATAAATTATATTTATTTACTACTCCGTAAGCTGAAAAAATATACTAATTCAAAGTTTTTCCAGTGCAGCTGTGTCTGTAATTTGCTAGCTTTGCGATTATGACCTGGCGTTATTAAAAATTGTTATCCAAGTTTGATGGAAGAAGTAAGTCGGACATAATCTACGTTATATACACCCAACGAGGCTATTATTTTTAATTATTCTCACGCATCTGTGCGAGTATTGGGCGTAATATTTTTACTACGTTCGTGAAACTCTTCATTGAAGTAAGCGTTGTTTTCTATTTTTGTCATGTAATCTAATTCTGCCGTAATTGTCATTAGCGGTTTCTGGAAATCCATACGTGTTCCATCAATGTAGAGATAGACTGGTTCATTTATTGAGAAAATGTCCTTGATGATGTCACGTCCCTGTTGTTGAAGATATCGAAACTTTCGAGTGTTGGATAAAATTCTAACTGTAGTGGGTCTACTTAACGAAATAATATAATTTTGGAGGAAACTCGACGCATTTGATTTTTTTCATTAATGGTATGAACTAAAAGAAATTTACTTGTGATAACACAAGTACTGTTTTGTTTATTTTAGCGAATTTTAGGAATTTCAAAAAATATTATATTTTCCTAATTTAATTCTTCTTGGGTAAGTTGTCAATCGTTTGCACGCACGACTGTACGTACATATCAAGTTGTTGTCACAATAATTTATAAAACTGTTTTTTGTGTGTAATATAGTATCAGTTGTTGCGCTTTAGTTCTCTGAATTATCGAGATTTGTATTTTCGTGTTTTATTCTACAAATGTAAATTTATTTGCTGTTAGAATATAAAAGTTAGGTCGACAATTTTAATAATTTGTATGACGTGCTGCCCAACCGAAGGGAGCTGGCTTCCACAATTATTGTTTGTGATATTGATCTACATTCTAGGGTTAGATCGCATTTATGTAAAGTTACCTGGCTTTTCTTTCTAGTCTCTATTTGTGCGATAAAATAAATATACTCATCGTTACAACCTGTGTTTTTGTCATTTTCAGTTTTAAATAGATTTAAACGGTATCTGTCATTCTAATTCTCCACCGTTTTAACGCTTTTTTAACTTGCTTTATAATTTAGCACCTCGAAGCTTACGACCCAATTACCGAATCAAACTGAGTTAGTCGCTGTCGTTTAACTTACAAAATAATTTTTGTAACTAAATTAACCAGGTAATGTAGGAAAAATACACATTTTGAACAGTATGAGATTTTTGTATTCTCTGTTTTGTTCATAACATTTAACTTCTAGTAATAATGATTACGATTTATCTTAAAACATTTATAAATTACTTTAAAAACCTTGACAATTTACCTTTAAGTTAATGCTATAAGTGATTCTGTTTTTTTAAGAGAAAAAAAACTGCAACATAAGAATAGCTTTTATAAAAACCAAACGCATGACAATTTGTAAAAATAATTAAAATTAAACGTCATTAGTCATCAAGTCATCAAACAAGTTTCTGTTTTCAATTATATCGGAATAAATTTTACAGGCTAAAAAGTGTTGTTAAAAATAGGATAAAATATCAAAAACACAATAAACAAATATTATATCACCTAAAGAAGATAGCCTACAACGTATTTTTAAGACTTCTTGGTTTATGTAAACAGTTGAAAATAAATTGTTGGGTAAGCTCAACTTCAAGAGGAGTTTTCAGTCAGAACTATGCCAGATGATTTATTATAAACTATTTAAATTACAAAATGTTTTCTAAAAATTGAAAAATAAGTTTTCCTAAAATTTAAAATATACTAAATCGGAAATAATATGAACACTTTCAACTATAACGAACGTTTATCTGAAATTTTTACTATAATAACAATCGATAACATACATTTTACACCTCTTATAGAATTTAGAAAAAAAAGTAGTAGTAATCTAACAAAAATAAACGTCTTCTTAGTAAACACGCGTCATTTTAATGCAATTATTTTGCTATTTGTATACATAAAACAATGAAAAAATACAAATAGAAATTAACAAAAAAAATTTCTTATTATAGATCAGCAAAAATTACATTTAATATTTTCTAACTTCAAAATATATTAATGTGTCAATAAGATATATTGCGTATATGAAAAACTATTATCCGTTATCGATGGCATACAATGTATGACATTAAAAATCGAATTTTGAAAGTCCCACCTAAAAAAAAGCATCTCAAAAAATTCATATTTACAATTGTAACTACTTACTTTTTCTTTTTCGGCTTGACTGCATTTAAACATTGCCACAGCAGTTTCACATTCATTGCTGAGATCTTTAACTGGAATTGATAAAACTTATAATTTTAACTAGTGTTAAGATTGCATTTACTTTACCTTTTCTCATACAAATTTCAACAATTTGTTTTATTTTATTGTAGTAATCTTCATCAATATCTTTTAGTTTTTCTACAGCAGCTAAAGCACCTGCTTTATTTATTTTCCCATTTGCATCTAACTAAAAACAAGTTTTAATGTTTTCATATGCTGAATTTAAATTTATTTTACACATCCTGTTTTTTTGTGTACGCAAGCTAAGAAACATTTTCCTTTTTCTGTTGTTGGCGGTGATTGCTGAAGCAATGGTGCTATATCCTCTAAAAATAAGAATATGTATTGTAACGAACAACCTTACTTATATTATAGCATTTACCATCCGCTACTCCGAGTTCTGCCTTGCAGGTCTCTCCAATATCTTTGCCATGTTTTTTCATAGCGTCGGCTGCTTCAGACGAAAGCTGTTTATGACAAATTAAAGTTGTGTTATGACAATAAAACTAAAAAAATATTTAAAAACATGCCTACCCCGTGTGCTATAATAAATACTGATGACAATACAATTAAGTACTTCATTTTTTAGTTTTATGTCGATAGAAACTACGTTTTGCCATTTTATAGTTAAACCTCGAAGGCTATAACTTATCAGAAAATTTTATTTTGAGCTAATTTTGTTATTGAATTACACATTTCGTGTTTTATTCAATAATTGCATTTATAATCAGCTAAATAATTATACTAAATTACGCCTTATCTTTGCATTTATTGTATTGTTATATTTAGATATATTGTTTGCTACTATAAACTATACTAATCATGATTGGAGATAACATTTTTTAAAAGATTGTTATCGTTGATTGCGTAAATATGATTTTATGTAAAAACAATTTTATGCAATAGGTTTCTGTTGACTGATTAACGTATGTTAGTTATAGTTAGACTTATTTAGAGGCTTAAACAAACAAACAATTAAAAATTGAAAAAGGATTTACTAACAGTACCATTGTGATTTTTAAATTATGCAAGTAACATCACCAGCAGGACGCCGGAGGTAAAAGAGATAAAAGTAAGTGTAACTCGCGTAACTTTGTGATAAAATATTCATATATAAAGGTGTATTCGCTAAAGCCATATTTTTAATAAACATAATATTTTAAACAAAATGGAAATTAATGATGGATATTTTAATCTCGCAATTTATAATTTTTTTTTTTTAAATATTTTCTTTCTTTTTGGATTTGTCCATACAAATTGTCAAATCTTTTTGAAATCGTAAATCTTTTAATTTGTCTAAGTAAACTGAAATGTTTTTATTTATTTAATTTAAATAAATTTAATAATTTTTCTTTTATGAACCATTAAAATTTTTACAAAGCATTTATATGTACAAAAAATAAGTCAACACAAGTTTCAATCAACATTTGAAAGTTTACTTTTATTAATGAATAGTATATAACTAGCATTCTATCGAGAGTAAGAGAAGCAGAAAACAGAAACTTACGAGTATTTCAGAAAATTGTTTCGTTGAATATTGCACCCCTTGTTAACAAATATTAGAAAAAGATAAAATTGAATTACCTAATAAACATGATGTTTGTAGAAGATTTATTGCAAGATTGCCGTAAACGATATATAAGAAAACTACCAAAATATTGGAGTGAAAATCATCTTTATCTTACTGTATTAGTAAAGATAACTTTTATTTTAACAATTTTACGAACTTTGATGGGACACAAAAATTAAATAAAATATTGATTGCAGAAATTATTTTTGTTACAAAACTTCTTTTCTTGCTAACGCCTTTTGGTGGGGATGGAATTGTCTGTATATAAATCTAGAATTAGCGATGATTTGTAACTTGACCTAAATCATTTTGGCTCACACTGTAAATTTATATAATGAGATTAAAATTATAATTGAAATCAATACACAACCTATCAGCAAACAAACTGTAAATAATAATTATAATGGGAAATAACACTGAATAATGCATTTTTAAAAGCGCAGTAAATTCTTTTGATTTCATTCATCTTTTATTGAACGGAGTAAGAGTAAGATATTTATAGGTAACTGCGATTTAGTAAACAAAAATATTATGTTACATTGCCGGCAAGTATTTTAATAATAATCACAACACACCATTAAATATGTAGGATGGTATTTAGTTATTAAACAATTTTTATTAGAAAACAAAATAATGTTTTAAAATGCTTTGGATGTTTGCAATGTTCTTCTTGATCTTGTTGTTTTCATATAATTTAAACAAATGCTCTGTTTACTAACGTTTAAGTTTAGTAATTAGCTGTTGATTTTGTACTTGGGTCACAAGAAAAACTTTTTACAATTTATTTAACGTATCAAAGTTTTTGATTTGAGATGCATCTATCCTCTTCACCCCGTTCCTCGTGGGTACGCCACTGTATAACACAGTGTAATCTAATCATGATTCGGTAATAAATAACAATAAAAAAACATTTGCGATTATAATTTAGTAGAGTAGTGTTTTTAGTTGTCTATTGTTGTTGACTTATTGTTTATCCATTCGTAAGTTTTTTTAAATTTACGTTAAACTAGTACATTTCTTGTTTAATCGAATTTAATCACCTAAACAATATATCTGAAGATACAACCAAATTTGTCCACATACATCTAAATATCTCTATATACATTTGAATATCTCCACGTACATCTAAATATCTCCACGTTCGTGCAAGTATATTCACGTACATTTAAATATCTCCACATACATTCAGGTATATCCAAATATCATCAAGTATATTCACGTGCATTCGAATAAAAGGGACTAAAAACATCAACACTGCCTAACCACTTGAGTTTGCATACTGTCGAGATGCTCGCAAACATAAAATTTTTCGACAGTTGTAAAAAGTAAATTTACTCAACAGTAACTCAGAGTTTTCCGGGTTGCTAATTTAATCATATTACCTCCTGCTGCACTGAGTGATTCTAACGTGCTCATGATATTTTTGGTTCATATTTTATCTCTTCCAAAAAAGTTCTCTTTGAAAATCGTAGCTGCAATAACAAAACTGTTATTACACAATTTAAATAAAAACTTTTCATAGAAAGAAACGTCTTTTAGTAACTGTTTTAAATTATGTTTTTAGTTGATGGATAATTTGAGTGTACACGCAGATTATGTGGTTGGCCAATGCCATCGATGTTTACATCTCTCCAATTAATTGGACAGTATACAATACATTTTCAAATTCTGATGTAAATTCTAATAAAGACTTTAGCTTACCGTCACCGTAAAATAATGCAATAACAAACGTAAACACAAAAGCATCGATTACCGGTGCATAATAACGACTTGATTCAGCTCGAAAAAACAAAGAGTAAGCATGGCGTGCTCTTTTCAAACACAGTCCAAGCTATAATATGTGGTCCATCCAATTGTGGTAAAACGAATGTCATGCTTAGTCTTATTACCAAAGAAAATGGATTGCGATTTAAAAACATGTTTATTCAAAGTCGTTGAATTAGAATAAATATAAATTGTTCGACAAAATTCTAACACCGATGCCTGAAATCGGATATTATACGTTTAGCGACAATGTTAAATAATGCCGCCCGGAGAAGCAAAACTAGACTCAATATTTATCTTTGACGGTATTGCTTGCGAGAAACAGGATAATATTCGAGTATACTTTACTATGAGCCGACATAACGCAACTGACTGTTTCTATCTAGGCCAAACTTATAGTCAAATACCTAAACAATTGATTCGAAATAATGCCCATGTAATAATACTGTTTCATCAGAACAAAATGACTCTGAAACACATTTATGAAGATCACATAAGTTCTACGATTACCATACAGGTTTTTAAGAAAGTTTGTATTCGATCATCTGTTATGTTCTTCTTTTGTTATGGTATCTTTAGGACTCACTTAGTATGTTTTTACTTGATAGGAGGCCTCCATGATTTGATGTTTGAGAATGTTTGTTGTGTATATGATTCGAGAGTTTTTTTTGTTTCGATTGTTTCGTATGATTCCGATACCTGTGAAGTTAGTCTTATTGATACATCCGTTTTTGATTGCAAGTTCTTATCCGACAACTAATCGTTTTTTTTGTTTGTTTTTTTTATTTTTGACTAAGTAGCGAGTGTAACGTGTACATTTTTTACGTTTGAATACGTCTGTTTTTAATTAACATTTTTGTATTCACTGTTGATATAAAATTCTTTTGCGCAAGCATTTCACGCATGCACATGCGTTTTGAGCCTCCTTCTTAAGTACGAAGTGATCATCTGCATCTTACGTTCGCAATGAAGTAGTGAGCGGACATTTTTTTTGCGTGCTGCAAAAAGTGGAATTACCACTTATGTAATTTGTGTTTGTGAATTTTTGCGTAATGGGGCAAATTATTTAAGCCGGCGTTCGTTGTAGCACCGCATTTTGTTGTTTAGAATAAAAACCCGTAAATTAGAAGGGTTTTTATGTATGGTTCTTGGTTTCAAATTTACGAAAAAGAATTAAATATACGATGTACGAGGGTTGCATCATGTTGCGTTGTTTCGATGAGTCATATGATGGCTACGCCTAAATGGAGAGTTGCGCAATAATTTTTTTGTACGTTCGAATTGGAAATCTTTGCTTTTGATATACGACTACGCTTTCTAATTTATTCGATGCTTTTTTGGATTTGTGTACGTTTGAATTCGTTTATGTTACGAAAATTTCGTTTGGATACGTACGCCTTTTTACGAATTTGAGGTATGAAATGTGAAATTACGATATGGTTTACGCTGCACGTTTGATGTTAGTCACAACGTCGCTATTTACGAAAAATTTCCGTTACGAATTATGATTTTTATGAGTAAAAATCGATAATTATTCGTGTTACGTTCGATAAAATTTGAGTTGGATGTTCGAATGATTATCATACGTTACGTTTGTTTTACGATGTTCTGGTTAATGGATCTGTACGAATATGAGATCAATCAGAATAAATACGGAAAATATGGAAATTTAGATATGCATTTCAAGAATTTCGTAATGTTGCGTCATCGCATGAACAGATGAGAACGCGTCACTGACCTCACCAATTCGACTTGCGCATTAAAGTTTGAAAGCAGGTAACTTTAAATTTATATTTGACCTTCGATACTGTCAAAATGTGTAAATATGTTTTTTGTTATTATGTTAGTGTAAATCTTTTGGTTTCAATATTTAACCATTTTATTATAAAAAATATTGTGGCGTCCAACTTATAAAATCTTTTGTATTTATCAAATTCAAAATTATTAATCTTAAGTAACGTAAGAATTCCCACGACTCTAATAAATAAATCTGAAAATTATCTCATTGCTCTTATGTATTTTGTTTTTAATATGTGTGTTAAATAAATATTTTTGTGAGCTAGCAGGTGCTTTTAATTAATTTATTTTGTTACGATTAAAGTGTATAAGTAAGTTTATTGTTTCGCTATACAAATGACACCTTTGTAAGTAGTAAGTAGTTTTTACGTTATACTCCATGCAACTGCTGGTTGTTATAAAAAAGGTTTCGATCAGTTTATAATACCCTAAACATATAAATAATAAAGTTAATCGTGGCGATAGCAACAACAATAGTAGCAGCAGCAGCATCAAGTGTTTGTTATGGATTCCAAGACGATGAATCTAAAACATAAAATTCAAAAAGTGCGTGATTCGATTAGACAAAAGTACAATATTCTTAAGCGATAACGTTTAGATGTCGCGAAAGAGTTTGGCGATGTTTACAAATCAATAATCAAACCATTAAAAGATATTGCCACAAAGACGGCCCAACAACAACAACAACAACAACAACAGCAGAACCAGCAGCAACCGAAACTATGACAATCAAAAGTATCGCCGCCACAACTACCACCACTGCCAACGTCTTAATCCAAACCATCGCCAAACCTTAAACGTTGGCTTACCGAGACAAGTCAGCAGACACCGTTGCGGTCAAGATTTAAGTTGTCACCATTACCACTATCATCACCACCACCACCATCATTTACTGAAACAGAATTACCATCCATTACCTCAAAAGTATATTAACAAGCTGTTTGAATCTACTGCACACAAAAATATTAACTTTACTTATGGCGTTCATTATGATGTTGATAGAGTTGGGTTATAGGTAAAAGACCTATCTATATACACGGCAAAGACTTGATGATAAACGAACAGTTATATCCTAGAACAGTTGGATTATATGAGTTAATATTTATAAAAGAACCAAATCGAAATGCGGTTAAACCCGAAGACGAAGAACGATACTTGAACGTATTGAATGAAACAAACGTTTTACGAAAACATTATCCTAAGAGTGCAATACGAGGTTATCGAAGAAAAAAAAATACTAATACAATTAAACCGCTATTAGTGCTAAGCGAGCATCGTCGTCAGCAAAGAGATTGTATCTCATCTTCACCGTCGCCGTCGTCATCGGTATCTTTTAGCGGAAGTTGATTATTCAAGAAACTTTCAAACAAACACGAGAAACCCGTCGAATATCGCTACTGGAACAATATTTACGAGTTGATGGATGAATTACAGGTGTTATGGGCCGATAAGCAGACTGGACACACTAATCACGTTAACAAGATAATTGCAATCTTGGAAGAGTTGTGTTAAGACGGATACATTAGCAGTATGCCTAAATCAATATAGGATACTATTTAATAATAATGAATACGATTTAATACGCACTCATAACAAACATGTCGATAGACAAATTTGGACGTCTGTACAAGAATAAGCAGATACGCATCGATGGGTCTATTAACGCTCTTATTCTACGAATAAACCACATTAAATTAAAAACATGATACCCACATACGTTAAAACGTATGTTGATGAAAATTTTCATGAGATGTTTGCAAAAAACCTTCACCTTATCGGCGATCAAATACCTAGTAGTTTAACCACCATAGAAAATGCACTGCAACATATTCGTAATCAAACCGATAATCTAGAGAAAACTGTGGATATATCAGTTCCCAGCACGATAAAAATAGTTCAAGATTGCATCAACATTGAGTGAAATATTTTCACGCTTGCTTGCAAATTTTGAAAAACCAAAAGCCGGTGCAAAGACGTCACTGACTCCCATCCTTATAGATGGTGCGAAGAAATTGATAAAGAATCTCTTTCAAAAGCGTACCAATGACGATGGTGCCGTTGTTGTTGTAGATATCAATATATCTCAAAAACACGGCGTATAAAGAATAAAAAAATAAATCTGTTTAATTATTTACATGATTCGATGTATGTACCTACATAGTAATTATGTATGTCAATATATTCGAACGATTAAATGGAAATACACGTCGCATTGTTGTAGTTCAGCAACGGCCGAAAAGTGTTTGTTTTAAAGTAACCATCGATAATGATTACGATATCGAGAATAAGCGGTTGGTGAACGTCGTAGATCCCATCGAATCTCACGGCGCACTTAATCTGCAATACTAAAAAACGAAAAATGTAATTTTAAAAGAAAGCGTTTGCAAGATATCGGCAAACCCGTAAGCAATACCGATGCCGCAACTAAACTCTATGTCTACACAACCACTCAGTGCCGCATTACCCATAAGACAGACTAGACACGTGCCTAGGGGCTCCGGCTCCTGGGGGCCTCCAGCTTCTAAAGACTCAACAAAAAATTTATTTGTCATTGTTTAAGGTAAAGTTTATTTGCGTTGATTTAACAGGGCTACGAAACAAAGTTTGAATAGTTGTTTTAATTTAATTACGTGATTACGTCAAGCACCATGAAAAATGCTTACTATAAAAATTGGGTGCATTCAGATGACTCAGCGCTTGAGATAGCAGCTGAGAACCGTTGTTTCTGAGAGGATACGTTTTACTGAAGGGGAATATAACGTTATCTACGTGCATGGCTAAATAGGAATTGCGCTAAGTTAGATGTCGAAGTTGTTTATGCTAACCGAGAAACACAGTAAAGTTTAGTAAGCGGAATTAAAAATGTAGTAAATAATGTAGTTTTAACAACAACAAAATAATGAAACACATTAGGTCACTAAGCACCTTAGTAAGCGGCCAGAATTATGCGCATTCAGTGGAATTTTGGTCAACTGTTGCACAACTTTTGAGTCTCGAGATTGTACTCAAATAATTTAAATTAAAATAATTAATTAAATTAAAAGCCATCTGGCATGCTATCAGTCACCACTTGAAGCAATTATTATAAATTATCTTAATTATCATCATCAAGCCATCTGGCATGCTATGAGTCACCACTTAAGCAATTATTATAAATTACCTTTAGATTGTACTTAATTAATGACAAGACAGCATCCGATGAGTCACCACCACCATCACCACTTTAAACAATTCACTTTGATTAATCAAAAAAGCAATGATTTTTAACTTGCAAACGGCGAAAGCGGGCGCAGAGGCGGACTGTTTATAATTAACTTTTACAATGGCGGATTATACACGCGGGGCGGCGATCTCAATATTTAAATAGATACACGGAAGCGGGAGCCTAACTTGAAAATGGCGACACAAATTTGCTGAATGGCGACACAAATTTGCGCGGCGGCGACACAAACTCGCGGAGCGTCGACACAAACTCGCAAGGCGGTGATTCCAGCTCGTGGGGCGGCGACACACACTTGCGGGGCGGCGACACTAACTTGAGGGGCGGTGACAACCCACATTGTCTGTCACAGAAACCGTATACTATATAAAAAATCTTACTCGTCACAGAAACCGCACTGTTTTGACACAATGTCACAGAAACCGTACAGTACTCAAAAATACACACTGGCACAGAAACCATACAAGTTTTCACGGTGTCACAAAAGCCGTACAGTTATATACTACTATTGTTGTTGCTTCCTTAGTCAACTTGAAGCAAACATGCTGCAAGCCTCAAAATATGTCATGACAATATTTGCTGCAAGTTTTATAGTTGTCACAATAAGTTTGCTGCAATCTTGATACAAGCTTACATTGCTGTTTGAGTTGTTAATTAAAAACTAGTTGATTTTAAATTAAACTAAATAATGTCTCTTGATGTTAACCTAAAAAATTAGTTTATAAAGTTCCCACCAGATGGGGTATCTGATTTTAGAAATCCCCAATAATTCAGTAGTGTACTTGTTTATATTGCAATTTTGCAATTTCTTCGTTAGTATTTGAAGGCTTCTTATGCCACTTTTTAGATTGTGCAGCTGTTACTTGATGTAGGTTAAAAATAATGTGAGTTATACACACCTTTTTAGATTATTGGAAATGGGTTCTACCAAACAACACAACACCTTTATTATTAATACTTATTTTTGTTAAGGAATTCACAATAAACAAAGAACATGAGATTATTCCTACCAAAATTGCTACAAACAGTTTCACTAGCAATTTTCTAATGAAGTATTTTGAGATGATTCTTTTGCACAACATGATTGTCGTAGACCCCAAAGGTTGTATAGTACGGATATTATTTTAAAAGAAAAATCTACCAGTCAGCCTACTCTTTTAAGAGAAAAAGTTATTGAAGATATTCTCCAAAGAATGAAAGCGAGTCCAAAAAAATCTCAATTGTTACATCAAACAAATCTATCATTTGATACATGTCAGAAAACTTGCAAGAAAGTCGTGCAATTACACCTATACAAAGTGACACAAGAGTTACTGCCTTCTGATTTTCCACATCGAATACAGTATTGTCAATGGTTTAACACAATCTTAAACAATTATTACGTGTTAGACGTAATTTTCTTTAGTGATGAAGCATGGTTTCATCTTAGCAGATATGTGAATTTTGAGAATAGTAAAATATTGTCAGAAACCCCTCATATATTTTTTTAGAAACATCACTTCATCCGCAAAAGATTACAGTGCGGTTGGAAATGTCACGACCGAGATCTTATTTTTTTAAATGAAAATATGAATGCAAACAACAACAATGCAAAAAGATTGTGTCGCCGCTATATCTACCGCTCATATTGCTAAAATAACATTTAATGATTTACAACTGTATTTGATAACCGATTGATAAGGAAAAACAGATAGCTTTCATGATGACTCGATTTATTCTCACAACTTTTTTATATTTGGTTTTTTAAAAAATAAAGTACTTTTACAGCGTCTACAAACTTTAGAAGAAATGCAAAATGTGATTACAGAAGCTCTTTACAGTATTACACCCGAAGTGTTACATATTTTTAAAAACATTAAAAAAAAGTAAACCTGTGTTTAAATTCAGATGGGCAATATTTTAAACGGATCTTGTAAAATAAATTGCATAATTTTTTCATTTGTTTATTACACTGTAATTTAACTTCTATTGAACTTTATATTTATAAGAATTTGAAACTGTATTTTGTCTTGTAAATTAAGTGACAAAATACATTTATATCTTATTCACTTTATAGATATTACTAAAAAATTTTACGGGCTGGCGCCGTCTATGGAGTATTAATATTTAGTACTTGATACTAGCTTGACACTAATTTTGCAAACAAGTCTTATATTTTTAACGTTCATTTACCCTATATTAACAACACTAAGTTGGACAAATATTGGCCCAATATGCATAATATTGAAAAACATTATGGAATACTAGAAATTCTGTGCATTAAAATATAACATTTTCTACCATTAGTAATAGATTATTTATACTTTGAAATATTTAGTAATTATTAAAAACTTTGTAGTACATGTAATTAAAATTTTGCATCTTTGATCAATATACAACATAAACGTTTTAATTATAATCAATTTTTGGAAGTCCCACCTAAAAAATTTAATGTAAGATATGCTTGTGTAGGTTTACACTTACCTTGTCTTTTTCGACATGACCACATTCAAATATTGCTACAGCAGTTTCACACTCATTGCTAAGATCTTTAACTGTAATCGGCATCAATTATAATCAGTTTAACATAAATGCAATTTACCTTTTCCCATACAAGTTTCGACAACTTGTTTCGTTTTGCTGTAGTATTCTTCATCAATGTCTTTCAGTTTTTCTACTGCAGCTAGACTACCAGCTTTATCTAGTTTTCCGTTTGCATCTATCTAAAAATAGTTAATAATAAATTTTAATCGACTTAATAATTAGTTTTTATTACACATCCTATTTTTTTGTGTATGCAAGCTAAGAAGCATTTTCCTTTTTCTGTTACTGGCGGTAAATCATGAAACATTGGTGCTAAATCCTCTAAATATATAAAATAAAAAAATGATTATTCGACTACAACTGTAGTCAGTTAATTACCGTCTGTTACGCCCAGTTCCTTTATACATTGTTCGCCAATTTCTTTGCCATGTTTTTTTATAGTCTCGGCTGCTTCAGGTGAAAGCTTTGCGGAAGATGAGTAAAGTAGTATCATGTCATTAAAATAAAAAAAATGCTTACCCCGTATGCTATCACGAACCACGACGATAATACAATGAAGTGCTTCATTTCTTCGTTTTGACAGTTTGGAACTGAAATAGACATTCAATGTTTGTCATTTTATAGGTTAATCTCGAAGGCCACAACTGGTTGTCAACAAATTTTAGATTTAACTAATTTTATTATTAAATTACGTATTTGGTGTTTTGTGTAATAATTATATAACTAATTACTGCTATCATTAACTTGAATTAGATCTTTGTTTTGATATTGATTTTGTTTTGTTAATATTCATATAATAGACTTCTGTCTGTGTTTACATACTTTAAATGAGTAATTACTAGTTTTCCTATTGTTATAAAACAAAAGTAAACAAACGTTAAATGAGAAAAAGAGAAAAGAGTAAATTATACCTTATAACGTGCATTTTTAGGCAATTATGAAAATTGCAGACGGTATTTTTTTAAAAAATGTAAATATACTATTACTCACGTAAACATTATTTTATTCATAAATAAATTAATACTGAATGTTTAACAAGATGGCTACAATACGTTCTAAATTAAATAATAAATCTTTCAACATCTTAACTATAATAATTAGATAGCGTAACAAAAGTAGTTTGCTAGAGCGCTTAATCATTGCGTTGTACAAATGAGGTTTCCATCAACTTTTAGCAGTGCATAACTATAAAAATCTAGAATACATAATTGAGAATCATATCTAATTGTCTTGATTAAGAAGTAATCAATACTTTATTCTGACAACAAAAGAAGCATTGGTTTTATGCGAACATAACAGCAACAAAGTATCTTTCCTTTTTGCAAAATATAAATAATCATTTTTATTATTATTATTATTTATATATAAATTATGAAAAATGTAATTTTTTTTCGTGTTTTAAATGCTTTCGCTTTTGGTGCTTGTAACTGCGTAGGTTTTGTCTTGAAGTTTGCTAAATTTTAACTAGTAACAGACCAAAGTAATGTAAAAGTAACTGTAATTACAAATTTTGAAAGAATGTTTTAATTTCAAAAAAATTGGACGTTTTATTAATACGTGATAACTTCACTCTAAATGCAAATATCTTTATTTTATGTGAACTGACATGTAGATTTTATTAATTTTTCTCTATAAAATTATTATTTTTTGAGTGCTACTACATATGTACAAAAAATCTGCTAAGGTTCATGTCGATTGCATTTAGAATAAAAAAGTTATAATGTTTTAAACTGCTTTTTGAAACCGATAGTAGTTTGTGTCGTGTTTGCTTATGTGTGTGAAAAACACCTGACTTTAGGTGTTGATTGAAATATTCTTAAAGATAGTCAACTTATGTAAAAAGAACGCAATACTTGTATGCATGTACGATTGCGTTTCTGTTTACTTTTTTGCCTGTACTGAAGCGCAATGAATTAATGCGGTCAACACTTTAACTACAATAGAGTAGCTGAAACCGCAGATTAGAGGTAACGCATTGAACACTGATGCTTCGTTGCCATGTTATAAAATGAAAAAAAAAGTATTTTAATGCCCATTATTATGAGAAGTAAATATAAGGACCAACGTTTACCAATAAACTTGATATAAATCTGCTTGAAACATATTAACTTATTTAAAGTTAATATGTTTCAAGCAGATTTATATTACTTCTTTCATCAACACTTAAATATTTTTTTACAATTTTTGCACTTATTTTTTTTATATAAATAGTAACACAAATAACCCGCAATACGGAACAGAATCTAAAAAAAATTTTAACATTCTTGTCACGTTGAAGCGACACTTCCATGTCTTCAGTTATAAAGTTGCTGTACTCTATTGTTTCTTTTCGTTAGGTTTAGCGTTTATTGTTTTATCTAGGGTACGTAACAACTGGTCACAGTTTGCTTGTTGAATTGGTACTTTTAAACGAATGTGCATGTTGTGCTGTAACGCTATCTTGGATTTACGACCAGATGATTAGGAATTATATCTTTCTCTGGCATGAATCATTGGAAACAAATTATTAGTGACGATAAACTTTAAGTTAAAAAATGGCAAAACGAATTTCGTATATACTTTCCCATATTTACTATTATTAATCTACATAATTATCTAATAAGTGTATACCTACGTGAAAATAAAACCTTCGTTAATATTGTTATTATTTTTTGAAATATTTACGTTACAGTGAAATTAAAAAAAGTAGTATTTAGATTACTTTAGAATAGATTTTGTTTACATATTTAAATAAATACTTGATTCAATCATTTTCAAAATATTATTATTATTATTATTATATATTATTATTATAAAACAAACTGTTTAAGACTAAGTAACAAAATAAAAATAAAAAAATACAGAATCCCAAAATCCACAACAATCTGCAAGATTAAGCTATTAAAGACAAATATTTTAGAAAGAAAAACGTGAATTTCGAAGTACAAGAAGTCAAAAAACTTTCAAAAATACAAAAACATCTAGAATAAAAAACTCCTTGTATAGGATAAAGTCATTATTTTCGCGTATTTGAACGTCATTGTTTTGTGTTCCTTCATTGGGAGATTCGTCATTATTCAGATAGGCATAATCTGAGATAACATCAGGCCTGAAACGATCAATTCCTGTTGCTCGAAAACTAAAAAGAGCTTTTTAAATAGTGCAGACTTGGACCAAGCTTCGATTAAAAGTTTACCAAGTTGAAGTCCGTTGATGGCTCTTGTGGGATTGCCTCTTATAAAAGTATTAGACGCAGCATGGTAATATAATTTAAAGAATTTAAAAATTGCGCGTTCTAGAGGTTGTAAGAACTGCGTGACGTGGCTCGGCAAACACAACAAAATATTGTCGTTTTTGTCAGCTAATTCCAGTACATCTACGGAACTAACATGGGAGGTGTGACCATCCAAAATAAGTAACACAAGCCTTTGGGGTTTCTTGGCAGAAACTGATTTTGAAGCCAATTAAAAAATATTGAGATTTGACGTAGGCAGATTTCTCTGACATACAGATTACTGCACCTAGCGGCATTTTATCTTCATATTCCATTTTTTACCCTTGAAGATGCACATTGGCAGATTAAATAGGCCTTCCGCATTACAGCAAAACAAAACGGAAATGGTTTCCCCTGATGTTTTTGCTGCTACATTTTTTGAACCTTTTGCGGCGACTACATACTCCGGTCTATTGTTAAGTTGCAGACCTGTTTTGTCCATATTAAATAAACTGCCGAGTAATTCAAAGTAATCAGCCACATCTTTTCTATTAATTCCTTTAGCTCTTGATGATGACACTTCTTTCGACTTTCTGATGAACAAATTTGGATTTCTGCGCATAAAGAAATAAAACCAGTCTTTTCAGATTTTCTTGTTGATTTTGTTGAATCTATGTTTTATTTTTAACTTTTCAGCTAAGTGGTATGCTATTTGACGTGCTTGGTTCACAATGTTACGCTCATTACTAAAAGTTAACGCAGCTGATGGACTTAAGAAACCATTTTGTGTACTTCCTGACTTTAGTCTTCTCCGCAGCGTCGTGCACGGAACATTAAATTCTCGGCCAGTGGCATTAACACCCATACCACTACGAACTGCTTCAGTAGCAAAAACTAAAACATCTTCTGACCCCTCCTCACGTTTACAACTTCCTTTTTTCCTGTAGCGGCTTGGCATCTGAGAACGGATGTAAAATAAAATAAATATCGACAGACCCTACAGTATTTCTAAATAAAGCGGGTGGAATGACGCAAACCAACTTACCCGACAGCAGAAAATGAGGTGGCTCAGCTAATATCTCCTTTTCAAATGCATTTGCTGAGATGTTTTAGGTTAGGTATGTTATCTATACTGGATGTAAACTTTTTATGTACAAAAACCTATTTTGCCAACATGCACATAACACCCACAATACTAGCAAATACAAATTGCACAAAATTAACCGCACATTAAAAGTTACATATAGCATTTTCTTACTTTTGATCGTACACCGGAAGAATGGCTGCAAGCTAGCACTTGGTGCGCCACCACTTAATGCAAGAACGAAGTAAACCTTTAGATTGGTAATTTAATACAAAAATATGAGGATACTATTAGTTTTCCCAGCATCCGTTAAGTGGCAGAAGTAGTATTATTCAAACAGATTCTAACATCTTTGAAATACGAAATTAAACGAAATGAACCGATGTTAAATACGAAATTGTAATACCAGCAAGAAGTTGTAGATTATGAATTAACATTAGGACAGTAATTATTTTAATTAGCATTTTTTTTTTAAATAGATAGTGATATAAAAAAAACTGCTGTGTACCTGTTTGTATAGATAAAATGAGTAAAAGACATCGCTTCCTTAAAAGTATAAAATATTTTAATGAGTGGGTGAGAAATATAAGTTTACAAAAATTAACGGACAAAGATATATCATCAGTTTCCTTAAAATACTATGTATGTAATAGATATTTTAAAAGCCAATATTTAGTGCCTGGTACAAAAAAAGGATTACGTAAAGATGCAATACCCACTTTGCATTTGTCAGACATGGTTTACCATACAACCATATATTGCTGGAATTTTCAATTTTCCATTTTAGATTATAACAAAACTTCTATTAATGTTTCGAACACAACAAAAGAAAGTGATTTTGAAATCTTTCCCATCAACTAGTATGGTTGAGATTTGCTTAACTTCAATTTTATATGCTTAAGTGATGGACACGTATTGGTAAATAAATTAAATAAAATGAAAGTGTCTCTAATGAGCCAATGACATGAAGAGTAATGCGTAATGCTATAGCCATTATGAGCAGTACCAAATTTCAGGATACCATTAATAACAAGTTTGTTACAAATTCGTCCATCACAAATTTAATTAAAACACTCTAGGGTTTTATTTACTTAAGCACAGTTTATTAAAAAACTTAAGTATATTTTTTCGCGGACTTTAAATAAAAATTGACCTAAATTTTTTTTTTGGTAATATTAGAGCGCATTGTATAAGAAATACATCACATAATTTAGCACATTTTACAACATCTTTTAAAGCATTATTTATAAATAACTGTATGGCTGCTCATTTACTTGGTATGAACTCTGACGATGACAACAGTATAGGTGCTTTAAATACGTTGAGAACATTTCTCACTGCAGACATTTCTGACGACATTACTGTTTTTAAAGAGGCTCACGAAATACCTAAAAATGTACCTTATGTTCTAATGTCTCGTAAAAAGACCAGATTACCAAAATCTGTAACCGCATGTATATCTGGTTTTGTAGCAAAAAAAACAAATTAATGTCGGTGCGACATGAATTTCGTGAAAAGTGTAAATATGGAACGCGGTTCAAAAACCCCAAAGTATTTATTTGTTAAAAAATCATAGCTACGAAAGCATTAAAAATAATGTCATTGTGTTAGTTGTAAATCTATTTTGTTACATTCTGTTGCTGATGTTCTAGTTGATATAATTGTTGCAAAGCAATACAGTGGAGCTAAACTTATAACATCTGGAAGTTATCTTTATTATGTCACAGGTCAATCCTTATCCAAATTATTGTATTTGATTCCGCATCACAGTTCAATATTTGGGATACAAAAAAATGTTGTTAACTGTGACACTATCGTTTATTTTTTTAATACATTAAATTGTAAATATCATGCAAACACAGGGCGTTTAATAGTACGTGAAAAGAATGTCAGCTAAACAAAGATTAAAATAAACCAGTACCTATGTCTTTTTCACTTGTAATTTTCAAACTACATTGTTGGTAAAACGTCTAATGTTTATGCCTTATTTAAATTCCAAATATTTTTATGATTCAATAAAATTCTTGAAAATTTTTAGTTTGTTTTTTTTTAATTTTAAATAAGCTGTACTTGCTGCAAAATAGTTGGTCTACAAATGTTAGAACACATTTGCATTAACCATTTTGTAGCAACACAAAACATAGTGAACTAAAATAACAAGCGCTGAAGATAGTCAATGTACAGTGTGTAGACTTTTACGTTGCGCGCTACCTGCACAAAACCCTGGTAAGGTCGACAATAAAGTATCATCCTTGAAAGTGATTACGAAGGTGTTACAAAATTTCTTTAGAAAAATGCATAAGCAATTACTGTAATCTCTAAGAATCAAGTTCTGATATTGTCGTATACCTACTCAAAATATAAATAAAAACTCGTGTATAATGTCATACTATACTGAAAATACATCAATTATTAAATATTGCTTAAAGAGCAATTTTATTTTGACTTGAATATTATTCATTTATTTTGAAATTTGGGTTACAGTTATACCACAAGTAATAACATATTAATAATTACGTAATGTATATGACATTACGTTAACCGTTACCTGATTGAAACTTTAAAAACGAAAAAAATAATGTGATTAGAATAGAATTGTGATAAATAAAAAAGACTTAAATATTAATTATTTATTCAAAAATTCTATTGACAGTAACAATGGTGGTGTAATTACAATGAAATTTAAACACAAAAAAATGTTTTATTACGGTTTCAAAAAATACGTTAACAATTACCGCAAACTTAAGAATAAATTTCTTTTTAAAGCGTTGCAAATAATAGAATAGTGTAATACCATTGTTAAACGATTAGTTAATTGTAGACTAGATTCGTCATATATTCAGATAATCCATTTACACTAACAATTATATTGTAACAAGTAAATCTTTCTTTAAAAGAATAATTTGGCATTTGTTTCTATTGTAATTCGGTAATTCTATTATAATCAATTTAAAGATTAAAAAATTTCGTATATAAAGTGTTCAAAAACAACTGCAGTATCACACTTTTAATAAAAATGGAAAATCGTGGACATCCACTGGAAATTCGTGGAAATTGGTTTGCATGATGCTAGAAAATCATCAACCGAAATTGCAAGAACACTTGGGGTGCCGGTAAGATTTTTTTAGCCATGATAATTAATAATAGTTAAATTTTGTGTCTACTAAAGTTTATGTGCTTTAATGTATTTAAGAATAACTATCATTTGAGTTAAAAAAAAATAGGTTTTTGAAATAGTAACGCAGTGACCTAATAGATTAAACAATTGTGTTGAATTATTTTTTTATTTTTTTTAAGCACTTTTGGACGTGAACTTGTGTCTTCTACTACTTTTGTGTATTTTACTCTCTTCAATTTGAAACATTTATAAATCAAGATATATTTTAACATTAAAATCTTAGTTTATTACTAAACATCACAAACAACTTGTTTGATTTTTTTAAAGATTATAATACAATTGAATTTTAGATGAGAACTGTTCAGCATTGGTTGAAAAACTACGCAGATGATGGCTACAACGGTTTGAAAAATAAGCCACGCCAAACTAAACCATTTAGTATATCTCAAGAGATGTTAGAAGATATCGAAAATTTTGTCAGTGATCAGCCTTTTGTAAGTTCCTCTGACATAAAAGAACATTTTAATCTACCTTGTCATAAATCGACTATATGCAAACGATTAAAGTCGATAGGATACAGACCTAGACGTCCAGCACGGAAGATCGACTTAACTGAAGTACACCAAAGGCTTTTTTCCTTTTTGTCAAAGGAAGATAAGCAGAGATTGGACAGCAGTTGTGTTTTCCGATGAAAAAGTATTTTCATCTTCCGAAGACAGTTTAAGGTTAAAACCAGTGTGGCGGATGAACGGCACAAGATATTTGAACAAAAACGTTTTAAGACAAAAAAGAAGTGGAAGAATTTCTGCAGCTTATTGGGGATGGATGACTTCATTTGGTCCTGGTGAAATAGTAAGGATCAATGGCCGCATGACAGGTTTGGATTATAGAGATATCTTAGATGATATAATGCTTCCTTCCGTGCGAGTCATCTATCCAGAACCACATCCGATAGTATTTGTTCAAGACAATAGTTCTGTGCATCGATCGCGAATAGTGCGTTATTGGTTTGATGATCATACAGAAATAATACAAGTTTTGAATGGGATTATTCATTCAAAACTTGTTTGTAAAATTTTTAAATGTGTTTAAGAAAGCGCATGGTTGCTTTATTTGGTATTTCTTTCTAACCTAATGGTTGTTATGACGAATACTTTCAAACGTGTAGTGTAATTCTTGATTCAGATAACTAATGTACGTGCTCGCTTTACTTGATGAAATCCTACATGTAAGCAGGAAACGGCAATAGTGTATATATGTCGGTGTTAAATAAAGCGCTAATCCGAAACTAAAAATGTTAAATTTTACAGACTATAGCCTTATATTGCTTATGAATAATCGTCATAAATTATTTTTGAAAACAGTAACCTCCAATAGCGGTCTTTATTAGATCATTGCATGCGGAAAAATTATTATGTATAGTCAAAGAGATTTATAAATAAAGTGATTTAACAGTGTTACAACGAGGGTGTAATAACCCTATAACTGTAAACACGTTTTCATACAAGAATAAAGTATAAAAGTACAAAAAAATTTAAAAATGAGTTAAAGAAAACTTCTTTAATTATATAAATTTTAGTTTAGACAATAGCATGCGTTTTTATAAAATCTACTATATATGATCCCATTGATATTACCAATAGCTATTTAGTAACACATTTAAAACTGTACACAATATAGCCAAGCAAAAGCGAGCAAATAATGCAATTTTAAGAAAGTATTAATTAGTGTATACTTATAAACAAAAGAATAAGAAATGATGCTTACTAAATCGTCAGGTAGATAAAAAAAATAAAATAAAAATTTAAAAACTGATTGACATTCAAAAGAAACTTATGATAATCTTATTATTTTATTCTTTAAAACATTTAAACACTAGCCGCTTGAAAACGTCAAGTTGAAAACAAGTGGATTTACAGGAAAATAACCGTATTTGAATAAACATACCGTTGTAGCAAGAATTTTGTAAACTATTGTAATAATAAATATTCTAAACTAATTATACCTATGTTATTGTATCCGCATAATAGTAAAAATCAGGAATAACTGTTATTTTGTGTAGTCTATTTACCTAATCCTTTGGGATAAACTTCATAAAATCTATTTAGTCTTAATTAAAGGATTACTGCAGTATATATTACGTTAGGATACATATTTTATAGTCATTTTACGAACGTTTTCTACTCGATTGATATTGATAAATTTGAGCCTCTAATTTTTTCATAATTTTGTATAACGCTTGCAATATATTTTTAAATGGTAAGGGTGTAATTTAGTATTTACAACCTTTTGGAGATGTTACTTGTTATATATTTTGTTGCTATACCATATTTCAGTAACCATTCATTTGCTTATTTTGTTGAAAAACTTTATTGTGCCCATAAATGTTTTTTCGTGATAAAAGCACTATGGATTCAAATCCCGTTAAGAATTTTAGATTACTTTGAGTCGATCTCTATCTTTAAGGTTCAAAACATACACACACCTTTTATTTTATTTTTCTTTGTATGTATTTAGTATAGAAATTACACAGAGTTACGTAGCGCACTACAGTATAATTTTATTTTTAATTGTTTTTAAGAACATTTATGAATTGAAAGCTAAACGTTTATTACGTTTTGTAGGATACATATTTGATTTACCTAGATTTCTTTTGGATATATTATTTTTTCTATTTCACATAGATAAATATAAATATTAATACCTAATTCAAACGCATTATAATAAAAAGGGGTAGTAGTAAACCGACTTAAGTAAACCCTTAAAACCACCCAAACGTCACGTTGCAAATTAAAAACACTTTTATCTTTGCCGACTTCAGATGTACTAGGAAAACGTATATTTATATTTTCTGTAATTCCTGTCAAAACGGAACCATAAACTAAAATAACAGAATTGTACCTACTTTTTGTGTCATTAAGTGGTTAGTGCAAATTGTATCGGTACAAATTAGGTTTCCGCTAACATTCTTTAACTAAAATATTATGTGAGTTTCGCATTTCGCGATAGACGATATCAAAACAAATTATTGTATACTTAGAAAGTAGAGACCGGATAAATAAGCACAATTTTAATTTAAAAAAGCACAACATTTATCTAAAAAAAGCAATAGATAAGCAATAAATTAAACAAAAAAGCAGAAAAAAGCAGGTATAAGCTATAAAATTTACATGAATTAATCAGGCAATTTACATTGTGCGTCTTTACTAATAAAAAATACAACTCAAAATAAACATATAAAAATAAAATTTGTATGCATTAATAAAACTACTAAACAAGATAAACATTTAAAAACACAATTGCCATGCAAAACCTAACTTAAACGAACTTTCAAAATCTATATTGAGAGAGAACGTAAAAAACACTATTGATGTTTAAAAGTGTTGATGACTAAATATTGTTCCAAATGTTCCATTGTTAAATTATGTCTTTTGTCGTTGAGAATATTTTTATATTGCGAAAAGCTTCTTTCTATGTCAACACTTGTAATGGGTGCATATTTGAATACGGCTATAATAGCGGGACCCATGTTAAAATCAGAAACATTGTTACCAGTACGACTCAAAATAGAAGAAAGTTTTTCTAGTATTTGATATCCCGTATTCTTTGAAAAAATTTGTACAAATTTCATTTTAACTAACATTTTGGCAGTCTTGTATAGATTTGTTTGTTGAGTCTGGAAATTCCATAATCGATTGTTTAAAATTCTCGAAATTATTGACATAGCAGATAGCAGCATCCAATCAAGTTTCCCATCTAGTGAGAATTTGCTCTGGGAGTAGTGGAACATTAGGCAGCCTCTCTTTAAACATCTGCACCCTTAAAGGCGCTTTGACAAATATTTTTTTGCTATTACTTATTAAATTATTGACTAAAGGAAATTAGGTTCTTAGGGTCTTAGCAATACGATTAAGCCCATGAGCTAAGCAAGTACAATGTACTAAGTTTTCGTAAAAAAAATTTACATTTGGTGCAGCTTTTGCTACTGTGTCTGAAAGCATGAGCAATACTTTTTTATGTGGGACAATTTCAGGCAAAAAAAGTTTGCTGGTCCTTCATTAACAAACTTTGATATTGTATTGCTGTTAGTTTTGCTTAATTGTTTTGAGCTAATTAAAAATGGTTGTGTAGGAATTTGCGTTCACGAACGACAATACCTCAAAAGCCAAGTTCTACTTCTTGTTTTGGCTCTCAAGGAGAGACTAGGAGCAAGCCTAAGTCTGGGTGTTTAACTATGACGCGGTCTAAGCTGAAAGTCGCTTATAATCAGAAACTTAACAACCGCGAAAGCTTAAGATTTTATAAGTCTCTAAATTATTATATAATGGTTTAACAACATTACTTTTTTAGCACGATTGTCCATTAATTTACTTTTAGGTTAGAAATAAAGTCATTACTACTAAGTGGTAAATTTTTTACGCTGTCGAATTTTAGTCAGCGACTGAAAGCGCTCACTTTGCAGCGTAACTCAACATGGTGTATTCGATAAACGCGCATAACGGCGTGCTCTCGCAAATTTCAAGGTTATGCAACTGCAATCCCATTTATTTAGATAACTGATCAAATGACAAGAAATATCTTGGATAAGCGCTAAAATAAAAAATAAGCATAAAAATGACAAATAAGCAAAAAAAAGCATAGACAAATATGTTTCAAACTATTAATTTTTATGTTGAAATTTCGATATAATTTGTTGCTGCTTTTAAAATTGAACGTAAGCAAACAAGCTTAAAATCCGGGCACTAGTAATTACATATTTTTGTTTGTAAGATATAAGACAAAAACGTATTTAAAACAATGTCATTTTATCTTAGAAATTCTTAATTTTATTACAAATTGAGAAATCTAATGCACATTTAATATTTATTCAAGCAGATTTTAACGATTAGCACGTTAATTTATTGTGTTCTATTCAAATTTTGGTATATAAAGTTAAATTAACCGTCCTCAGTCCATGTCACTTGAATCCATAACTAAGTCTTCAATAAGATTGGACGTTTGCTGCTCGATGTCTGCATCTGCTAACTCTCGTTTGATTTACGGATTTCGACATTGTTCTCTTCGAGCCATTCAACATCTTGGCACTCGTCGGAATTGTATTGTATTATGCACATCAATTCGTTACCACGACGAGCAGCCACTCTTATAGGCCTTACTCTCGTTTCAGTGTTCGTGTTTACTGTTTTATGGAACTTCTGGATGTGACGATTTAATGACTTGACAGAAGCATGATGAAGATCACACATTTTGCATGTTCGACTTAATATTTTCAATTTTACCGTCGGGCAAAAATAATCGTAGGGCATTTGCAGAAAATTTTTGAGTGAAGAATGTAAGTATAGAACTAAATTGACTGAAAGACTGAAACATTGCCTTCTATTATTTAATACCCAAATCATCAAATGTTTGTTTTATTTTTACTGGTGGTGGGAGAAACCTGTTCTTTAGTAATCTAAATAAGCCACTTCTTAGACGACAGCATTCCGTTTTTCTACATTTTACAATTTGTAGTAAGTATTGCTATACATGCACATGTTATAAATACCATTTACTATCTTAAAAATCAGAATGATCTGTTTCACCCGACCTAACATATTTTGCAGAAACATGATAACCATTAACTCCATACCTCTGTTAATACATTTCCGGCAAACTTGAAATTGGATCTTTCTAAGTGTTCATTAACTGTAATGCCACGGTCATCCAGATGAGACCCAAAATGGTCATGAGGCAATATCAAACTAGCCAATTCTCGACTAAGAGTAGCCATTCTGCGCTCTACTCGGTTATACACACTTCTACCAGGCGCATTTGTAGCTACCAATAATGTTTTATAGCAAATCTTATTACTTTTTGCATAATGATTCTGTATTTTTGACGTTCAGTTGTTTACCATACCATGTATGTGATTTCAACCTTAACGCACATATATTAGGTTAGTTTTTTGGTTTATTTCACAAGACATGGATCACGTTGTCGCCGCTTGTTTTCGTTGTCATCGATTGCCATGTGTCAAGCATACCAATGATACCATGATATAATTAACACAACACACTTAAAACTACGAAAAAAAAGTAAACGCGTTGCAAAATACTTGAAAAAAATGTATTTAAAATACGAAACACAAAGTATCTTTCTTAAATAAGAATATTTGAAATAGAGAATACACGTTAAAATGTATTTGAAATTTGTGTTTTAAACTTAAAACATTTTATAAACTTCAATGAGAAATTTATGAAGAAAAACATTACAATAACTTAGAAAGTACTAAATGTACCTTGCAAAAAATTGCACGTCAAGTTCGAAAGAAAAACTATATAAATCGCACATGTTTTTAAAAGCTATTACTTTTAAGAATTAACACTTTTTGAACTTGTAAACAGTGAACTAGACTATAACTTAATGATAAAACAACGCGTGAGAGCGAGTAAGCATATCCATTATTTTGGCAATAATCCCTAAACATGCGTTTTGCTTTGAAGCATTTAGACATGTAGGGTTGTCATATGTGTTCAAATCAAAATCTACTAAATTTGCAGAACCATCCAGATCAAAATCAAAGACCACCTGCCCCTTTTTAGTGCTTACTTAATACTTTAATGGCCCCTTTGAATGAAACACAGTTTGTTTAATTTCTAAGTTTTTTAATAGTACATATTTTTATTGTATGCTTGTTAAAACTCATTTTCCGTTGCACCATAAAATAATATCTTTATAATATTATTCGAACGGACGCGAAAATAACAGATAGATACAATTTAGATGCAAAAATGACATTTAAATTAAATTCAGTAACTTAGTTTCATAGCTTTTTAAATAAAATTGTAGATGTTTTTACAGCATTTTTGTTCAGAATTAATTACCGTTGCATCAAAATAAAATATAAAAAATTATGATATTATTTGGACGGGTGCGAAAGTAACATTTGAATGAATACAATGGCTTAGTTTTATAATGTATATAATTGTTTAAATAAAATAACAAATGCTAACATTTATTTTATTGTTAGCAGGTTTGATATTATGCCATTTCTATGTTTAATTTATTAGTTGAAGAGATACAAAAGTAACTTTAGATGCATTATAAATTTTCTGTTTTTTTTTCATACAATTTTTAATAATCTTAATTTGTATTATTTTTTACAAGATAACTGAGTTAAATCAATTTATAAGCAAACGCCAAAAATCAAAAAACTTATATGAATAACGTTTAAATTATTTTTAGGAAAGTGCGAAAAGAACAAATAAATGAAATGGGTGCGATAAAAATACAGTGTTGCCACAACTTGCCAAAAGACCAAATAGATACTGTTGCATTTTCGCACCGATGCGAAAATGCCAAAATAATGCGAAACTACCAGTTATGTACTCTATTTTAGTGCTGAAATTACATTTAGATGCACATATATATATATATAAATATATATATAATTATATATTTGTAGAGACGCTACTACGAGGATGTTTTCATTTGTATCGCGTATAACTATGAAGCTATGCTTCAGACTACGAGGATATCCTCATAGTGTGCTGCTATTTCCTTATGAGTACGAGCTTACGATTATGGCCACATCTAGCGGCGGTTGTGTAACACCATATATGTGTGGCAGATGTCGCTGCATATAAAATTTTAATAATTAATGTAATATGAACGGGGATTGTAGCAACCTCAACGATTTTCAGTTCTACTACATGGGAAAGTTTACTAGCAATAATATTTACGGCACGCTAGTAGGTAAATATGTATATACAAAAACAATAAGGAAATTTGGAATAAAATATTTTTTTTAGTCTTTTCGGAAACTCACAAAAATACAAGATATTGTATATTGTATTGCTAATAAGATAACTGCATAACTACACACAACACAAAAAATTATGTACCTAACAAAAAACTAATTTTAATTATCAGTAGTAAAATATTGTGCTCTTATTACTTGACTTTTTAATAAACTTTTTGTTAATTCCTTTTTCTAATAACTCACTTTTTGTATAAAATAAATTATTACCGGAACAACCTTTGCTGCGAAAGGGTGGAACTTAAATAACTTTTTATAATCTTTAATTTTGATAAACTTTTTATTTATATTAAATTACATACATGAATAATTTAAAAAACATTTTCAGGTTACCTTAATATTGATTCTAATAATATTATTCTTTATTTCATAGTATGGAGTTTCTTAAGTAGTTATTCATCAGAAAGGAGAAAAGTCGTATCTGCATTTTTCTGACTGTATGACTGAAACATTTGAAGTTGAAAAACACAACTCAAGTATTTACTTCACTTTATACCCACTTATCACTTAATGCAGTTTTACAAAAAAATACCCTGCTACTTGAAAATCATTTTTGCTCGAAAAAAATGCAAATATGACGTTGTCTTTTATATTCTTCGTAATTTACGGTTGTTTTAGTTCCTATATTTTTTTTATTCGCATTTCTTAATTTGCGCTTCTTTTTAATTTTTAACTCATCGTTTGGTTTTTTTTTGTTTTTCTTGATAAGGCGATACAAATAGCAATATCGTTTAGTTTATTTATAATATGTCGTCATGTAAATAAATAAAAACGTTAATCGTAAGTTGAGGGCCACAACTTAAAATTATGAAACGAAAAAAAAGTTCAATGAATCGAGGCCATCAAGCCGCGTGGTCTTGGTATGACGGTAAAGAAACCCTGCCCGGAGGATTCCTTGTAAAGTGATAACGATTGCAAATGCTTAAATCATGCTGTGTCTACGTGTTTATATTCGTATTTACTTATGCATTTTATAATCATAATAATTATTTTTTTTATTAAAATTTATAAAAAACATAGTCAAATCTCGATCACTCGAATCTCAAGATGCACCAAAACAAACTTATCGAAAATTCGATTTTTTCATGCCAATAAATATGTAAAACGTAGGACAAGAACCGCAAATTTTGTAACAATTTAAAAAGTGCGAGATTATTTTATTATATATGTAAAAGTTATCTTCTTCAGTTGTAACGAAGTTGATTCGGAGAACAATTTGACGGCCGTATGCATACCATTATAGTACCTACGTGCTGATTGTATAAACAATTTGATTATTCATAATTTTATTACCTCTGCTCTTTTAAAGGAAAAAGTAAAAAAATTAAATCAAACAAATTTTTGTGTACTTACAATCATATGAACGTATTTATTGTATATAAAGACAAATTAATAATCAATAATTTTTTGTAATTCGCAATACAAATACTTTTCATGTAAAATAAGAAATCAAGTTTAAGTTTAAATCTTTTTAAATAAAATCGTTGGAATATTAAAAAGCAGGATGTCTTAAGCAGACCCTACACGATCAATCAGACTGTCAGTATTTGCAAATACTGACAGTATGATTGGTCGTATACGTGCAATACTGATAGAATGATGAAAATACTGAGGCAAGAATTAAGCATGCTTAATTCTCGCATCAATCTTGTCAGTTTTATGACCACGCCTCGAAAGTGGTGTGGAGACTGTCAGTATTACTGATGGTATAGGGGCATTTGCATCATTCCGTCAGTCTTGTGTAAATTTGTTGCAGTGTTGACATAGTGTTTTGATCGCTAATAACAAGTGTTTAGAAACATGGACGATGAAGTACTTGATACCGAGTTGGTTGAAGAAGAGGAGAACGCAAAAGAAGTAATGCAACAGTTCATAGAACTGTACGAAACGCTCCCCGAGTTGTGGAACTCAAAATCTACAATGTATATGAATAAAACGAAACGAAATCAGGCACTTGATAAACTACTTGTCTACTCGTTTTTTTAGCCAGTTTTTTACCCATTGCTTACGTTTCACAGTGTGCTTTGTAGCACAAGCTAAAATAATTGCGACAGACGCCTTCTGTATCTTATTCATACCTGATGCGCGCAAGCCAACTAATACAATAAGACTGACAAAAATACTGATGATTTAGAATGATCATGTAGGGTTAAAAAATACTGATGGAGATTGAATCAAATACTGTCAGTCTCAGGAATGACAGTCTGATTGATCGTGTAGGGTCTGCTTTAAAATGATCAAAAATATTTTTATTTCGACATTGCCAATTCATCGCATCGTGTTAGCTGTTTATCTTAAGTTTGTTACTGCTTATCTTGTGTCATAAACATAATCTAACTAGAAAGAAATGTTAGCAAATTACCAAGTGTTAAACAGAGATATGCAAATGAAAATAAATTTACAGAGGTACTTAGTTATGATTTCGTTTGACGAAAATAATTTAGGATAAAGGTGAAACCGCCTATAAAAATGCATTATTGCCTTACCGTACTTTTTGAAATCACTTGCAGATAAGCTCGTATATATACTGTGTTTCAATATTTGAATCCACTTTTATGAAACTAATCAATCGAAAAGTAAATCTCCTTTTGATTAAATTTTTGCGTCAAAAGTTTTTATATTAGATCTTGTTTCACCAAAAAAAATCGGGACCTCTAACAAGGGGAGCTCAGGTGACATTACTTTTGCTCGTTGTATTGTATATTCTTTGTAATTTACGTTTGTTTTATTTCCTATATAATTTTTTTCATTTCTACTGTTTAATTTACACTTCTTTTTTAACTTCTTGAGTAATCGCTGCTTTTTAACCAAAAAAGTACAAATAGCAACATAATTTAGTTTCCTTATAATATGTCGTCATATAAATAAATAAAAACAATAATCGTAAGTTGAGCAAAAGTTAAAATTAGGTAAAGAAAAAAAGTTCAATGAATCAAGTGCACGCTACCAAGCCGCGTGATTTTGCTTCGAAAAAGTCAGCAAACCGGGATTATCAGTGGTGAATTTACGCTTAGGCCCGTGAACCCGGGCCTAGGGCGACAAAACTCTAGCAATGCTTCGCTATGGAACAGATTTCATCGTTGTAAACATAATGTAGTATTATATATAAATACAAAATGATTTTAAATATTCCAGGAATGTTTACAATGGTAGAAGGTTTTGTTACAAAAATTTATTTTAGGTTAGGTTAATTTATTCAGATACTAAAAAACCTGTATTATGTGCTCTATGTTTATTACTCGGCAAAAATAGAGAAATCAAATGTTTTCACTGGTGAACGTCTCGTGACTAGAAATACTCAATAATACGCATGGAAAGTAATAAAAATTCTGATTTTCATAAAACTAATGTTAGTCATTTTAAACTCAAACACGTGCTGATAAACTTATGATACAACAGCTCGATGAAGAAATTTTGTGTTGGAAAAAATACTGCCATTCCAAACACATTCAGAAAAAATTACACAATTCCGGTAATTTTTAGAAATTATAGATTTTCTTGCTGAATTCGGTCCATCTTTACCTAAACATTTAAAATATTAAGTGCACTCTGGAAGTGTAATAAAGTATTACAACAAATTTCTACTGAAGTTAAAAACGTTAAGTATTTTGGTTACCATTGTTATTAGGTATATACGTAAAAATTGTGAAATAGTAGAGAGGTTTTAAATTATACCAAATAGTGGTCATAAAGCTAAAGATATTGAGCACGCTATTTGAAATGCTTTTTAAAGAAATGGTCTTGAGATAAAGCACTCTTGTGGTGAATCTTATGACAATGCTAGCAATATGTCAGGTGTATATGCAGGACTTTAGACACGAATTAAAACAATTAATTCTTAGACAGATTACGTTCCTTGCGCTGCACATTTCTTAAATTTACTAAAGACTTGTGTAGCTAAATCGGTATCTGACGCAGCTAATTTTTTTAGTACTTTGCAAACTATATAATTTTTTCACTATATCTACACATCGTTGGGAGATTTTGATGTAACGTACAAGTCTAAAGGTTAAGGGTTTTTTATAAATTGTTGGTCTGCTTAAAATGATGCATTTTATGCTTTAGAAAAAGAGTGGGCTTTATTCCAGAAAATACAGGAAAAAAATCAAATACCTGAAGTTGTTGGACTGCAAAAAACATTTCGAAACAGCAATTTTAGTCATTGTTTGAAAGGTAATTTTAGATCGTTTCAATGCTGCTAGTAAGAAACAAGTTGATTTATCATCGTTGTCCAAGAGACTTGTTTTCTTCAAAGATATAAAAGATAAACAATTTTTTCAATAGGAAGAAAAATTCGAAAACTTTAGCCAGTACTCAAGAGTAAATGAAAAAGAATCTTTTTCTAGACAGAAAAATTTTAGTACCGCATTTTGGAATTACTAAATCTCAAAATAATATATTTTTAATATTCTTATATGAGATATTTAATTTCTAATCATGGCAACAAGGCGCCATATCAGACACGGCCTAGGGCGCAATCGATTCTAAATACCCTTATGCGTACTATGAGATTTCGCGCATCCGTTGTAAAGCGATAATGATTGCAAAGGCTTAGATGATGTTATGTATCTAGACATAGTGGCGTAGCTACATATTTAGCGCTCTGGACAAAGTAAAATTTATGGCGTTCTTTTGTTTATCGGAAAAGTTTGTTTTCTAATCTAAATGTTCTTCAATTTAAAACCAGCGTTTTTACAAAAAGCATAAAGAAGTTACAGTACACAAAGTTAAAATTTTGGAACTGCAAATAATGATTTTAAGTTGAAATGAAAAAAATTATATCACATTAAAAACATAAAATGTTTTTCTAAAAAATAATAAACATAAGAGGAACATGCAAGTCATAAATCAACAGTTTATCAAGTATTCAATGTTCAATTTTCATTATTTCAAAAAAATTATACTTAGAATTCGACATAACTAAACTTTTTTCATAAAATGATGAAAAAAACAAACAAACTAATTCAATCAAACTATTTCGAGTGTCGGTCACCGTACGCACACGAACCCTGCAAAATGTAGATAAGTGATTATGACTACACAAGAAAGAGATAACAGTCAGCGTTGCGTTCGTATACATTAATTAGTTTATTTTCGTCAATTCAATATAAAATTGTTAAAAGCAAAGTACTAATTTTAGTAAAATCAGCATTACATTTTACATGCAGTATTGTCCATATAGATAGCAACTTTTGAAAATTCCAGGTATTTTAATGAACAAAACAAATTATAAAAAAGTTACTAGTAGTTATTTCTTTTATTCTATTATAAAATATTGACAATAAGTTTAATGATAACTTTTTTAAACCTGTTATAAACATTTTAACTTAGACATAACATAGATAGCACCTTATGATTTCAAAGCATGCTTCGGACCATTGTGATGTTGAAAAATGTATTTAATAGAAATATATTCTTCGGCATATGGTTCCATGGTGTTTTTAAAAGTATCTTTTACTTGTATTTTTGAGACCTTCAATACTATTAAATGGCCCCATTATCATATGCCGAAAAAGTTTCCACCATGTTTTACTTTTGGTACAGTGTACTTTGGATCAAATCTTACCAGCTGGTTTTTGTACATGCTGTATAACATCACTATTAAACAATTTAAATTTGAATTCATCATTGAATACCACTCTTTCTCATTGTTCCACTGTCCAGTTGACCCTCACATTATTTTTTTATCAATCCTGCAGTAACTAATCTTCTTCGTTCTGTTTCCGAAGAAATAATTTTTCCGTCTTCTAGAGCAATTTTCTCCAAAATTTTCTCGGAAAAAACTTTTTATACTTGTTAAGAATGAAATTTCACACTTCGCTCTATTTCGACCCATTTTAAGTAAAAGTAAAAAATACTATACTAAATTATTGTGATATCTTATACTTTATGATATAAATGCGAGTTTGAACAAGTTAGAAGCTGTAGTTGCTATCTTTATTACCAAACCAAATTCTGTTTGAAACAATTAACAAAATGGTTTAATATTTTTTATATAGTTTTTATTGTTTATTATATCAAACCTAATTGACTTAAATTGATATAAAAATAAATTCCAAAAATATCTTACACATTTAAAAAAAATCTAAAAAATAAAAAGTTAATTTTATGGCCAATACTGTTATGTTGATTAAAACTAATTGAAAGTAAAATTTTCGTACGTCTGGTGACTGTTTAAAATCCTTACTTTACTTGTAATTGAAAACGTTGTGAATCAAATATAATCTTTAGAAGCAGAATAAAACATAATACAAAAAGTTTCTTTCTCTCTATTTAATTAAAAATTCACAATGTAATTTGAATCCAGCTAGCATTTGACTTTTTTATAAAACTTGGTTTTTCTTTTGCTAAAATGTAGGTGTTTCAAAATTTCAAAATCAGTCCTGCAGGTACATTCGTAAAGCAAAAGTAATGTAAAAAGAACCAAACATGCTAAATTCTGTCCTAGAAATGATTTTATTTTTAATCGGTTCTAATTTTTAGCCTAACAACGAAAGTTAGATCTAAAACCTCGAATAGAGCCTCACGAGTAACACTTCTGATTCTTTTTATTCTGTGAGTTAGACTTTTTGATTAATCTAGAATACTGTCAAACTGCCTTACAGATTTCATATCATTTATAAATAAGTTGATGGTGTATTCTTATATTAAATAGATCCTTTGATTTGAAGGATAGGCACTAAATAAAACAAATCGATTATTTTTCTACGTTTTGTCAGCTATTGCGCCAACTACACCAGGCCTATCTGTAGTAAATGGTGTTGTGTTTGGGCAGAAATTTAACGTTTACGGTTGAGGAAAGTTAAATTCAATTGAGTATTCTAGTCAACACAATCGTAATATTAGTGAACGAATATTTCCAGTACTTCTTGTTTTTCATTCTTTGCTGTAATTGTAATTTATTATTCTAGTTAGTAAGTTTTTAATTATACTGACAAGTTAACCATGTTTATGACTCGGATACTTTTTGAATTATCAGTACCATTTAATATAGATTGGCCTGATGAAGTTAGGCGCAATAGTTGACGAAACGTAGCCAGAACAATAGATTTGTTTTATTTCTGACTGGTGCCTACCCTCCACATCGAATCTATTTAATATAGAAATAAACCGTCAAATGATTTTTTGGAGGAGTTTATATCCTTACCTCATAGTAATTTATAAATAATAATGTAATGCAACACATTACCCTTTTTTTGTATTACAATTAAGTTTTACAGAAAACTAGACAAACTTAATTATAAATTTGCCTCTTTTTAATTTTAAATAAATATAGTCAAACTCGGATCTCAAGGTGTAACTAAAGCAATTCGACTTATCGAAAATTCGAAAAATCGACTTTTTCATGCCAATAAATATGTAAGAATTAGATAAGAACTGTAAATTTTGTATTGATGTGAAAAATGTATTTTTTGTAGTGTGCAATTATTTTATTACATAAGTTAAAGTATTTTTAAGCAGCTGTATGAAAATTAATTCGAAGATTAATTTGCTGACCGTGTGCGTACATCATAGTACCTACGTGCTGATTGTATAAACAATTTCATTATTCATAATTTGTTAAGTCTGCTCTTTTAAAGTAAAAATTAATCGAGTAAAATTAAAAATATACATATATTATGATTTTTTGTTTTTAAGTAGAAAACAAAAAATTATAGAGTTTTATTATTATTTGCTTAAAAAAACATTAACTCGAACAACTAATTAACAAGAAAACACAACCGAGTTAGCTAGGTATAAAGGTAGTAAACGTTGTAATTTGATTTTTGCTAAGAAAACACAAGTTTATACAGTATTAGGTATGGTTAAAAATTTGTGGAAATTTTCCAGAGTACCACTAGCCTTTCTTAGAATTTCTTTAACATTTGTGTTGACTGTTTAATTACTGTTTATCTTGAATCATAAACATATTTACACGCTAGACTGAAAAGAGACACTCAAACTAAAATGCATTGAATATTGTCTTAAAGAAAGCTTAAAAAAACGCATCAATGGAAATCGAATAATTTACTTATGCATATAAGCATTCTTACTGTTAAATCTCAAATCAGTAATAGATTTTTGTGCTAAAGTAACAGCATTACTAATCATATGAGACATTCAACCTGTAGTTATCTTTATGCAAAATACGCAAAAGTAATTTGTAAACGTAAACATTTTGAAGTTACGTTGATATAAAACAAAACACTTTTTGTTTCCCACGTTAGTCAGTTGCTAAAACTGCCAAGATACTTAATTTTTTAATTATAAAGTATTTATAACTTTATCAATCAAAAATGAAAAATACTTTATATTCTATATGAAATGTCAATTTGAAATCTACATCATAAAATTTATATTTTTAATAAACTGAAGATTAAAATAATAGCAAACTGAAAACTAAAGAAGTTAACTGTTTTTTACATCTAAAGATAGTCTTAGGGCCCTGTTGTACTGTAAATCCATTGTTAAATACTTGCCAAATTTAAAGAAAATAAGGTAATTGATTACAAAACAAATTACACAATTTAGAACATTATGCAGTATGTTTGTGAAAAACACAACAGATCACAAGCTAAAGTTAAAGAATATTGTAGGTTTCCCAAATACATCCACAATTTTACTTGTTTATTGAATCTGTTAAAAATGTGAAGAGAATGTTGCTTCTTTTTACTTTTATTAAAAATTTGTACACGCACTGATATTGCTCCTTGTTGAACCATCCTCTGTCTAAACAAAAGAATCGACACTATATAATGTGCCTAGAGCAAATACAATTAATATATACATGTATTAATAAAGACGCTGATGTTAACACTAAATGCAAACAAGCTATAATCTTCTTAAATGTCATAAAAAAATTGTAAACTAGAATCTGGGTTTTACGTTTGAATCAAGTTTTTTTAGAGATTTTAAATGAGTTGCAGTTGGCAGATCAAGACAATAATTTTCTGTTCGTATGATTTATAAATCTGCAAAGAAATGTCAAATTGATACAGCACTAGCTGTTAAACTAAAAAGTTTTGTGAAAAAGAAACAACAGTTTAATTATCTCTACGGGTTTAGTTTAAATAACGATAGTTTTGACTCGAAATTATTCTGACACATTAAGATTTGGAAATTATGTACTTATGGTTGACACTTTGGTCACTGTTCCAGGGGTGGCAAGTACATGGTTGCATTAAAGTCAATGCACCCATAGTAGTTACCTAAATGAGTAGACTCAAATTTATATAACATTATATCAGAAGAATCAATTAGTTTAAGTCCTCCCTGTGTGTTTACTAGAGACGGATTGAGAAGATTCGCTTGCTTGCGTCAAGTAAATAGAGGTAGATACGTCAGACACATTGTCCATTCTTATAAGAACTGATTCGCTCGACGGCCCTTTCTAGTAGAAAAAGAAAGTACGTTCGTTTATGTAACGAAAATTCAAATGGATTGTGTATGACACGCAAAACACGTAAAGCTCTACCGTGCATAATTTCTTTACTTGGCAATTTGTGACCATGAAGAAGAAGATTCCAAGGTTTTTAAACCTTCAAGCAAATGGTAATCCAGCACTCAAAAAATAGACGAAAAACAAAAAGGTTTTTAAATGACTTTCAAAGGAAGTAGCCAATGAAGTTTGGACATGACATTTTTTGTTCTAAATGAAATTTTTGAAGAAATGCAGCACCAATCCTTTTTTTTCAATAATAAATGAAACCACAGATTGTAGTAATTCTAAGCAGATTTCATTCAGCATTCTAATAACTGCAGTGGCTCCAGAGTGGAAAGAATATTTTCTCAGTTTCTATAATACATCTTCGACCGCAGCAGTACTCTTTAGAAACTTGTACAAAATTGCTTAATATCAGAGAGTTGATTACATAAAAGAGAAAATCTCCTGAATGTTTGGTTTGCTTTGAAAAATTCCAAAAAGACAGAGTAGTGAATGAATTTGATACCCCAGTTCACCCAAAAGGATTAACACCGTTTTGCCCAACAAGGTGGTGTGTTTGCATAAAGTCTTTCAAATTCTTCAAGGATAACTATAAAGTGTTGCTTCCATTTATTTCAACTGATAAAAAAATGAACATCATACATTTAACGTGCGTTATTGACAACAAACTGTTACCTTTATTGATAATTATGGATAAATACATAAATAACTGTTTTGGCACTTACTGACAAATCCAAAACCTGCCGACTCTACATTGTTCTGTCAAAAAAAAAACAGTATACATTCATTTAAATGTCTGTAGTACATATGTACATGTTAACAGTTACTTCAGAACCAGTAAGGTAAAAGTTAATCTAGGCATATCTGGAAGGTGTAGAATGTATCCGTCTCAAAAAGAACTAAATTATTGATTTTGTCTGATTTGTTAATTTCTTTAGAAAAATAATTGAGATAAAATAATTAATAGAAAAAATTAATACAATAGATCAAATTAAACGCGCGATAACATAAACAGTATGTAGAACTCGAGAACGTAAGTATAAATTATGGATTTCTTTCAGTTTTGTTTGAATTTTAGTTAACATATTACCCCTGTTTATGCATCTACTCCTAATAAAATAACTATTTAATGACAAAGTAAAAGTCATAGTTATAAAATTACAGAATATCGAAGTGAACAATCTCAAAAAAAGAGAAATTAGAAAAACTCAGAAAATCAAAAAACCTAAAAAAATGCAAAAACAAACATCGATGAAACCAGATGAACAGCAATACTATATATTTTTGAAATTATTTCACTTCAGCGCTTTGTTCCGATATAACAATATATATCTAATCACAAGGTAGATATGTAATTTAATTATTTCCAAATTGTAAATATCCTTCAGAGAAACAAGTGCGCAGCAAAGATGTGTCGATTTTTGTAGTGATAAAATGAAAGGCAATGTTCCTATAAGCGTAATCAGGAAACAATTACGATTAGTTGCTATTATCACTGCATTATTAAATGTTAATTTACTAAAGATATAGTGTGCCATACGTCCATTCTTATAACGGACTGTACGTTATTTAAACTATATTCATATGTCCGGTCCGTTTTTTTAATGCGTCTGTTTTTTAATAGTTCTATGTTATTTTCTTGAAAGATTTCAACTGCAATGTCAACTCTATTGTGCACATTTCCGAATCATCCCGAAGTAGCCGAATTCAAGTTGCGCTTGTAATTCTGCGTATGTGCATCTTCCCAATTCCGATGTCAAAACTCAAAACGCAGTTCACTTTGATTTGTGGTAAGGTTGTAAGGTATCCCATTGGTTTATTATCATTTAAGTTCATTTGACGACGTGTAGTGAATTAGCCTATTAGAAAATTTTGAACAAAAATAGTTATAAAAGAAGGTTGCTGAGAAGAGTCCGTACAGTGTACTATTTGCAATTCAGAATTTTCGATTGCACAAGGTAGTCGCCGTGACATTGCGCAACATGTAAATACTCAGAAACATAAAAAAGCTAAGTGTGCATCGACAATCAGTCAAGCTGTTACTACATTTTTTAAAATGACCGAACCAAGCAGCAACGATTTGAATTGCGCAGCCAAAGAGACCACATTTGCTTATCACACAGCGCAACATAATTTTAGTTTTAATTTGTCTACTTGCACTTCAAAGTTAATCTCTTCTTTCTATGACCCAAAGTTTTCCAGTGCAAAAACAAAGACTGAAGCAATCATAACTAATGTAATTGCTCCCCATGTATTTACTGAAGTTTCTTAATCTGTAAATTTTATTACTGTCACTATAGAGGCTTCAAATAGATTTAATCAAAAATTAGTTCCTATTATTGTTAGGTACTTTTTGATAACCAAGTCCATGTGAAGTTATTAGAATTTCAACCTGGCGAAACATCGGATCTTTTAACAGAATACGTTTTCAGAACCCTTGAAAAATACAATCTTACTAAAAAAGTTATTTGTATTTGTGCAGATAACACAAAAAAATTTTGGGGGTGTAAAACGCAAAGGAAAAATGAATGTTTACAATAAATTAACAAGTAAAGTTGGCCATGAAAATGTGTACAACATGTGGTTGATAAGATGCCAATACTTGATATTGATAGTATTGTAGTAAAAATATATAAGCATTTTTCTATATATACAGTAATGACAAATAATTTGAAAGAATTCTGTCAGTTTCCAGAAATCGAATTCAAAAACGTATTAAGCCATTTTGGTACAAGATTTTTTAGAAGAGAACAAAACGGTGCATCTTACTGTGTGCCACTTTGTCATTTTTGACTGTGGTTTATCTAAATACAAACCCGCAAAGTCAAAGTTTCTTCTTTCGCTTGCCGAGATTACACTGAACGACGGTTAAAGTGTAATCGTGCTCACAATTTTAATAGGAATTGTACAAAAACACTCAAATGCATTGCTAAATGGTTAGACAGTCCGCAGGTATAAATAAGATTTTGATGTCGTAATCCGTTTTAGGCTTATCAACCTTGCATTCAATATACAAATAAATTGTCAAAAGTGCGAGATGCGTAAAAAACGACCTAGTAGAGATAAGAAAACACAGTTAACACTAATCGGTTTCTCTTGTCTCCGGAACTACAATATTCAAATTTGGTAAAGATTTGTAAAAATTGTAGATTTTAGTCACTTTACGTAAAGAATTTTGAATTTTATAATCTAGTATACGTAGTATCTTACGAGAAGCTAAATAAGTTTATTATTACAATTTGGAAAAAATCGAAATTACCAGGAACGATAGAGAACAAAACGGTGCATCTTACTGTGTGCCACTTTCTCATTTTTGACTGTGGTTTATCTAAATACAAACCCGCAAAGTCAAAGTTTCTTCTTTCGCTTCCCGAGATTACACTGAACGACGGTTAAAGTGTAATCGTGCTCACAATTTTAATAGGAATTGTACAAAACACTCAAATGCGTTGCTAAATGGTTAGACAGTCCGCAGGTATAAATAAGATTTTGATGTCGTAATCCGTTTTAGGCTTATCAACCTTGCATTCAATATACAAATAAATTGTCAAAAGTGCGAGATGCGTAAAAAACGACCTAGTAGAGATAAGAAAACACAGTTAACACTAATCGGTTTCTCTTGTCTCCGGAACTACAATATTCAAATTTGGTAAAGATTTGTCAAAAATTGTAGATTTTAGCCACTTTACGTAAAGAATTTTGAATTTTATAATCTAGTATACGTAGTATCTTACGAGAAGCTAAATAAGTTTATTATTACAATTTGGAAAAATCGAAATTGCCAGGAACGATAGAGAACAAAACGGTGCATCTTACTGTGTGCCACTTTGTCATTTTTGACTGTGGTTTATCTAAATACAAACCCGCAAAGTCAAAGTTTCTTCTTTCGCTTGCCGAGATTACACTGAACGACGGTTAAAGTGTAATCGTGCTCACAATTTTAATAGCAATTGTACAAAAACACTCAAATGCGTTGCTAAATGGTTAGACAGTCCGCAGGTATAAATAAGATTTTGATGTCGTAATCCGTTTTAGGCTTATCAACCTTGCATTCAATATACAAATAAATTGTCAAAAGTGCGAGATGCGTAAAAACGACCTAGTAGAGATAAGAAAACACAGTTAACACTAATCGGTTTCTCTTGTCTCCGGAACTACAATATTCAAATTTGGTAAAGATTTGTCAAAAATTGTAGATTTTAGCCACTTTACGTAAAGAATTTTGAATTTTATAATCTAGTATACGTAGTATCTTACGAGAAGCTAAATAAGTTTATTATTACAATTTGGAAAAAATCGAAATTACCAGGAACGATACAGAACAAAACGGTGCATCTTACTGTGTGCCACTTTGTCATTTTTGACTGTGGTTTATCTAAATACAAACCCGCAAAGTCAAAGTTTCTTCTTTCGCTTGCCGAGATTACACTGAACGACGGTTAAAGTGTAATCGTGCTCACAATTTTAATAGCAATTGTACAAAAACACTCAAATGCGTTGCTAAATGGTTAGACAGTCCGCAGGTATAAATAAGATTTTGATGTCGTAATCCGTTTTAGGCTTATCAACCTTGCATTCAATATACAAATAAATTGTCAAAAGTGCGAGATGCGTAAAAACCGACCTAGTAGAGATAAGAAAACACAGTTAACACTAATCGGTTTCTCTTGTCTCCGGAACTACAATATTCAAATTTGGTAAAGATTTGTCAAAAATTGTAGATTTTAGCCACTTTACGTAAAGAATTTTGAATTTTATAATCTAGTATACGTAGTATCTTACGAGAAGCTAAATAAGTTTATTATTACAATTTGGAAAAAATCGAAATTGCCAGGAACGATAGAGAACAAAACGGTGCATCTTACTGTGTGCCACTTTGTCATTTTTGACTGTGGTTTATCTAAATACAAACCCGCAAAGTCAAAGTTTCTTCTTTCGCTTGCCGAGATTACACTGAACGACGGTTAAAGTGTAATCGTGCTCACAATTTTAATAGCAATTGTACAAAAACACTCAAATGCGTTGCTAAATGGTTAGACAGTCCGCAGGTATAAATAAGATTTTGATGTCGTAATCCGTTTTAGGCTTATCAACCTTGCATTCAATATACAAATAAATTGTCAAAAGTGCGAGATGCGTAAAAAACGACCTAGTAGAGATAAGAAAACACAGTTAACACTAATCGGTTTCTCTTGTCTCCGGAACTACAATATTCAAATTTGGTAAAGATTTGTCAAAAATTGTAGATTTTAGCCACTTTACGTAAAGAATTTTGAATTTTATAATCTAGTATACGTAGTATCTTACGAGAAGCTAAATAAGTTTATTATTACAATTTGGAAAAAATCGAAATTGCCAGGAACGATAGAGAACAAAACGGTGCATCTTACTGTGTGCCACTTTGTCATTTTTGACTGTGGTTTATCTAAATACAAACCCGCAAAGTCAAAGTTTCTTCTTTCGCTTGCCGAGATTACACTGAACGACGGTTAAAGTGTAATCGTGCTCACAATTTTAATAGCAATTGTACAAAAACACTCAAATGCGTTGCTAAATGGTTAGACAGTCCGCAGGTATAAATAAGATTTTGATGTCGTAATCCGTTTTAGGCTTATCAACCTTGCATTCAATATACAAATAAATTGTCAAAAGTGCGAGATGCGTAAAAAACGACCTAGTAGAGATAAGAAAACACAGTTAACACTAATCGGTTTCTCTTGTCTCCGGAACTACAATATTCAAATTTGGTAAAGATTTGTCAAAAATTGTAGATTTTAGTCACTTTACGTAAAGAATTTTGAATTTTATAATCTAGTATACGTAGTATCTTACGAGAAGCTAAATAAGTTTATTATTACAATTTGGAAAAAATCGAAATTACCAGGAACGATACAGAACAAAACGGTGCATCTTACTGTGTGCCACTTTGTCATTTTTGACTGTGGTTTATGTAAATACAAACCCGCAAAGTCAAAGTTTCTTTTTTTGCTTGCCGAGATTACACTGAACGACGGTTAAAGTGTAATCGTGCTCACAATTTTAATAGGAATTGTACAAAAACACTCAAATGCGTTGCTAAATGGTTAGACAGTCCGCAGGTATAAATAAGATTTTGATGTCGTAATCCGTTTTAGGCTTATCAACCTTGCATTCAATATACAAATAAATTGTCAAAAGTGCGAGATGCGTAAAAAACGACCTAGTAGAGATAAGAAAACACAGTTAACACTAATCGGTTTCTCTTGTCTCCGGAACTACAATATCCAAATTTGGTAAAGATTGGTAAAAAATTGTAGATTTTAGTCACATAACCTAAAGAAAATTCAATTCAATCATTACGGTAAGGTGTCGAAACCAACAAAATTCAAAGACGGGAGGTAATATTTTATACGAAACTGAACTGGTTATACTTTTAGAGGGCTTATGATGACCATTTCGGTCAAATCATGTTGGCAATAATTAATAAATAAAATGAAAATAGGAAAAGCATAAATAAAATTATCTATAATTATTCATTTTAAACTAAATTATAGAAAATATTTTTAGGTATTTAAATAAGAAATTCGTTGCAGAAAACCTAAATTTAATCGGTTAAGAAATACTCTCAAAAATAGTTTCAAAGATTTACATATTGTGAAATAAAGTTTAAAGCATCTGTTTTTAATTGCATATCTATAAAAAAATCAAATAATATTCATTTAACCAAATCTACAGTTACATGCTTTTATCTTTAAACGATGTCTTTGTCTACTTCTTAATCCACGTATTATCATTCCCAGAATACTAGTGATAAATGATAGTAGTAGTAATAACAATAACGTACAAAAAAGTTTGTTATTGCAGTGGCAACGCATTAGTTATCTTTGGCACCGCTGGTTGTCATATTAGTGAACCAGTTTGCATACAAAGAATTTTTATTAACCTTGAAGAAATAATAATAATTTATAAGTGTTCAAAAAAAGAGTAGAATTGTTTAAGGGCTTTTACTACCTGTTAAGTTATACTGAGAAGTGTTAATAAACATTTGACACAAAACATCTGTTTCTAACAAAATTTTTAATTTTGTGTACAATAGCTCAACTGTTTGCCCATTTAAAGTAAAAGGAAAAGTAAAATATTATCATGGATAAAAAAGTGATTCTTAGTTACCGTTATAAAGATAAAACTGTAATGAGTAATTACTAAATATGTTAATTTATAGATATGTAAAGTATTTATGATTGAAAAAATTATGGTATATTTGCAAACTTTTGCTTCTATTAACAAAACATTTGTTTAGAAATTGAGAGGTTAGTTTATTCATACACTGTTGTCTAACCGCAACTATGATCTTATATAAGTATTTGTTTCATCGCTACTAAGAGGTTATTTCGAGTAAGGTATATAACCGGTAATAAGAGGCTATATAAAATTTACCGACAGTAGGTATCTAAACTATCGGGATGAACGGCCATATTGTAAGCGCTTAGTAACGGCGGTACAAATATATATATATATATATATATATATATATATACGTATACATCTATGCTTGCCGGACCCGCCATATTCTTCAGACCACCTCAGACCTACTAAAACTAATCAACTTATATCTGTATATATTATCAATACGGATTCTATTTAATAATAATAATCTTGTTAAAAGTTGAGGGGTAAAAAATTGACAAAAAAATATTTTTTGCTACGTTTAACAAACGTTTTCAAATCCAACACATAACACCATTTTTTCGCACCTTTTTGTATATAATTGACATAGCTTACCAACGTTTTCAGTTCCAGCAATGTTGACAAGCGTACGGGTCTAGTATGATGGTTGTACGTTTACATGAAGTATTTTTTTAATGGTAATATAACAATTGCTGTTGTTAAATGGTTTGTTCAAAAACTGCATGAGTGCATTTAAAGAATAAAGAAATTATTTCTTATTGACGTCAAATTTAACTATTATTTCACTTTAATACATTTTTAAAGAATTTCTTAAGGATTTTACGTGGGACATCAAATTTGAAATTGATATCCAAGATTTTGTTTACGTTCATATAAAAAACACAAGCTTTTAAATATTATTTTCTTATTGTAACAAATTAGAGTAGTTTAAATTATAAACTAAATATAATTAAATTGAATTGAAGTTTTGAATATAAAATACACAATTTTTGTAAATATTTTGTCGCCATTGGTGAGTTTGGAACCTCGTTCCCTTCTGTTGTGTTAAAAGTCAAATGTTTTTTCTGTAATTTGTTGACTAAATGCTATGTTATGGCTATTAAAGTACTTTTTTCGAGTTATGCCAATGGTCGTTGAGTTTCTTAACGTTTTGTTGATGATGCTGTCACCTCTCAGAAATTCTTCTATAACTATTGTTGTCTTTTGTTTTTTGTTGTATATTAAATTAGTATCTCATTTAACTGTTCTTGCGTATAGGTTACGTTTGTGGTTGGTCGATCGATTCTTCTTTTTTTTGGCTTTGAATTTTTATAAATGTCACCAAGTGCATAACCGTTTATTAGAACAAGTTGTTGACGTGTTGTTTCTTTTGCAACTGCAAATATCAATCGACGTGTGTTCTTTTCCAATAAACTGAATGCGTCAGTTGGTTTTCGATTGTTGGTTTATTTGCACATCTAAGAAATTTTCTAGCACAGCTAAAGACATAAAAACTACATTTAACCTAACTTCATCAACATGCACTTCTTAGTAGTAATTTTGAAAGTACAATGATTTTTGTCCGATAAAAGAATATGAAGAAATTGAACTAATAGTTAATTTAAACAATAACTTTATTGAGTCAGACGTGGTACCATCTACATTGTTAAAGTAATGCTGCTCCTGCTGCGCGGGTATCATTAAAAATTTTATAAATACATTTGTATTCACCGGAAACTTTTTTTTTAAAGGCACATACGATTCCAGTATTTAAAAAGGAAGACAAATATGATTTAAATAATTATAGGTTCATATTATTATTATTCTTAATAAAGAAATTATTTGTAAAAATTATTTCTTTCAAAAATAAGTATTCACATTTTGACGATTTTACAATAAGAAATTAGTTGTGTTTATTCGATTTGGTTGAATAGTTCACCATTAGGGTGGAGCGAAAAACCTTACATTTAAATGTGATTAAGCCTATACGCGGAAAAGTGGTCTAGCTATAAGATATTGCACCAAAAAAAAAAATGAACTCGATCGGACATGATTTAGCGGTGCCCCCACCACTTTGAAAATCACGCCACGCGTTCATTAGTACTATATGCGCCGGCCGTTTGTTTTAGTATCCGTTTAGTATTCAATAGAGTTCGGACGTGTTTATATCGCTGTTAACTTTAAAATTGACGTTTCGGGATCGACTATCTTGAAAATTTTTCTGAACAGTGGTGTACAGTTATTATTTATTGTTGGTGTTTTGTGCTAATAATTAAATAAAAATGCCAAAAACTAGAAATGTGGTCAAGTGTCCTATATTTGGAGCTCCTCGTACATTTATGGACAATTTGCTTCCTACTTATGCCGACATTATGCGAAATTATTTATTTATTAGGCAAATGTTGCTAGATTCGTCAGCAAACAAAGCAGAGCCAACAATAACAAACATTTCCTCAATTTTACTAACCGAAATTAAAGTGATTTGGTCGAAGTCCTCTATTCCTATCGTGTCAGATCAACAAATTTTGCATTTGATAAAGGAGTTCCACAAAAAATATAGAAATTTCAAAAACCCTATCAAAAATCGCAAAACAGATCACCTGAATTCAAAACTGAACAACTTTAAAAATGTTTATGAAAACAAACTTTTTGACATTTCCTTGTGCAAATGTAAGAATATTTCTTTATGTAGCTGCGAAATAAAAGTTCCAGTGAGAGAACGAACTTTTTTAAGTGACCAAAGAAGTGAGCGAAAAATGGTAATTGGGTCTGTTGATCGGGCAACAACAAAAAGAATTGAACGTGCTGCATACAGAAAAGCGACGGAGACCACTACTGCAGCAAGATCGTCTGGCCTGAATGAATGTCACCTGTTCCCAAAGCCTTCAACATCAAAAGGCTTTATTGACGAAGGTTCAGGTAATGAAAGTTCAGACAAAAACAGTTCAGGTGAAGTGGAAATGAACAACAGTCGCATTGAAGCGAATCGTTGTGATTCGCTCCAAAATACAAATCAAATGCGTGTAAAACTGCCTAGCTTAGCTCAAGCTTGCGATCGTAGGGGCGTTTCTGACAGATCGGCTGCTACTATTGTCAGTGCAAATTTATTAGATTTGGTTGCTGTAGGCTGCGATGGTACGGCAGTTAATACTGGTATCCATAACGGAGTAATTCGTCGTTTAGAAGTCCACTTGAACAGACCACTGCAATGGTTCATTTGCTTATTGCATGCCAATGAGCTTCCGCTAAGGCATTTAATACAACATTTAAGTGGCAAAACAACAGGACCTTCCGCATTTTCGGGAGACATTGGAAAAAAATTGCAGATTTGTGAACAACTGCCTGTAGTAAATTTTCAGAAGATTACTAATGAATTGCCAAATATTGACCCTAGTATTTTGAGTAGCGATCAGAAATATATGCTTGAAATTAGTATTGCTGTTTCATCTGGAAAAGTTCTAAGCGGTTTAGCTGACCGACAACCTGGTAAAATAGCTCATTCGCGGTGGTTAACTACGGCTAATCGAATTTTGCGTTTATATGTGGCCACAAGTAATCCATCAGAAAACTTCGTGCATTTAGCTGAATATACTCAAAAAGTTTATATTCCCACTTGGTTTGACATTAAAGTACAGTCATCGTGTAAATATGGGCCTCTTCATTTGTATAACACAATCAGACGCTCAAGATTTTTGCCACATAATTTGAGAACAATTGTTGATAGAACAATTCATACTAATGGATATTTTGCGCATCCTGAAAACTTGCTGCTGGCAATGCTTGTCGATACCAGGTTACATATTCGAGAACTCGCTATAAGGCGCATTTTGAAATGTCGGTCTCAAACATCTGTCACTCTCCGAAAGTTTAAAATACCTGACATTAATTTTAATGCTACTAATTACACAGAACTGATAGAATGGCATAACAAACACACTACTATCAGTATAACTGAGCCGCCAATTACCAAACACTTTTCTGATCAGCTGTTGAAAAGCATGATTGCAAAGGTTCCAGAAGAAATAGAGATTTTAAAATTCCCTTGCCATACCCAAGCTGTGGAACGTTGTATTAAATTGGTAACGGAAGCATCATCCTTAGTGTGTGGTGCCGAAGCAAGAGATGGTTTTATTAGAGCACGAATCTCATCTCGCACCGCAATGCCTAAATTCAATACGAAATCCGAGTTTTTCAAAACTTTGTAAGTTTTTTGATTTATTTCATAGAACAAAATGTATGTTTTGTAAGTTTTCTTTTAATAAATGCATTCTCTTTGAATTTTTTCATTATTTTTATATCAATGCAATATTATTATTATCCTTGATATACATTTTCCGAAATTAAAAATTATTCATGGTCTCTGGGGCACCGCTAACTATTATCAGAAAAAACTGAAATTTTACTAAAACAATCCACTGTATATGAGACCACTTTTCCGCATATAGGACCAAATAAATTTTGAAAAAAATATTTACACCTATACTTTCGCTCCACCCTATTCACCATATTATTTTTTTTATTGGTTAAACATTGGCTGAAAAATGATTATTTAGAATGTAATGATAGTAAACAAAAACACAAAACGGCGAAAACTTGAAAGAACCTTAGCCATTTGAAAATAACAATTTAACGACAGGGACAAAGAAACGATAACCTTCTTGTCTTGTACATAAATTACTTCTCATTTTAATTTTTGAGTAAAATGTTTTTTTACAAATATAGCAAAATCGACCGTTCTAAACATCTAAATCTAAGAATCTTATAAACACCAATACCGACAAAAATACAAAACAAAGTTGTTTCTTGCAAAATGCATCTTGCGTTCAAACGTCACTGCATTCAAACTTCTCCACGTCTATACGTTTCGCGTTCAAAAGTTCCTGCGTTCAATCGTCTTTTCGTTCAAACGTATTGCGATCAAAAAGCTTGCGTTTAAACAGGTCATTCCGATAAATAAATATTAATTATAAGAACGGCAAATTTCCAATTTTTTTCCACTTCCATTGTACACAAGATGCTACAGTAGTTGTTAATGTGGCTCAGAAACTGATATAAAAGTGGTTCCCTAAAATTTAATATGGTACCGTCTAAAAATGGAACAATTTTTATTTCCTAAAACAGATGCAACACCAACGCCTTAAAAAGTTCACTAAACAGAATCTCATTGTAGAGTATACATAAAACAAACAGATCACAGCATCCAATGCAGTATTTAAAAATATTAACTACATACTAGACTGGGGCACATAACAATACATCAAATAAAAGTACAATCCATAACATCAAATACAATAAAGTGCTAGTCAAAAGCACACGTTGCTATCCAAAAATTATCACGAAATCTGTCAACATTATTTACTGAACTTGAAAAAAAAAAGAATAAGTACTGGTTCAAAAAGCCATGGAAGGTGACAACATTGAGCAAACTCGCGGTTACACCGATCGACCAACTATAATTATGACGGATACGATGTTTGACAATTTTTTCAGTATTTGAACATGAACGTTATGTTTTTACTGTGCTTCTGTTAATTTTCTTACTAATATACTCTCGCATATTTTAGCTATGAGAAAGAGCATGAAAATTTCTCTATAGCCTCTGCAGTGTCTTTTATCGTTTTTTTATGCTCTGGTATTATGATTATTTCCTATCCTTTTGATATTTTTCTTTCAAGTTAAATAGTTTTATTAGCATTTTCACACCTTCGCTATTTCTGTCGTTGCTTGTCCATATCAGCTACTATACTTTTTTTCACTTGTTTACAACATATGTTACTTTCTTCCTTGTGTTTTATGTTGTTTTTTATCGTCTTTTCCTTTTTTGGGGTCTCATATGCTTGATCTGACACTAACATTTCATGAAAATACTCTTTACAACCTTTACTTTCTTACTTGAGTTTTACTTTTTATATCGTTTTAACGACACTATAAAATAATTTTTAGTTTCCAAAGCAGTTTGTTCAATTTTCAATCATCAATACATCATTTCCTTAAAGATGATTTAGCATAGCTTGCTTTTTCTTTAAAATAAGATATTACACGTACAACAATACACACTAATAACATCTTGTTTTACGCTATGTTACGATTAAACTTTTTTATAAACGCGACAGCTCCTTTGATGTATTGTTTGAGATTTTTGGTAATATACTATTTTTATCATTTTTTGTGAAGTTAAACTTGACATGTGAGAGTCAAACAAAAATTTGTCATAAAATTTTGCATTCATTTTTTAGTTTACTACCGTTTTAACAACTTATTCTTTATAATTTTTCTTATTTTAATTTTTTAGTTCAGTTTTGCCTTTGTGTATTTTTTTCGTTTATAATTTTTTTAATGAAAAAGTGATTGTAATTGTCTGTATATTAGTTTTGTTTACTTTCATTAAATTCAAATGGTATATTTTGTGATTTTACGATCAAACTAATGCTCACTAATCTCAATACTTAAAAACACGTTGTAAATCAATAAAAAACAATTTTTGTTTCAAAGTTGTCATTGTCATAAATTGGCTAGATTTGTTCATATTAATAATTCAAATTTAAAAATAAAATGTATCAGTTATAACAACATTAACATAAATAGTTTTTCAAATTATGGCAATAACTTTTAAATAAAAAAAGCACATATCGTATTATTACCTTTGGTTAAATATCGTTTGCAAAATCTTAAAATAGTATTAAGAATAAATAACAATGTTGTCACGTTGTGGATTTGGAAACGTCGATTTCATGTATCCACTTGTATGTAAAGATATACAAATTAAACGGAGCGCCGCCTAACAAAGTTTGCTAGAACTACTTTTGTATATGTGTATATGTGTTACCTCCAAATGAAGCCCACCATCAAATTGAATTTTTTTATTTTTTTGGATATATCACGTCACAATCAGTCTAAATAACAAGAAAACTTTGTCAGACCCAGAGGTGGGTCTGAGAACGTAAGATTTGGTCTAGTAACGCCGGTAGAACATATCAAATTGGGACTGTGTAAGCGGTTTTATACGTCTATATATATTACTAGTACATGGAATGTATATATGTACGTATATACATTATTTCAATTAATCTAAAACTAATATGATTATTTAAAATTATTTTTAATGTTTTTACTGCTATACTTCAATTAAAATATACATAAAACTAAAAGTACAAATTGAAGTAAAAGAAACCAAAATTGACAGTGTTTTAAATAAGCATTTAAATTTTAATAATACTTATGACATAACAAGTGTAATAAATTTAGAGTATTATTTTTAATAAAATACACAGTAAATAAATAAATCACAAAAAAGTATAAATATATTGTATGTGTCAAAAAAAAACAAGTTTGTTATTGTAAAAGCCACTTGGGTTAAGAAGGAAAAATCGGCATTACACCGACACCGATTATTATTATCGAAACCATACAGCTGTACATGCAACTTTGACTAAAAAACGCCGACTAAGAGCATTTAAATATTTTTCGTTTATATTTATGTAGGCACTTCATTAATTGTAAACACGTACCCGCGTTGTCAAACTGCCAGCTAGTAGTTGTGCGTTTTTTTCGCGTGTATACGAAAACAGTGTTGTGCATTGTGGTTGTGTTTCTATTGTTATATTTAATTTGCGTTTACAAAATATGAGTAAGCAGTGCAAAATGACTAACTTTTTTAAAAGAAAACACCGAGATTAGGAAGTGGATACATACGAATTTGAATTACCAATGACTTCAACTTCTCAAAATGTTTCTCAGAGTGATGGGAAACGTGAAGGTGTGCATGATCAAGAGAATAAGAATCAGGACATTGAAAAAAGCAGTAATAAAAACAATTCAGAAACAAATTTTTGAAGTTAAACGATATTGGGAATTTTATAAACAAAAATGTTCAAAATATAATTGAGATCATCGAATCATGAGTGCCTCCGCCGTCTTATACGTTTCCAAAACTTAAAAAAATTAATAAACGAGGATTGAAACTTCAGTACAAATGGTTTTCGGAGTATAATTGGTTATGTTACTATGAAAAAGATACAGGTGCATTTTGTAAATTTTTTTTAGGTGTCGGGACACATCAAAATGACTTCTAAAGTATTTAAGGTTTAAACAAAAAAAAAAAAAACTGTACTTCTCATGTAGGGTCACCAGATCAAACAATCAAAATTCCGGAGTAAATTCCTGATTTTTGAAGACATTTCCGGACTTTCTTGTAAATATGTTAATTTCGTTATGTGAGAAAACAAAACTGTTGAAGATTCGGAAGCACTAAATATAAGAAAAATGATCATAATGAATGCATGTAACATTGATTTTTAATACAAACATTGGGTTTATTTGATTTTTTTATTTCTTTACCTAAATGGTAGAAATTCCGGACGTCTTAGAATTCCCCTCGCATGCCGGACAAAGACTTAAATTACCGGACATGTCCGGAAAATTTCGAACGTATGGCAACCCTACTCGCATGTGAATGGTTAACCCCCCGCCCTCTTATTTTAGTTATACTTTGATTAATGTTAGCCCCCCGCCCCTCCCAACACATAATAATAATTTAAAAATAATTTTTGTGGGGCTATGTTTTCCTACTTGCATATTATAACATACGGTTTAGTATAGCCAGAAACATAAATACTTATACTTTATGTGGTGCGGCTTGATGAACAAATCTAGCTAAACAACACACCTTTTTACTCCAATTTTAAAGGAAAAAAAACTGTTTTAAAACCACATTAAAATACAATTTAAGCAATATAAATCTATAGGCGAGCTGTAAATCTCACGATATCTTTCTAATAATTTCTCTGTTACGCTCCAAAATAAAACGAAATTGAAGTGTTATTCATTTTATTTGTCTGAGCCTAATCAAAAAGTAAAAAACACCTAATCTTATAAAATGCTACTTTTACCTTGACAATCAAATCACAAAGGTTTTTACTTTTTGTGAGAACGAAGTATATTTTTGTTTTGAAATCTAAGAACGACTTTTTGCAGACGATAACCATAATAATAAACTTTATTAGAATTTGTACGATAGGGATTTTGACTTCTTATCTTATCTTATCAGACAACTAATTTATCTAATCAAAAAGTGAAGAAAAAGCCGCTACATTAAGGAAAACAAAAAGTGTAACGGAAAAATGTCTAAATTCAAAATGCACCTGATTCATCAGACGACTCAGTTACAGGCAAACATAATAATAACAAAAGCAAATAAATGCTAGGAAATTATGAACAGAAAGAACCTTAAAAACACACCGGTCAAGAACATGTAACAACAAAAGTTAACCTACAATGAAACCTCAGTCAAACTGTAGACTAAAGTATAAGGAGTGGTTAAAGTCCAATATGTTTGAAATAAACGGAGAGCGGCGTAATGTGTCTAAAGGTTGTTTTCAAGCAATACGTGACGAAACGTACAATTTAATTCAAAATACGATAAAAAATAAGTCAAACGATATTATTGGTGTAGTAAAAAAAACAACACAGGAAAACGTAAACCTTTACGGCTGGGATTTAGTACATATACTCGCTGCTATACAACAAATAGTACTGTTGTAATACTAATAAGAATTCATGTTGACAATACTTTTTATTTATCAATAAAAAGTTGGTATCTTTTGTTATGGTCTACATTTTAAAACGTGATTTCGTTTAGTAAACATTTTTTTAAAGCACTGCATGTTTCTGTAATGATATAGTTTCAACCAAACTCACACAAATTAGTCGTAGAAAATTGATTAGCATAAAAGAATGTATTATCTGTGCTGTATTTAGCTTTGCTCCACAATAAAATTAATTCTCTATGACCATGTTTTGGAAAAGTTCTAAGAACTACACAATTCCATTTAGAAATTTGCTAACACTAAAAATAAATACAAAATAACGTTGTCACATAAGACATAGTTAATTTAAGTTGTTATTCTAAGAACGCACATGGTTTTTAAGCTAATTCTCGCAGATAACGTATTTACAGATGTTTGAGCGAAAAAAGCGTATTGTAAAAAATGTTTAATAAATGAGAAAAAGACAAAATTAACAAAACATAAATACAGCTCAGGTGTAACAAACAAACTTTTTAAGCAATAACTAGTTGTAAAAAACTAAACAATACAAATCGTTTACATGAACAAACAACATTAAACAAAAACCAAGTCAAAAGATATAAAATAGACAAATTACTTACAAAAAACTGAACAAGTAGTGGTGGTCCGCCAACACAGTCGATAAAATTTAAACAATGAATTCAAAACAAGAAAACACATAAATTATGTGAAGCTTAAAATTAACATGTAACAGAACTCACTAACATCACACAAGATCAAAGAACAATAATTATAAAGAAAAATGTTGGCATGTAAGATAAATTTTTCTAGGTCATGACATTTTAGTGATTAAATTATTGTAAACAGTACTAAGGTTATTAGTATCTGTGTTAAAATTCACATTGTTGTTGTGTTTGGTAATGAAAATCATCTCAGCAATAAGTCTTTTATTAAATTTAGGTTCCACATCTAAGATCGTAGGATTACAAAAGTCAAAATTATGGCCCGTATTGATGTGATGTAAAGCCAAAGCCGATTCCGCTTTCTTGTTTTTACAATCATATTGATGATTTTTAATGCGATTGATGGTTTTTTGTTTAGTTTGACCTATATAATATTTGTTGCATCCTGTGCATTCAATTTTGTAAATGACATTGTGTTTGTCGTTTAATTTTATTTTATCTTTTATTCTAGTGTAAATGGTGTTGTATATCGTATTTTTATTATAGGTCGCTATTTTTAAGTTAGTGTTTTTTAAAATCGGAATGAGTCTTTTAGTTAATCCAGGTACGTTTATGATTTTAGTGTATTCGTAGTTAGTTAGTTAGGGTCGATAGTGATGGTATGATATTTGTGTTGTTAGTGTGAAATAAAATTTTGTTAATTAGGTTATTAGGGTAATTATTATTTTTTAGAATGTTTTTTAAGATGTTGAGGTTTTTGGAATGAAATTGTGCACTACTTAAACTAATGATTTTGTTTTTCATAGATTTGATAATGTTAATGTTTTTGATGGTGTGCATGTTTCGATAGATAGTTAATGGTACGGTTAGATGCTATAGGTTTAGTGTACCAGTCCGTTAACAAATAGTTGTTATGTTTAATTAATCTAATATCTAAGAACGGCAAAGAACCATGACTCTCGACCTCGTAAGTAAAACTTAGATGTGGATCAAAACTGTTAAAGATGTTTAAAGTGTTAAGCATCTCGTTCTGAGGTATACAAGCGATGACATCGTCGACATAACAAAACAAAAATGTGGGTTGGAAAGTGAGTTTTTCAAGTACAAACTTCAATAATTCATGCATGACTAAGTTAGCTAAAGCGGGGGATGCTGGATTGCCCATTGCAGTGCCAAATTTTTGTATATAAATATTGTCTTTAAACGAAAAATAGCTGGAGTCAAAAAGGAATTTAATAATGTCAGTAAACTGTAAGTATTCAAGTAACGTATGACTTTTAAGATCTCTCCAGTATTTATGGATTAATTTCAATACTAGTTAGATGTAACATCGAACGAAATTATACAATTATCAGTTGGAATTATAATGTTTTTTGTTTTATCAACAATTTCATGTGAATTAGATATAAGTTGAACTACGGTGTTCCCCACAATTTTCCAAGTTCAGTTCTGTTATTACTTGTAGTACTTTCGTTTTGGCCCGGACAGCCAATGGTGGAGGTAAACCCATTGCCGTCTTGGCCATACTGGCAAAAAATAATTGAAGTGAATGAAACTTTCCTGACTTTTCCGAAATCACGGATTCAATCTTTGTCATTAATTTTGTACGATCTTCTCTTCCATTTGATAAAGTATCAAAAATTTTTTCGATCGTGGTCTTTCTTATCTTTTTCTGATAATATGTTTTCAATTTTTCACTAGATCCTTTTAAATTTTCAATTTTTGCAGATTGTGTTTCTTCGGAGTTATTTTCTGACATTTTTTGAGTGTCTTCTTCTTGCATTTCTTGAGTATCTTCTTGTTGCATTTCTTGAGTATCTTTTTGTTGCATTTTTTGAGTGTATTTTTTTTGCAATTCTTGTGTTACCTTTTCTTGTTTTTCATCATTTTCATGTGTGAACATATTTTCATTATCTTCTTCTGGACTTCTTAGAAAGTTTTCTTCATTTATAATTGCATTTGTTGTTTGAAGTTCTACAAATTATTTAAGTCAACAATTGTAGTCAAAAATACAACAATAAAGTTTTACTTTCCAAATCTTATAGTTGTTTCCAAGAAAGATAAAGCATCCATATGTTCCCATTTACTATTCGGTCTGGCCGATGATCCAATTCCTTGCTTATATTCCTTTTTCTTTTTCCAATAAACATCCTTCAAACTTTTCCATTTTTTTGCATCTTCGACTTGAATCAAAACAGACAAAATAAACGATTTAAATCAAATATTTTTTTTTAAATTTGATTTTAAACATCCGATACTTACCACTTTTCTATACATTCTTCGAAACTTCGTTCCTTATGTTATCTCTGACTCTGATCCTTATGCAATTTTTTTTCTCAATATGTTTCCTGTACTTTTTGACATTATTATTAATAAGCAAGTAGCACAAATAGCACACAAAATTCACAACTGCTGCTGCGATTTTAAAACGCGGCGTCTTAAGTTGCATTCAAAGCAATTCGATTGATAAACGCGGCGTCTTAGCGCGACTTATGACGACTCGTCGATACACATAGATCAAACAACGCAAAGTGCATATGACTAATTCGCGCAATTAGTAGTTACGTTTACTCAATTCGACTAAACGCTGTAGATAGACAACATACGGCTTACGGATTAAAGTACTACTACCTTATTTATCTGTGGTACTACTAAATTAAATTGTGTATGTCGGTAGCTACTTTTTAACTCAAGTTTGTGTTTTATATGTACAATTTTCGACCTTAGGCTGGGATTTCGCGTATGTGTTTTATATAGCACACGCGCGTGCACAGGGCACAGGGCATCTCAAAAAATATTAGTTCTAAGGACACTAAAATATGTTCCTATGAAAGATGAATGTTGTTAGCATCATATAAGGTATTTTAAAATCTTGAAAAAATGATTTTTTTGTATAAAAAAAGGTCACTAAGTAAGCAATATTTTTCAATAATAATTATCCACTTTTTCTGTAAATTATACTTATACTATTGAAAAGAGGAAATTATAAAATAGCTTAGAGGAATAGCGAACGCTTCCACGGCCGGAACTTATACTAAGATAAGAATGTCTTCCGGGTTTGAACCGTGTCATTGTTGTTGTAACCGAAGTTGCCAACGTTTCGCCCACTTTCGTAAGGGGCTTCATCAGGGCGTGAGATAAATCGCAAAACTCAAACAAGCAACCGAAATCTAACTATGAACTTCTTAAATAGTTACCATCTTTTGTCATCAAATCTGCACGAACTCTATTTCTAAGCCAATTTACATCTAGATAATTCAGCCGATGTATATCAACGCATGAATTTACTTTTCAAAAATTTACCTTATTGTATCAGCTGGTATACGAAAAAAACTAAGGTTCGAATTATTAGTTCTATTATTTTAGCAAACAAATGATAAATATTACTATCACAAAAACTTTAATAAGATTATACCATGGATTATACTGAAAAAGGTTATGAAATCAGTAAAACAATAACAAATACCAAAAACAAGCTACTGCGCTAGTTACTACGAGTTGATCATGCTCCGTGAAATTTTACAGAAAAATATTTCTGAGAGTTATCCGACTGATTCTAAAAGCATTACACTGTTGTAATGTTGTAAGACTGATAAGAATGCATGTCAACAACACCTTTTATTTATCAATGAAAACGTGTATCTTTTGTTATCGTTTAAAAAACATAATTTTGAGTCAATGGACTTGTAGCATTAATAGTTTGTTCACACCGTCAATAAAAAGAAATCAAAAATAACGTTATGGTACTACACAATTCTTCTCAGAAATTTGTTCATGTATGCATAGAAACAAACCTGAAAAGAAAATTGATAACATAAACCAAAATTATGATTACTATAAACGATGTTTTATCTATGTAGTATTATACGTTCACCCTGTCCTTTAATAAAGTGATAACATTACCGGATTGATAACGTTATCTGTAACTCCAATAAGCGGCGTGTACTGTATTTTCATTTATTCCTAACAAAAATAAAATTAAAATTGTTAAAAATGCAAACTTGAAATAAATTGTAATCAATTTCTCCAAAATCACGTTAAGATTAAGCTTTGTTTGTATCCATGATCCTGACCTAACTCAACTGTGACGTATTTACTAAATGCGCGTATTGAAAATTGTGAAAAATGTAGACTCAAAATAAATCGAGATCTTGTATGATACGGCTTACAGATCAAAGTTAATTTTTACTAATAAAGATAAGTTACTGAAATACTGGGTGGGGCAGAAAGAGTTCCCAGATTTGGAAAGCTAATAAACACTAAACTAATCAAAAAACTTTATTCTTTAATAAGCATACAAAATGCCATTTTGAATAAATGGGTTTTAAAAATCACATCACTCAAGTGTTCGCCTCCATTGTTGATACACTGAGCGAGCCTCTCCCGATAATTTTTTTGCGAATCATGTCAGGCGGAATGGCAGCCGTTTCTTGCATTATCGTCTCCCTAAGAACTTCCAGAGTTCGGAGACGGTGTTGATATACTTTTTCCTTAAGGTAGCCCCAAGGAAAAAAATCATATGGAGTTAAATCCGGCAAGTACGAGGACCACCCTATGTCACCACGCAATATGCCCAAGAAACATTTCTCTCAGAATTCCCAACGACGAGCTGCGTGGGCTGTTGCCCCATCTTGTTGAAACCACATATGTTTACCGACAAGAGCATCCACTCTGGGCCGTAGAAAGGTCTCTACCATCACACAATACCGATCTGCGTTTACCATAACAGTAACAACGATTTCTTAAAAAAAATATGGACCCTACACACCAACTTTAGAAATGACAGATCAAACTTTGACTTTAAGGCTATAAAGTGGCACTCGTGAAGTTCCCGAGGGTTATGTTTAGACCAGTATCTGCAGTTTTGTTTGTTGACCTCGCCCGAAAGCTGGAAATGTGCCTCATCACTAAAGATCAAAACATCCATGCAAGAAATGTTGTGAAGTTGTTGACACAAAGTGGTACAGGTTTTGCGGTCTCTTTTACGCAATTTCTGTACAATGGAAATTTTATAGGTGTGCATTTTAAGATCCCGATTCAGAATTCTCACAACACTTCGATTTGATTACCGTAAGGCAGTTGCGTGTTTACGTGCAGAGCGCCTCGGAGATTGCTGAATTGCCGTTCTTACTACGGCTACATTTGCTGATCTTGTCGCTGTCCGCGGTTGACCAGGAGATTTTCTTTTTAATGCCGATTTTGTTTCTGGAAAGTTTGACACCCGTTTACCAATTGTCTTTTTATCGGAAACCGTATCATGCCACCCCGAACTCGAAGTGAATGCGAAAGACACGCTGAGTCATTATAGATAAATCGCCGTTTCGAATAAACTCTTCATCGACGAACGCGCGGTGCTGTCCCAACAAAGCCATGGTTTACACTAAACACGGCATGAATACGCACGTCGAATGATATATCCATAATCCATATATCCATAAAAAAAAGTATATCAGTTTGACACTATCGACAGCCATAGGCTGCCTAACGAACTAATTTAAACGTTTTACAGTTATCTACACATATGTCGCGCCATCTCATATTCATTATAATTACTATGCATATTTATATTTAAATTTTTATAAATAAAAAAATATTTCGATTCAAAATAAAAATTTATATTAAAATTCTTACAAAATTACACTAATACATAACAGATACAAAATATATACATAGATATAAACAATTTTACAGATAGAGATGTTATATAATAAAGACAATTATTTCGATAATCGAGTGTTAGTTATTTTTATAATAATTATGTAAAAAAAATATAGGATACCATTTAAAAAAAATGCCGATGACGCCATAACTTTGAAACCAAACACATCGACGTGTCTGAGAAAATTTCCTCAAAATTTATCATTTAGGAAATAATGAATTTATTCCAAACTTTACGAGCTCACTGTATACAATCATAAACACTGTCATAAAACGAAGAAATGAAGTACCTTATTATATTATCGTCGTTGTTTATAATAGCGTACGGGGTAAATATTTTTTAATTTTAATAACATGTACTAATTAACTCATGTTATTATTAAATATAATTATAATTAATATAAGTTTCGTGTGTTTAGATATTACACCGCTCCAGCTAAATGAAAACCTCCCCCTCTGGGCTCAGTTTTCAAACAAAGCTGTCGTGTTGTAAAATACTACACTTATGTGTAAACATATTTTACCAGAGCCGGCGAAGTAAATTTTCCCCGTGTGTAGCAAACCAAAAATTGCCAACATGTCGCCGTTTGCCTCTTCTCTTATCCCATATTGAAAATCTCCCCCCCCCCTAAAAAAACAACAAATTTGACACTTTTCACTTTATTGATCAAATAATATAAAAAATTATCTACGGAAGAAGCTTGAAAGTCGCTAATCTCATATTGTTTTTTGTAATAAAATCATTTAACAATTTTTCAATATCAATGTCAATAGTTTGGTGTACATATAATACAGCTAGATGATTAAGGCGTTCAGCAATTAATGTTGTAAGCAGGTAAGTTTTGAGTCGTCAAAGCGCCGAAAAACACCTTTCACAAGTACAATTGGAGACTGGGACAGTTAAAAATATTTTTACCAACCGTAATAGTTCCGGGATGAGATTTTTTAAATCTAAATTATTTCTAAAAAATTCAATAACCTCCGTTACATTTTTAGGCACAATTGTTAATTTACTTTTGAAGAAGTCTAAAAGCAAATCGCGATGTAAAATTAACCGGGTTTTATCGAAGTTATCGCTATTATAAAATGACAGGATGTCGTCGATATGGTCTTTTTTATTCAAAATGAAGTTCTCAACCTTTGTTAAAACGTCTAGAGTGCCGGAGTCGAATCTGCTTCGTAGAGATGCAAGCGTGGAATCGATAACTTCAATGTACGATTTACGAAAAAATTCTTCTGGGGTAGAAAAAATATGAGGTAAACTTTGAGATTCATAACGTTTGGGTGCTTTTCTTATTCTTAGTACAGACGGCGATTCGATATCCAATTTTTCGGCAACAGATGTAACATTTGACCAATGTTGTTTGAAAGCATCCTCAGTACGTAATTTTTCAATTTTTTGAATGGTTATGCTGATGCTGGTATGAGAATTACTAATGTTTAGATCATGTTTTTGTAGAGCTTCGTTTAAATTTTCGATAATTTTGAAGATGGATATCAATGTCAATAAATTGAAATAAAATGCAAAAGACTCCATCTTCTTCAAATATCCGTCAGCCTTTGAAGTAATAGTTGAATCATAGTTAGCATCATCTGTCAATTCGTTTAAAAAGTTCACGAGAGTGACGTAGTTATCTTTAACTCTTTTCAACGATTTTATACATACACACCATCTCGTAGGACAGTAATTCAAGAGCGACGTAATTGGAGCTTTTTTCGATTCTTTGGAAACTCCTTCTTGAGATCGTAGTTTTTCCTGTACCTGTTGTTGAGTTTTTGCTAGTTCTGAAAATACTGCTAAGCGACGTGGTGAACCTTTTACAAACGTGATCAAGTCTTGTACGGTGCCTATAAAGTTTCTGATTTCCGTGATACCTGTTAACACATCTTGAACCACAAGATTGAGGCGGTGCGCCACACAATGAACAAATGAAGCTGACGGACTAACTTCCAAAATTCGTGTTTGTAAACCTGAGACGTGTCCACTGACATTTGAGGCACCATCATAACATTGACCACGAATATTAGTCATATCTAGTCCGAATCGTAATACCACATCTTGGGCAATTTTAAGTAAAGTATCAGCTTGGGTGTTGCCAGTTTCATAAAATCCAAGGAAGTATTCTTTTATCACCAATTAGTCTGTTACATAGCGGAATGAAATGCACACCTGTTCCAAACGAGACAAATCCGATGTCTCATCAAGCATAATCGCGAAATATATTTGTTCCTGAACAAGAGAAATAATTTTTCGTAAAACAAAATCTGCCATCAATTTTAAAATTTCTTCGATGATTGAGTGATAAATCAATTTATGCGAGTTACGTTGCAACCAGTTTTTTAGTTCTGGAATATCAATCGCGCGCAGCTGTAGTAAACGAGTAAATTTGGAATGTTCAGCGTGATCTTCTTTATTGTAAGAACCTCGAAAGACGATTCCTTCTCGAGCAAGGAACTGAATAGTTTCGAATATTTTGAAAAGAGCTTTTCGAGCTGCAACCATAGATTCTTCTTTTCCAGCTGAAAGGTGCTGAATAATGGGTACTTGTTTCATACTAGCAATTGAAGTACAACAATGACGATGAAATTCTTCTTTTTCATGATTTTTGAAAGAGTTGTGAGCTCGAGACCATGCATTAAAACCATTAATTACAAACGCTTCTTTGACATTCAGGTGTTGGCTGTTTAAAGGCAGCAGCGGTAACTTTAGATTCACAGCCTCGGTACAGATGGAACAAAAAACTTTTTCATACTTTTTGTCAGGATTCATAAGCCATGGGTATGTTTTTAGCTAATCTAATTTAAAATGACGTCCTTGTTTACCTGTAAAAAGTAAAAACATTAAATATCAATCCTCGTTACTAAATGATTGTATATATTATTACGAAGTTACCCTATCGTAATAATTTTAGTATTTCTGAAATTCTATGTATGAATATTGAATCTTATACCTTCAGTTTGAACAGTTTTTTTCGTTTACCTTTGCGATTAGAATTAGTTATCTTATCCGTAACATTTGTAGGAGTAGAGGGCGAGGCACTGGATTCACATTCAGAACTACGTTCATTCGCCACATTAATATCTTTACTACTGCAACTAGGTATAATACTCGTATTTGGTTTCGAGTCGCTTGATTCAGTTTCCTCTGCTTCCTTCGGTTTTCGTATTAGAAACCGGGACATCGACATCGTAATGTATGTAGGTAAAAACTAACAATAAAAGCACTACCGCGGTGAATTAATGATAAGAACACGAACACCTGCTGACTAGTGACTGCTGTGATAGTGTGTTTCATGTTTTCATAACAGTATATGCGTAGATTGGCTAGACGTAACTGCTGCGCTGCAACCTATCCTATTGCAGTTTTCACAAACTTCACGAAATGACGGGAGTTTTAATAAAATCTAATCTATGAATGTTGAATCGTAATAGATAATAAATTCGTAATTTATAATAATGATTTGTAAGTAACATAGATAAGTTGATTTTCGCGATAATGAATGATAAATTATCAAAAAACTGTTCGTTTTTTCGCATTTTCAGCATTGCTACATATGAAGTCTCTCATATGTAGCATTTGATACATATGCCACACAATAAACGCCGGCTTTGTATTTTACCATTTATACATGGCTACCTACATAACAAACACATATTTATTTTATATTTAATATATATTTAACTAAAGTTAGATCATACAAGAACATGCAGTTTTAGTGTCATGATATGGATATTCTACAAATATTTTTTTTTAACAAAACATTATACAGTAAAACCTCTATTTCTGATCACCCCTTAAAAACGGCTACTTCTCATAACGGTCAGTTTCCAACTTTACCAAACCTAATAGCGACCTCCTCCATATAACGATCACGGGTACAAAAATTTATTGAATTGAAAAATACACGCAATTGTACCTTTGATGCCGGCAATCTATAAATAGTGTCACAAAACTAGCCAAAATGTGAGTTTCGTACATCAACAATAGTGTGTAGTATTTTTTTGCACTGTTAGATCATTTTCTTCTAGTTAATACGCTTGTTTTTAAGGCAGTATGTTTGATTTACTAGTATATGTAATTAGTACATATACAGGGTGGGCTAATAGTGTGTCACAGCAAAAAAATTATTGAAAATTTATGACATCAAAGAATGATATGCTTTTGGCAAACAAAAACTTGTACTGAAATGATATATTGGTACGAGGTTTATCACTATTTGCGATATCTATAAAAGTTTAAAAAGTGTAATACAGGGTGCTCTGTATTAAAGGTCAAAAATGCAGGGCTTCAAAGATCCTAAAATTCGATTTTTTTTAAACGGAATAATCTAATTTGGAATTCGACATCTTGCATAGAATTAAATTTTCTATCAAAATGTAACTATCCCAAAGGCAATCGTTTTAAAGATATCTTATTTCATTGACAAAAATAGATTTTTTGACGGCTATCAATATTATATTATTAATCTGCTATGCTATGAAAACAATTGCGAATAATGCTTATAATAATTTATGGTTATAATCACTGAACAATGCACATCGTTCAAGAGAATTTCATGTCGAAGGAAATCTGAGAGTTTGATAATTTTCTCATAGAGACATGCTTTGCCACTTTATTACCGAATTTACAAAATTGCAATTAGATTTTATTGTTGTTTTATGTATTTATTGCGCGTTTTGGTTTAAACTGACTTCTTCTAGATTGTGAAAAAACTACAAAAGTCGTGTTGTTATTAGTTTTTCCGTCGATCGTTCGTTAATACTTATATTAACGTATAATAATGTATCAAAAGGAGACCGGTAATAGCCCCTATTGCCGCACTACCTTTGAACGACTGAAATCAACGAATTTCTATTAATACTCGTAGAAGAGAATTAAGTTTTTAATAAGGTTAAGTATATTGTAGCATGTAGCTGCCAATAATTAATAAATAAAAAAACAGTTACGTATATGGGAAAGGCATTAAATCATTTAAAATTAAAACTATATTGTAATAGTTAATGTTTTTAAATAAAAAATAAATTAAAAAACTCACCTGTGTCCGATTACTAAAATAAAAACAAAATGATATAATTTGGAGTTGCAAAGTTGCTAAACGAAGCTGACAAATAAAGTCCTTATTAACAATAATTGTGGTCTACATCATCCGACTATTTTCTTAGCACACAAATTATCAATTGGTTTTTATCGATGATTTTCCGTTGATTTTGCAGAGCATGTCTAATATCAATGCTAATATCAAAGTTGTGATGTTTGCATCTTATATAAAAATAATTATAAACAGATTTTAGTTTATTAACAACGTATATTTTGTACAAAGCAATACGTATCATATAACTGTGTTGTAGTGATATTCGTGTACTTGTTTTGCATACATATCAAAAACATTACCAGCCGTATGCATAGTCGACTTAATAGCCAACTAACAAGTTACTAACATCAAACTAGGAAACTACCTATGCATAGTTACTCTAAAATGTTACTAAACACTAGTAACCTGCTAAATTTTTAATCGCATGGGATGAGATGTTTAGAATCTATTTAACCTAAAAATACTTCCGTATTCAAATTAATTTTAAGAAATAAACGATCTTATAGATATTTATGTGCAGTTAGAAGTAGAGGGCATTAAAGTAGTTACTAATATAAACAAGAATTTGACATGCGAAGGAAAGTGTATTTACAACATTTAAATATTTTTCTGTTTTATAATGAGAAACAATTTAGAGAACATTATTGAATGTTGAAAAAAAGGCAAATTTTGTTATACATAGACTTGTAAGACAAGATATTACACCTTTACATGGAGACAGAGGTCGAGCGATTAGTGCAAAGCTCCAAGTGTTAGCAAAAATTAGGTTGATTTGTCTGACAAGCATGGATTGCCTTAGTTAACACTTAGTAGAATTATTAAATGAGTTGTTAAAAGCATTGCACGCCATCGTTTTATTAGAGTTTCAATTACTCACGTTAACACTAATCAAGTAAAACAAATTTTTTTTGAAATTGCCAATTGCGAAATATTGTAGCAATCGATAGAACACACGATAACATAAAAATGTCATCTAACAAGTTCTATTACGCTATGTAAACAAGAAGGCGCACTAATTGGCGATGCAAAATTTTGCAATTTGATGTTGATGCTCGTTGGACAGGAACTGGACATAATGTTCAAACTTGCTTTGAGGCAAACATTTGTCTCTGGAAGTATTAATGGCAATGGCTGTTGGGTGATATCTATTCACTGAAGCAAAGGACAGATACAATACAAGCTATATTCGTACCAAGAACACTATTGAAATTTTTAAAATAAATTTTGTTGCTTTCTCAATAAATTATAGCTAAATTTAGAAACTGCAATTATTGCATTAACAATTTTATATAACATTTGTATTGATGCAAATCACGACAAAAATGAGAAACCTCATTTACTAAACAAACATTTGAAAATTTATTACTTGACTCTAATAACAAATCAACATTTTAATTAGCATTATTTCGTGTAATAATTCTGAAATAAATTTAATCTAATACAGCTTTATATTTCTATTAATAAAACTAGAACTACAACTAATCTAATTACTTCATTTTTCACTTTTCTAAATGTATTTTTACTCAGTAGAGGCTTATTCCTTCTTGTTGAGTTTTAACTTTGAATTTATGATGTTCTTCTAACTGAATACGAACTCCATGCATCTCACTTTTATTTTTACTATTCATACCACAAATGTGTTATATAATAATAAAAAATATGAACTCCCCATATTTACAATAAATTAAAGTTAAATTATCTTAAAAACTCTTTGTTCATACTCGTAAAAAATGTGTTAACTTATTTTTGATTATACCGGTATAATAAAAATCTTAGTTAAACATTTGACATATAGTGACTTTTCCCAAATTTCGACGTTGCCAAACGTTTTGTAACCATTCTACTAAGCTAACTTGTAACTAACTAAATGGATTTTAAATATTACTATGCATATGTACTAGTTAGTGACATGTTAGTGGCTACTAACAAGTTGGCTGCTAGGAACGCTCTAAACTCGGGACTATGCATACGGCTGTACATATTTAAAAATAAGACTAACTAAGAGCATTTAGCTATCGTTACTTTCATCGACATTACCTTCTTCATCTGAGAAACTACTTCTCTGACATCTTCACCAATTGGTAAAAGATTGTTCACAATGCTTTGCTAAACTACATATTTTTTTTAACTTTTATCAGATTCAAATTGTAACAATAAGTTAGTGAACAGCATCATTTTAGTAAATCAAACTAAAAAGTTTCACTAAACAATTGTGCTAATTGTGCTACTAAAATTCAGCTTTTTCCATGCTCTTCATTTAAAAACTACAATGTGGCACGTTATATTATGGTTAATATCATCACAAATCTATAATACCAACAAACTATTATGAATTTCTCGTGTGTACATAAGATTCTTTTTTTTTTAAATTGCGATTACATAAATATTGTTATAAACAAAAGTAACACAACAATATAATAAAAAATATATCTTTAATCCATAAGTATGTGAACTAGTTTCTTCTCTCTAAAACCATCATTCAGTAGCAACAACACTAAACTATAATTCGTGCAATTTTTAGTACTCAAACCCAATCTGTCGTAAGAATTTGTTTATGACATCTGGTTCACTGCTGTAATTAACTTTCACTTACGTTTTCTGAACTAAAATGATTTTTGTTAAAACTTTCTTATCTACAGAAGTAAATATGTATTAAAATTATTATTGCTTTTACCGTAGATTTTTAATGTTTCCTGGTTAGCCTAGTTTTATTCCTAATAACAATAATCGTCATTTACGAGTCATTTTTAAATGTATAAACACTTACCTTATTTGCTTTATAAATAATTTGAATTTGGTTTTTACAGCAAGTTGGGCTTCTGTGTATAAAGAAAACAATCCCACTATCGTTGATACAAAAATTAAACAATTGTTCAGTAGATAAAATTATAAAATTATAAGTAAATGCAAAAATTAATAAGATACCATCGACGGAAGAATTTAAAAACCAACTTGTTTGATAATATGCAAAATACTAAAAGTGTAAATAGGATTATTTGGAAAAAATGTCAGAAAATTAAAATATGATTCAAAACGTAATGGTTGTTGGTTTGTGTATAACAATAAAAAATTAAATACGTAATACATTTTAGAAATTAAGCTTTCACCATGAAACAATAATTTTGTTAGGGTAAATAGTGTAAATTTATTTAATTACCTACAAGATTTTAAACTTGAGTTAAATTTTTCGACAGTTATATAATTATACCGCCTGGTAAAGAACTTAGCTCAAGTTTTAAGCTTGTAGATAATAATGAAATAAATTTATACCATTTAACGTAATACTAGTAAAGAGATTCAACGTCCTTTTAAATTGGCGTAACAGTGAAAGTTATGTCGCCGCTACGAACGCTGTGATCGTCCCTCTATTGAAGACATAACAAAGTAATGTAGTTTCGAATAGAACCACTTTTCTTGCACCTTTCAAAAGCTTCCCTGCTTTACCACTAACACTGTTGTCAGATTTAACACGGTTTTCACGTGAATATAAGTAGATACTGATTAATTCATAATAGACTTTATTATGATATTGGTCCGTGATTGAGAATAGATTTAACGTGACATTTGTAATCCCTTTTTACGTGATGTAACATTAGTTAAAAAAACATTATTGAAGAAATCATATTTTTTTAACAGTATTTTAAATTGTTCATTAGTAGGTAGTAATTAATCTATAACTTGTTCAATAATTATTAATTAAATGTTGCTCATATAAGTTGTGATCCGAGATATTATATTTTCTCTTTGCAAACTGCGTATTACTGGTATTACTGTAATATATTTCTTTATTTTGATTTAAAAAAAGATAAGTGTTACAATTTTCTTTTAGTGCATGTCTTGCGTTCAAAGTAACTAAAATGAGTAATAAACTATAGGTGATCCAAACCACTTGCAAGAAATAGTATAATAAATATGTGATTAAAGGATTGATTGACCGATTGACGTATTGTAAAATCGTTAAAATATTATACAAAAAATACATTTTTCTTCTGTTAAATTCTAAATAGATGCAAAAGAAATGCCGCTGTCAGCTGTCATCAAATATTTAAATTCTACTCACACCGTAAGATTCTAATCCTCTTTAAAACCTTTTTGTCAAACAATTACTATACTCCTAAGAAAAACTGCTTGTTACCGACTTGAGGACACGTTCACATTGTACCTACCGTCTTTGTCTTTCGTCTAAAGTAAAGTATCCCTTTTGCAATTACGTATTCTAATTGCCTGCACATGAAAATAAATAACTATAGCTACTAAAAAATTTACAATCACACTTTCGTAAATTTGGTTCCAGGAATAAAAAGCCGTGGAAAAAAAAGCTGGAGTATAAAAAGCTGAGACGAAAAAGCCACGGAAAAAAAATCCGGCGGAAAAGAAAGCCGGCGGAAAAAAAAGCCAATAGTATACATATTTAACATATCTAATACATAAATACTTTAAACGAAGACGACATTGATTTGATTTACTACTACAAAAGTATAGAAGTACTAAAAAAATAAGCAATTTATTTTTTTAAATACTAAAATAACTTTATTGTATGTCAGAAGACCAATAAAATATTATACATATTTCTCCAGATTACAGTTAAAATAATAGTATAGCGATTTTCTCCTAACAGTGGAAAATCAGATCGTAATTACTAAACATTTTACTACTTTTTATTACGAATACTACGAGTAATTATAAAGACAATTATTACTTATTCTAATTTAATTATTGGTACGAAATCTAATAGTGTGTCCTACTGCCAAGAGAAAACGCCCGACGTCACCTTCATATTGCCTGCACAAATTATTTAACCTCCTCTGCATATCTTCATACACATTCTTTTTTTTCTTTGCTATGACACCTAAGTTATTCTGTTCTATTTTGGTTAAGTCTGCAGCGACTTCTTGTCTCATTTTTGATATTAATTTCCAAACAGTGGGATGGTTTTCACCAACCAAATTGGAAAACTTATTCCAACCTTCCGTCTGGTTATTGGTGCGATCTTGTCCTTGTAGAGTAGCTTGGTGGACATTCCATAAGTCAACTGGAAACATTGGTGAAATGTTTCTCATTCTCAGAGCACCATCATTATTATTTCCAACTCTTCTAAAAGTGCCGGACACATACGTAGCGTCGAAATAGTTTAGCAGATCTTCTGCTTCTGTGGGAGCCACCTCTCTTTAAATGTAACATTCCTTTCCGAAGATCTCTTGGCGGCAGAAACGCTAATCCATCTATCATCCTACAGAAATGGTTGAATGCTTCGTTTTCTTTATAAAAATTGACAAGTCCTAATTCTTGGATTTTATAGAAGGTACTTTGGGTAAGATGGTAGAAGCATCCTCGGGCTGATGCATTTTCTCCTAACACATTTTTTTACAGGTTGTATGGCCGATCTTTCAAAATCTAGATATACAACTTGGGGATCGCGGTATAACCCTCTTTCTTCACATTTCTGAAGTACTGTCCTGAGCAGATATTTATACGTCTACTGGGTTTTGTTTTGCAATAAACAAAAAACCGCAGTAGTGAGAAAATTGTTAGAACGTATTCTAAGTACGTACAACTGAGAAAATAGTAGCGGTGCTAAAGAAAATTTTTCATCCAGATACCATTCTTCCGCATTAGCAAGTAAATTCAACAGGATCAGTTGAAAAAATAATAACACGTTGTGCTGCATTAGGTCCATTATCATTGAGAAGAAATCTCTCGGGAGCAATACCGCCAGTGGTAGCCCAGTCACCTAAACATAAAGAAAATCTCAACCTAAATATATCGATTTTGTGAAAATATTTAACAATGAAGTAATTTCTAAATCTAAACCGGTATTAACTATACAAATTTTTAAAGTTTTGGTATTTATTTCGCAAAAAATGTGCATACAACAAGTATAGTAATTTAATTTTTGTAATAAACATATTATTATATTAAAAAAGTTGCCAATGTATATGTCAATGATTTACTGATGGATGGAAAAGTTTCGTTAAAACCTGAAATTCCTTATTGTGATTAAAAACACAATTTGCATACCGTCTATGAGAAGATCCTGTAGCGTTGCCGGAACTTGGGGTAAATTTTTTGATTTTTGCTTTCTGAGAGTTCGTTTTACTGAATCTTCTAAAGGCAGACGCGCCCTAGTCGTGTTTTCTAACTGCAGCACAGCTTCAGCAAACACTTGTGCGAGTTTACTTAGTGTGTCTTTTGTCCTGATTTTCATGCCGCCTATTGCTTTTGCCACTTTTATCGATTCTTCGTCCGCAGGATGGTTATGATCTCGTGTAATGCTAGGTTCTTCCTTGTTTAACGTTGTTGTTAGAGAAGCGTTACACTGAAAAGGTATATCAACATGTTTTTAAAATGTACGGTGTAACAATGATAATTGACGTTGAATGATAATAAATTCTTACCTTGAATGAACTAGCTTTGGAACATCTCCAACGTAAAAAATTTTTGCACTCTCTATGTAACACGTACATATAACCCCTATAGCAAAGTTTATTACCGCCTTTATTTGACTGTATAATTTCCATGATAAGAAAACTTAAGAAATGAATTTATTTACAAGTATACTTACCTTATTTATATTTCTCTACCCCATTAGCTTCATGAGAATCTTACAAACCATAGTAATTAGGGACGACCCAGACAATTGTTTAACGCATTTCAAATTTAGTTTTGAATGAATAAGGATTAGCATTCTTAATACTATTAGTCTGATAAGAATGTTAAAAGTATTTTAATTTTAGATTTAAAAATGCACTTTCTAAAAACAAAATTATTTACAAAGTTTAACTAAAAGTATAAAGTGCTTTTTTAAATACGATCATATACATTTTTATGGGCATAGATGTGTACAGTTTTTGTTGACTTTTACTCCACCGGACTATTTTTCCGTCGGCTTTTTTTTCCTCCGGATTTTTTTTCCGGGGCTTTTTTGTATTGGCTTTTTATACCCCAACTTTTTTTTCCACGACTTTTTATTCCGAACACCCGTAAATTTGCCGCAGTTTTATGTTTCTTCAGGACAAAGTCGTTACATTAATTTGTTATTGTTGTTCTGTTAGTGATATTGTTTTTTGTTTTGTTAGTGTTGTGGTTATTAGTTTTGTTGTATATGTAATTTTCATTATGGTATTATCCCGAGCACATTGTGTTTATCTTGAATGCAATCGAAGTCGGGCTACTCATCCAACTCTTAGTTTTTTTGGATTTCCTCTTGACAAATCAAGATGTAACGAGTGGCTAAAAAACTGTAGAAATGTCAACCTGTTTAATTTAAGTTTAGTCCAATTGCGCGCAAAAACTGTTTGTGGCAAACATTTTGCCGAGAAGGATTTTAAAAATTCCATCAAAAAATCGTTGGTTCACAATGCCGTTCCAATTAAATACAATACAATTCCGCGCACTCATATTGACTGTGGTGCAACAGATAACAACAAAGTACAGAATTTAAACAATATATAAAGATAAATAAATACAAGTAATTATGTTCTAAATAATGGCAACTTTCTTAACAGTTGTTCCAAGTTAAAGGTGCACCTTAGAAAATTAAAGATTTTTTTCGTTCATAAATTTGTAATTAAAATTGTCAACTTGTTTTACTACCTACAGTTTTTAATGTACCGGTTTAGAGGAATTTACTATTGTTTATTTATTTAAAACATTGTATACGCTAAATCAAACGTGTTGTATGTACATACGAAATTGGTGAAACAATACTTATGTTTAGTTATTTTAGTTTTAAATTTTTTAATTAGGTAATTTTGTATTATTTTTTAGTCTTATTATGTACATATTATGTTATTGCATTTACATTACCTATCGTTGATTTAAACCACATTACCTATTATGTGACTCATCGAAATCATAAGCGGAAGCATGTACGAAATTTGTAGAGCTATACTGGCTACACTTACTTTTATGTATCTTATGTACCGTATAATTTATTATGTAGTACATACTATATGTTACTGCATTTATAAAAAACAGTAAATTTTATTTTGTATAATGTTTTGTTAACAAGAATTGTTTACTAACAAATCCAATTACTTCTGTGATTGGATTTCGCCAATGGTCAATGTTGAATTGTAATCTTGAGACCAGATTATGTAGGAGTTAAATTGTACAGACTACATATTTGAAAAAGTATATACATTTCATTTTCTTTTGTTTGCGTGCAGTCTAAAAGTGCATCTAGGTACCTGTCATCTATTCCTTGAAACCTTTTTTGACCGTACTTAAAGGATTAATCATCAGAGCAATCCGGTCCGAAACTGTAGTGGTAGAAACTTCTTTACAAATATACATTACAAATGATACTTGGCAACTCTGTTAAATAAAAACAGGTTGAACAGCTTACTGTCCCTCTATTGTGATTTTACATCCTTCTCTTTCGTTATCTAAGAAATTTACTTTTCTGGTTAGACTATCGAAAAATGCAAAAATGTGTAATATTTTCGCATAGGCAACACACCGTACGCGCTACGTATTTCTTCGTTACGTTGAATCTCTTTACTGTAATACATAATAGCCTTGTTTATATACATTATAGTTAGACAATGAGATAGCTTTATATGGAAACAGATTTTTAGTCATGTTAGATGGCGATAGTGGAAACAAGGTAATAATTAAATGCAAAACCTCAAACCGTTTTTTGTTATTAAAAGATTGCAAACGATGGCGGCACAAGTAAGCTACTTACACACGCTATTAGTTTCGACATACGTGCAAAGCAATGTTTTACTACTTAACTTGCTTTGATTCTTAAAACTCTGAGTTTGCAAAAATAATTCGTACACTTGAATTTCTGTTTATAAACAAAATATAGAATAAATAAAATCCTGCAAACGTTGCGATAAAATTATAATCGGTTGAGTATGGTTTGTTTCATTTACTTTGTTTAATTTTCTTTTCAAGCCGGAAGCCAACGAAGATGTACTAATTTAATTTTTTTAAAATTTTTATACTACTCAAAAGGCACATAAAATATCTTCAGAACCAAATAAATGATTTAAATTTTCGTATGAATTACTTACAGCGCTCGCCGCTTATCGGAATCACGGATAATGTTACTGTTATCACGTTACTAAAGTAACATAGTAATCATTATTTAGGTTTATGTTATCAAGTTATTCTCAGGTTTGTTTCTATACATGATCAATAACTTATTTTGTATGCATTTCACAATACGGTTGTTTAGAGTGAAAAATTTTATCATTGTACTCGAAAAATAGTTGTTTTGCATATTTATCTCATTTTTGCAGTGTTAATTATTTATTAAAATAATTTGACTGATTTACGAAACGGTACATTATTTTAAGGCCAAAGTCTAGAGCTGATTAGTGTGTTTCTGAAACAGTAGATGGCGTTTGAAACAGCCCAAAAGTTTTTCCAAGATTAATAATAAACTATTCATTTTTATGAAGTTTTAAAAACTGTTTTATATTTGTTGCTTTAGAGATCAGAGAGGATATTTTTCAAAATTTGATTTTGTAATGAAAATCGATATTTTTTTTTGATAAGTAGGTTTTTTAAAGAGATATTTAAAATCGAAGGTATACAAGTAATAGATAATTATTTCTAGAATACAATCCATACTTTGTATTGCAAATTGAATAATATTTGCGAACAGCATTTTGATTTGAATATTTCTCTTTGATAAGTACCGCGTTGCGACGCAGAACGCAGTCTGCGTTTGCTGCAAGCGGCGGGTGCGCAAGCAAGACCGCACCGTAATCGTGAGACCTCAGGATTTTCTCTTAAATCACACGTTCTCATGATAAAGGTATTAAATCTCACGATTTTATAAATAAACTACATTTTTTATATTTTCTTAACAAAAATAAATATCAAAATTATCGTTTATAATGTGTTATATATGTAATGAGTACTTATACATGCGTGCATTACGTCATTACTATACTTATTATCTTTATTATGTTTAACGAAACACAATATACCTTCAAACTTGCAACAACAAAACAAAGATAAATTCATTCATCAAGATTTAAACGAAACATTATCATGCCAACGCAACGATTTGAAAAAAAAACGATCTGTATTTTCGTTTCTGGCAGAATCTTCTTCGCTGTGTAAGTTATATATTGTGCTTTTTTTTCCGAGTGGGAAAATTTTTGAATTTATTACAATGAAATTAGTTTCCTGAAAAAATGAAGTACGCTTTGCAGTTTAGCTAAAGCAAAATTTCTAAACCTTACTTCTTTGGTTTGAATGTCTTCCACACTCCAGTGATAATGTAGAAAGAATTTTCCCAAAATAAATTTAAATAAAACTCAAGCTAAGAATCATCGTCTTAAAATCAACATCATGATGGAATCATTACAAAAGTTTTGTGGTTCAAAAAGTGAAGAAAAAGTCAAATCTACAATTTAGACGATCGAGGCCGTGTAAAGATATACAATAATTGTTTTATATTAATAATATAGTAATAAAAATTAATTTTTTGTTAATTTAGTTTGAGTAAAAAAAATTTTGTTAGCTGTATTGCAGTCTGAATATTCGGCGATAAAAACATACGAGCAAAAGTCAGGAGAAAAAGTTATTCCATGCGGTTTATTTATCGATTTAGAATTATTTCTTTCTTTCAGCTTGTCCTGATGGAATTTTTACCTCAAACAATGGTATAGTGGAAATAAAGTGCCCGAAAACTGCTGAGAATTTTAACATTCAAGAAGCAATAACAAATTTGAAACAATTTTGTTTGAACAATGATTTTAAACTTAAAACCAATCACAATTATTATTATCAGATTCAGAGGCAATTGCATATAACTGAAAAAGATTTTTGTGATTTTGTTGTGTGGATCAAAAAAGATATCTTAATTGAAAGAATTTATAAAGATGACAATTTTTGGAATTGTAAAATAAAGCCACAGCTCATCAGTTTTTATAAAAATTGCTGCCGGAAATAATTGATCCGCGTCTATGTCGTAATATGAACATAAGGGAAAACTAAAATTTTGTTGGAGCTAACAAATATTTTTATAATAATTGTATACTTTACTATATATATATATATATACTTATGACTGATTATTACACTTGAAATTCAACCAATGCAAACACGTGGAAATGCATATATTAGTAGTGGTAAACTTTGTCAATTTTTCGTTTTGTTTTTGTTGTCTCATATTGCAGGTGGTGTCAAGTTGCGAAAGCGGCTAGATGAAAAATAGAAATTAAAATAGATTTTTGATTGGTACTGGTAGGCATATACTGAAATTTAAAAATGTGTTTTCAATCGACAAAATGTGTAGAATAAAATGTATACCTTCAATTGTAAAAAAAATTTTTTTTTCCAAATTTTTGAAAACAAAAAATTGTAAAAAAATTTTTTTTTTTAAAAATAAAAAACATCCTCTCTTAACAATCACGTTCTTATTATAATACCATTTTTAAACTATATTTAAACGGAAGGGTTTTTGAAATAACTTGGAAATACTTTTTCATATCTTTTATCTCTCTCGCACACTTGGCAGTAGACTTTGGCCTTAACATCTGTAAATACGTTATCTTTGTGAATTAACTTGGAAAGCACGTGCCTTCCTAGAATAACAAAGTAAATTAACTACGTCTTATGTGATAATGTTGTTTAGTATTTATTTTTAGTATCAGCAAATTTCTGAGAAGAATTGTGAAGTTCTTAGAACATTGAATGAAGCATCATAACGTTGTTGTTTTTGAAAACTGTTTAATGCGTCAGATCCGTCGGCTCAAAATGCTGCTTTTTTTAAACGTTTTATAAATTCTTTTTTGCTTTTATATACGCTTTGATTTCACCTTCTAAATTAACAACCTGTTAATCACATATACGCTGTATTATTTACTGCTTTCTAACAAATAAGCATTTTTCCTGAATTTCGTATATTGTTATCATTCGGTTATCGTTATCAAAAAACTCAAGTCCCAACCACTCCCAACGTGATTCTATTTAGCAGCGTGCACTGCATAGTTAAAAACGCAGGCATTCGGCCAAAAATAATACCGGGATTACCTACAATATACCAGATCCCTGATGTGTTTTATTATGTCAATAAACAGAAACATGTAGAATATTTCTGTTTATTGAGATTAAAGGACCATTCTTAGCATTCTTAGCTAAACATGCCTGCCCACCCAAATTATCTTTTATAATTTTTTTATCAGCATGTGTATTCATTAACTAGTTAACTTTAATCTAATTTATATCAAATTTGAGTAGAAATTTTGTAATTTTGGTAGTTTATTTTATTGTTTTGATCGCTCGAATACTATAAACAAATATATACAAATTAGAAACTGTACATTCAATTATAAGATTGTCTTCTATTAGGGGAATAATTATGTTTCTCAGAATACCAGTTGTTTACGTAGACCGAATTTCATAACATAAGTGTTATCGTGCATAGATATAATTTTCTTTCAAGGTTATTTTACATGTAATAAAAAAAGAACGTATGTCTTTTCCAAATCTCTGAAACTGTATCTTTTATAGATTACTGTAAGAGAATATACTGATGTGTAACTTAGGAATCTGTAATATGAATAAAAACAGCGCCAAATATGTCAATTTTGCGTTTGCATCCAAAACTACTCCTTTTTGAATCCAAATAAATGTTTCCAATTTTAGCGCAGTCATTGTCTAACTATAATGTATATAAACAAGGATAATAGTGACATATTAAAATTTCGCGCATTTACATTCCTAGCGCCCTCTCGGTCTGTCCTCCTTTTTACAGTTGCCCAATACAAGTCGTTGCAAACAAAAATTATACACGGAGTTGCACCTCTCAACATTCTCTCTACTTTCATTACTAACCTTGTTGGTTAAATAACACGATACATTTAATTAAATAATGTTGCGTATGGTGGGCGGTCCCAAGTTGAGCGCCAGTGACGTCAATCTCAGAGTTGTTTTAAACGTGTCGCTTGATACGTTCGTAAGTTGTGCGTGGATATTAATATTTAGCACATTGTTTTAGTAATTTATTTTGTTTTTCTAATTTTGCTTACTAAAACGTTTATTACATATGTTGAATTTGATTGTTAAAACAACATTTTAATCATAAAGTCAACTGAATTAAGTCGAAACAGTTAATAAAAAGTTTCTAGCAATACTTTATTCACTTAATGCAGTGAATAAAATGTTTTAGCCGCACTTTATTCACACTAGTAATAATTAAAATTGACTTAATTTTTTTAATACAAAAATTGCCCAAAACAACTCAAAGATGGTGTTCAAAACATTTTGCATTATTAAATGAAGTTAAATTTAAATAATGCAATTCTCTTTAATATTGTTAAATTTTTGTACATGTTTTCAATGTGCTACTACTAAACTAGTCTGAGCGTAACACCATGCGCGAAGCGACCGCAAACCCGCTCACCGGTACATTCAGCCCTGGTTAAATAACTATTAGTTTTAAGCAGAGTAAATAATAATCTAATATAACACTTATTTCCATAAATGCTATTATCATTTGATAAATTAAACGTAATAACTTTATAACTTTATTAATTATATTCAACAATATGTAGTAGAGTTATTCAAAATTATAGGATCCTTGATTTATATGATACAACTATTGAACACAACATAATCGTTTTAATTAAAATCAATTTTTGGAAGTCCCACCTAAAAAACATTTATTGTAAGGCATATTTATATGTTTTTAATTACCTTTGCTTTTTCGGCATGACCACATTCAAACATTGCCAAAGCCGTTTCACACTCATTGCTAAGATCCTTAACTGTAATCGGCAAACATTATAACTAATTTACCATGAATATGATTTACCTTTTTCCATACAAGTTTCAACAACTTGTTTCATTTTACTATAATATTCTTCATCAACGTCTTTCAGTTTTTCTACTCCAGCTAAAGCACCAGATTTATTTAGTTTTCCATTTGCATCAATCTGAAAATTATTTGGAATCAATGCTAATATACTTAATTTTAAATTTTATTACACATCCTGTTTTTTTGTGTATACAAGCTAAGAAGCATTTTCCTTTTTCTGTTGTTGGTGGTAAATCATGAAACATTGGTGCTAAATCCTCTAAAAATAAAACAATTGATAAACGATCATTTGCATTATCTATCGTGTAAGTACCGTCTGTTACGCTAAGTTCCGCAATACATTGTCCAGCAATTTCTTTGCCGTGTTTCTTTATAGTCTCGGCTGCTTCAGACGAAAGCTGTCTCCGGAAGATTACTCAAGTAGTACCATGTTATCGAAACTAAAACATACTTACCCCGCATGCTACCATGAACAACGATGATAATACAATGAGGTACTTCATTTTCTTTATTTATGACAGAACTAAAATAAAAATTCAGTGTTTGTCATTTTATAGGCAAACCTTGAAGGCCATAACTGGTTGTCGGTAAATTTTAGTTTTAACTAATTTTGTTACTAAATTATATATTTCATGTTCCGTGTAATAATCATACTAGTAATTACAATTATAATTATATCGAATTACATCTTCATTAACTCACATCTTGGTATTGTTTTTTTTTGTTAGTATTTATATGTCTTCTGTTTCTGTTTACATATTTTAACTGATTAATTGCTACTTATACAATTATTATAAACCAAAAGTAAATAAACGTCAACGATAAAAAGGCAAAAGCAATTATTACACTTTAAATTATACCTTGTACATTATTCAAATCCTATTTTAGACAATTATGAATGATCTCAAAAAAGTTTTTAACGTTTTAACGGTTTTTAAAAAGAAATCAAACAAAGAATATTAAAAAAAAACATTTGAAAGAAGCTGTGACAGATAATGTGAATTAGATAAAAAGAAGAATTTTTATAAAAGAAATATATACGATTTCTAAAACATTTGAAAAGTTTTTTAAAATATTTCAAAATAATAATATAAACTATTTTCGGTATATATTCAGTAGATAAACGTAAGTTATACTTTTACTTGCAAGCTTTGCAACCGACTCTAAAGAAGTGTTATTTTTGTTGTAAGTGTTTAGTGTAGTACAAGACTTTTTGTAGATTAAATATGTTATATATAATAATCTTATTTTTTTAAATTAAATTTTCTGTACGCATATACAATTAAGTAAGTACCTATTTAATGTTAGTATTCATAGTTACATTTTGATACAGTTTTGTGCAGAAAAAACCGAGCTAAACGCAAACACGTACTATAAGACTTAAGATTGTTCGAGACCTAGTTTTAACAATTAACAAGTGAAATTCAATAAATGTTGTTGTAATCGAGGTACAAAGAAAAGTGGCAAAGAAAAAACTTTCTTTTAAATCCTATTGGTTATTAAGGTGCCCTCGAACACAATGCAAGTGTAATTACAATTGTTTAGTTGTAATTGGTGCCGGTCCGAAGTTGAAGTAAGATTAGTGACGGGCTCTAAATAAATCGCTTTCTTTTTTTTTTTTGGCATTAGGCGAATCGCCATGCAGCCAGTTGCTTTGTAAATTTTTTAAACACAGTTAGTGAAATTAAATGTTTACTCCAGACGTTTTTATAAATTCAATAATTAGTTTGTTAATGTAAGCATTATTCAAAACTTGAAGATACAGCAGATTAAATGGTGTCGGAATTTTCGCTTCTATTAGTTTTTTATAAAATCGATCACAATGTTTTTCGAAATTTTTACATTCCAAAAAAATATGGTCCAATGAACCAGGTACACCACAACGTTTGCATAACATAGATGGTTCTAATCCTATTTTAAATAAGTGCACTGGAAAACTTCCATGTCCAGTTTTAATTCTAGTAAACACGGTACTTATTCTTCTGCATAAATGTTTTCCATGAAACCATGGTTTTTTTGGTATGTAAGTTTGAGTTGCAGTGTACCTAGTACTATTATCGTGACAAAAGTTGTTGTAATCTTCGATCCATTTTTAAAAATGCTTTTTTTGGCGATGTTAATAAGGTTATCAATTGTCAACTCTATATTGAGTGGAGATCCACATACTATACTTTTTTTAGCAATTTTATCGACCTCTTCGTTATGTTTTAGACCTATGTGTGCCTTAACCCAAATTAAGGTTATCTTGTAACCTTTACTTAATAGATGGTTATATAAAATTTTTATGTTTTTAATGTGATAATTTAAAAATATTGTTAATGGATGATATTGTTTTTTAACTGCAACTAAAGCTGAAAGTGAGTCGGTAAGAATTACAGATTGTTTGTGTTTGTGTCTGCCAATGAATTCTAATGCTTGATATATTGACGAAGCTTCGGCACTAAAAACTGATGTTTCTGCAGGTAGTTTAAACATATCTCTATGTTTTGTAGAAGGAACAAAATAAGCACCACCAGCAGCTGTATGATCTTTTGACGCATCAGTATATATATGGATGTAATTTTTAAACTTACTTAAGATGTTATTAAGGGTATTTTTAGCTAAAACTGTAACCATGTCATAATTTGGAATTATAGTTGAGACATCAACTAGTAAGTCGTTAAATTTTTGATTTGTTGTAGTAGTTTTAGTAAAACCAGATTCTACATAGGTTGTGGAGATAAATGCGGAGCATAAAGGAGGTGATTTACGTTTGCTCCAATAACTTTTTGTAAGGTCGTAACTGTTTAATGTAGATATTTTTTTAACAAGCTGGCTTTGTTTTAAATAAAATTTCAAAAGTGCTTTTTGAGCGAGAAAGTCTATACGTATATTGAAAGGAGTTTCTACGGCTTCTACATATAGAGCATTGATGGGTGTAGAACAAAAAGCTCCGATAGCAAGCCTGATAGCTTTGTTATGTATCGTTATAATTTTTTTAAGAGAGGAATTGCTGGCCGATCCAAATAAAATTGCCCCATAATCTGATATAGATCTAATGTAATTTCTATAAAACAGTAAACAAGTAGAAGGGTTTGCACCCCACCATGCTTTAGCAATTACTTTTAAAAAATTAATACCTTTTTCACACCTAGATACAATATGTAATTGATATGTGCTTTCCAAGACAACTTTTTATCTAAAATCATACCTAAATACTTTATTTCGTTGCGGTAAGGAAAAGTTAGATTATTTATCATTATTGTATCCCTACGAGGTATATTATGTCTAGTAAATACAGTAACTACTGATTTATTGTGCGATAGTTCCAAGTTATTGTCTGTTAACCATTTTTGTATTTCTGTCACAGTTAGCGTCAGTTGGTTTAAACAAGTGTCATAAGTTTTTCCTTGGCTATACATGCAAAAATCGTCTGCGTATTGAGTAATAGTTGCTGTTGTTAGCACCTTGTGTATATCAGCCGTATAAATATTAAACAATAATGGACTTAATACACTTCCTTGGGCTAGACCTGTAAATGCTTGACGTGGGCCAATTAAATTATTGTTTTTTGTTCTTACATGAATACTTCTGCCAAAATACAAATTTACTAAACTGTATGACAGATTTTCTGGTATGCTTATGTAATCTAATTTTTCTTTCAACTTAAGCAAATCCACACTGTCATAAGCTGCTTTTACGTCTAAAAAGATGCTGGCCATGTAATCGTTTGTTGAAAAACAATTTTGTATATGCGTTACAATATTGCACAGAGCATCTATCGTACCAAAACCCTTCCTGTACCCAAACTGCTGGCTAGGAAAAACACTTATCTTATTGCACCACCATTCCATTCTTACTTTAATTAATCTTTCAAAAGTTTTAAAAATGCACGAAAAAGGTGTAATTGGTCTATATGATTCCACTGTTTCTGGGTTTTTATTAGGTTTTAGAATCGGAATAATGAGGCAATTTTTCCAACTTTCAATTGATTCACTATAAATCCAGACATCGTTATATATATTTAATAAAAAGTTTTTACATACTTAGTAACATAGGATATCTAATATTATCTATACCTGGAGCTGTATTTGTTACAGTTTTTAAAGCAAAAGTAATTTCGTTAAAAGTAAACGGTTGATTTAAAAAATGTTTTGGATATATATTCGTTTTAGGTTTATCTAAACATTTTGGAGCGGTTGCGGGAGCTAAATTATCTAAAAATTCGCCAAAACATTTAGACAAGTTATTACCAAAAGTAGTATTATTTGGTACTCTACGTAATATTTGAGCTTGCTTCCATATTTCTTTATGTGAGGTGAGATTGTTTAAATTAGATATCCACTGACGCCAACTATTTCTAGATTTTATTTTAAAAGTTCTTTTTGTTTTAGCAACAATTTTCTTGCAGTGCAAGTAATTATCTACAGTACTATTAATTTTATAGTTATTAAATGCTAATTTTCTTTCTTGTAGAGCTATTTCACATTCGTCGTCCCACCATACAGGTGGTAACCGTTTTTTAATTTTATATGGTTTATTTACTGGAATTCCCACGTTGGCAGCACTGTTAATTGAATTTACTAAAAAGGTATAACGCTCATTAATGCTACTGAAAGTTGGAATATCAGAAAATAACTCGGTCAAGTGGTTAGCGTATATTTCCCAGTTAGCTCGTTTTTATGTTCCATTTAGTCTTAGGATAAATGTAAGCATTAAAATTTAAGGGAGTATTATATTCCATAAGTATTGGGAAATGGTCAGATCCTATAGTGTCGTCTGTTACTGTCCAGTTGATTTTATTGTAAATATCCGGTGAACATAGAGATATGTCTACACATGATTTATTTAACGAATTTACTGTAAATCTTGTTGCTTGTCCATTATTTAAAATAACTAAATTTTTTGATAAAGCGGCATTTAAAATTTGAGTTCCACATTGATCATTTTTATTAGAACCCCAAACGCCATGGTGAGCATTTAGGTCTCCACCAATAATAATTGGCGATGACCCTAAGTTGAATATATTTTCCCAATCACTGTTAGATGTATTTACTCTTGGCGGTCTATATACTGACAAACATGTCAATTGTTTGGAATCGATTAAGATTTTTGCTCCACATACTTGTATTTCGTCATTAAAATTGTCTGGTGGCTGAATAACTGTAAAATTAAGCTGTTTTTTTAATAAAAAGTGCTACTCCCGCTTTTCCATCAACTCTGTCTTTTCGTATTACATGATATCCCTGAATTTGAAATTTTGTTTTAGGTTTGAACCATGTTTCGTTTATTATAGCAATATCAATACTATTATCGAACAAAAATTTTTCTAAACTGTTGCGATTAGATACTGCAGAACGAGCGTTCCATTGCATAATTTTTACACTGTTTTGTTTTGTATTTTTTTTATACTCCATTATCTTTAATTATGTCTAATATCGAACTAAGTTTAAATTCTAAATCACTGTCTATTATTTTTTTAACATCGTTGACTGTAGACGCTTCGTTTAACAATTCTTTTAATAATTTTGCTATAGATTTATTTAGCTGCGATTTAAATGCTTCAAATTCGGTTACTTTGTTGGGATTATACGAAATAAAATTATCAGGACCTGATTTATAAGAAAACATTGGTTGGGATTGATTTGTTAGAATTTCAGGCGATATTGATTTACGTTTTTTATTTGGCTGTGTACTTACTGGTAATGTATGTTTTTGTAATGCAGGTAAAGGAGATTTAGATTTAAAATTGTTTTGTGTTGTTTTTGCAATTGGAAGTTCCGGAAAATCTTCAACATTAAGTAATGGAGTATATTTGTTAAAAGATGTAAAAGCAGTTAAATTATTCGACAAGGACGTAGAATATGAAGTTTTGATAACTTTTTTTGTTTCTAAATACGTACAGTTTGCTGTTACCATTTTAGCCTTAATTTTCTTTTCATTTTCAAAGTTAGGACATGTAGCAGAAATAGATTTATGACCCTCTGTTTCACAAAAAATGCAATAACTTTGTTCTGGATCTTTGCAATTATGATTTTCCGTTTTTGTTTTCCCACAATTTAAACATAAAGTTTTTGTACTTCGACATTGACTAGCAACATGATTGAAATGTAAACATTTGTAACATTGAACGACTTTTGGAGTATAAGATTCTACTGGACAAAAAACACTATTTATAACAACATAATTAGGTAGTGAGTTTCCTTCAAAGTTTATTACCACTGTTTGTGTCGGTTTATACGTGGTTTCCCCATTTACAGTGACTTTTCGTTTGATACGTCTTATATCAGTTATAAAATGTGTGCAAGAAATATTTTCGAGGAGATAATCGTTATCAAACGCCGTGTCAACGTACCTTATAACACCTTTACGAATCAGTAAATTATTTGGTATAAACGCTTTTAAATTCAACGACAGAAGCGATTTGTTTAGAACTATCTGATTAGCATCATGAATTGATTTTAAATGTACTTTGATGCGATTTCTGCCTACCGATTCTATATTTTTAATATTGGGAATGTTTAATTGTTTATGCAATATGTGTCCTACCTGCATTGGATGTAGTTTCCCTAAGCTTTCTTCATTAGTTTTTTCTATGAAAACATATACATTTTGTGGGTAATACTTAGCTTTGTGAATATCAAATGTGCGATTTATCCATCATTGTCACACTTTCTTCGAATTTTTGACCTTCACATACATTAATAACGTTTTCTATTATGGAATTATTATTACAATGAACATTGATTGTCCCCCCTTCACCCGAGGGTAAGGGTTGATTAGTACCTAACATACTACTTTAAACATCCATGCACTAATTAAACTAAAAAAAACACAACAAAATCCAGTAAATTATCAAAATAAAGAAAAGTTTTATAAAGCACTCGATTTTAACTAACGCACTCGGCAACGTAACGATCGAGAATGTAAATCGCTTTCGTTGAAAAACAAATAAAAACGCAGATGTAACATTTTAGTGTCTTAGATCGTCAACCTAAACTATCTTTTACAAAAATAGAGCCAGCGTAGTCTACACCAGTTGTATGAAAAGGTGGCATTGGTACTCGTGGACTGGGTAACTCGCTCATAATAGTTTTGATACAGCTTGCCTTATAACGAAAACATCTGGCACATGATAAGCAATAGTTTTGTTACTGAATGATTCGGTTTGAGCAATTTTGGTTAGTTTTAACAAGGCGTTACTTAATTCATTATGTGATAAAGGTCCGAAAGATTTATTTATTTTTTTTATTTGACAATTATTAATAAAACGTATTATCCACCCCACAGTTCTGTTTAATTTATTGAAATTTGAAAATTTTGAAATGCAAATCGATCTTTATTTATTAATACAAACGCTTTTAAAGTTTTCTTTAATTCTGGCATTTGTTCCAGTGGTAAATAATTTATGATTTGCAACATAGAGATTATACTGTCGTGTAACCATGGTGGCCTTTTCTACCATAAACTTAAATCGTTTAAGTTTTTAGGGGATATTCCTCTGGATATGATGTCAGCTGCGTTGTCGCACGATTTGACATGATGCCAGTTTTGAGCTTTAGTTAATTCTTAGACAGTTGCTACCCGATGAAAGTTGACCATTTATTTGGTTAAGAATGAATTCAATTTAAAACAATCGTTGAATCGCTCCAACAATATTCGTTATGAATGTTTATTTTTAAAATATGCCTGAATTTATGAATCCGTTGTGCTAGTAGAACCGCCGCTAATAATTGTAATCTTGGGAAAGAGTGATATTTTAAAGGAGCAACCCGTGATTTTTCAGCTAGTAAACTTACTTTAGTTTTGTTATCACTATTTGACGATTTAATGTATGTATATACAGGCACCGTAAGCTCTTTCTAATGCATCTGAAAATCCGTATAATTGAATTTTGTTTGTGTTGGAAACTACATTACTACGTGGTACTTGTATTTGATCGACATAATTAAGATTACTTACAAAGTTTTGTCATTTAGTATGAATATCTAATGAAACAGCTTCATCCCAAGTTAGATTTATTAGCCAAAGTTCTTGTATAATTAATTTTGCCATTATGATGATTGGGGCAATGAGTCCTATAGGATCAAAGAGTTGAGACGTTACAGATAAAATGTTTTTTGTCGTTGATTAAAAATTTTATAAGAGAAATTATCCGTTGAAGGATTCCAAAACACGCCTAGAGTTTTATTAATACCACTAGCTAATGAAGTAACATTGCGGTTAATGTTTGATTCTACTAGTTTGGATACGTTGCTTTTGAATTTAGTTAGATTGAAACTAGCTTGATTTAGAATACAAATAAGATTTTGTTTAATAACATTTAATTCGTCGTCGTCAACGTAAAAATCTATTTTAATAATATTTGCTTCGCGAGGATAATATTTTGCATTTAACTTGGCTAGTTCAAATAGACATTGTATAACAAGATATGGTGCTGATGCCATACCAAACGTTACTGTTTTAAGTTCAAATGAAGTTAAGGGTTTGTTGAGGTTTTCTCGCCAAACGATTTTCTGAAATTTTCTTTCATTCGGGTGAACCCAGATTTGTCGATACATTTAAGTAATATCTGCTGTAAATACAAACTGATGCGTCCGAAATCGCGTAATAATTGAAAAATGATAATCTTGCATGGTTGGACCAACAAGCTGTAACTAGTTGGTCGATAAACCAACATCAAGTTTGCATGAACCATCGAAAACTACGCGCAGTTTGGTAGTTTCACTAGATTCTTTTGTAACAGCGTGATGGGAAAGAAAAAATAAATTATCAATTGAATGTGATTCATTAATATGATTTTGACTTATAATCGTCAATTCAATCAGTATACATAATTTTTAAATTTGGGTCATTTTGAATTTTTGTTCGAGACGAATGAATCTTGATTTAGCAATTTGATATGAATCTTCCATATCGTGAATGTTTGATTTCATTGAAATTTTTACGATAAATTTACCATGAATGTTGCCAGTGGTTGTTTCTTTAAAATATAATTTTAAATTCATTGACTTTCCAAAATGTTTGTAAATCTTCGTGTAAACTTCAAATGATCCTGGGCGGTAGACTTAATGTTTCCAGAAACAACCCAACCGAATTTAGTTTTTTGCAAAATTGTACCGTTTGTGTTTTTAATTTGCCCTACACACAATATATTCCAAAAAGGCGCCGCCTTTGACTGATTAAAATAAGGATCAGCTAATTTAATATTTTGGGGAATTTGAAAGTTATTTAAATTAATATTAACGTTAGGAAGCGCGTTACTTATAGTGGGTAAAACAAAACAATTTATTTCAGCTTGACGATATTGTTATTTCTGTTTGTTGTTTCAAATTGGAAGCACCTTGATTAATTCCCGTAACAATTATATTTGTCGATAACAATTTGAGGCCCAATGCCTTGCAACCACGATTGGTTATATAATTTGATTGAGATCCCGAGTCTAATAAACATCGTAAAGTTTGTAAACGTCCATGACTATCAGTAAAATTCACTAACACACAACTTTATGTGTAGTAAAGTGTGATGCTTTCTGTTGCAGATTCTACACATAGTTGAATGACAATCTGATACGAAACGACCCTTTCGTAAACAATTAATACATAACATTAGCTCTTTAACTTTTTCAATTCTATGCGAAGGATTTAATTTAATAAAATCATCACATTTTTGAAGTAGACGTGATTGTTTACAATTACAACATATAGTTTTATTACTAACAGCCGCATAAGTTTTTGTGGATTTCTTAAATTCGATTTTATGTGAACATGATGGCGTAGACCGATTTTCAATGGCTTCAAGTATACTGTCGCATTTGTTTAAACATTTAATAAAATCACCGTAAGTGGGTAGCGTTTCATTGGAGTTTCCGAAATTATTTAGATTTAATTGTCATTCGTTTCACGTTTTAGAATCTAATTTTTGTAAAATAATTGGTAAAATGATTGAATCCCAGTGATCTACGTTTTGTCCTAGCGATTTAAGACATTGCATATGATTTTCTAAATTATCTATTAATTGTCTTAATTTAATGTGCGATTCTTTGTGAATAGAATTTAAATTGAATATTGCGTTAACGTGACTATCTATAATTTTTCGTTTATTATTGTATTTGCGGCATAAAGATTCCCAAGCGATAACGTAATTCGTATCGGTCGTTTCTAATCATATTTGCAGGTTCGCCTTTTAAACTAGCTCTAAGGTAACATAATTTCTGAGAGTCGGATAAATCAAAATTATTATGAATCATAGATACAAAACTATCAGAAAATTGTCACCACAACACAAAAGTTCCATCGAAAGATGGCAAATCTATTCGCGGTAATCTAATGTTCGTCATTTTCGCGTGGACCTGAGAAGCATCTGTCTCAGTACCGTTTAATGATTCTGAATGAGTTATTTGTTTTTTTTTCTTTAAAATATGGGAAGCTTTAACTATTAAGTTAAAGTACAAATTGTGAAACTGTTCGCGTTCTTTTAGCGTTCTTCGTTATCCACGTCGTATAATTCGATTTCGCATTGATCGGTTTCAAAGCTATCTAACAGCGATTGGAGTTATCGAACCTTTGTTGTAAATTTTTAATATTAGCGTCGTTTAAGGTTTCAATATTTAAGGATTCTAAACAACTATTAAACAAGGTTAATCGAGTTTTTTATCCGCCTCTTTTAACACTTAGTTTTTTAAGATTTTCTTGGCTAGATTTGTTGCTCGGCATTTTGGTATTTTGATAAATATAAGATACAAAATATCGGGTGAAGAGATAGATATTGAGGAATTAAATGGTTTAATAAAAGGACTGACTTACTTGGTTTCTGTGTGAATTCGCTACGTTTTCGGACATGTGGATTGTTGTATCGTTGCCGCTTCAAAATGTATTCAAATATATCCAGACATCTTGCACTCTGTGGTAGTTGAACATCGTAAATTTTATGGTTTTGTTATTTTACAATAGCCGCTGCTTTAATAATAAAATTGTGATAGTTGTAATATCCATAATGAGAATGTATTGTTTTAATTAATAATCCGTGCTCGTAAGGACCATGTTTAATACCGTGTCGGTATACATTTTTTGTTTAGTAAAACACTCAATTTTTCATTATTAATATTTATTGTGAATAATGCCAACGAAAATAATACTTATTCTGAAAAGCACGCTAATATTTTTAGCGAATGCGCAGAACTGATAATAAGAACAACTTGTTCTTAAACATGTACAGTGTTATATACATTATAGTTAGACAATGAGATAGCTTTATATGGAAACAGATTTTTTATTCATGTTAAATGGCGACAGTGAAAATAAGGTAATAATTAAATGCAAAACCTCAAACCGTTTTTGGTCATTAAAAGATTGCAAACGATGGCGGTACTTACACACGCTATTAGTTTCGACATACGTACAAAGCATTGTTTTACCAGTTAACTTGCTTTGATTCTTAAAACTCTGAGTTTGTCAGCCATGTCAGCTGTCAACCAAACTCGAAAAACACTTTAACTGGCTGATTCAACGCGTGCGCTTATAGGGTAGGATTCCCTGAATAGTACCGACTTAAATATTTCTGCACCGTGATGTTTGCGGAAATTTTTCATCGGTGCGGGCAATATAGAAGTAATATATATATTGTAAATACGTACTACTTGTTATCAGCTGTTAGTAATTGCGTTTATTGTTCTCTAAAAAGCTTTCTTTTTAAAACATTCTTTTGAAAAGTATCTAATTTTGAACACGCTTGTTTGGTAAATTGCATATAGTAATTTGAAGTCCACAATAGTTTCATTTTTGGCACAAAAATTAATTCTCATCCATAAGTATTTTTTTTATCACTTTAACGTACGAATGCACTAAGATGATCGATGATAAAAAACAGCATTGCTGCAGAGATCGGTCACTAAACTGACTATTATTTTTGCAAACTTAGAGTTTTAAGAATAATTCGTACACTTTAATTTCTGTTTATAAACAAAATATAGAATAAATAAAATCCTGCAAACGTTTCTATAAAATTATAATCGGTTGAGTGGTTTGTTTTATTTACTTTATTTAATTTTCTTTTCAAGCCGGAAGCCAACGAAGATGTGTTAATTTAATTTTTTTTTAAATTTCTATACTACTCAAAAGGCACATCAAATATAAATATACAAACTTATTAGCACTTTCGATGTATCTTTAGCAATAAATACAGGGCGATGTTCAAAGATTTGGACTTCAGAACCAAATTAATGATTTAAATTTTGGTATAAATTACTATTACAGCGATTGCCGCTTATCGAAATCACAGATAATGTTTTGCATGTTTATCTTATTTTTGCAGTGTTGTTTATTTATATAAATAATTTGACTGATTTACGAAACGGTACGTTATTTCAACATCTGTAAATACGTTATCTTTGAGAATTAACTTGGAAAGCACATGCCTTCTTAGAATAATAAATTAAATTAACTACGTCATATGTGATGACGTTATTTTGTATTTATTTTTAGTGTCAGCATATTTCTGAGAAGAATTGTGTAGTTCTTAGAACATTGAATAAAGCATCATAACGTTGTTTTTGATTTCGTTTTATTAAAAGCGGCGTTTAATTCACGCGGGTTAAAAGATAGCGCCACAATATAATTTTAAACCAATTTTCTATACAAGCTTACTGCATTTACATACGAAATTTAAGAAATCTGATCAAAGAATATGATTCTCTACATGTTACTTCAGGGAACCTCCTATTCTGGAATCATAAATCTAATTAACACAGAAATAAATTGAAGTCAAATTTGAGTATTTTTGAAATTTTTTGAACAAACTTGGAAAATTTTGAGATATACATAACTAGAAGCAATCCTTAAAAAGCCTATATTTCGATTAATAGTACGAAATCGTAAATAATAACTGAAATTCGTTGTATAGAAGATTAGCTACTTAATTTTAGGTTATATCACTAAAATGTTTCTAGCAACAAAGTGTAGCCATTTATTAAAAGAGGGCGCTAACAACTTTGAGCTATTTATGAAATAGTGTAGACCAAATGCGTTATTTGATGATTCTTGCGCAGATCTCAAAATTCGTACGTGCAAGTGCGATAGATAGAGATTTTATGCGATGAAACGATTTATAGATCGAACTAAAAACGTCGACCAATATTCGCCATTTTAATTGTTTTGATTGCTTCTTTCCGTTTACTTATTTGTTCTTATTATCGTTTCTCAAGTCTATTTATAAAACTACAACCAGTTTTTTTTCAAAACTCCGCTGCTGTATTATTGAGTTACAAGTAAGTAAAATATTTCTTGTTACCGATTTTGTTACGATGCAAGTTTGATTACAGCATGTCTGATGAACGCGAAATTAGTGCTGCTACATCTTCGGCTACGAAAAGAGGCACATATCCTAAAGAATCCAGGACAATAGTATGGAATGTTTATTCGTATTTTAAAGAAAGAAACGAGAAAGGTAATTGTTAGGTTATGTATTACATACATTCAATAATTTACTTTTATTTTGTAAACGCAATCTCATTGATACGGTTGTTCAAGCAACAGGAGTTTCACGAGCTACTGTAGTACGTATTGTGCAAGAAGGCAAGTTAATTGAAACTGGCGAACAAACTACATTTAAATCACCGAGAAAAGAATTTCATAAGACATCTCCTAAATCAACCGTAGACACTTGTGCTGAACAAATTATACGAAGAATTGTTTACAATTTCCATCTTACTGATGAACGCTTACTTTGAAGGCTATTTACGAGAAAATCAAGGATGATGATACCATTGGCTTTTCTGGCAAAGAAACTTCATTAAGAGAAATCTTAAAAAAACTAGGATTCAGGTATAATAATTTATTTCTTTAATTTACTCGATGTTCTACTTTTACTGAAATAAATAATTTGATTATGTTTTGTAAAAAAAGTCGTAATTCTTGAACTTGAATTGAAGGTTAAATATATATTTCTTTTAGATGGCAAAAAACCACTGATAATCGTCCTATGTTGATGGAACGTCATGATGTGCGAAATTTACGAGTATCATACATACGAGCAATAACTAAGTATCGTAAAGAAGGACGTCCCATCATTTATACCGATGAAACTTACATTCACGCTTACCATACAACTTCTTACCAATGGACTGATAAATCAAATCAAGGACTGAAATGCCCAATATCTAAGGGTAAACGGTTAATTATCGTACATGCTGGTGGTAATGATGGTTTTGTCAATAATGCACTATTGATATTTAAATCTGGTCAGAAAAGTGGAAACTACCATGACGAAATGAATTTTAACAATTATAATCGTTCGTTGGAACATCAATTAATTGCCAATTTTTCCAAAAATTCTGTAGTGGTTATGGATAATGCCAGTTACCATAATGTTTTGGCAATTAAAACTCCCAATTTTAATAATCGAAAACCAGACATGAAATTGTGGTTAAATGAACGTAGTATTACGTACGAAGAAAAATCTACAAAAGCAGAACTGTATAATTTAATACTGATAAATAAGCCGATCAATAAGCAATACACGGTTGTTAAACATGGACATACTGTATGTCGGTTACCACCTTATCACCCAGAATTAAACCCTATAGAAAAAATTTGGGGTATTATTAAGAATTGGGTTGGAACTAGAAACGTCACGTTTAAGTTAAATGAGGTGGAGTCTTTGGTAAAAGAAAAAATTGCAAGTGTAGGTGCACAGGAATGGTCACAAGTATGTCGGCACGTCCAAGAAATTGAAGAAGGGTATATACAAAAAGAACATATAATAGACACTTATTGTGAATCGTTAACCTTTAACGTCAACGACTCATCAGATGAAGACTCATGTGGCTGGTCTGATGAGGATGAGGAAAAGCAAGATTGATGTCGTTTTCATCTTTACTGGGCATTTCACAAGTCATTACCGGAATAAACGAGGACCAATATTTGATCGATTTAAATAAATAAATGTAAAATTATGTGATGTATTTGCTTTAAAATGTTTTACTTATTTTATTATTATAAGTATATAAATGATATGTTATAAAAATTTTAAATTTGGTTGAAATATATTTAACTGCATTATTATTTTTTTATGGTGAATGAATGAAGTCTTGAAGTATGTGCTTTTTGCTTATTTTTTCAAAATTAAAAAAAACGTTCTTGCATGATAAAACTTTCAAATTTATTCTTTCTTTTCATTTGGTATAATCACACAAGTGAGTCCTTTTTAACATCAATCAACCAATTAATGAGTTCGTAGTAACTGCATTCATTCGTTCAAAATTTTATTAAGATGACTAGCTTTTCATTGTTTCTTTTTTAAGTTTAGGTTTCATTTAAAAAAAAGTACTGCTTTCTACATTCTCTAATATGTATAGGTTTTTTTATAACTTAAAAGTTGATTCAAGCATTAAGTACTTTGTCCACAATGTGTCAATGCAGCTAGTTCACTTGGTAAATGCAAAAAGTAAGTTCGGAGCTTCTGTTCATATTTTTCACTTATTTGGACTTAATTTTAGTCGGTGTTACTTTAATATAAATAACAACGAAGTAATAACACAAGTACAAATTTAATTCTATTTATTTTAGTTACCTTGTATAAATTAAAGCATACACGCACCATGTATAAAAGTCAAAAATAAAAGTAGTCTAACTTTTTCAGAGTGGATTGTAGCAAATCAGCTGATCGTTCTCGCGCAGCTTGGGATCAAACAATAACGCGATCACTCTATTAAATATATGAAGCTACTCTAAAATAGTTGCAAAACCTTCCGTATAGAGGGTTCTAATTTCGATTTTAAAGGATTTACAAAGGTAAAAAAGGTTCAAATATTTCACGACAGATTCTTTGTTTTCATAAGACAGTCAGTGATATCAGTAATATTCAAATTTCTACTATAATAAAATGATAAACCTTTGCTTTATTCAAAATAAAAGTTTGTATCTGTTCGAAGTATTGAAATTGAAACTCAGCTGATAAGAAACTCGTATATAAATGACAATATTTTTTATATTGACCGGTTAAGTTACCAAAGAAAATATTTGACTTAAGTGTTAATTGACCAAATTGACCGGTTATTGTCAATGGTCAATTATATAGTTACTATAACTAATTTGAATTCAAGAAAATTCATATTTAAATTTGTAAACTAAAGCTGAAACATAGTATTGTGCTTTCTTCAAAATAAAAGTTGACCGGTTATTGTCAATGGTCAAATAATTAGTTGCCATAACTAATTTGAACTAAAAATATTTGTGAACTAAAATTGAAAGATAGTAATTTGCTTTATTCAAAATAAATGTTTGTATCTGGAAGCGAACATTTGCTTATCTGTTTGATGTACTGAAATTGAAACTCCGCTGATAAGAAACTCATATATTTAATCCACGTGTAGTTGATATATGCCTGTCATTGTAAGAAACCAAACCAATGAAAAATGTTTTTATACATAAATCATAAGCGAAAGTTTTAAGCGACCTCTATATTTTAGTGGAAACAGTTAGCTGAAAAAAAAACCTTTTAAAAAGGTTTCTGCAAATGCCCATTGGTGGCATCTAACCATGCATAAGTGCTTAAAATATTCACCATGTATGCATTACAGCGCCATCACTAAGCTTTCTTTGGTATTTCTTTATAAACGCCCCTTTTAACGGTGTCAACAAACTGTTTAATGCTACAGATCCGTTGGCTCAAAATGCTACTTTTTTTAAACGTTTTATAAAAATGTTTTTGCTTGTACCTATATACGCTTTGATCTCACCTTCTAAATTAACAACCTGTTAATCACATACAAGCTGTATTTATTTACTGCTTTCTAACAAACAAGCATTTTTTTCTGAATTTCTGATATTGTTATCATTCGGTTATTATCAAAAATGTCGGCCAGAAAAAATACCAGCATTGCCTACAATATACTAGATCTCAGATGTGTTTTTATTATGTCACTAAACAGAAACATGTAGAATATTTCTGTTTATTGACATAAAAGGACCATCCTGAATAGAAATTTTGTAAATTTGGTGTTTATTTTATTGTTTTGATCGCTTGGATACTATAAAAAATTATATACAAATTAGAAACTGTACGTTCAACTATAAAATTGTTTTCTATTAGGGGAATGATTATGTTTCTTAAAATACCAGTTGTTTACGTATACCTAATTTCATAACATAAGTGTTATCGTGCATAAATATAATTTTCTTTCAAGGTTATTTACATGTAATAAAAAGAACGTATGTCTTTTTCAGCGTTTGCATCCAAATTAATGTTTCTAATTTTAGCGCAGTCATTGTCTAACTGTAATGTATATAAACAAGGGTAATGCAGTAAAAATCATCAAATAAAATATAGATACGTACATTCAATTTACAGCGCTCCCTTCGAGAAGTAGTTGAACTTTTATACAGCTTTACTTCTACAAATTTATTGTGGTCTAAAAAAGATGATTTAAAATCACATTTGATGTCACCAGTGGCGCCATCTCGAGAAATTCGTGCTGTGGAGCCCCCCCCCCCTTAACTCTATTTTTTCGCTCTACACTTCTACAGCTTAGTCTTGATTTCGGTGAGGCGAGAAAAAATATTCTAGTTACGGTATTAGCTCCGCTAGTGCTTTTGTCATAAACACTGCAAAAACGGTGCACGATAAAGGAATGTTGCATATAAACATTTTTATAGAGGACAAAATTTACTATAAAAAAGTCCGCGGAAGGGTACAATTACCTCCAATAGTTTATAAGATACAAGTGTGCAAAGTTGCACAAAAATGTTTCGCATTACATTAAAATTCTGTAGCTCTTAAGTTATTAGATATAATTATACCCTCCCGCGGACTTTTTTGTAGCAAATTTTGTGCTTTATAAATATGTTCATGTGCAATTTTCAACTATATTGTACCGTTTTTGCAGCGTACAAGACGGAAGCTCCCGCGGATCTAATTCTGCACTTACTATCATTATTTTTTGGTATTGCTGAGTGAAATTAAGACTTATTATATATTTAAAACATAAAACGATTCATAAGGAATATCTTGTTTAATAATAATAAACACTGCATCCGAAAAATACAAAAACTGGAGTGAAATTGAGCACCACCGCAAGTTCCAGATTTGTTTCATCTGAGTTTTAACGTTTCGTTACACGAACCTTCGAATCAAGCTCCCTATAAGTGTTTTCAACACTAAAACATGTTATTAATTTTTAAATAAAATTAATTTCGTAACCTTTTGTCTCATATAATGTTTTGCAACATGAAAAAGACGCACATTAAAGTATAAATCCACTGTCAACTTGCACAACCAAAGCCTGTTAATGTTATTATAAAAAAGTAACCATTTGGTATTTTCTAATTATTTTTAAGACACGCACACGTAAACATTAACGCACATTTGGCTGGGGGTACATTTTTGTTGTTATCCTTGCATTGCCTTGCCATGTCAAAGTATACTCCTCCGTGAAATCTGTCTTTATCATAATGAAACTTCAAATGCATCTTTGGTTAATATGATACGTGCAGAATTTTCTTTTCAAGTTAAATGTTGCTAGGACATTGCTGGATTAACCACAAATGCTAGAATAAAAATTTGTTTAATATTTTTAACCTTCTTTGAATGCTAAAAAATATTAAGTTGAGTACATATTGGTGATGTCGCAGCTAACGATGAACCTGTTTCCTGCAGTCGATTAGGGTATGGAACCGGTAGTGATGGTAGTTTCTGTTGCCAAGTCTTTAAATTTTAAATGCTGAGAACATAAAACCACAGATATTGATACTTGGTCTGTATCATCCAATTTAATGTTTTTTTGCAACACTGAAAAAATGTTATATACATATAGTGCTCTACGAAACTACAGCATAAATAACTTACAGATACAAAGATATGTTTCGTTCTGAATCTTGTTTAACTCCACAAACGTAACACAATTTTACATTTCTTCAATTCTGCAAATACAAAATACAAACGCAAAACAAGATGTCAGCCATGTCAGCTGCCAACCAAACTCGAAAAACACTTTCACTGGCTGATTTAACGCGTGTGCTTATCGGGTAGGATTCCCTGAAGAGTACCGACTTATATGTTTCTGCACCGTGATGTTTGCGAAAATTTTTCATCGGTGCGGGCAATATATATATATATATATATATATATATATATATTTATCCTTACATCAATCGGACGTCTAGTTATTATGTGAATTACATTCACTGTTGCGTCCACCGTCTTATGGCGTCCGTATATGGACGCCGCAATACCGTTTTGTGTACTGGCGTGTTGGAATCATTGCGAATTCTTCCCAAAACAAATTTCATGGGGACGCCATTTTGATAGTGAAGTTGAATTTCTTAAAATAATTAAGTACCGTTAAATAACTAATGAGGGGCGCTGCAAATTTATTATATATACACATTGTATATGGATTATATTATCTCTTCCGCGTATGCAACGTCCACTAGTATAATAAGTTTTTACGTTCCCGTTGTTGTGGAGTCTGATAAATTTGGCAATGCTGCATTAAGAATCAATGATTAACTGCAAGCGCATTTTTGTCGAATATCGCGTCTACACCGTATGAACTGCTTTTTTAATATGTTTTGTTCTTTTTTATACGAAGCAAATCATCAAAATAAAACAAAACTTATTGAATCTAGATCATTTATTTTCTAATAGATTCCTTTATTCCCAACTTATGCATATTTCAAGTCTTAATTAAAAATTTCCATTTACTTGCTAAGATACACCATTGTGTAAATCACTAACATTTTATATCTGGTTTGATTTCTGCAGGCGTTTTTTCCGAATTTCCATTCAAGACTTCATGAGTTTAATTAAGCAATTCGTAGCAAACATTATTTTTTAAAACAAACTTCATTTTATCTGCAGCTGATGCTGATAAAGATCTAAGTGCCGAATAAAGTTCATTGCAAAAGTCTTCCATAATACGAAAATTTTCAGTCAATTTGACTAAAATTTGTTTATTAGTGTATTTCTCCAAAAAAAAGTTTAAACTTCGGTATTTCTAATTTATCCCATGGAATATTTGCTGCCACTAAAGCTTTACATAAATTTTTGTTATACGATTTTTAGGTAGAAATGTTTTAAAAATTCCAATTCGGCAATAACACTTAACTTTGGGGTTTTGATTTTTTTAAGTTACTTCTGTGCATAGCCGATTTTACATGCTGCTCCAATAAAAACTTTCTAGTTGCAGATACTTGTTTGTTACAAATATTACAAAAAAACCACTTTACCATTAGTTGTATAACACTCCCTCACACTAGTTTTCGGTGTTATTTAGTTATAACCCGCGTCAAATAATAAACTGAAAATACCTTTACAAACAAAATTATTTGCAATTGTTTGGGGGAAGAAGAAGGTAAATGAGTCAATTCATTAAACGTAATTAGTCAGGTATCTAACGCATAACAGATATTTTAAAACAAAAAGTGATTAAGCAAATTTATGCTTCTGAATCCTTAATCCTTAGACCTATCGAACAATAATGCTTACAGGAGTTTTGTTTCAAGGTATTTTTATTTTTATTTACTTTTAATAACAATGTAATTACAAGTTTTAACTTGTACAATTGAATGACAAAAATATTAGTGGCAGATTGATCGTACAAAAGTAATCCGTTCTAAAAATTCCTGAATTGAATGAAAAGATAAAAATCACAAAAATATCTTAAGCCAGTTTTTGGAATGATTTAAAATACGAATCCCATATGATAATTTTAACAAAGATATGACGTTATGAAATAAATATAACATTTTTATATAAAATTCACTTTCTACCTAAATATGAAAGGAATCCCAAAATATGACGAAATATGCATTTTTATAAATCTTCATATAACTCCGAACTCTAGTAATATTATCTAGAATATTATTCTAAGTAGTTTTTTATCTTACGTTTATTAACAAAATACATTAAACGTTTTTTTCTAAATTTGCTATTTAAAGCAGAGTGGCTTTAAAAAACCAAAAAGTTCAACACATGCAATTGTTTGATTTGACAAAATGTTTGTTAATTGGTAAAGACCTTAACAGTAATTAACTTTAACAAATATTTGCTAATCAATTTATTGTTACGCAGTATAGTAATATCAAATCTTGAGATAAATTTTAATCTAACACTTCTTTGTATCAACTAAATTACGGAAAATTGTTTTATACAATGTCTACTTTCTTAACAATAATTCACTACGAAGCGTTGAATACAGTAATCAAAACGTTTTAATTGAATAGTAACACAGTAATGCAGTAGTGGTTTTTGGGTATCTCACATGGAGGATCATGAAGAATATGGTAACGACCATTAACTGATCCTTAGAAAGTGCATTTTTATTAATCTTAAAAAATACTATAATTAATTGGTACTTACATATTTTTTCTAGAATTAAAAATTTAATTTTAATCCTACACTTAAAGTCATGTAGATTTTTGATAGAAATTCAATATGCGAACTCTTTAATAAACATTTAAAAGTTTTGTTTATATACAGACACATATAAATATTATTAAGACTAAAATTTTTTTAAATTGTTTTGCGATTGTTGAGTTGAATACATTTCTTTAAATAGTTTTAAACTTCTATTTTTGGATTTTTATTATTTGCATTACAAGTTTGTTAAAGTTTAGGACATTTTCTATTTTTAGCATAGCCTAGCTTAATTCTGTTTTTAATTTTAAATGATTTATGACTGGAAAGACTTTTTTAATTAATTTTAAAATGTATTTTAGAAAATTTCTTTTGTACTCATCAAAGAAATTACTGCAAAATAATGGTGCCATTATGAAATGACCACAAAAATAAATCGTTCGATAATTTCAAAAATTATTTTGTCGCACACTTTCAAAGATATACGACCGACGTTTAGAATCGACAACTCTGGATTTTTAACACTAGCAATAGAAGATGTATTAGGTATTTGGGAAAACAAACTGTCAGCAATGTAATTTTTTATTTTTTTAAGACACTACGTTGTATTTAATAGTTATAACATTAGTAGAATCTTTTTTAAGTTGATTAAACACAATTTCACTGATAAGCATTAGTAGATGAAAGAAATTTAACCAGTATAAAAAATCTTCGTTGCGTAAGAAATATTTTAATGCAATTGATTGATTCAGAGTTTTATAATCTTCCTCAATATCAATATATTTTCTAATCACGCTAGGATGTCAGTCTGATATAAATATACATTCCTGATACAATGATTGTTTCACTTAGTCGGTGCAACTCTAAGCAAACGAACGATTAATACTATATTTCCTAGAATGCTTGCTGATAAAATCTTTTTAGTTGCCAAAAAAGATATATTAATATGTACGTTTGATGCACGTTATTTAAAATGTCACCCAGAAAAACATTTTATTAATGTGTGTTCAAGAAAAATGCGTGAGTTGTCGAAAAACTAAATTCATTTCTCCAAAATCAGTACAAACGGTTACACTAAAACTTAAAGAAGAATTAATGAGAACATTAGTTGTATTGAAGTAATTATTAAAGATTTTGTAGTCAAACTAAACTGACTCTATAGTTATATAAAAATATGTTACTATTGCGAATGATAATTTTGTTAATTTTTTTTATATTACAAAAAAGTCAATGTTTGTTAATTAATCAACTTATCTTCGCTCCGCACTTGATTTCAAACGACGTAAAAATATGATGATAAAGATGTTTTAATTAAGCGATTACAGGTCATATGATACATACGTTGTATGACTCACACAAATGCGGCAACAGTGCGGACGTGCTATGTACAACAATGTAAAAGTAAATATACAACATGGACGGCAGAAAGCGGAAATAATTAACTGTGTATATTAAGGACTTCATAATAACGAAATGCTAAAAGGACGTCATATACATGTTATAATGGAAACTGTTATTCAAATGGAAATCAAGTTAACAAAGGTTATGCAGCACATGCATCGACAAAGGTCGTAAAACCGATTATGTAATAATTGAATATATGTAGTTCTGTTTCGTGGACGCAATGTTACAGGTCTGATAAAAGGACGCCACAATAATAGAAAGATGTATATATATATATATATATATATATATATATATATATTATATAAATTATGTTTTCACGAGTAAAATAATTATAATAAAACACGAGAAGAAATCCGAAAATCTGTTTTAATTTATAATATATTATATATTGTAAATACGTACTACTTGTTATCAGCTGTTAGTAATTGCGTTTATTGTTCCCTGAAAAGCTTTCTTTTTAAAACATTCTTTTGAGAAGTATCTAATTTTGAACACGCTTGCTTGTTCGGTAAATTGCATATAATTTGAAGTCCACAATAGTTTCATTTTTGGCACAAAAATTAAATCTCATCCATAAGTGTTTTTTTTTATCACTTCAACGTACGAACGCACTAAAGATGATCGATGATAAAAAACAGCATTGCTACAGAGATCGGTTACTAAACCGACTATTATTAAAAACGAAACATTGACTTTTGGTAAAATCGATGTTTACTGTTATTCATTACCGATGTCAAAACAGCGATTTTGGTTTCTCAACCTAGCTACTAAGCTATTGCTGAACATCGATCATCCTTATGCCAAACTACTTTGTTTGGCAAAGATTATTTTAAGCTGGCACCCGGATTTGTTATAATTTTATTAACAATTCAAAATTGAGCACAGTAAAAAATAATAACGGCACAATTGAGCACAAAAAAGGACAATTAAAGAATCAACAAAATGTACAAAATGAAAAAAACTGGGGGCTAGCGTTTAACTTAGCCCCCGGATTTATTTAATTTTTTTTATTAATTTAGAGTTAAACAGAATTAAAAACATTATTAGCACAATTTAGCTTAAATAAATAATTTATTACACTGGAATATTATGTATTTATAGAAAATGAAAGTGGGGAGCTAACTTAACCGAGCTAAATAAATTGCTTATTTGTAAGATTCAAATCTGTATTAATAACTGAATTTAATAAATTGTTTTTTTTTTAATTAGAATGCAAATCTGTTTTTACATAACATATTATGTTACACCTCTTACCTGTTCTGTCTAAAATACTCATACAGTTTTTTAAGTATCTCGACAAAACAATTAATTTTAGACCTTCACAAGGAGGTGTATTTTACGGCAGTGTCTTATATCTGTTTAGAAATAATACATAGAACAAACATTACTAAAACTAATTATGCTTCTATTTACGTAAATTTTGACAACTCGTTCCGTAAGTGGTTGAAAATAGACTGAGGTTGCCTCAACAGTGTTGGTTGTAAAATAAATAAAGAAGCTTAAAAAATTATACAATTGAGGTTTGCAAATTGATTATTCAAATCATAATAGCATTTAAAGAAAAGTTGATAACAGTCTGCAGAAAAAATATGAAGTTCAAAAATGAAATTAGATTGCCATTTTATAATTGACTATTAAAAATCATCAATCAATATGTGTTTAAGTTTAATGTGCAAATGTGGCAACTAATACTTTATGTTCATTTAATAATGAACAGTAATTGAAATCAAAGATAATATAAGTGTAGCAACTGTATTTACATTTTGTCACGTTTTGTTTTTAGGTTTGCATATTACTGTTACTGATAACAAATTGACAGTATAATGTCTTTGAGTACAATTTTTTAAATTAGGTTTAGTGACATCTAATGTTGCGTAGCATTATTTAAAAATTGTATATATCGGGGTTTAATGCTGCTAAACTTTTAAATTTGAAACGGGCAGTGCCATCTTATCGGACAAATCCACTTTGTACCTATCTCGTCTGACTATAATATATTTAGACAATGGTAATACCCTTGTTTATATACATTATAGTTAGACAATGACTGCGCTAAAATTAGAAACATTAATTTGGATGCAAACGCTGAAAAAGACATACGTTCTTTTTATTACATGTAAATAACCTTGAAAGAAAATTATATTTATGCACGATAACACTTATGTTATGAAATTAGGTCTACGTAAACAACTGGTATTTTAAGAAACATAATCATTCCCCTAATAGAAAACAATTTTATAGTTGAACGTACAGTTTCTAATTTGTATATAATTTTTAATAGTATCCGAGCGATCAAAACAATAAAATAAACACCAAATTTACAAAATTTCTATTCAGGATGGTCTTTTTATGTCACTAAACAGAAACATGTAGAATATTTATTAATATTAATACAAAACAATGTTACCATATAAGACGTAGTTAATTTAATTTGTTATTCTAAGAAGGCACGCGCTTTCCAAGTTAATTCACGAAGATAACGTATGCACAGGTGTTAAAATAATGTACCGTTTCGTAAATCAGTCAAATTATTTTAATAAATAAATTACACTGCAAAAATAATTAGAGTACAATGATAAAATTTCCGATGATAAATGATAAATGATATGATGATGATGATAAACAATGATAAAAAAGTCCGAATCTTTAAAGCATCGCCCTGAATTTATTACTAAAGATACATCTAAAGTGCTAATAAGCTTGTATATTTATATTTTATGTGCTTTTTGAGTAGTATAAAAATTTTAAAAAAATTAAATTAGCACATTTTCGTTGGCTGCCGGATTGAAAAGAAAATTAAACAAAGTAAATGAAACAAACCACTCAACCGATTATAATTTTATAGAAACGTTTGCAGGATTTTATTCATTCTATATTTTGTTTGTTAACAGAGATTAAAGTGTACGAATTATTTTTGCAAACTCAGAGTTTTCAGAATCAAAGCAAGTTAACTGGTAAAACATTGTTTTGCGCGTATGACGAAACTAATAGCGTGTGTAAGTAGCTTACTTGTGCCACCTTTTAATAACCAAAAACAGTTTGAGGCTTTGCATTTAATTATTACCTTGTTTTCACTATCGCCATCTAACGTGACTAAAAAATCTGTTTCCATATAAAGCTATCTCATTGTCTAACTATAATGTATATAAACAAGGGTATTACTAGGTATTATGTTTCATTTGTTTGTAGAAGTGTAGATATATGAGAAATAATTCGAATTTAAATTTATAGCCTACAAACTAGTAATGTCATTAAAATTCAAGTTCTGTATTGCCAAAATATAAATAAGTTTTGTAAAACATTGCAGCCTCTTCAAAAAACCGATCGCAATCACAATCGTGGATCATAAAAAATTGTCAAAATCATCGATTGCCTATAAAATAACTATCGTAAACATCGATTGCTTATAAAGTAACAATAGCGGTTGTGGAAAAAAAGCAATGCTCATTGCTCTTAGTCATAAAAATTAAAACAAACTAGCGCGAAATGACAGGAGCGACACACAGGTTCATTAGTAAGAATAGTAGAAAAGAAATATTTTCTGACTATTTTAAAAACGGATTACTTCTCTCATTTACAAAAAGTAATACGGTTTTACCTAAAAAATTTACTTTTACTTTAATGAAATGTATAAGATAATTTCTTTTTAGTACGTTTTTAGTACTGCCAATATCGTAGAACTTTCTTTTTAAAAGCCAGTCAGCATTAAAAATTCTTGTGAGCGTGTACTGTATTCTTGCATAATTTATAAACAATTTGCTAACGATAGAAGTAAGATTTAGGCAATAGAAACAAATTTTGATTTGTTGTGTCTTTAAACGTAGTGCGGTAATTATGGAATGAAAGTTTATGATACCAATAGTATGTTATACATTTCCAAATTTAAACATTTTGGCAGGGTGGCAAATTTCTTGAAAAAATTAGATACAAAGAAATTTTGTAAAACGTTTTACAAGAAAATTTAAAATTTGTGACTCAAGTGCCAATTATGGTGTCGAGCGATCAAAACAAAAAAAATTGCAAATTAACGTAGTTTTTATTTATTTTTTAATTTTATTTTCCTATATAACGGTCGTTGCCGATGGAGCGCCATCGAAACGGTCCTATAAGACAAAGTATGATGCTTCTTCTGGTGTGGCATGTATTGTTGGTGCCAACACTGGCAAATTATTATTTGTCGCCGTTAGGAACAAATATTGCCCTGTGTGGGAAAGGGTTAAACCAAGAAATATATATTACAGTGGGCGAACGCAAGTGTTACAAAAACTGATCAAGAACAGCTAGGGCAATGGAATCTGACATTATATTAAAGGGTTTCAAGCGTAGTGTAGAAATGCACGGCTTAAAGTACACTCAACCTGTTGAAGACGGGGATAGTAGTGTCTACAAAAAATTGTGTGCGAATAAACTATGGGAGAATGACATTTTAATTAAAAAAGTTGAATGCAAGGATCATCTTTCCAATTTTTGTACCAAATTTCGTGAAATATCGACACAAAAAATTAGTTCAAAAGGAAGTAGTGTAAGGCTCCAATTACGAAATCTATTTTTGGAGAATGATGAAGCCTAAATTGAAACAGTTTTGAAGCCTAAATTGAAACAGTTTTATCTAAACTACATGTTACCTTTGCTACTAGCATTAACACAAAATTAAAATGATTGGGTATCACGTGGATGTCTTTTTAACTACGTTTTTTTATTTTTTAAGTTATGAGTTTTTTAATGTATAATATATCTGTGTTATTTTTAGTAAAATGCCTTTTCAAATTTCTTCTTTTGTCAATCCGAATTTCTTGCTACTCCGGAGCAGTCTGAGTTTTATTAATTCGGGATAATAGAGGTTTTACTGTGTTGCATTTCATGCCTGTATTTCTGAATATACCGGTGTAGAATAAATTCTAGAACAAAAATATTTTACATAATATGTATATGTAAAACTAAACACTATTCAACGCAAATGTTGGCTGTCGTAATTATTTTAGACAAAAGTTGTGGAAAATAAAAAATTACAACTAATTTCATATTTATGTATTTGTACTGACTAATAATAGTAGTTTATTTAACGAGTTCCTGTGTAAATTGGACGCTTTTCTTCCCAAGAGGGCATTTTTTTTTATTTAAAAAGTCCTCGAGGGAAAAAAGCGTCCAATTTAGACAGGAACGAGTTGAATACAACATTTTATTGCTCGAACAGAGACTAGTAAGCTCACAAAGTCTCAAAATCTTTCAAAAATAATTTGTCGTTTATGTTGACAAGTGTGTCAAAACTGTCAAAGAAGGTTTACAATAGCAAAATATTAAAATTTATGACAGTTAAGAACAATAAAAATATGAATGTTGATAGGTACGTCTTTCCTGTAACGATATCAGTTTTATGCGTTCCGAGAAGACAGTATTGTGTTTGTGTAAAAACGATTTCTGCTCCGAGCACACAGCCTTAAGAATATTTGCTGTAATAAAAATCACTTGATAAAAAGCATTTAGCTTACTTACTGATAAAACTATCGAAGAAATGATAGTCGTGCGATAACGAACATTCTCAAGAGAATAATCGCAATTATTCCCACCACAAAACTTTTTTAATTTTTATGGCGCCACCTGGCTTTCAATAGTGTAACTTCTTTATTTGTAAAATATTGCAGCTTTTTACACATTTTATAATATTTTTTGTTGCGCTACCTGGCTCACAGTAGTATAACTTTTAAATTTTAATAACTTCACCGTTAAAGCAGCACCTACTAGAGTTTACACTTGAAAGTGTAAATATGGCTGACCCCGCTCTTAACCCTCTCCTTCAATTTTGTATGATAATTTAAACCAATGTATGAAGATACTAGTTTACACGATTCAAATTAGTAAAGGCGCAAAAATTCAAAAATTATGTAATATATCATCTCATAGGCATTAAAGCTGATTAAAGTACGTAGAAAAACGTATAATTTTCAATAAATATACATAATTAAAAATTTCTACTTATAACAAATAAATGCGGGTACAACTATAATTATGAATTTAGTTACACGATTTATTTTAAAAATGTATTAAATAACACTCGGAGGGAACAGCTAAAAATTAAAAACACCTATAAACGAGGAGTTTATAAAATTTTTGCATATTAAGAAATTTGACGAACTAAAATTATTACATATTTTATGGGAGTTTAAATAACATTCTGTATAAAAAAAAACATTTAAGATTTGTCAAATGAATAAAAATAATAGAAATTAAAAATGCATTAGTCAATTAGTTACTTATGTATTTAGACTTTTCCTAATATTTGTGTCCAAATTAACCAAACATTATTAAAAACAAAAAAAAGACATGAGTACATCATTTATTAGTTTGGCGTTTTAATTTTCTAATTTTTATTATTGCATTTTAGCGCCCCTGGGATGTATAAGTGTGTGTATGAATACAGGAGCTGGTCCGTCCAGTGTGATTAAGATTCAGTGATGGGCATTTAAACGTATAAAATAATTTTCTACACGTATACGTAGAAAATACGTATATACTGTATAATATGTAGACAATGTAGATAATGACGTAAATAATGTAGAATAAGCGCCATTTTTAAAAACTTCATTAGTGTGTATCGAGCTGATTCGACACTTAGTTTTAGTAATGACCAATCTTTTATTTATGTATTTATTATATTTTCCATTTTATAATTGTCGAATGGAAATAATTACGAGTACAAAAAATCGTTTATTAAAATACAGTGCACGTCGCTGAATAGAGTCTCGTTGGTACTTGGGATTTTGATAGCAATAACCGAATGATAACAATACCCAAAATTAAAAAAAAAACAAATAAAGGTTTATTGGTTAGAAAGCAGTAAATACATACAGCGAGTATCTGATTAAAAGGTTGTTAATTTAGAAGATGAAATAAATCAATAAAACCAGAAAATGTCAAAATAAAAACTTTTATAAAACGTTTAAGAAAATCAAAATTTTGAGCCAAATAAATCGAAAATTACTGACCTGTAACAATATAATGTTTAATTAACTGTTCGAAGAACTACCGTTGCTTCTCAGTAATTTGCTGACACTAAAAATAAATACAAAATAACGTTATCACATAAGATGTAAGTAGAAAGGGCCCACTATCTCCTCCACTTTTGACGTCATTACTGACCTCGGAAGGAACGTGGGCGACTTTTGGGAAAGTTTTTTTCTCTCTCTCAATGAAATTTTTCTTCTCTCTCTTACAGCGATTTATTTTTCTCTCTTACATATTTTCTCTCTCACATTGTTACATCATCGCATAATTGGTAATTTTGATTGCGTCGTGCGTTATCGCGTAACTGGTAATTTTTTATGCGTCATGAAGTAGCATGATTCCAGCGAGAAGTATTTTTATTTAAAAAAAGCTGAGAGTGTACTCGGACTCGAACCCGGGCTCCTCGATTACGAATCGGCGACTTTACCACTGCGCTACGAAAACTGTTAATAAAATAGCGGAATAATTTAGAGAAATGTGAAACTTCTAAATTACTCAAGCACTAAAAATAAAAGAGTATAGAAAACAATTTTTAAAATTTAGATTTTAATGTGCTAATAATTTAATAATAGTAATTTTGATTAAGAAGCAATGAAGTTGTAAAAACTGTAAACTAAACTAACTAAAAAAATTACTAAATTATTTAGCGCGTTTATCTTTCAAATTCAAGTTTTAATGTTTTGAAAAATTATGTTAGATAATAATAATTGTGATATACATATATCTATCAAAATTCTAAATAAAGCATAATCTTATATCGTCAACATTCATGTTTTAAAAGAAATTTTAATTATGGGAAAATAATACTAATAAATGAATTCAAATAAGTAAAACAGAAAAACAATGTACCTAGTATTTGTTTTAAATTTAAATTTCAATGTACAATAAACAATAATAAATAGCTTTATATTAAGAAGTAATGAAAAAACTGCAAAACAACAAAAATAATTTGCACGCCATTTTTTTCTCTTCATTAAAACTGTGCCTTAAGGAACATATGACAAAAAAATAGCCGCATTGGTCCAGCCGTTCTCCAGTTTTACGCTTAGCAACATTCATTCTTATTTATATAGATTTCTTCTGTCAAAAATAGTTGTTTCTATATCGACATTTCTAAGTTTCAAAATTTATGATTCAATAAGATTTTGCCTATGAGTCAATACGATAATTAATAAAAATTAATTTGAAGGTAGGGATTTTCAGAAATTTCTAATTGTATTTAGTATAGTTTGTGTCTTCTTCGTGTTAAAATGTGTACGAGTGAGCTCTTTAATATTAAATTAGAATTTATAAATTTAAAAACAAGTTAGTGGCATATATGTGGTAAGTGTACTTTCTTTAAGTAATTGTTTTGTTTTTTTCTTTTCTTTAAACAGAATCTTCGTTTATTGCTTAACAAATAGTTTTATTTTTAATTTTTATAACTATAAATTATATTCTTAAGTAGGTTTTTCAAAAACGTAGGTATTATTTAAAGTTTTACAAAATGATTTTTACTGTTAGCTACTAATTTGTAAATTTAAAAAAAATCTATTTTTCCTTGCTCTTGTAAATTATTATGATTAAAGTAACTAATATAAAATTTAAAAATTATTCCGCCTTTTTTAAAACATTTTTTACCAATTGTATAAAGTTGTTACGCCATTTTAAAACTATATTTTACTACACGGAGAGAAATATTATACTGAATTTAATCATTACGATTTCATATTCAAAGCATTTGCTTTTTTTCTAAAATTGATCCACGTTCAAATAACATTCAACGTAAATGTACTAAAATTTAAACTAAATCTCTTATTGCAATGCAATTACAGCGACAATCTAATAAAATAGAAGTTTAGTTCAAGCGTACATCGGCTTGACTCAAAACCAACAGCCTTTTGCATGATACATATCAATTCCGCATAACCTTTTTTTCCGTGTACCAACTGTTAAAAGTTGTTACGCCATTTCAAAATTATTTTTACTACCAACTGAAATATTTTAAAAACTATTTTGCCACCAGTTTTTAAATTTATTTAGCCATCTTAAAAGTATCTTTGTCGCTAACTTTTAATTTTTTTGTTTTACTTATTCAAATTAACTTTATATAGATTAGAATTATTGTTTATCTCTAATTCCTAATACTTGAGTTTTGGAAAATTAACGTACGACTTAATTCTGCTATTTTTTTTAGTTTACAGTTTAAAGAATTCTTAATCTAAAACTAGGGTAGAATTATTACACATTAAAACCTATTTTTATTATTTTAACTTAATTGTTGTTTATGTTAGTTTAAAAACACTTGAACTTAAATTTGTAATATTCATTCGCAATTTAATTTTGTTGATTTGTAGTTTTTTTTTTCATTTCTTCTGAATCTAAAACTATTATTGTTAAATTATTTGCACATTAAAATAATAATTTAAATAAGTACAACATTGTTTTTTGTTTTACTTATTTGAATTCATTTATGAGTATTATTTTAACTTAATTAAAAAAATTCGTTTTAATTCATGAATCGTTAACGACTTAAATGTATGTATTTAAAATATTGATAGATTTATATCATAATTATTATTTAACTTAGTTTGAACGCGCAAATTATTTTCGTTCTTTTTTAGTTTTTCCATTACTTCTTACTATAAAACTATTTATTATTATTTATTCTACATTAAAATCCAAACTTAAAATAAATACTAGGTACATTGTTTTTTCTGTTTTACTTATTTGAATTCATTTATTAATATTATTTTATCATAATTAAAATTTCTTTTAAAACATGAATGTTGACGATATGAAATTATGCTTTATTTAAAGTTTTGATAGATATATATTACAATTATGATTTAACATAATTTTTGAAAACATTAAAACTTCAATTTGAAAAATAAGCGCGCAAATTAATTTAGTTGTTTTACAGTTTTACAATTTCATTACTTCTTAGTCAAACGTACTATTACCAAATTATTTGCACATTAAAATCTAAATTTTGAAAACTGTTTTCTATACTCTTTTATTTTTAGTGCTTGAGTAATCTAGAAGTTTCACATTTCTCTAAAAAAATCTCGTTTTAATTCATGAATCGTTGACGACTTAAATTGTGCTGTATTTAAAATATTGATAGATTTGTATCATAGTTATTATTTAACTTTAGTTTGAACGTGCAAATTATTTTCGTTGTTTTGCAGTTTTTTCATTACTTCTTAATATAAAGCTATTTATTATTATTGTTTATTGTACATTGAAATTTAAATTTAAAATAAATACTAGGTACAGTTTTTTTTTGTTTTACTTATTTGAATTCATTTATTAGTATTATTTTCCCATAATTAAAAGTTCTTTTAAAACATGAATGTTGACGATATAAAATTATGCTTTATTTAGAATTTTGATAGATATATGTATATCACAATTATTATTATCTAACATAATTTTTCAAAACGATAAAACTTGAATTTGAAAGATAAACGCGTTAATTAATTTAGTAATTTTTTAGTTAGTTTAGTTTACAGTTTTTACAACTTCATGGCTTCTTAATCAAAATTACTATTATTAAATTATTTGCACATTAAAATCTATATTTTAAAAATTGTTTTCTATACTCTTTTATTTTTAGTGATTGAGTAATTTAGAAGCTTCACATTTCTCTAAATTATTCCGCTATTTTAGTATTACTTTTTATAAAATAATTCTTAAATTTTAAAATTCACCATCTTATTTACAATTGACGGTTTAAACTTAACAATGGTATTGGTGTAGTGGTAGAATAGTTGCTTCGTAATCAAAGAAGCCCGGGTTCGAATCCAAGTACACTAACAGCTTTTTTTAAATAAAAATATTTTCTCTCTCGCTCAAATCATAAGACTTGATGACGCATAACAATTACCAGTTATGCGATGACGTAACAATGTGTGAGAGAGAGAGAGAAAAATTCACTGTCAGAGAGAGAAAAAAAAAATCGCTGTAAGAGAGAGAGAAAAAATTTCATTGTGAGAGAGAGAAAAAAAACAACACGTTTCTTCCGAGGTCAAAAGGTGAGTAAATCGGAAAGTGTTATGACGCATAGAAAATTACCAGTTATGCCATTACGTAAAATAAAAAAAGGAAAATTTGAGATAGAAAAAAACTTTCACGAAAAACGCTTGTGTACGTTCACGCCGAGGTCAACAGTGAGGTCATTAGAAAGTCATTAGAGGGTTTTCCTGTCAGTTAATTAGCGATGACTAATTAACTGATAAGAAAATCCTCCTCATTCTACTTATATCTTAAAAAAAATTATTTATTTGTCTGCTGATTGAGATTGTAGAGTATCTAATTTTAATTATTTGAACAAAAAACTAAATTGCTAAATAGTTTTTGTTAAAAACATTTTGTGACGTTTCTTAGTTTTAGAAATTTTGTCTTTAATTAGATTGTAGTTAACCGCAATAAGTTTTCTATTACAGTATGACTACTTAATTATTAACATTGAGAAAGGTTTTTTCTTCAATCATTTCTAATGACTCCAGTAAATTCCTATTGCTTTTCTTGCAACTTTTAGCAATTTTTCATAAGTTTTTATTTTTCTTGAGATTACAGCGTATCTAATCTAATTATATATCTAATTATAATCGTTTCAAAATAAAATTAATAGTTAGTTTTCGCTTAAAATATTTGCGTGGCGTTCCTTAATTTGAAAAACTTAGTCATTAACTACATTGTTATTCACTGTAATTACAAACTGCAAGCAAAATTTCCTATTTAACATGATTTTAATTAATTTTTTGTTAACTTTGCTTTTAAGTAGTTTACTGTCTTACCTTAATAATCTTAAATTGTGAAATTGTTTTTGTTAAAAATGTTTTTTCTTTCTTTCAGTAAATCATTAACTTAAAAGTTTATTGGTTAGTAATCACGTGTTTATTACAAAAATGAATAATATTTTCATTTGGTTAGCCATTTATTAGCTAAGTAGTATACTACATTTTCAATAAAATTGTGAAAATAACCACATTTTTCTGCATTGTCTAGTTGAGGTGTAAAATAAGTCTTCAAGTTATTCACTATTTGAAACGTGTTCTATACTTATAAAAATATATTTCTTTATGTATGATTTTCGAATAACTTTGATTTAGTAGATAAAATACAACTGTAAAAAATATGTTCTTGCAATGTCTGCTTTTAATTTTAAGCAATTGTAACGTTATAATATTTACAGACTGATGTACACAGTTTGTAATAATAATGTAAAAGAAACGTAGACATATCTTATTCGGAATTTTATTTCACCAGCTTAGAGAAAGGTGTATTAATTTTTTTAGCAGTAGTTTTTGAATTAGCTGACATTGCAAAAACTTTGTTAAATTGTGTTTTTAGAGAAATTTTATATAAAACAAGTTTTAACGGGTCCATCAAAATTTTTGTTGACAAATAAAATACAAAATAATGTTACTTCAAAAAAAAACTTTATTGTTTCAATAATGTTGTTTAGTTTCGACGTTAGCTACAATTGTTATTTTTATGACGTTTTTTTTAGTCTTAAAGATTTAGTTATTAATTACATTATATAATTGTTTTTGCTGAAAACGTTTCTTACTGTAACAACATTGTTTGGTTTTAAAAGTTTAGTTAATTAGATCTTCATAAACTGCATTACTAATACATTTATTTACGTTTAATTTCTTGTAGATATATATGTTTTATAGCAATTTTGTATCTTTTAGTAAAGTGTACAAATAACGTTGGCGTTGTACAACGTAAGTTTCGAATAATAATAAAAAAAATTAATTTTACATTGTTACTAATGTAATGACGTATGACTCATATCTGTAATTACCGTAGTATTGCTACGAAGACGTTTGAATAAGCGCGTTCAATTATTATTATTTATTATAAAATATGGAATTATGTGCTAAATGAAGATCTCCCAAATTATTTAGATGACTTTAGTATAGACACTGGTGGCATTTTAAGTTTTTATTGCTATAATAGTTACAAGATCATTTTTAAAAGTACAAACTTTTTTAGTAGACGAACAAGGAAATTGTGTTGACGATTTAAACTCAATTAAAATATAGAGCAATGTTTTAGAGCTTTCATTAAAACAAATTGCAAAGTTAGTGGTTAAATTTAATGTTACTATCACAATCTAAAATTAAAAAAAAAAAAAATCTTGTTCTATGGAAATTGCTTGGTTTTCAAATTACATGTTAATTACATCAGCATTAACAATATGTTACAAATAAATTCCTAAACGTTTTGGTTTCTTATAGATACGTTTTAAAAAATATATATTTTAATTTTAAATAACAAGTTCAAACACTTTATTCTAACAATTGTATTGTAAACTAGCCGATCGGACAGACTTCATTCTGTCAAAAGTGAATAGAAAATTAAATAAATAAAACATATTTCGGAGTGATCACTTTATTTATGTCTCAACAATAAACGACGATTACTTACAAAAAATAAGTTTTTTATTTCGTACACTGCAATACTTTACAAATGTGATGATATTCAATCTAATGCTTTATGGTAGGTATACGATATTTTTGTTTGGTTGCCTGGCGCGTAAACAAATAAAGCTGACGGTTTCCCTACGCGGGAGCAGGCAACATGCAAATGTCCACGAGAGATGCATGAGTTTTCAAGATTAACGCCGCAAACACTCAACGACTGACCCTGGTATTTATTTATTGTTATAGCAAAAGCAAGTCGCACTGGAAATTGCAGTCGTTTGAATTCAAATGGTACGTCAGTTGGTACCATTGGGATGCGGGGTATCAACACATTTTCTCTCCCTTATATTTTCCTTTTAGAATTGTTGCTTCGATCACATTGTTAAGTAAATTTTTTACTGCTAGCCGTGTGCCGCTAAAAAGACGCGATGTCCGATTAGATTGAAAATTTGCTTGGTTTGTAGCATTTCGAGTTCTTCGACACAAATTACTGCGCCTACGTTTTTGGCGGCATGGGTCTAAACGTAATCACACTGAGCACACAATTAGTTTTAAAGAGAAGTGAAAATATAAAAAACAACCAAGAAACTGCCACGCACAGAAGAATTAATGGTGAATGTCACGTACGATAATATTATTTTCTTTGATGATTTTTTCCAGAGACATAGATTATCCAAACGCGCCTTTGTTTTGTTTAGATTGACGTTGACGATTTACGTCAAATGTTTGACAGCTCGTTTGTATGTATGTGTATGTTGTTTTTGCCGTTCTCCAGTTTTACGCTTAGCAACATTCATTCTTATTTATATAGATTTCTTCTGTCAAAAATAGTTGTTTCTATATCGACATTTCTAAGTTTGAAAAGTTATGATTCAATAAGATTTTGCCTATGAGTCAATACAATAATTAATAAAAATTAATTTGAAGGTAGGGATTTTCAGAAATTTCTAATTGTATTTAGTATAGTTTGTGTCTTCTTCGTGTTAAAATGTGTACGAATGAGCTCTTTAATATTAAATTAAAATTTATAAATTTAAAACACGTTGATGGCATATGGGGTAAGTGTATTTTTTTTTTAAGTAATTGTTTTGTTTTTTCTTTTTTTTAAACAGAATCTAAGTTTATTACTTAATAAATAGTTAATATTGAAAAATAAACGCGCAAATTAATTTAGTTGTTTTACAGTTTTACAAAATGATTTTGACTGTTACTGTTAGCTACTAATTTGTAACTAATATAAAATTTAAAAATTATTCCGCCTTTTTAAAAACATTTTTACCAATTGTAAAAGTTGTTACGCCATTTTAAAACTATATTTTACTACCAACTGTTAAATTTGTTACGCGATTTCAAAATTATTTTTACTACCAACTGAAAAATTTTAAAAACTATTTTGTCACCAGTTTTTAAATTTATTTAGCCATCTTAAAAGTATCTTTGTCGCTAACTTTTAATTTTTTTGTTTTACTTATTCAAAATTGTTTTCGACTTTACTTTGACTTAACTTTATATAGATTAGAATTATTGTTTATTTCTAATTCCTAATACTTGAGTTTTGGAAAATTAACGTACAACTTAATTCTGCAATTTTTTTAGTTTAGTTTAAGAATTCTTAATCTAAAACTACGGTAGAATTATTACACATTAAAACCTATTTTTATTATTTTAACTTAATTGTTGTTTATGTTAGTTTAAAAACACTTGAACTTAAATTTGTAATATTCATTCACAATTTAATTTTGTTGTTTTGCAGTTTTTTCATTTCTTCTTCTTAATCTAAAACTATTATTGTTAAATTATTTGCACATTAAAATAATAATTTTAAATAAGTACAACATTGTTTTTTGTTTTACTTATTTGAATTCATTTATGAGTATTATTTTAACTTAATTAAAAAAATTCGTTTTAATTCATGAATCGTTAACGACTTAAATTGTACTGTATTTAAAATATTGATAGATTTATATCATAATTATTATTTAACTTAGTTTGAAGGCGCAAATTGTTTTCGTTCTTTTCTAGTTTTTCCATTACTTCTTACTATAAAACTATTTATTATTATTTATTGTACATTAAAATCCAAATTTAAAATAAATACTAGGTACATTGTTTTTCTGTTTTACTTATTTCAATTCATTTATTAATATTATTTTATCATAATTAAAATTTATTTTAAAACATGAATGTTGACGATATGAAATTATGCTTTATTTAAACTTTTGATAGATATATATTACAATTATGATTTAACATAATTTTTGAAAACATTAAAACTTCAATTTGAAAAATAAACGCGCAAATTAATTTAGTTGTTTTACAGTCTTACAATTTCATTACTTCTTAGTTAAACGTCAAATTATTTGCACATTAAAATCTAAATTTTAAAAAACTGTTTTCTATACTCTTTTATTTTTTTTAGTGCTTGAGTAATCTAGAAGGTTCACATTTCTCTAAAAAAATCTCGTTTTAATTCATGAATCGTTGACGACTTAAATTGTGCTGTATTTAAAATATTGATAGATTTGTATCATAGTTATTATTTAACTTTAGTTTGAACGTGCAAATTATTTTCGTTGTTTTGCAGTTTTTTCATTACTTCTTAATATAAAGCTATTTATTATTGTTTATTGTACATTGAAATTTAAATTTAAAACAAATACTAGGTACATTGTTTTTCTGTTTTACTTATTTGAATTCATTTATTAGTATTATTTTCCCATACTTAAAATTTCTTTTAAAACATGAATGTTGACGATATAAAATTATGCTTTATTTAGAATTTTGATAGATATATGTATATCACAATTATTATTATCTAACATAATTTTTCAAAACATTAAAACTTGAATTTGAAAGATAAACGCGCTAAATAATTTAGTAATTTTTTTAGTTAGTTTAGTTTACAGTTTTTACAACTTCATTGCTTCTTAATCAAAATTACTATTATTAAATTATTAGCACATTAAAATCTAAATTTTAAAAATTGTTTTCTAAACTCTTTTATTTTTAGTGCTTGAGTAATTTAGAAGTTTCACATTTCTCTAAATTATTCCGCTATTTTATTAACAGTTTTCGTAGCGCAGTGGTAAAGTCGCCGATTCGTAATCGAGGAGCCCTGGTTCGAGTCCGAGTACACTCTCAGCTTTTTTTAAATAAAAATACTTCTCGCTGGAATCATGCTACTTCATGACGCATAAAAAATTACCAGTTACGCGATAACGCACGACGCAATCAAAATTACCAATTATGCGATGATGTAACAATGTGAGAGAGAAAATATGTAAGAGAGAAAAATAAATCGCTGTAAGAGAGAGAAGAAAAATTTCATTGAGAGAGAGAAAAAAACTTTCCCAAAAGTCGCCCACGTTCCTTCCGAGGTCAGTAATGACGTCAAAAGTGGAGGGGATAGTGGGCCCTTTCTACTGATGTAGTTAAATAAAGTTGTTGTTCTAAGAACGCATGATATGCTTTCCAAGTTAATTCTCGAAGATAAGCGTATATTTACAGAAGTTTAATGCAATAATGCAATAATTCATGCAATGTTATTGTTCATGTATGGTAACACACCTGAGAAGAAAATTGATAACATAAACCGAAATTATGATTCTAAGAAGCGGCGTGCACTGTATATATAATTAATACAAAAAAAAAATTTATTACAATACATCAATTAATTTTTGTTCTGTCCAATAAGCAATACTTTTTAAATGTTTTTTTTTTCTTAATTTGTTTTAATAGTTATAACCTCAAAAGTAAACAAAAAAGGTTTTAAGACAGATCAGCTATTGAATTTTGTATTTGCACAATGTTTAACATTCAACTTACATTAAGTATTTAATTAATAAATCACTACTTTATCAAATCGTTTCATTTTATGAGACTTGATATAATTGTAATTGGTGTAAGACATTGGGTGATAGAGAGAATTTTTTTTCTACTAATAGTTTCATTATAATATATACATACATATAACTTGCAGTACACATTTCATGTGTAAACCTTCTTAAATTACTTTGGTAAGGATCTAATTCAATCTTGTTGACCAGTTCGACTTTTTTTTGGAGCGTGAGCCTTCGGCAACATCAAATTCTTTTAATACTTAATACCTACTACCCTAAAAAATACTTATCAAACATTATACAAGGAAATTTAAACAGATTTTTTTAAAACGTAAAAAGAATTTAACGAGTAACAACGTAAAATGGAACTAAAACGTCGAAGAAAGTTATAAACAAATATTTGATGATTTGAACAAAATGTTGCCCAGGTAAATCGTGTGGTACGTAGGTATATTTTACAGGGCAATTTTATGTTTGGTAGCACAGTCAATACTTAATAACCATCTATTTTTTTTCTTGAAGCCTGTTACTCTTTCAGAACTTACTTTTCTTTTACATATTTTATTTGCCGCATTTTATTTGTATTTTATACATATTCTACATACTCGACATTTTTTACATCAAATGTATAATGTAGAAAATTTTTATTTTCTACGCGTAGAAAATTCAATTTTCTACATGATGTAGAATACACAACACAAGCGTTTACAAACGAGTACGGAACGAGTTCCTGTATATCGGCAACGGCTGAAGCACCACACAATCGAGCAAAATGTAAACAGTATGTTACATTCGGAACCGGAACACAATGGAAATAATACGTGTAAGCAGAGTATAGATAGAGTGTGAAGATGCACAACACAAACGTCCACAGACAAGTACGGAACGATGTTTTATCATCGCGCAGCAATTCTTGATAATGAACGGTCTCATCATTTATCACAAAAAATTCTCAATATGCCATTGTTGTTGTTGATTCATCATTTCATGGATAAATGTTAAATACAAACAGTTGGTGAATATCATACGACTTTATTCTCGTTTAATGTGTACCCAGAATATTAGTTATTTGTTTTTTTAAATTTTTTTATTATTTATGTATGCATTCTTTTTTTTTTTTGAAAATCGTAATAAACCTTGTCCATTATATTACGTAGGTAATGTTGTGTTTGTTTGCAACACCTTCCGATAGTTGCAAGATTCAAGATTTGCGATATCTTTGAATTTTTAACTGTATTTCCCATTCAAACTCACGGAATGGCCCGTTTAAACGCGACCGTTTGAACGCGACCATTTCAACGCAATACGTTTGAACGCAAAGACGATTGAACGCAGGGACTTTTGAACGCGGGACGTTTGAACGTAGAGACGTTTGGACGCAGAGAAATTTGAACGCAGGGACGTTTAAACGCAAGATGCACATTTATTTTTCTTTGCGAAGTAAGAAAACAAGGTATATAGTTAGCAAAAACAACTTTGTTTTGTCTGTTTATCGGTTTTTAAGGTTGTATGCTACTCGATTATAACGGAAATCGAGTTCAACTACACCTCTAAAATGAGTCAACTGATTTGCACCAATTTTGGCACAGAAGTAAATGTAAACACTATCTAAAACTAGACAAAGATATTTTGTTAAAAAATGTTTACGTTTTCATAAAAAATAGATTAAAAGATCTCAGTATCTAGAAACTTAAGTTTTGATACTAAATTACTTGAAAAGTTTGTTTTGAGCTTTGTCATTCTATAGATATCATAATTAGATATACAAAAATGTAACATTTCATATGATATCGTTTTTTATATTGTAATTGAAACTGAATTAAGATAATGCGACACGCCCCTCGTAAATTCCGTCCTACACTTCTCCTACTAGATATTGTTTGGCCAATTACATTTTTTTACCTAAGGCTAAATTTTGTAAACAAACTGTGTACCTGCACTTTTAAGAATCCATAAAAATGATTCATAATTCCGTCTGTAGAAGTTATATAAACTTTGGGTTAAAATGACCTAACTATGACTATTTTGGTAGTCATTTTAATGTTAATGATAATAAAAGTTAATTACTTAAACAAAAGAAAATGTATGTACTTTTGATTTATATTTGTTTTCTCTATTTTATTGACGTCATTGACAGTCATTTACACAACTACAATACATCTATAGAATATTGCTAAAAGTATCAAAAATATTGTCTATTATTACTTGATCACCATTAACTAAAAATAAAACGTATTTCATCAATACATTTATTTTAATTTCTTTAACGGCACAGAAACCAAAATACTTGATGTTAATTCAATAAAACAATGTTGAGCATTTCACATGCAAAAAATCGTACTTGCAATAGGTTTACATTAGAATTTTTGCCTAAATCAGTTTTAACAGTTTAAATCATTAGATCGACTTTCTAATTCTGTTTCAGTTATATCGGGTTTTTTCTCTTTTCAAACTTTTTTCTGTTTTTAAAGGTATTTGTTTTTCTTAAACAAACTTTTTGAAGTGTAGTAAAGCAAGATCTTTTCCAAGCATGCACGTTTGCCCCTAGTACATTTTGCTACCAGCGACATATACCTATAGATACAAAATAAAACATTATAACAACTGTACAAATGCATATAAATATGACTTACCGTTCAGTTTGATTTGTAGTTTCGTTATAAGCTTTTTGTTACTCGCGAAGAACACTTTACTTTTTGCCATAACTTTTTAATATAATTTTAACACTAATAAAAAAAAAATATTAAAGTCCTAGCCTTCTAATCCAAACAGACAAACCGGAAACAGTTTTCTTTTGATCTACTTACGATCTCTCTGTGCATTTTTATTATAAGTTATGCGTCATGGTTATTATCAAACGATGCTATTCTTTTGTTTCATTTTGAGGAAATATGTATAAATAACACCTTTAGAAATGTTTAAACAATAATTAATCGTGCAAATTATCTATTAAGTATTTATTTGTTATCGAGGGCGGATGACATGTGTTCTAATCTTTTTAGTTTTGTCTTATAATTGGTTTTTTTGAATGCGTTCCTTGAAGAGCAAATTTAGGAAGTATTTATCTCTTAACAATAGCAATTACGTCAGGAATTTTAGTAATAACACCTACGAAAGTAATAATATTAAAATCATTTACTTAATAGGGTACATAAGTTAAGTTTCATTTAACCACTAAGACATAAATGAATAATCTAAAGATATTCTAATAAACCAGTACTACAAATAGAAAGTGTATCAGAGATAAATTGTTTTTAAACGTTCCACAGGAAAACTTCTATGCAGTTATGACGAATACAGCAATAACGTCTTATCCTTATTTAATAAGTATTTTTTACCTGAGTACACCAAATAATTTTTCTATTTAGCTGCCATCTAGTGGATTGCAACTGTCCCTACACAGTACCAAACACCCTTAAAGTGATTAGATGTGTAACGTGGTCAATCCTGCTGAAATATTTATACGTACAATTACCGTTTGAAAATCACCAAAAATTAATATCCTTAATTGCACAAAGTGTGCTTTTAAAAAATAGAAATACATTGAGAAAAGAAAAATTTAATGCATTACTATTAAAAATATTTTTTTAAACAAGTTTTTTAATTTATGACAAATATTTTTTTAATGGCAATCTGGATTATCAAATTTTCTTGCAATATTGATCGTTTAATTACTCTTAATAAGGAATAATTTATTATATTAACAATTTAGGTATCTGAAAAAATTATTATTTGTTTACTAAAACAATAAAAATTCAAAAATAAGTATCCACTTTTTGACTATGGTACAACAAGCAATTAGCCGTGTTGATTCGATTTGGTTAAATAGTTTTAATTATTTTTTTTTAATTATTTTATTTAATTTTACTGTTTATTAATTTTACACAATGTTTATTAAAAATATTCTTTGTATTCGTAAAACTGTTCATTGTGAATACTTTTCTAATAAGGACACCTTTGCAAACATGAACACTTTTGAGTCTCTAATCTTGAAGTGGACAAGCAACCCATAACAAAAGGATACCTCTTTATTATAGACATTCATAATATTATAAGGTAAGATTTTACTTGGAATGTTTACTTTTACTTGAATAAAATGCATAGTAAGTTAATACCCTTGTACGTATACAGGTAGTTGTTAAACTACTATTTTTGTAATTAGGTTATTAAACCCTTAATCTAGTACTTTTTAGTAGAAATTTGCTGAATCACCTACATATTTGTTAATGGAAACATTACATACATTTGAAAATAAAATTGTATACTTTTGAACTTTTGGTTTATATATTTGTAGTGGATTATAGTAATTTATCTATTCATCTATATGCAAAATATGTATGTATATCAACATTGTATTTGTTTTTTGATATTAAATTGTAATTCTTATTTTTTTTATGTTTCACTACGTATTGTTAATGTCGCGTAGACATTACCAACATAATTAAAATGTTTTTGGAACGCCATCCTGTGGTAAAAATACCACGTATGATAATATAGAAAACTATAAATTAGTACGGAGGAGAAAAGTTGTTATTGGATTTAATGACAGCGAAAGTCAATAATCTATTGACAAGTGACGAGGTCAAAATCCCAACTACAAAATAGGCTAGGAACAATGTCAATATAATTGTGAAAAACAACATCAGAACTAGCGGACAGCTGTTTCGTTCATATGCATCGGTGTATCCTAGCTCTGACGAGTTTCTAAAGAAGGAAACAGCTGTCCGCTAGTTCTGATGTTGTTTCAAAATGAACATTTTAACTAAGAGAGGAAAACAAAAGTTTCATTATGAAGGATATTTGTACGTTTCTGACAAAACAAGTGCTTGCAAAACTCAAAAAATTTAGAGGTGCGATCAAAGAAATGTTGTTGGAAAAGCACGTTGTAAAGCTCGCAAGGCGGTGTAGTTGTTAAAATAATTAACGAACATTTTTATGGCAGTTCCGCAGCTCAGGTCCAAGCCGAATCTGTAAAAACTTTAATAAAAAAGAGGACAGAAAATACAATGGAGCCGCCAGCCCAATTGATTACCGTTTGCGTAGCCCAACTGCCAGAACCCGGACAAGCTGCGTTACCTAATCATAGTGCGCTCAAGAAAATAGTACGATGGAAAAGAAACATATTAAATGCAGAACCTGTTGCTCTTCAAATAGCAGAAGGCTTAGTTTTTCTTCAGCAGTATAGATTTTATGAAGTGAATGGAACTCGGGAATTTTTTTTGTTAAATGATAATGGAGATGCAACAAATCGAATTTTAATTTTTGAACGCCAGCAAAATTTACAGGTATGTAGTAAGTTGTGCTTCTACAATACTTTAATAAACAAAGTTTTAGCGTTTAATTTTTCTGTGTTCAACCGACGGCGTTCAAATGACGGTGTTCAATCGGCGGCGATCAAATGACCGAGTCCCATGCAATCATGCGATAAAATTGTAAAATAAAATTTTTTATATCTTTATACATCAAAACTGGGTAGTTTCATTTGTTTTATTTGTTATTGTTACTATCTTACAATCTTTTGTAGGTGTTAAGAGAATTGCGACACTGGTTTGTTGATAGGACTTTTACGCCATATCCTCAACTATTTCATCAAGTTTATATTATTCTGGCAGAAAAATTGGGAGCTGTACATCCTGTCGTATACGCCATTCTGCAAAACAAACAAGCTGCAAGTTATACCTATATAATTAATACTTTAAAGGATTAAAGGAACTGGTACCAGACTTAAATCCTGAAAAAAATTTGTGTGACTACAAATTAGCTGCAATTAATGCTTTTCAAAACGGATTTCCCAATGCAGAAATTCTTGAATGTTTTTTCTATTTAAGCAAAAATTTAAAATAAAATACTTAAGGACTTTGCATTTATTGGGACGATACAGAAATGATGCAAATTTTTCTCTGCAATCTCGAATGATAACGAGCCTTGCTTTTGTTCCAGTAGCAGAATTAGATGCAGCTAACAAACACTAGGAGCCGAACTGCCATCGGATCTACAACCGGTTCTTCAATGGTTTGAAGACACTTATGTAGGTCGACCAAATCGTCGAGACAATGGTAGGCGACCGGCAATTTTTCTACCCGAAGTTTGGTCGGTTTATAATCGTGTTCTAAATAGAACAAATAATCACGCAGAGGCAGCTCATCGTCGCCTACAATCAGAGTTAGGTATGAGCAATCCAACAATATGGAAGTTTATTGATGCTCTACGTAAAATTCAAAAAGGAATGTGACCTTTTCTTAGAACAACTGATTGCAGGGCGTGCTCCAGCGCAAAAGTTACGCAAATATGTAGAAACCGATAATCAAATTCGAAATATTGTAACAGATTATCATAATAGAGATGTTATCCAATACTTAAGAGAAATTTCACATATTTATCAGATTCGCCCGTAATAATAATGTCATTTAGTTAAACATGTATAGCAATGTAATACTTTATGTAAAATTATCAGTACATTTTATAATTGTGTATATTGTTTATTAAACAGTAAAATAAAAATGTGTTTCGTTTTTTTTCCGTTAAAATATTAAATACTTAACTTAATTTTAGTGCTTTTTGGAGAAAAACAATGAAATGGATAAATCAAACTTTCACACTGTTAAAAAATTAATGATTATATAGTATGTGTAAGTATCTCAACATTATTGAAATTTTTGTTGTGAACTAAATCCAAACGGCATTGATTGATGCTTCTACATTGTGCAATCAAGTTTCTCTGCGTTCAAAGGTCTCGTGTTCAAACGTCTCGCGTTCAAATGTCCCTGCGTTCAAATGTTTTGACGTTTAAAGGTCTTGCGTTCAAACGGCCGCGTCTAAACAATCGCGTTCAAACGTTCTAATTCATTATGGAGAATTTATGTGTAATTATGTTTTACATTTCTATCTATTGATCGATTAGGTGGTCAAATCAGTAAAAAAAAGTAATTGTATCAAAGTAAGATTTTTGAAATTAAATATTTTTTACTATTTTCATTTCCTTTATCTTCACGTCTAATAAAAAGCGTGATAATTACAAAAATATAATGAATGATATTGTTATAGTCGACCGGACGACCAATTGAAACGCCTCAGGCGCTCAGTTAGGTGCGAAATGCTAATAGCTGTAAGCTGTGGATGGTTAAAAACAACTTCTGAGCTAAACAATGCTGGGGATGACCGTGCCAGGGCCGAACTTATGGGCGCATATCGAATTCAAGTTTATAATTCGCAATATTTTTTTTCCTATAGAACAATATTGTCAATTAAAATGTTGTCTACAATATTTTCAAGTAACATAATGTTACTTATAGAATATTTTGTTTTCAAAATCGCAGGATAAAACAATTACTTTTTTTAATTTAACTAGAATAGTAGAATCGCCAATAAATCAAAAAAAAACTTACTTGGATTACTTTGAAATGAAATATGAATCAAATATATCTCTCAGTGTACTTGACCTGTATAATCTGAGAAACATTTCTTTGAAAGTATTTTCGTTATTTAGTACAGCCGGGCTGAACCTGCAACCTCTGAAAAGCCGCCACTGGTAACATTAAATAAATCCTATTCCAAAATGTAACTTACTTAATAATTTTTTTTTCAAAGAATTTAGTGTATTCTACAATCAATTAGAATTAATTGAATAATATGTCATTATTCTGCATTAATAATCCATATAGCAACAACAAAATAACTTTTAATGATAATCGATTCAATTTCTCCGCGGCCTAATAATGTATAAGTATTTGATATTATAAATGAAAACTTTCGCTCATTATCTTGTGATTATGATTTGTAATAAAGTCTAGATATAAATAGGGCATTTTTATAATTAGTAATTTATAATAAACGTAATTCTTTAGACGTTTTATATATTAGTTTTTTTTTAAATATTATTAGTATTACTTACAGTCTGAGGCGTTTCAATTGGTCGTCCGGTATACTATAATTGTAGTGTTATTATCCTAATTCTAAAACATATTGCAAATAAGTGTTAATTTTCGGTGAATCAAGTTTTGCATTCTGACTAAAACATTTATTTAATCATTAAAAATTACTCAATAGAAATCGGTAGAAATTGTTTCTTAACTATTTAAGAACAATCGATTTATGCTAATTTACTAAAACGAAAATGCATATGCTTACAACGAAGTTAAATTACATTTTTGTGTTGCCAACATCGCAAACGTCAATATTCGTTCGTTAGTGTAGTTACGTAATGAACGAAAAAAGCTCTAGGGTGGCAAAATCAAAACTAGGAATCCACATAAAATTAAGTGTTCAAAGTCAATTAATATATTAGAACGAGTATGCGACAGGTGGAAAAATCATTTTAAAAATCTTGAAATTCAGTTAAAATTGAAGAAAAACGATGTTAAAGTTTATGTCAGATTTAGTAATAAATGTAGTACCAACATTATATTTCTGTTGGTTTTTTTTATTTTTTCAAAAAATAATGTAATTTTATAAAAGGCAACACAAAAAATAATGTACATTACTCTCGTCAAAAGAATCATAGCATAACTCACTCACATGCAACGCTCGGCCGTGCGGCCTCGCGTCGCATTAACGTTCGTTATGCTATTTCTTACTTTCGACTCCTGTTACGTAAACTACTATTTTGTGTTGCCAACATCGCAAACGTCAATATTCGTTCGTTAGTGTAGTTACGTAATGAACGAAAAAAGCTCTAGGGTGGCAAAATGAAAGCTAGGAATCCACATAAAAATAAGTGTTCCCAGTCAATTAATATATTAGAACAAGTATGCGACAGGTGGAAAAATCATTTTAAAAATCTTGACATTCAGTTAAAATTGAAGAAAAACGATGTTAAAGTTAATGTCAAATTTGACAGATTTAGTAATAAATGTAGTACCAACATTATATTTCTGTTGGTTTTTTTTTATTTTTTCAAAAAATAATGTAATTTTATAAAAGGCAACACAAAAAATAATGTACATTACTCTCGTCGAAAGAATCATAGCATAACTCACTCACATGCAACGCTCGGCCGTGCGGTCTCGCGTCGCATTAACGTTCGTTATGTTATTTCTTACTTTCGACTCTTGTTACGTAAACTACTATTTTGTGTTGCCAACATCGCAAACGTCAATATTCGTTCGTTAGTGTAGTTACGTAATGAACGAAAAAAGCTCTAGGGTGGCAAAATGAAAGCTAGGAATCCACATAAAAATAAGTGTTCCCAGTCAATTAATATATTAGAACAAGTATGCGACAGGTGGAAAAATCATTTTAAAAATCTTGACATTCAGTTAAAATTGAAGAAAAACGATGTTAAAGTTAATGTCAAATTTGACAGATTTAGTAATAAATGTAGTACCAACATTATATTTCTGTTGGTTTTTTTTTATTTTTTCAAAAAATAATGTAATTTTATAAAAGGCAACACAAAAAATAATGTACATTACTCTCGTCGAAAGAATCATAGCATAACTCACTCACATGCAACGCTCGGCCGTGCGGTCTCGCGTCGCATTAACGTTCGTTATGTTATTTCTTACTTTCGACTCTTGTTACGTAAACTACTATTTTGTGTTGCCAACATCGCAAACGTCAATATTCGTTCGTTAGTGTAGTTACGTAATGAACGAAAAAAGCTCTAGGGTGGCAAAATGAAAGCTAGGAATCCACATAAAAATAAGTGTTCACAGTCAATTAATATATTAGAACAAGTATGCGACAGGTGGAAAAATCATTTTAAAAATCTTGACATTCAGTTAAAATTGAAGAAAACCGATGTTAAAGTTAATGTCAAATTTGACAGATTTAGTAATAAATGTAGTACCAACATTATATTATATTTCTGTTGATTTTTTAATTTTTTCAAAAAAGAATGTAAATTTATAAAGGGCAACACAAAAAATAATGTACATTACTCTCGTCAAAAGAATCATAACATAACTCACTCACATGCAACGCTCGGGCGTGCGGCCTCGCGTCGCATTAACGTTCGTTATGCTATTTCTTACTTTTGACTCTTGTTACGTAAACTACTATTGCATATACTTATCGTTTTTAGTAAGTTAAGTAATGTTTTTCATTATTAATTGAATATTCTATTGCTGTTTATGTTTGAGAGTTTTATGGATCAGAAGACAATTGGCATTCGTGTTGTTAAGAACGTTGGAGATAAATACGAAGGAACTGAGTATGGACTAGTTTTCAGTAAACGTCGAATTCTGAAAATATATTTTTGGTAATTTTAGTTATTGACATTTATGACTATCGGCAAATCGACTAGTTTATAGGCACTACATATATTACACCAGTGATATTTATAATTTTATAACCTCACATAACTTCTTTTTACAGAATAAACAACTTCTCTTTCTTGGCATAATCGGTTATTTAACGCAAGCGCTATTGAATCGAAAGTACTTGAGGGGCGCCGACGTATATATTTCTGTTTCGCTTTGATTGCGGAAATTTTGCTTATGTTTAAGATTTGTTACGAGCAATATAGAAGTAATACATACATTGTATTTACTTAAGCGAATAAAAGTCTTTATACAACCATTTGTTTGTCAAAACATTAAAAAAGTCTACGGATGATGAAAATAAATCGAAAGAAGCTGAAAAATGAGTTACTACGATTTATCGTATTCACTATCATTGTAAATACATTTTGTTTACTATTGAAGCACGCTTGTATAAGAAATGCAGATATACATAGTTTCAGATGTTTCAAATAAAAATTATTTTACAGGATGTAATAGCAATCTACCGCATCGCCATCTACATTTAAAAAGCTCAACCTCATTTTTGTCTACCAAATATGCTCTACAACCATAATAATTGTAAGATTTTGCGCCATCTGACCAATTGCTTCCAAAGTAATGGCTTCTGCCTCCAAATATTGGAGACACTTTTTTAACATTAGGTTGTCTTACTATAACATATTTATACAATGGTATCACTATTATTCTATAGTTTTTTACAATAATCGTTTTTGTTTCTAAAAAAAAAATTTTTTTTAGTCGTATATTTATCTAATGATTTATGAAAAAACATAAAAAATTATATATTTAATTAAAAAAAAACCTTGAAGTAAAATAAATTCTTTTTATTATAAATGTGGGATGTTACAGCAATCAAACAAAATTGTAATCAGACAAACAAGTTTATATCCGACGTACAATATATACAAAATTTTGTCGACTACTAAGATAGGAAAATATACTTCTCTTTACTTACTTTTCATAGTCGAAGTTAACCATGGTTTATACAGCCAGAGTTTTATATAGCACAATTAATTGTTTGCCTTTACTAGAAGGATTTTGTAGTTCAATAGATAACTTTTGTAGTAACATGACCGGTTTTTACTCAAGTTTCCTCCAAATAATTCGTTTCCTTGTTTTTTTCTCTATACTTTCTTATTTCACAGTGGAATCGTTTTTTCTACGCTATGATATAATTTTTTTTAGGTTGCAATTTTTTTCTGTGCCTATAAAATAAAGTATATAACAAATATAATACAGTTTTTGTTTGTTTCAACAACCCAATTTCTTTAGTTACTTTAAAGTTTGACAAATTCTTATCCTTGTTAATACATACCATAACGTTTTGTACTCTTGGTGGTTTCTTACGTAAAAAAACCGAATGTACAATAGCACTTCGTTTTGTCAGTAATATTATCTAATATTGGTCTCGACCTACACTACACTTTCGGAGAATGCAGTACGTGATTTGTGTTACATTCAGTTAGTACATTGTATACATTAGATACAGAAACACTTATGTAAGTAAGTAAAGTTAATTTAATCTTAAAATCGTAAGTATAAAAAAAACGGAAATAAAGAAATGATATAAATTTACTATAATCTGTTCTCGAACCACTTGGTTGGTTTAGTTTGCAATTATTATAAATATTTTGAACAGTTACATTATCACATACAAAGATTATTAGCACATAATAATTTCGGAAGGTGTATCAGACTTTTAATGTAATTTTCGAGCGTACTTTGAATTAACCAGTTACAAAAGCATTTGTGGGAAGTGACTGTTTCTATCTGTTCAACAATTCAATTATAGTATATGATTCGATGCTTGCAATATATTTCATTGTTAAATTTATAACAAATATGTGTATTTATTTATTGGTTTGATATAATGTTTTCATAAATTAAAATTAAAGAAAAAGAGCAGCAATTTATGTGTTAAAATTTAATAAACACTATATTATTAAATAAAACAAACATACATATGTAAGCAACAATCTCATAACTTTGATATTTAAGTATTCAGTTATTATTTAACAATATATATATATTAAAAAATACGTTATTTATTAGCATACATCTTATATAATTGTTTTAATGAAAGTCAATTTTTGGAAGTCCCACCTAAAAAAGAGGTTACAAAAGAAAAACACACTCACATATTTATTTACCTTGTCTTTTTCGATTTCACCGCATTCAAACATTGCTACTGCAGTTTCACATTCATTGCTTAGATCATTAACTATAATCCGCAAAAATTATAAGTGGTTTATTATAAGTACGATTTACCTTTTCCCATGCAAATTTCAACAACTTGTTTTATTTTACCGAAATAATCTTGATCGATTTCTTTTAATTTTTCTATTGCAGCTAAAACTCCTGTTTTATTTATTTTTCCATTTGCATCTAGCTAAAAACGACATTAAATAAATTTTGATTTAAATAATATTTAGTTTAGTTACACATCCCGTTTTTTTATGTATGCATGCTAAAAAGCATTTTCCTTTTTCTGTTGTTGGTGGTTGATGGCGAAGTATTGGTGCTATATCCTCTAAAAATTTAAATATTGTATTACATTTAAGACACTATATTTTGTGCCATTTACCATCTGTTGTGCCAAGTTCTGTCTTACATTGTTCACCAATTTCTTTGGCATATTTTTTTATAGCCTCGGTAGCTTCGGGTGAAAGCTATTTATGAATGCATTTAGTAATTAGCAGGTCATCCAAATTTAAAAAAATACTTACCCCATATGTTAAAAAAATCAGTGATGATAATACAATAAAATACTTCATTATTTGGTTTTATGTCAACTGATACTGAGGTGAGTATTCTCACATTTATTGTTTTATAGATAAACTATGAAGGCCATACTTGTAGACGAAGCTTATTTTAACTAATTTTGTTATTAAATCACATATTTAATGTTTTATGCGGTAATTGCACTATTATTTCGTTGAATTACATCTTGATTATCTCACATCTTAATATTAATTTTTTTATTATTAATGATGATTACCTTAAAACATTTTTGAAAATATTGTTATGTTGTTGACTAGAAAACTATTCTTGATTTTTTATTTGTTAGAATAATATTAAGCATTAGAATTTATATCAATTCTTTCCATTTGATTGGTTATTGGTTCATACATGATTATTGTAGTTTAGTTTAAGTAATGAAATATCTGTGTAAGCGTTTTTTTTTGTTAATTTTAAAATTATTCTATTTTATCTTATTTAAAATGTTAATATTAGCTGTCTTTATAAGCATTACGTTTAAAGATTCTTTATTTAATTATGCTATTAAATACTTCTTCTTTCGTTATTTTTGTTTGATAGAGTGGTATTTTCAAATTGTTTTATATCATCAATTTTAACCATGTTTGGTTAAACGTTAATTGTAAAAGGAAATAAAAATTACGTATGTATTACATATTTGTAAATTTATAAAAAAAGTAAATTAGATTAAGTGTTTTTTTACAGTCAAAATAGTCATTCAACGTTGGAATAATTGCTATAGAGCTAAAAATTGGTACAGACCTTAAATACAATATTCTAAATAAAATGTGAAAAGTTCTCATTGATTCTACTAAGGCAAAAAAATGTAATCAAGATCAAATGTAAAAAAATCAGTGTTTTGCAAATATCTTTTAAACGGAATGTAGTCATAAAATAGTTCCTACAATGCAGATCATGTAATTATTTATAAAAATTGATTGTATACTTTTATCCTTACGAATGATACAAAATATCGCAATTCTAAAAATTGAAAAAATCATTTTCTGTATAATATGTTGTCTTTTCCACATCACCTTTGAGTGTAAAGATCTAGGCGCATTTTTTACGTGTTTTTTTCTGTAAGTATAATGTATGATCTATTACAATGTCATGAGTTTTAATTTAAATCTCTATACTTTTTATAACATCAATTTTTTTTGGAGAACGCCGTACATAGCAATAGAAGAAACCGAATCCAATTTGTGATCATGTTTGGAAGAGAATCGATCTTTGTAAATATTTCAATGCAATCAATCAAATTATCACGTTTTTTAAATCTTTTGAAAACTTTTATGTTCCTTTAAAAAATATTGGCGTAGGATCACAGCTAGTTGTTGGAATTTTTACCAACAACAATAGTTGCATTTGTGTTAAACTCTTCTAAATCTGTTTCAGTTATGACATGATTTTTCAGACAGCATTAAAATGAAACGAGACTTGTTATGAGTATTAGCAAGAAACTGCTGTTTGTTTGTTGGAACATACATTGATCAAAAAGGCTTCAGCAGATGTTTTTGGAAGGTTCGAAAAACAAACAAAACTAGAAACAGACAGTTATGTTGAGAATGACATCATGCATCATGACATCATGACATATAAGTATAACATTTTAAAAATCGTAATACCTCATGAATAATTGGAATAATTGCATAATCTACAAACTTAGTATAAATTATTTTTACGATAACTCTTATCGTTGGAAAGGTATTTGCAGATAACGGAGGTTTTGACATTTTACCTTAAATAAAAAATTTTGCCAAAATAGGATCGTTTGGCATGTTATTTATAAAATTCATTTAAGATCTGTTCCAATGCATTTTTTTTTAATTTTAATTTTTTTCTATCTATTTTGACAGAACTATTAGTGAAGTGTTTATAATCTTGAAATGATATTATTTATGCATATGTACTAACTTGTAAAAAACCATGTACATACATAGGTGTTTTAATAAATATCTTTAAAAATTGTTATACTCAAAAGAGTTAATAAATTGCTTACAGAAAACTTTAACATTTGAAAGAGTCTTGACTTAATGTTTATTAAATCCAAACTAAAATAATTATTTGTAGTAAAATTGTATTTGATAGTTTTATTTGTAATTATGTACATGTTAATTTTTATTAAATATGGAAAGTATCAAAGTAGGACACTGCTAACAAAACTAAACTAAGCTATAGTGAAAAAACTACGCTCTGTTTTCTTGCCAGCAGTAGCAAAGCACACACGAAACTAGGCACAAAATGGACTTCAGTCACCTAGAAATAATAGCTATTATTAAAAGTGTTAACAAATAATGGTCAATGGAGCCAGGAGAAAGACCTAGCGATAAAAAATCAGTTCAGTTATCTTGAAGAAGCTAGCAGTGTCAACACCGAAATGTCGAGCGCAAGTTGTGATACACGGTGAATTCCGCAAGAGGATATTAGTAATACAATATTTATAAATTAATACAGTAATAATAACAATGTCGCCAACAGCCAATTAATGAGTTAATTTAAACAATTGTTTCAACGTATTAATTGCTAAGGTCATCAAACAATTATTTAGTAAAGAATCTTGGTGAACACACAAACATATTTATTACAAATCATACTACATTGTGAATAAACGTTTTTTAATTCTACTTGAAGTTAAATTTAATACAAGTATACAAAAGTTCTAAAATTTAATATTTAAGGGTATGTTCATTTTGTTTTGTTAAAAACTTTTAAGTGGCAAATTTTTACTTAAAATTGTCAAGATAGTAGTAATCTACTTATACAAATTTTTACGATCTTTCTGAAATAGAAATGCGTACCTTCAAGAATATTAGCTTATTATGCATTCCATTTAAGTAAAACTAAATATTTCAGGTAAAATTATACTTCAACTTTTTATTTTAAGTCTACATTAATAGAAAGTATGTATATACGATTAAACATATTTTTTTGATTATTATTATATTAGTTAGATAAACTAATATTTTTTAAGGTTTCTAATAACGTACTTTAAATACGACAATTTCTATGTTTTACATCACTTTTAACTGTAATTTACTGAACGTAAAGTTTTTACTAAAACATCATTTTGTTAAATTTTTTGCGGTTACGTTAAATCCAATATAAACAACGTACACATCATTTATTTATTGTATTTGTCATTTTTAATTATCTGTAATACTGCAAAATTGTATTCAAAGACAATTGTAATAAGTTAGTTATCGAAAGTGGCTTAAACGGATCGGTTAATATCAATTAGATAAAACGAATCAGTTCCCAAAAGTGATTAAAACTTAAAAAAAGTTAGAAAAAATGAACCAGTTTGTTAAAACGAATTAATTACCACAATTGGTCAAATTTAAATGGTTAACCGAAAATAAATAATTTGGTTAATTCGTTAATTTAGCTTTAACCGATTACCAAAAATCAAAATCGACACCCTTACGTGCAGCATAATAGTATGTGCGGTTTTTATTAGTTTGATGGTTGTAAATAATTATATTAGTGCTAGTTTAAAATATGTTTAATAAGGCATTTTCCGTAATGAAGTTATTTTAAAAAGTTAGCCGTAAACGCCTGTCTAGAAGAAAATTAAAATGACTTGACGATTCGTTTTATATAAACAACCGTTACCTTCAATTGGATTGTTGAGAAAAAGAATTGTATTCTATTTGAAGTGATAATTATATTGAAAATGATGTCAGAAGGGTTTATTAAAACTGTCTTTTTACCAAGGGTAAATATATTTATAGAAACAATTTATATGAAATGATTGTTAAATTCAGAAAAGTCATGTTTTTTATTTGTGTATATGCATTTATTGTAGTATAAATTAGAGTTGAGCATTATTTAAGTACATACTGTTTGACGACTTTGTCAACAAAATTTTTAAGTTATATTTAAACTTAACTAATTTCTGTAACGATTGTTTTTGATTTTTTGAATGACTCTTACAACTAAGTATAACATTAAAATACTGGTGCAACCGGCGATAATTGATTTAGTTGTAATTAAATTTTAATCATAATTTGTGTTCAAATTGAAATTTTGTCCCAACCTGGTATAAATAAAGTACCACCACTTAGACTTATAAAAATAATACGTATTTGTAAATAAAAAATTGTACGAGTTAGAGAACACCACGTAAGAGTACGCTGATAATGCTATTAGATACGTGAAATTTTAGGGTGCAATGTTCGGCTAGAACACAAAGTTGGCGCAAAAAATTTATTTAATCTGCTTAGATGCTAATACAGTATTTAAAAAAACAAACAAATATTTATTGGTTAGAAAACAATAAATACATACAGCGTGTATCTGATTAACAAGTGGTTAATTTAAAAGGTGAAATTATAGCATCAATACAAGCAAAGTATTAAAATAAAAATTGTAATAAAACATTTAAAAAAAAACTAAATTTTGAACCAAATACTCAAATCAAAAATTACGGACCTGCTGCATTAGTTTGTTAAAACTGTTAATAAAAAGAAATAAAAAAGAATGTTATGATGCTTAATTCACTGTTCTAAGAACTACACAATTTTTCTCAGTAATTTGCTGACACTAAAAATAAATACAAAATAATGTTGATGTAGGACGTGGTTAAATTACATTTGTTTAAATGAAGTAATGTTACGTAGGTCAGTCAAAATAATTGAATCATTAAATAACACTGCAAAAATAAAGATGAATAGACAAGACAAGTATTTTTAGGGTACAATGCAATGCATTTCTACTCACTATACAAGCTTATTGTAAAAATTTATGCAAAAAATAGGATATTGTTCAATATCGAAACAAACCTGAGAAAAAAATCTATAACATAAACCGAAATTATGAATACTATAAACGATGTTTTTTCCTATGTTGTAGCATACGTTCTTCCCATGATTTGAAAAAGTGATAACGTTAGCCGATTGAAAACAATATCCGTGAATCTAATAAACGGCGTACGCTGTATGTGTAAGTGTAAAAAATAGTTACTTATTTAACAAGGTACGGCTCATTCTGGAAGTGCATACTTGTACCGTAAAATATCACTTGCGGATCGTGTTACATACAATATTTTTTTCTGCACGACACAATGGCTGCATAGGTGCACCTAGTTACCACCTGTTTAAATTTATTTCCAACATCATTAATAACATTTTATATGTGTTCAATTATAATATATATAATTCACAGGAATTTGTTGAAAAAACAAAAACATTGTAATTCCACCTAGTTATCACATGGTGTCATTCGATGTTACATCTTTGTTTACCACCCACCATCACCAAAAAACTTGTTTTGAAATTAATCCATAAACACTGGAGAGAACTCAAAAGTCATACTCTACTTGAGTATTTTGAATTTATTGACATTATCAAATTTCTTTTTGAATCCAGCTATTTTTCTCATTTAATGGCGAAATTTATATACAAAAATTTGGCACTGCAATGGTCAACCCGGCATCTCCAACTTTAGCTAGTCTAGTCATGCATGATTTATTGCAGTTTGTACTTGAGAAACTCACTTTTTAACCCACATTGTTGTTTTGTTACGTGGACGATAACAGTTGCATACCTGAGAACAAAATTCTCAACACGTTAAACATCTGTAATAGCTATGATCCACATCTAATTTTTACTCATGAGGTCGAAAGCAATGGCTCTTTACCTTTTTTATATTAACATAATCAAATCTATGAAAAACAAAATCATTAGTTTAAGTTGTTTATAATTTCACATAAAAAACCTTAACATCTTAAAAAACATCTTAAAAAATAACAATTATCTTAAGAATATAATAAACAAAATAGTATTCGATACGAACAACACCAATAACATGCCATCACCATCAACCCAAACTAATACTACTTCTAATTTTGAATATACTAAAATCATAAACGTTCCCGGGTTAACTAAAAAACTATTTCCGATTTTAAAAAATACCAACTTGAAAATACAGACGTATAATAACAACACAATTTACACCATTTATTCCAAAACAAAAAATAAAACAAAGTTGTACGACAAACACAATGTTATATACAGAATCGAGTGCATGGCATGCAATAAATGTTATATAGGGCAAACTAAACAAAAAACTATTAATTGGATTAAAAATCATCAATATAATTGCAAAAACAAAAAAGCAGAATCGGGTCTTGCTTTGCACCATAATAACACTGGCCACAATTTCGATTTTAGTAACCCCATCATTTTAGATGTGGAACCTAAATACAACAAAATATTAATATCTGAGATGATTTTTATCACTAGATATAACAGCAATTTGAATTTTAATACAGATACTAATAATCTGTACTGTATACAATAACCTTATCAATAAAATGTCGAATTCTTTACCGTTACCTTTCAGTGCCAAAATTTTTGATTAGTTGGTTATTGGTCTTTGTGATGTTTGTGAGTTTGTTGTAACTATTGTTTGTTTTTTAAAGCATTTACATTTAAATGCTTTTTGTTATTTATTTATTTTACCAGTTGACCGTGTTCGGCGAATCATCGCTATGTAAGTTGTTTTTCGGTTTTTAGTTTTTTCTTACATCATGCTATTTTTAGTTATCTAACATATTAAAACAATTTTATAATTAGGTTAAATGCTTGTTTAAAAATTACCTAGTTTGTATGTTTATGTTACTTTGTTGTTTTTATTAAATACAGTGGCCTGATGAAGTGGACACTTTGTCCTCGAAACGTCGCCCAAAAACACATGAAGTAGTGTTTTACTGTCGCACTCTCTTACCTAGAAGGATTTAACACCATTCTGTTTGAAAGTAATTAAGTAAACTTTGTTTTCAAAGTTGATACAAAAAATAGTCTTTAAAGTACAAAAATCATTGCGAAAGTAAAAAAAAATTAACTTCTATACAATTTGTATATAGTTGTACTTAATAAATTACACCGAAGATTTGAATTTTGTAACGACCGCAGAAACATTAAATTATAATTCAGGAATACTAACTGTTCATACGGATAATATTAAAAATAGTTAAAAACAAAAATTTTTTCGAAATTCATTATTGTTTAATTTATGTTAATGAGTAAAAGAGCATATTTAATCACAAATGAACAAGGTAAATTAATTTCGCCATAAGTGAGCAAGGTACTGAAGTATGATTGCATACTTCAACCACAAAAGGAATCATTGACATAATTTATTACCATTTAAAATCGTATAGTTATAATTATAACTAAACGCGTTAGGCTACTACATTTTAAAATGAGGTCTTTATTTATTTATTTTGTATACGAATTTATGAGATGATCGAGATAGAATACGTTCGTTAAGTTAATAATATTGGGTTAATTGGTAATTATGCCTTGTTATTGTTTATTTAATAAATGTAAAGTACAACTAGCTGGTATAAATACTTTTTTGAAAGTCTCCAATCTATTTGGTAAAAAGTTAAAGTTTTCAATCTTAATTTACATTCTGAGTACTGTTTTAGAAGGACATATACCACTATATTATTAAGCCAAGAAAATGGTATTTTTAGCCTAAAAAGACACGGTGATTGGCGTTCAACCTTAGTAGAAGAAAGATATACTGATGATGATCTGTCTATTAAAAAAAATTTGATAAGAAAATTCTTTATGTAGATAAATCTTCAATTTGATCAACTGGATGTGACTTCGATAATGGAATAAGGATGCCTAATATCATACCATTAACAATAACAATAAAAAATTTAAATATGTATTGGTAAAGGTTTCTACAGCCGGAGTATAAACAAAAATAAGAACTTCTTCCAGGTTTGGACCGTGTTAAAATTATAACTGAAGTTTGCCATCGTTTTATCAGAGCGAGAAAAAATCAATCTATTTGTAAACGAAGCCAGAATTTAAACTCTATAGAAGTGATTTAAGAAAAAGTAGTTTTCGTATATAAAAAAGAAGTATCGTTGCAATTGGTTGAGCGCGTCTATGATTGGGTTACGGTAAAAAAAGCGTGTCTTTGATAAACTAATAACAACCGGGAATCAAATAGGAGATTCAAAAATACGCAAACAGAGTAAGCAGACCAGCGAGAGTAAGACACAATTTCTAAACAACTTTTAAATCTTTATCTTGAGTTAGACAACACTCTATCTCCGGATGATTGGAATCACTTTAACAATATTACTAACCAGCAGTCTAAGACCACTCTACGGCTTATCGCTAAAATTCATCTCAAAAGTTTTAATTGTTGGAATCCGAGAATCGCAAAGTTTTTTTTACTGCTGGTTCCTTGAAACCGGTCGTCAATTTATCTAGTGTGACTCTTACTTTATAACAGGAATCGGTGCTATCCAAAGATTTGAATTTTGCTGTTGCTTCTAAACCCATTTCTAAAGAAAACATTTTATGTGCTGTTGAGTCTTTTATAATACATCCTCCATGTCACATTTCAAATCTCATTCGTATTTACACTAGCAATATCCTTGAATCATCTAAAGTTCTTAAATCCAACGTTTCAAAGTCGGAAAAGTTGGTTTTAAAAAGTCTTTGTAGTAACCTCGATATCATCGTTCTCCCAGTCGACAAGGTCAATGCTACTATCGTTTTAAACCAAACTGGTTACGCTGAGAAAATCTATTCTGTTTTATCTGAAGAAACGTACGTTTTAAACTAACCAAATCTCACCTCAATCTAAACATGAGGCCAGCAAAATTGCCAAATCTTTTAATCTACTTTCTGAAATCAAACGTCAAGTTACTCCCTCAGATTCAAAATTACCTCGTCTAAAATATAATGTCTGTAATATTTTATCAACTCAACCTTGACTTTGAAAAATATATAGTATGTCAAGTCCACTGTTACTGCTGTGTTGTAAGTAATTGTTCTTATGTTTAATTAATTTATTCTTAGTTAAGCTTCTCCTAATAAAATTATCATTGACTTGACCAATGAGCCCCATCTGACACGATACAATTTCACACAACCGACACAATTTAAACTTTACAACGCTTGTATTATTAGATAGAGTAATAACGCTGTAAGTATAAATTAAAAAAATACTTCATTGATTCAGACTGTAAATGATGTTATGACTGTTAAAATAATGACATTAAATAACAACATTTAATCTCAAATAGTATGGAAAACTGAAGTTTCGTGTAATACGGGTTTTAAAAACATGACCAATACAAAAATTTTATTCAATTGTCACGGGCTTTTGTAAGGAGGGGATTAACTATTTTTGTTCGGTGAACAGAAAATAGTTATAGTATTTTACTAAAATAAATAGCAATTACACTTGTTAAGGAACGGTATTAGATAAATGCATTGTTTTTAGTCAAACAAGCTTTTTCATGTTGGTGAATATAATAACTAAGGTTAATACCAATTTTGTTTAAAAGTTTTTCATTTAAAAAACGCCAAACCTTTTATTTGTTTTTTGTGGACTTTACTTAATTTAGAAATATGTATGTTTTTTATTTACTTAGTCCATCTATATTAGTTTTATTTTGTCAGTGTATACAGAGCTGTTTGTAACTGGGGCCATAGCCATTTTTTGTAGTCGTACAAATTTTGAAGTATTTTTTAGTTTCTATTAATAAATTAAATATATTTCTACGGAATGTAAATTGCTACAATCACATGAACATGTTTTATTTATTTATTTTTTTTGTTAAAAAATGGAATTAATAACACAGACAATTAAACCAAAAAAAATTAACTTATGTAAACTGTCATCATGGCATCGACTGCGCTAGGGGGAGAAGGCTGGGTAGGCACATGCTCTCCTTGTTTATCGAGATGCTCACCCAAATTAGAGAAAACAATTTTTGAATAAGATTGTTCTTATTAGCAAAGATTTTTGTACACATTTTTATAACCAGGTAAGTAATTGTTTAGCAACGCAATAAAACATTTTGAACGATTTCTTTAATAAATAATTATTTTTTGTTAAAATGTAGTTTTGCTTACTTCAATTTTATTAGCTCAAAAAAAAATTAAATAGATTTTCATGTTTCTAATATTTTCTTAACGTATATTGCGAATATTAACAAATTTAACAAATGTTTAAAACTAAAAAGCATTCCTCAAACGGTTACAAAATCTGAAGACGTAACCTAACAATACGTTGGAGAAAAAGCATAGCATGCTTGTATGAAATCACAATTACGCACTTATAAATTGTAGCACGAACCTAGTCGAAATAAATTTCATTTCGTGCTAGTTGCGTGATAAACTAACTGCTAAGCATTGTTAAAAACACTTTTACTTAATACAAACTAAATTTCATAAAATTACGTAATTGTTAAATATACTAAATGGACAGAAATAATAGAATTTCAAAATTACAGATTTTAATTTTATCAAAATATAATATTATACTTTGTTCAGTACACAAATTAACGGTTTTTAACAAGTTTGTTTGCATCACACGTTTTAAAAGTTCTTCTGATTTAACGAATCGATTTCTTTTCGAGACAAATTTTAGATATTTTATTATTTATATTTACACAAACAATTCAGTTTTGATGAGTAAACAATGTTCAGATAGTTTACGTCTACCAATATAGTATAATTATTTTTATTTTTAAATACAACTCATTGATAGTGTATCAATCAGTATTGGTCATAAAAATACTAACTTTTAATAATTCTAGGTATTTATTTTGAAACTAAATGCAATAAATGAACAAAACAAATTATGAAAAAGTTACTAGTAGTTATTTCTTTTAATCTGTTATAAAATATTGACAATAAGTTTAATACTATTTTTTTTAAACCTGTTATAAACATTTTAACTTGGACAACTTAATAAAAACTTATAAATTTAAGAATCTAACTAAAAATTATCATTATGAAATAACAATACAGATGGTATATCAATTCATATTTACTGTAATAGCTTTCAGAATCAACTACTTCCCTGCATCTTCGTGACATGGACTCAATCAAGTTAATGATAATTTTTTGGTCAAGGATCAGGTATGTATGTAAAATTTTTAATCCATATTTGTTTGTCCAATATTTATCATAGATTTAAGTCGACCGGCATTATTTTTGTCTCTTCAAACCACTGTTTAACTATTTTTGCAGTTTGCTTCGAATCATTGTCATGTTGAAAAGCGTATTTAATAGGAAGATATTCATATACACATTCATACGGTTTTATGATTTTTTTAAAAAATATCTATGTACTTGTATTCGTCTATGATACCTTCAATACGATGTTATGGCTCCATTCCATATGCCGAAAAACACGCCATACCATCACCGAGTCTTCACCATGTTTTAGTGTAGATATATTGTACTTTGAATCAAGTCTTCTACCAGCAGGTCTTTTTATATGCTGTATATCATCACTATTAAACAAATTTAACTTGAATCCATCACTGAATACCATTCTTTTCCATTGTTTCACTGTCCAGTTGATGTCTAAGCAAATGCTAATCGAGTCTTCATATTCTGGACGTATACTAAACAACCCTGCAGTAACTAACCTTCTTCGTACTATTCGCAAAGAAATAATTTTTCCGTCTTCTAGAGCGATTTTGCCCAAATTTTTTTCGGAAGACAAGAAAGGATGCAATTCTTATTATATTTCTATAAGTTTGTTGTGTGTTTTTTTTGGCCTACATGGACTTCTAAAGGCTTTTGGAGTTTTAATGAAAAACGTCGAACTATCTTCGTTAATGTTGATTTATTCAGTTTTGCTGTTTTAATTTGTTTTTTACCATTTTTATACTCGTCAATAATTACATTTCTCATTTCACTTGTGATTGTTTTATTTCGACTAATCTTAAACAACATATAAACAATAATAAACTAAATTATTGTGATCTTTTATACTTTATGATATAAAATTCGAGTTTGAAGAAGTTACAACCTGTAGTTCTTATCGTTATATCTAAGACAAATTCTATTTAAAGGAATTAACATAATGGTTTAATGGACAATGTTTAGGACTACGTGGCTCGTCGGATCTTATTTTTGAAAAAAATAATGGAATTTTTTTAAAACTTAATTGAAACCTTTATAAAATTTAACATTGACTAATCATCTAGCATAGAACTAAGCAAAGCATTGCAAACAGTTCATTATTAAAATTGCACACTAAGCTAGCACTAAAAAAATTGTCAACTACAAGATGGGAATCAAGAGTTGACGCATTTCGTCCATTTAAATACAATATCGGAGAAATTTATGATGCGTTATTTGAAACTGAGGAAACGACAAAAATACAAAATTTGAGGAAAAATCATTGGCTGTAAAAATTAAAAAATATGAATTTATTTGTTCGATTGTAATAGGGTTGATGTTGTAAGTAAGAAGCTTCAAAATCCCAGCAGACTCATAATTCTCAAGGTGCTATACAAAATTTAATTGCTCATTTCAAAGAAAAACGTTCGTATGACAACTCTAAAACAACTTTAGAATCTGAAAAAAAATTAGAAATAGAATCAAAACTTCTTGATAAATTTAACGATACTACGTTACGTAGCAGAAGCAAAAACAGATTTTTAGATTTTTCGGAAGACAAGAAAGGATTCGCAGAGGCAATTCTTATTATATTTCTATAAGTTTGTTGTGTGGTTTTATTTGGCCTACATGGACTTCTGAAGGCTTCTGGAGTTTTAATGAAAAACGTCAAACTATCGTTGTTACGGTTGATTTATTCAGTTTTGCAATTTAATATGTTTTTCACCATTTTTATACTAGTCAATAATTAAATTTGTCATTTCACTTGTGATTATTTTATTTCCACCAATCTTAAGCAACAAAGAAACAATAATAAACTGAATTATTGTGATCTCTCTTATACTTCATGATATAAAATTCGAGTTTGAAGAAGTTACAACTTGTAGTTGCTATCGTTATGTCCAACTCAAATACTGTTTATAGGAATTAACATAATGGTTTAATATTTTTTATTTAATTTTTATTGTTTATTACATAAAACCTAATTGACTTAAATTAATATAAAAATATATTCCCAAAGTATGTTGTACATTTAAAAAAATTAAAAAAATAAAAAGTTGCTAATTATGCACAGGTATTTTTATAATTTTACATATCTGATTATCATAACAGTGTCATTAAATAATACGATTATTTACACAAAAATTAAAACATCTAAAAATATTTCATGTTCATTATACTTGAGTAGTTGTTGTTTTTATTTTTTACAACTAAATAAATTTTAATATATGACTAATTATATTGACTATATGCAATTAAAAAGTCATCACAAAGATAATATCACTGATAGATTATATCGTCAAAATAATTAGTTTCCGGAATATTAACGTGCTTAACTTCCATTACAAATTAGCTTGATACTGTCACAACATCGAATTATATTTAATTTGTATTTATTAAAGTTTTTCGCTAAAAATGATTTAGCAAATTTTAAATAAACTACGACAATTAAAAAATTTTATTTTATTACTTGGCTTTAAACTAATTTAAAATAAAAGCAATTAAATTCTTCATTGCCAACGTATGTTACATTATATGCAAATTTATTAGTTTTAAAACGTTTATAAATACTATTAAAATTTACTTATTCAAATTTCTGTTTTAGTTACTTTTTTTAACATGTTTAAACATGTCGTAAATGTGGTACAAATAAATAATAACAGTTTTATTGATCTAGATCATTTAAGTAAAATAATTTACTTAAAATCGAATTTAGAAAAGAGAAAATAGAAAATCTGACACAGATAAAAAGAGAGAAGTTATAAACCAAAAACTAAGTTGAGAAATATAAAAACACAATACAAAGCAGGTATATGTTTGAAAAACAAGTAAGTGTATAACCTGTGGTTAATAACGAAAGTAGATTAACGAAGGATTAGTTTATGTTAAAAAATTTGATTAAAGAAAATAATTTGCTCTTGGTACACTAAAATTGATCTGATTTATTACCTATGTACATTGTACATACATAACATCTCAAAACTTATAATAATAATAAATTATTAATGAATTACATTACACTTTGTTTTTGCGTTAAAAGTTATTTATATAAATTAAATAATAATAGTTTTTAATTTTTTATACGTTGTGCTATTGGTGTTGTTTTTCAATAATACTTCAAAACCACAGTATCGTACGTATCTCCTAAAACAAATGTTAAACAAAATTTATTGTTATTACTTGTATTGTACTTTATTATAATTTATTGTTGTGATAGAACCTTAAATTTACGTAAGTATTAGATTTGTTTATTTTATTTTTAGTACAAGGCTTTCATTAAAATTAAAAAATGTTTTATTTTGAAGAAAAAAATTATAAACAAAAATATGAACAGATGTAAAATTTTATTTTTTACAAAAAACTAATGTAATGTTTAATTTATAATTTAATTGAAAAAATCAATAAATAAATATTAGAAAATAATATCTAAATAGCAATTATAAGAAGATAGGTTAGTATAACTTTCTTTTTTTTTATACGGCCGTTATTTTAAAGTTGACATTTTTTAAGATTTCACGTTGTCGAAACGTTTAAACAAGTTTATGTGGTTAAGATTATATAATAAGATTATTTTAATGTGTAGCCGCGTCAAAGTATTCCAATAGTAATAAGTTCTAAAAGGACAAAACAGCTGTCCACTAGTTTCTGGTGGTGGTTTCCGCAGCTACATAAACAATTTCTTCCACTTGTACAATACAGTTAGATACTTTATGCCATGCTTTGATTTAAAATATTTTTGATATTTGCGATTATAAAATCTACAATCCAAACAGCATCTACCCTAGTAGCACAAAATATATGTACGATATTCTAATGATCTTGGTACAATATTTAAAGTCGGCTAAATATTGCTTGCTGTAATAGATATATTTTTGATATTGTTAAAGTGTATAATACTAATATCCTAAAAATATATACCTACAATATCATTGATATATTTTAAAACCTCATAATTTTTTTCAAGGTTTACATGACATCAGGTAAATATCTTAATTCTAGATACTTATTGCAAGATGTAAAAAATGTATTCTAGATATTGTAAAACTAGATAAAAACAATGTTTTAAAAATATGTACCAACAATATAGTTCGTGTATTCTAAGGTCACAAATGTTTTTCAAAATTTGACTGACATAAAATATATATTATAATTATATATAGAGCGAATATTTATGTTTAATCAGTATCTACCTTTTTATGCTTATTTTTTAACTGTATTTTTAAATTTATGTATTTATAGTTGTTAAAAGTTTTTCTTACACTTTTTTTTCATTTTTGCTAAAAACCCTAACACAATGTTCTCATAATTTAAATATGCTTATTTTAAAAATTATCTTTATATGCGTATATTTTAATAAAAAGTAATCCAATATCATAGTATGTAATCTGCTAAAAATTTTGTAAGCAACGCAATTTAATTATTAAAAAAATTACACAAGGAGTATATAAAATTGAGACATCTGCGTTTGAATTGAATGGAAAAACCAATTGCATTATAACTAGAACTATAGTAATTTTACAATAATAAACTACATTTGCTGCAATGAAATTTTAGACAAGGTATTTTAATTCTGCTGTAAAATTACTAGTAATGCTACAAGTATTTATGATTTTGAAGGTCATCTTTTCCAAATACTTTTTGTGGCATTAAAAACGGGTATATAGGTATACAAGTACCTTTTAGGTGCTTTTAATAAATTTCTTAGAATCCTTTGCAACATTGAAAAAATGTATTATTTACCTGCTTTTGGGTACTGAGGTCAAAAACCGTTATATAGACCCTGAACAAGAATAAGGAAAGTTTTCTTTACTAATATGCATTTGGGCTTCGTGTTTGCAGTTGCAGTTTAAATTTTTATATCGAGTTTTAGTACAACGTAATTGTATAATCAGGTAAGTGCCTATTAATTTTCTTATTTTTATTTTTGCATCATGTTTTCTAACTACAGAAAAGCAAAAGTCATTTTGTAAATAATTTATTTTAACGCAGCTTAGTTGGCTGTTCAACGTTGACAGAACATAATTCAAAAAATTTCAACAGTCATTACTAATAAGAAACCTAAATTAGAGAAATGCTTTTATTTACGTAACTATAATCAATAATTAATAAACAACAAATTTACCTTATTTTTTGAATAGCAATCCCAAGAAAATGCTTTTGTGCACTTTTAAAACTAATCTAAAATAATAACTAAATTAATAATGCTGTTGATATTTCTGTAAACCAAATTTTAAAAAAATATATGTCTTGATAGAGTTTCTTTATTGAAAAAATTCAAACTAAAACCATTTGTCTGTATATTTTATAACAATTAAAATAATTTTAATGCATTTTATAATTATTATTATAAAATGTAGATTTTTAATACAACTTTGTAGAGTAAATCTTAATTGTGTGTTTTTTTTTCAGATGCCATCACAAGACGACATCCTAATGTTGCGTTATATTTGGCAAGATTTAGAACATTTATGTACTACCTATGTAATATGTGATGATATCAATAATTAATTTTAAGATACAATTTTTTTTGTGTATTTATTTTTTAAAGATGTTTAAAATGTATACAGATTTTATATTTATATTTTATTCATTTGTAATTTTGTTTTGTTAGTGTACTTTTTATAAATAAACGTGTTTCTAGAGAATATCTGCAGTGTTTCAATACGGTTTAATAAAAACTGTACAATGCGTAGCAAAAAAGAACCAGATTAAATATCATTTACAAACATACACATATGTAGTAGGTATATATTTTACAAATATCTCACAAATAATAGTGAGATACATCTAGAACAGATTAAAAAGATATATTTCCCATATATTGGAAACAAATATTGAGACGACATCTACATCTAATGTCTACCATATATCGAAAACATATATTTAGAATATATTTATTTTATATAAATTATTGATATATGCTATATATATACAATAAATGGCCAATATTAAAAAGTGTGACATTTAAATATTTACCAGATGTTATTTACTAATATATTACGTATATTTTGTGCTACTAGGGTACATAGTTTCCTACATAATGCTTTAGTAACAAAACAAAAAAAAATATTTTTAGTTACGATCAACTTTATGGCAAGCAACATTTTATAATTTTTTTATGAATAAAATTGTTGCTATTTCTTTCTCTTCCTGCAACAATGCATTACCGAAGCCGAAATTGGAAAAAAACAGACAGCGAGAGTATTAGGAGAAACTTCGAGGCAAATAGAATAAATTTTAAAAAAATCGGATGACAAGAAAAACGGCAAAGAAAATATAAGGAATCATAATGTATCCGAAAAAAAATTGGTAGGCTTCTCAATCTTGAAAGAACCATCATCGCGAGATGGTCTCTTGATTTTACAAAAGCAGCTCTCTACTTCAGTTGCACCAGACATTAAAATTGTAAGTAAAGTCGATAATTTTGATTTAAGTACTCCAGCAACTTGGCCTGTAATTATTAATGACAACATTCGTGAAGCTACTAATAAAAAATATATACTACGCACATAGCTCGTATATTCAAATTTAGTTAACCGCGTTTTTTACCTTTGTTATAAATTTTTTCAGGTAGAAATGCGTAAATTAATTAATTAAGCAACTTACAACGTTTACCGCCGTTATAGCTTATTTACAGTGGCAGAAGATTAATATTATTACATCAATATTAAACTTAATAGTCCACAATTCCTCAATAAAAACCCTAATATTCTAAAAAAGATACTCCGCAAAAACAACTACCCTAACAACATAATTAACTTAATATCATTCAACAATAACGTAACTAACACTATTCCATCACCACTAAACACCTCTAATTCAGACTTGATTTACGCTTCTATTATCAACGTACCATGACCAACTAATAAAATAATTCTAATATTAAAAACAACCAATATGCGATTAGCTACTTAAAACAGAAATAACGTCTACAACATGCTGTACACAAAAAGATAAAACTAACATGCTTGACCGACATAGTGTTATCTATAAGATCGACTGTCTAAACTGCAGTAAATGTTATGTAGGACAAACAAAACAAAAAACAGTTAACCATTTAAAAAGCTTTAGTCTAAACTTCTTTCTTTTGCTATTACTGTTGCAATTGAAAACTGTACAAACCATAATTCCAGCAAATAATAAATTACGTGTAAACAAGATTTATTTAGAACATGTATTAAAATGAAATAGCGATATACAACTTGTTGTGAACCAGAGAAATGGCAATCAGACACTATATGACGGGCAGTAAGTCGATTTTAAATTGTTATCTTCCATAATCTAAGAGAATTAAATTACACTTAGAGGTTTTACCAACTAAAACTTGTTATATTTAAATAGCGGCGAATTTAACTATGTTCTTTCTTTTTGGCTTATTTAGTATTTTAATTTAGAAACGCTAATACTTTAAGTTTAAAAATTCTTAAATTGTAAAAACGTATTATAATATTTAAATAACGGTTTTCACTAGTGCACACGTGGAACGAACTATGTTATTAAGATTACATCAAACAAAAGAAAAATCTTAGTGCAATAAAGATGAAATTATAAACAAGTCTATTAGTTCTTGAATATTTCGAACTTGCTTCTCAATACAAAATTCTAAGTGCATAAGCTAAATATCGGTTATAGTTTAAACAGATTCAATTTTAATTAATTTAGCAAATCTTAATGTTATTAATACGTATCAAACCAAAAAATTTAGAAATAAAGTGTCAGATATAACTAAAGCGGTTTCTTTTTCTTTCAATTTTGTAAACTAATTACTGAATTTTGAACGAATTGTGAAATTAAAAACATGATGTTATTTACATTCAAATGTTTCTAGATATTTGTGATTGTGATTTATTATCTGACAAAGAACGTAGACCACGTTTGAAAACTGGCAAGTTTAATTTTTTTTTAATTAAACAATAACACCATTTACTATAAAACAATTTTTATTAGGACAGATATTCTTTACGTAGTTTTCTTCTCTTGTTGTTTTACATTTTGCTTTAAGTTTTCAGTAGCTGTAACATTTGCTTATTTTTTGTTACAGTTTGTACATGTTAACATGTATTGCTTTTCTTGTCCATTAAAAAAATATATTTTATTTGTTTGCTGTTTGAGATTATGGTACTTATTAGAGCTTCTAATTTTAATCATTTCGACGAAAAACTAAATTGATAAATAACTTTTGTTAAAAATATTTTCTTTTTCTATTTCAGCATGACTAAGTAATTATAAACACTGACAAAAGTTTTTTCTTTTTTTTATTTCTAATGATTCCAGTAAATTCCGATTGCTTTTCTTGCACTTTTAGCAACCTTTTATAATTTTTTGTTTGTTTCTTAAGATTATGATATAAGAATATCTAATTATAATTGTTTAAATACAGAATTAACAGATAGTTTTTATTAAAAATATTTTAGTGGCGTTTCTTAATTTGAAAAACTTAGTCATTAATTACATTGTAATTGACTGTAATTACTAACTACAAGCAAAATTTCCTATTTTACACGTTTTTGATTAATTTATATAAATTTTGCAATTTTGCTTTTTTTAAGTAGTTCATTGTCTTAATTTAAAAATATTAAATTGTGAAATTGTTTTTGTTAAAAATGTTTTTTCTTTCTTTTTAGTTAATCATTAAATTAAAAGTTCATCTGTTGGCAATCACGTGTTGATCACAAAAATGATTATTATTTTTATTTGAATTACTTTTTACTAGGTAGGTAGTATACTACATTTTGAATAAATTCGTGAAAATTAGAATTACATTTTTCTAGATTGTCTAGTTGAGATCTAAAATAAGTCTTTATCTTATTCACTATTTTCAAACGTGTTCTAAACTTCTTATAAACGTATATTTCTCTATGTATGATTTTTGAATAACTTTGATTTAGTAAATAAAATACAACGTTAAAAAGCGTGTTCTTGCAATGAGTTACAAGCTTATAGGTCTTACGAACCTTGCACAGCCAACTCACACAGTCGCAGGTAGGGAAGGTTCAAGTAAATAATATTTAAAGGGCACTAGATCTTTTATTTTACTTCTGCTTTGATCAGGACAGAAAGTCCAAGCTTGTAACGAACTTTAGGTTCTAAATCCTTGTTACCCTGATGTTCGTGTAACCACAATAAAAGAGAAAGGTATGTTATCACAAAGGAAAGATAAAATATGTATACCAACTGTAATTTAATAATTTAGATTATTAACAACGAGTTCCTGAAATTTTGTAGTAAATTCTAAATACATAAATGCCGCAAGTATCAGGAACACACAATACATAAGTTACACGTCGGGTGTCGATAAGCGAAAAAATTACACGGTTAATAACTAAGGTTCACAGCACGCGATATCACAGAAATAATTACTGAAAATACTTAAATGGTATTGAAACAACTATTGTAATTGCGTAAGTTAAACAAGTTAAATTCCGTGACTGACCTTTTTTGACAGCGACATAATAATTAAATACAACTTACCCACAATCCAGTACTTGCCCGAAGAAATCGGTTTCGTCGTTGAGTAAGCCTAAAATACCTATGAATAGCAAATCGTGTCAACACAATGACTCACGAAAGTAGAAATCTACAAAAATGTTAATACTAATAAAAATTAGATATAAGAACCCGATGTACCAAATGCTGCTTCTCGCAATTAGTAAAAGGTTGGTATCGCAATCGACTGACGCATAAGGAGTAATATCTCGAAGACAAATTCTTGTCGAGACTTGGTTTTCAGTTTAGACATAAACCTTCCAGAATACTAATTGTTTCGTGAAGGTATTTGTCGACATTAATCTCTCGTCGATTGATAATGTATCGAAACGTGTAGCCAAAAACGTGCGAAACTTGCTATCAAATTAAGAAGAAATTTACCAAAGAATTCTAAAAACTAATAGGAAAAGCTCACCTTGTGATAAATAACCTAATCAAAATGCGTTTTTGAATTAAAATTTTATATTCATTAACGCCGATTTTGCAGATTCAGAATCATTTTTATCACAAGCACGATTTTAAGTAGTTAACGGTTTGACGTTTTGACAGGAAATGCACAAAAACTACACTCGGCAGAGGGCGTCAAGAACAGAAATCTAACTTAAAAGTAATTAATATACAGGGTGTTACATCAGAAATTAATGCACGTAACAAATGTCTGCTTTTAATTTTAAGTAATTGTAACGTTGTAACATTTAGAGAGTTCATTAAACAGTTTATAATATTGACATAATCAAACGTACACGTGTTGTTCGGCACACTAGTATACTGTATTTTTATTTCTTCAGTTTAAAGTAAAGTGTGTTTTTAAATTAACTGACATACAAAAACTTTTTTAAACTGTGTTTTTAGAAAAATTTTATATAAAACAAGTTTTATCGTGTTCATCAAAAATTTGTTACTCATATATTGCTTACCAATCTGGAAAATCTTGCAAGCTAGCAATTCACCAACTAGTAAGCAGATGCAAAAATGCAATCCAATGTAGTGGTGGTGCTCCCGTGTCGGATTGTCGACACCTGGACGGCCACGCCACGGATCGAATAAAACAAGTATGCGGTACTAAATCCTTTATTGTTGGTAATTGGGGAGGTGTACGTTTGATCGTCGTGTAATTAGAATTATAGCCCCAACAGGACCCTCTTGCTAATCTTAATAAAAACAAATATTACAATTTGGTCTAAATTAAATTAATTGATTTGAATGCAGTTGCATGCTTAAATATTTATAAGGTTGTATTTTACAAAGTGCCTTAACCGATGCAACTGCTTCCAATCAATGCTAATATAAATTCACTTAATAAATACCTTAATTTTATATAAATGCATATTTTTATTTAAGTGTTATGACCACAAATATAATTAACAATTTACTTACATTATCAGTATTAATACCGCACGACTGTCTTGTCGAATAGCAAGAGGAAAACAGGTAATTTTAAGTATTTCGCGCTTCGACAAGGACGTTTCGTACTGATAATGCAGTATCACAATTACAATACAACATTAAATAGTTTGTACAGGGTAACACCAATACAATGATATTGCATTGGGTGCTTTTCTAGATATTGAAGGAGCATTTGACAACAATACCTTCACCTCAATTGCAAGGGCAATGGAGAAAATAGGAATCACACCTCTAGTCCGAAACTAGGTCAACTCAATGCTCAGGAATCACACGGTAACAGCTACTTTGTACGGTAGCACTGTGGGAGCCAAAGTGGCTGGCGGATGCCCACAAGACGGGGTGCTATCACCCCTACTTTGGTGTCTCGTCATGGACGGCCTACTACAAGAACTAGAAGACGGCGGGGTATTTGCTTTAGGATACGCCGACAATCTCACCTTTATCACAAACGAAAAGTTTGGGGCAACTGTATCGAACATAATGCAAAGTGCACTAAACACTGGCGAAAAATGGTCAAAAGAGAAGGACTATCAGTGAACCCAACTAAGACTGCAATTGTTCCGTTTACCAAACGACGGAAAACGGATGACATAAAACTACCTTTGATGTACGGAGTTACGCTCTCGATGACAAAAGAAGTCAAATATCTGGGACTTACTCTTGATACCACACTGACTTTTAATGCTCATCTAGAAAAAGTCACAACGAAGGCCATCAGGGTTCTTAATACAACCAAACGGATGGTCGGGCATACATGGGGATTGAAATCCACAATGACCAAATTGTTATATACTGTGGTAACAAAACCCATCATCACATACGGCGCGCTTGTATGAGATGAGATAACCAATCTGAAAAGCACAGCTGCAAAACTCAGCAAAGTACAGAGAATGGCATGTCTACTGATAACAGTAGCGATGAGAATCACGCCCACAGCAGCCATGGAAGCACTACTTTCACTTCCACCATTACACCTCGTTGTAATGATGGAAGCAAGAGAAGCAGCATACAGACTTCACATTAATGAACACGCGCCAATCACCGCAAAAAACAAACCGGGCATATACAACGTGCTGCGTGAAGAAACGATCTTAACTATGAGGTCCGACTTTTAAAAAAAAATTATCACATTTTAAAGAACTTTAAAGTGATAATACCGTCACGGGACGAATGGACAAAAAACATTTACCCGGCGAGGTTAAAGGAACTATCTGGTATGCAGATGGGGCCAAAAATCGCAACGGTACCGGAGCAGGAGTATATGGAGGCAAGCACCATGAGAAGCAATTTTCGCTGACTTTGGGTAAATATGCATCCGCTTTCCAAACTGAAGTTACTGCTATTGACTGGTGTGTCAGGAACATCATCGACCTGAAATCATTCACAAATGGAGCAATATCGATCATGTCTGACAGCCAAGCAACACTACTGGCGCTAAAATCACCAGTAATAAAGTCTAAACTGATTATGGCATGCATAAGCAGTCTGGAAACATTGGCAACTCGCCAACTAGTGCAGCTTATCTGGATACCAAAAACCAGAAGATAAAGGGTAACCTAATGGCGGACGCACTAGCAAAAAAGAGCACAACAGGGACATATATCGACCTGAACCCGTTTTCGGAATCGCATACGAGACCGCAAAATAACAAATTCGCAGTAAACTTGCAGCGGAGCATAAAAAATTATGGAAAAACTCTTCAGGGATGAGGCACACAAAACTAATCCTTACAGAGCCACAATTAAACACTCAAACTGCACTATCAAGCATGAGTCGACAAAAATTAAGGAAACTCACGGGGCTAATTATAGGGCACTGTGGCCTTAACAAACATATGGATCAAATGGGACTGAAAATCAGCCTTCTAATCCACTGGATGCTTGGAGGACGACGAGACTCCGCAGCATCTGCTGTGCAAATGCGAAGCGTATCTAATGCAACGCACAACGATTCTCGGAAAACCAAAGCTAACCGATGATGAGTTGAAAAAAGCGTCTTAGAATAAACTTCTGGACTTCATTGACGAAACCAAACTGATGAGGGAGTAAAAAATCAGCAGTGCACAAAAGGACCAACAAGACAGCAACGCAGGGACGCTAGACGAACCACGTTTAATAACGTTGTTTAGTTCTGCCGTTATACGTTGTTATAAAATTTAATAATTTATTGAACAGAGTCTGTAATCTTTATGTTAAGAAATGTATACTGGTGTTATTAGACGTTTTTCTTTTTGTTTTTCAGTTAATTATTTGTTTTGTAATATGTTAGTTGGTGTTGATCACAAATTTTTATCCAAGACAATGTTTTACTAACAAATTTCTATACATTTTGATTTAAATTGTCTCTGTTAAAACATTTTTATGTTTTTTAATCTTAAAAATTTTGTTATTAATTACATTAGCAGGCGGCAATTAGTAATTTTTGTTAAAAAATTTTTATTACTAATAGTTTATATCAAATTTTACTTGTTTTTATTTCTTATAGATACGTGTCCATAAAATAATGTAACTTTTGTTTTCTGAATATAACGGTAAATAATAATTTTATTCAATTATATAGTTATCTTTATTAAAAACATCCCTTACTGTAACAATATTGCTGGGTTTTGAAAGTTTTGTTAATTACATCGTTAACTGCATTACTAACACACTTTTATACGTTTGTTTAATTTTTTGTAGTTTAATAGCATCTTTTTTTATATGTTAGCTACTTAAATAACACATTCCAGTCTTTAAATTATATATTTGTTATTTTAAATATTCATATTTTATAAACTTGCAAGCTAAAGTGTACAAATAACTTCGCCGTTGTACAACGTAAGATTTAAATCATAATACAAAATTTTAATTTCACATTATTATATATGTAATGAATGACCTATGACTCATATTTGTAATTACCATAGTATTGTTACAAAAACATTTGAATAAGCGCGTTCAATGATTAAACATGTATAGTAAGAAAGTTTTTGAGGTATTTTTAAATAATTCATTGTTTTAATAATACAAGAAATAAAATTATTTTCAATAATTTACTTACTTTATCACCTGATTGCATTATCATTATAATCATCACCAATAACTATTACGCTAATTACGCAATAGTATATTATATATCAAGGTTGAGAAGTGCATCATTATAACCTAAGCGATAGATTATATCGCGAGACGCGAAGCGTCGAGGGATATAAATCGCGCAGGTTATAATGAACTTCTCAACCGTGTTATATATACAATTTTTTCCACTACTAGAATTATTAAAACCTTCCTACCTGTTACTAAATCAAATTTAAAATTTAAGATATTAATTTTAAATTAAAAATCAAGTCAGTAATTCTGACAGTTGTCATTAGTTTAATAGAATTAATTTTGACGTAATTCTTAATTGTGATTTAAAACACAAAAATAAACAAATAACGTAAGTTTTTATATCTAAAGTTGTTTAAATTGTTTAAAAACATTATTATTTTAAGCATTGATTATATCTAAAACATATTTAACTTAATAATATTCACATTTAATTAAGCGCGAACTTCAAATAACTTACTTTTTAAAATCAAATTAATTTATTAATTGAGCGATTTGAAAACTTAAATTAGCATTAAATAAAATCTCTTGATCTTGGTACGCAGTTTGGTAAATTTTTTTTCTTTGAAGCTGTTGTAGTATTATCAGAAAATGTAAATATGTTCATTATTAACTACTAGTTAATAATGAAATATTATTTACCTGCGCTTAAAAAAGTACAACTTCACGGCCTTCTATTATACGTAATAATGCAAGCGTATACAACTAGTAGTGGAAAAAATATTATTATGTAGTTTATAAATAGTCATATATTTTGTTTTCTGTTTTTTTTTCCTATCAAAAGATTGCTCTGAAATATTTACGTATTATAATAATATACATACCAACATAAATGTAAAATGTATGAAAGAGTTGCAAAAATTATTGGTAATTTTATTTTTTCTAAAAATTATTCCGCCATTTTAATATATTTTTTATAAAAAAATTCTTATTTTTGTTTGATGATAAATTTATTACATATAATATTAAGTAAAATCTCAAATCTATAAGAAGCTTATTGCTTAAAAGAATTCAAGAACGCAATTATTAAATACCAAGTAAATTTAGTTAGGTGAAAACAATTAACGTGTAAATAATTATTTCTTTGGAAAAATTTCAAACGTTAAAATAAATTTTAAAGATATTTTCGGTACATCTATACAATCTCGAAATTTGCTACATCATGTAAACAATAGATCTTTGAGATATTCTACAATTAATTTTTGTTTGCAAATTTGAAAAATAACAGATTTTTTAACGATTTGTTGTAAAAAATTGTTAACTTATTAAGCCTGACATTGCCAATAAGTTTCTAGATATGTAATTAACTTCAACATAATTTGATTCATTACTTGTAGAAACAATTTGTTTTCTTTACAATAATTTTTAAAAAATATTTACATATTATCTTTCTGTTTTATCTTTTAAAAGATTTATCTTAAAATGCTATATATTATAATAATTTTCAAAATGTAAAATGTCTTTGACTTGCAAAAAAATTTTTTGAACAACACTACCTTATGGAATTTACACTAATTATATGTCATTGGAAAAATGTATTTGTTGAAACAATCAGCGAACTGAATGAATCGGCACGTATGTATCATTGTATCATATAACTTTAATTAATAATAATTGCAAACATTTATTTTTGTCAATAACATTTTCTTTTATTGTAGTGATCAATCTTTGTTCAGTTTTAGCTGCGTACTAGTAAGAACGTTTTAAATTAAAGTGTTCCTGTGTATTAGAATGGTAAGTGGTTTTATTTATTTTTCGAATTAACCCTATACGCTTAAACGCGTGCAATTTTATGTCTTACAAGATATTATTTCACATTAAAAAAGATGATTTTAGTATTTACCTGATTAAAAAAAGTTAGATTAAAATCTAAAAATACATTTCTTAATATTAGTGATTTTTAAGTTTGTTAACTAGTATTTTAGTTTTTGACCATTTCTGTTTTTTAATTAATTTTTAATGTTATTGTTTAACCTAACACTTCGTTTAAAAAGAAGCAGTTGATACGTTCAAGTAACATTCATTTTTTTTTAAAGAAATTTGTAGTTATTTTCTTAAATTTATTTATATATTTTTATATCAACATTAATTTTTTAGAATTTTTTTTAATAAGCGATGCTTTACACAGTACTGAGAGTAAGAGAGAAAGAATATAAAAGTACCGACCACTAGAGAAGTCCCGATCAACCCCAACACGACGGATGCTGTAGAAATAATATAATTAGATGTGTGTACAGTTGGCGTGAATTATCAAGATCTAAATAAACGCTAATGATATAGATGCTGTAGAAAAATGATATAATTATTAAATGAATGTTAATAGAATTCAAAAACAAATTACAATAAATTTTACAAGTCTTGTTGTTAAAAACCAATTGTATACAACAATTGACCGTTTGACGTTAACAGTCTTTCTGGTCTAGTGGTTAGACTCGCTGCTTTGTAATAGGAGAAGCTCGGGTTCGAATCCAGGTACGACCACAGTTTTTTTTAATAAAAATACTTGCTTTCTCACTTAAACTGTCAGTCCTTATGACGCAAATACACGCTAATTTTTCTGAAAGTGTGTGTATATATGGTATTGAAATATTCCTATCAATTTTTTAAAACCACTTTAAAATCATACACATCAGATTATAAAAAATTATATATCCATATACATATTTTGCAGTAGCAAAACAATTAATTTTTGCATGTAACTTTAAAATGCGCAAATGAATATTTGAAATAATGGTGCCATATTCATAACCTATAATGATTAATGTTATTTATTATTGAATGCACTGTAGCCAACCTAAGATAACAAAATTTAATGAATATAGCGAGAAATATAACTTAACTTCAATAATTTTGACTCACCCTGTAAAATTGATTAAAATAAAATGGTAATCAAATGCAACAAAAAACGATGGAAAATTAAAATAAGTAATAACTAAATAAACTTTTTTGTGTTGCCAACATCGCAAACGTCAAAATTCGTTCGTTAGTGTAGTTACGTAATGAACGAAAAAAGCTCTAGGGTAGCAGAATGAAAACTAGGAATCCACATAAAAGTAAGTGTTCAAAGTCAATTATGTAATATATTAGAACGAGTATGCGACAGGTGGAAAAATCATTTTAAAAATCTTAAAATTCAGTTAAAATTGAAGAAAAACGATGTTAAAGTTAATGTCAAAGTTGACAGATTTAGTAATAAATGTAGTACCAACATTATATTTCTGTTGATTTTTTTTTTAATTTTTCAGAAAAGAATGTAATTTTATAAAAGGCAACACAAAAAATAATGTACATTACTCTCGTCGAAAGAATCATAGCATAACTCACTCACATGCAACGCTCGGCCGTACGGCCTCGCGTCGCATTAACGTTCGTTATGCTATTTCTTACTTTCGACTTTTGTTACGTAAACTACTATTATTAGACTTTGCTAAATATGAAAATACAATAGATAAAATATTTACATTCTTTCAACTGCATACTCAGCAAGTCGTTGAACGTCTAAAATGCAATACCATGCAAAAAACTGGATTTTTTTAAAATTAAAATAGTAGTATAATTTGCTTATAATGTACAGACTGATTTTTTAATAAAAATAATTAAAATACATATAAAGTTTAAATGAGCAATTGGTTCTGCAAATAAAATTCCATTCATGGTTATATAATATAAATTGTTTTATTACATGGATTAATAAACTGGATTTGCATTAATAGAACTCATAAAATTAAATCAATAAAAATCACTAATTTATTTAAGTAATTATTGTATGCAATTCAAATAGTATTACAGTTAACCTTATTTAAATTACAATTAAATTTTATAAACTATTTTTTATAAAGACTCTAACATAACAATGTATTATATTTCATATTACATGTAAGTCATTTAACCAATATCCTTAAGTTTAATGCTTTGATAAAAGTATTTATTTCTTTAATAAAAATTAATAATTTGTTTCATACGAATAATTTTTATGTATAGTAATTATAATATTTATTTTAAAAGTTAAGTTATACAGAAATGTCTTCCACATATACCTTGTCTGGAGCGGAATAAGTTCTTTCTAGTAATTATTATTATGCTCCTATTATATTAGAAGACGTGGATTATGTTTTGGGATTGATAAATTTAGAAACTATATAATTCAATCATAAATATAGACAGCTTTAATAATAAATGTCATTTTATACTCCAAAATGGTATAAAACGCTGTATCAAAATTCCTGAAGGTTCTTATGTAATTGACGATATTAATAATTATTTAAGCAAACAACTTTTAAAGTATGAAAACAAACATATAAATTAAGTTCAGTTTACTGCTCATAACTATAAAAGAAAATAATAATACTTTACGATCTAAACTTGTATGCACGATGGATATTGATTTTGCTAAGGAAGGTTTAATGGACTTTAAACCTAAAATTCTGAAAGCCAATACAAGACACACATCAGATTTTCCTTGTAAAATGTTTAGATTAAACGCATTATGCATAGAATGTAATATCGTCACCAGTTCATTCCGAAACGGCGAACTAGTACATGTGAAACATGATTTTTTACCGACAGGGCTAACGTAATTTATTTACCGATAAACACAAAGCAAATAGACAAAATTACTATAAAAATATCAGATCAAAATCAAAATCTAGTCAATTTTAAAGGAGAAGTGATAAAGGTTAGACTGGACCTTTAAAAATATAATAATTCATTGTAATGGGACTTGTGTTTAGCAAAAATAAAAACTGGAGTAAACATTTAAACACGAGTAAAACTACAAAAAACTTTATAAATACAAAAAATAAAACAAAAACATCAATCGATTAACAGAAAAGCACAAAAATTCATAATATCTTTAGGGTTGAAAATATTCACATAAAAATGAAATGTGAAAGTTTGAATGTAGACGAACCGCTTGTTTTTGATACTACAATTACGTATGCAAAAACGAAGTCATCCACCTTATGCATCAAGTTCCTTTAACAATAACGAGGAAATCAAGATTTCTATACAACAAGATATATATACACGTTACCTTGGTATAGCTTTTTTTATATACAAGAAAAAGTAGAAGCATATGGACCATAAGAATAAAAAGATTCAAACACCTAATATTTAATTTGTTAATATGGGTATTTAATTTTCATTTGACGAGATTCATTTAGAAATCTCTAGAGAAATTATCGATTGCATTAGAAATCCTGGAATTATATCTGCTCTCATACAATATAGAAGAAAGCAAAGCTCTTGAAAACGGTTGTTCGTTTTCCATAAGCAATTCAAAATTATTGGATATATATTCAGGAAATTTTGATGCGGTTATACCTCTTTGTATGATTTTAAGGTTTGTGCGAAGATTTTAAAAAGATTGTGATCAATTATAGACAAGAATTGGTGTTACTTTGCAATACAGGTAATAACGTTTTAGTAGTTTATAACAATACAAAAACTACAAAAGTTCAACTAAATAAAGTGATCTAGCGGGTTCCACACATATCTGTTTTAATTAAAGAACAATTTAAATTCTTTGATATTGTTAAAGGTGCGTAAGAATTATACATTTCATTTAGAAGTAAAAAATTACACGAATGCGCATTATAACCGCAAGCACAAAAACATACTTGGCCTATTAAGTCTTCAGTAGAAAAACCACAATGTATAATCTTTAGTTTTCAGATCGATAGAAAAAATCAAATACATAAAGACTGCAGTTGTTTTGATCATTGCAACTTAACTAACGTTAAAGTTTTTCTTAATGATGCAAACAACTAATATGCTCTGTTATATGAACTGTTTACCGAATTTCAAACTTTGTTTCGGTACAAAGATAGACAGCCAATATTCACCCCAGAAGAATTCAAAAGAAATGCTCCAATTGTCACTATAAATTGTTCTAAGCAAAAGAAAGAACTAAAAAAGAGTCTGATAAAACAACTGCATATTGTATCATTAGTATAGTGAATCATATACTTACGATAAAAAACCGCTTACTACCGAACCTAAATACGAACTTTCACGATCATCATTGGCTGACCTTAATCCGAACGCAACTCGATCATACCCGATATTATTTGTTTTGTACAAAATTTATTTAATTATAAAACTGCAAATCAACAAAAATACATGTCAACGACCTTCTGGAGAAAAAAACACTGTTTCTATTTGTTACTTTGATGTTATATGATGTTTTTTATAAAAAATAGTTATACATTTTAATTATAATGTAAATAAGGTTAACTCTAATACTATTTCATTAAGAAATTATATAAACACATTCTTTGCAATGTCTACATTTGTAACATGAAACTCAAAAGTTAAATGTAATAATAAACATTATGTATAAATTATAATAATAAATAATAAAAACGATTAATGGAGTTTATTTGAAGAATATTTAGCAAAGTCTAATTAAACTTTATTTGTTTTAATTTTCACCCAGTTTGTATTTTAACCAAATTTACAGGATGCGCCAATATTATTGAAATTACTTATATTTCCCGCTATAAACAGTGCAGCACCATGATTTCAAATATTCATTAACAATTCTAAATTTACGTTCAAAAAATTAATTATTTGCTAATAATGCAAATCCAGTTTTTTAAACCTTGTAATAAAACAATTTGTATTATATATATTTATAAACATAAATTTGAATAATGCAAAACAACAAAATTATGAGTGCCAACGACTCGTGTCTGATATGAAATATAATACAATATACGAAAAAACACTGTTATGCTAGAGTCTTTATAAAAAATTGTTATAAATTTTACTTATAATTTTAATAGTCACCGTTTTGTATTGTTTATTTTTTTCCATTGCATTGTTTCTCCTTTTCAATTAAAGTTTTTAGATTTATTTAGATCCATGCTTCATCGTTGGATAAACTTACTCAAAATTTGAACCCTGATTCATGTAAGAAAATATTTTTCAGATGTTAATAAATTTAATCTTATTAGACAAAACGGTGTTTTTCCGTGTTCTTAGAAGACATAAAAGTTAATTATGCATTTTTATTTATAATGTAACATAATCATATTCTTTGCAATGTTTATTATTGCAACAAAATGTGGGCGAAGACGTAATAATTAAATGTGATAATAATCATTTTTGTATATAAATATTATTAAATACTTCTTATTTTAATCATTATTGTTGCTCCCGTGTTGATCTTGGTGTTCTACTTTAACTGTATCCTTTTGTTTACCGAGATAAGCACCTTCTCAATCAGCGATTCTCAAATGATGGTTTGAAGGATCAGAGCCAGATATAAATTTATCTAATGATCCTTTCAGCTGGTTGGCAACTTGCTCACGTTTTTTCTTAATTTTCCTTTTAGATGATAACAAATTTTCTATTTCTTTTTGTGCATTTTTTCAACATATTTGTTTATAGTTGTTACACATTTTATTTCTTTTTTTTAAATAGATTTTTATTTGTAAATTAGTTTATATGTTGTCAATCTGACATATTTTGATTTTAAAATTTTAAAAAACGCTGTTGCAGAAATTGTTTCTGGTAATACAATTATATTACAATTTTAAAAATAATTTATAAACTTTTTAAATACTATTATATATGATCACATTTTTACCATTTATTTTACAGATACACTTAAAAACCAATTACAATAATTATGTTTAACACATTTTTAAATTACAAGAGTACAATTTTTTTGAAATTTAAAATGTCTCTTATTAAACAAGGATATTTTTAGTAATTATATATAAATAGAAAATTATTTACAAACTTTAATAAAATGTTTTTTAACCAGTTAATATGAAAGGATCTTCCAAACCAAACTAAAAAAAAGAATAATGGTTTTAAAATACAATAATATTAGGTAAATATACTTTTTGTCCCTCTCTAATTGCACAAACACATATGGCTACAGCAGCGTCGCAATGATCAGCAATTTCCATTTTGTAAACTACAATGCTAAATTAATAAACAATTTTTATTTAAGAATAAATTCTAATTTTACCTTCTGAACTACAAGTTAAAGCTATCTGTAAAACGTTGTTATACATTACGGGATCATCATCATGTAAAGATTCTAACAAAGCCAAAGTACGCTCTTGATCAGGTTTTCCATTTTCGTCTTGCTACAAGAAAAGTAATTTATAATATGTTTAATTTTTATGCATATGCATGATATTACAAATCCAAATTTTTTTTGGAAACAAGAAACCAAACATTTTCCTTCCCTAGTTGATGGTAATTTTTTACTTAACAATTCTAAAACGTCTTCTAAAAACAATAAAAACAATAAATTACACATGTATAATATATATGTATGTACAATACCATTAGATGCCCCTACTTCAGAAATACAGTCACTAGCGATTTCAACAATCTTAGATTTTACTTCTTTGACAAATTGATCAGAAACCTAAATTAAAAACTAGATTTTGCAAACAAGACCTTAGTTTATATCTTACACCATAAGTAGTAATTATAGACATAAACGAAATCAATAATAACTTCATTTTTGTATTTTGGTTAAAGTACATACAAGTATTAATTAATTTTTTTTGTTTATATTGGTCGTTTGAAGGACAGCTTTGATACTCTGTTATTTTAGCATTTAAATTACATACATTATCTTTTTAGGAAAATATGTTTTGATTTAAATTTACGTTGTCGTTTTTAATAATGGTTACAGACACTTATAATTTAAGAGTACTCAAGTGTATAAATTAAAAAAGCGCATCTTTATTAATTTTTGTTTGGTATTATGATACTGCTAGTAATCGCTCACTTTCTTGTAAAATATTTACTAAAATAAAGTAAGTTTAGACAATTTTACATTAAAAGAAATTTTTAAAAAATTTTTGGAGAAAAATTAACGCTTCAGTTTTTCTTAAAAACATAATTCTTTATGCTATGCGTAACTAATTACACTCATAACGTGTCACAGAAATTTGATCTATTTTTTTTAACTTAATATTAATTAGGTAGTGGATTACTATTCTCCGTACGGCGAACAAATACAGTTAAGTCCCTCCCAACAAATCCGCGCTAAATTTGAATAAAGTTTTTTTATTGGCTAAAACTTTCAAGTCAGTATCACAACAAACACCTGTATTTTAATGACATACTTCAGTTTTGGTTAAGTTATTCGCAGTTTTAAGTTTCTGTTATTACCATTCATTTGACAAAATAGTATTTTTCAATACTCTGGTGTACATTTGCGTATATTCAGGTGCGTACTGAAATAATTCGTTAAAGATTAATGTTAAAGTTACATTTTCTGTTTTAGGTTATTCATTTATTTAATTATGGATCAAGCTACGGCCCTGTCTCCACCTAAAAAACGAACAGCGTGGCATTTTTCGATTGATGACTAGGAACGCATTGTGAATATCTTTAAAGCTACTACCGATAGAGCTAAGAACCAAATTATCGAATTTACTGCAAAAGCGCAGGTAATTTCAACTAAGTTATTAATATTAGTTATAGTGATTACAATTTTAGACGTGTGTGTTTCGAGTGTTTTCAATATTATTCGTGAATACTAAGAAACACATGACCTTCAGGCACCAAAACTGTTTCTCAGACCACGATCAGTTTTAGACAACATCGATGATGCAGGTAAAAATGCTATTCGACGGTTAATACATAGTTTTTTTGGAAAGAAATGAACCACCAACTCTGAATAAAATGTTGGCGGTATTGCAGGAAAACGAAAATCTACCCCAATTGAAAAGGACTACGATGAGTATGCTAATTAAAGAAATTGGATTTCGGTGAGTAAACAAATTGTTAATTTATACATATTTTAATGTGATTGTGGTTTTGCATTAGATTCTCAAAAAGATCACGCAATAGTATTCTTTAAGAAAAAAACAAGATCATTCCCACATAACCAAAGTTAACCTTAATTGTCTAAAAAGTGATCATACTTTAACCTGAAAAGTTGACAAGCATGTGGTATCTTTATCGTGCCTTTTAGTCATTCATAAAAGTTAGTTCTACCGCGTGTCCTTAATGGTTAACTTATTCACAACAAATAGTTATTCCTAATAATACGCCAAATTGTAAACGTAATGGTTACTTTTTGTATAAGCTTAAAGTATAAAATATGGCGACCTATCTCGTTTCTTACCCACAGAGGTTGACTTTTGGATAACTTTTCAATAGACAACTTTATTTGTTACTCAAAAGCCGTTTTAAAAAGTTAACTTGATGGTAACCATAAAAATTAACCTATTAAGAGCTTTCAAGTATAAAATGAGACTACTTGTATTTTACTAACCCTATAAGTTAACTTTTCGATATCTTCTCAGAGATTTCTAATAAATGTCTTGAAAAAGTTATAAAACTGACATCCTACAAAATTAATTTAATGTTAATCCTAAAAATTAAGTTTTTAGTAGCCTTATAGTACAGAATGAGACTACATGTCTTTTTAGTAACCACATAAATGTTATTTTGGGTGAGTTTTATAATCAATGTCTATAAAAGTTGTGAAACAGACATTCTAAAAAGTTAATTTTATGTTAATCCTAAAAATTAACCTTTTAGTAGAATGTTTTTGTGTAGAATAAGACTGTATCGCGGAAAAACGTCCTCGGAAGAAAAATCACCCTAAACCAAAATTACTTTTCTATATTCTAATAGTTACCTCTTACTATTATTACGACTTACAAGGAGGAACTAAGAAATGAGTTTACCAATAGCGTTTCTTATTTTTGGTGATTCTCATGGCAAAAAAGTACCTTTATTTTGGTTTTTTGTGCATTACCGCTTAGTTTTCAGATTATGAATTTTAAAGAATTGATCAAAATTGTCCGAAGTTAGTTAGTCGCTCCGTAAGCTCTAATTACAACAAATTCAAGGGTATGTTTTTTTAAATAGACAAACACTTATTTTAAAAATATTTAAAAGCACTGCAGATGGAACCTGCAGCCATTGTTTCGCTAATTATTTAAAAACTTGTATTTGAAAAGAAACATTTTAGTGGAGTTGTAAGTGTAATTGATTATTATTAATTAGTGTTTGTAAGTTTAGTTACTGCTTACATTTATAATAAAAATCTAATTGGCTAACAATGAAATCCTTAGAAGTAAACTTTATTTTAGTTCCACCATTACCCTCGCACAACAGTTTTCTGGAATGTACTATTTTAATCCGATTATCGGCATAAACATTGTTCTTTTTTGTTTGTAGCCTAATGATTTTTTAAATTTAATATCAACCTAAAAATTATTTTTTTTAAACAAACTTTTTTATAATTTGTAATGTGGATCGATACAAAATCGTATTGACAATAGTTCAAATTATCTCCTTTAAATCGATAAAAAAATATCAAGTTTTTCTTCAAAGGCGTTTAGCAGGTTAAAGAGAAAGTATTAATAAACGCGATGGCATCTTAATGTTGATTGTAAAAACTTTTTTTGTCGTTTTTGTTTCATCCGTTACGGTAAATGATTAATTTAAGAACTTCTTTTGCATTGCGACTGTGTGTCAACTGGGCACCAAACAATAGCCTTTGTGGATATTTTAATCCCTGCGTCGGTCTCTTCGACCATTCAAGGTCTTTTTCTTAGATATTGCAGTTTTAACGGAAATTATATTTAAAGAATCTCATTCTGTCGATGCTGACTAAATTTTTTTAAAACAAATCGTTATTACTTTGAGCAGAGTTTAATATTCATTTTTGCTTTAACAAATCCGTTAAACAATTACAATATAAACTTGGCCTCTTGATAGCAAATAAGAAAAATGATTTTTTCCAAACAGACATACCGAACAAGTTTTGTATTTAAGCTTCTTTAATATTGTGACTCATAAAGGAGCTGTATGCGCATCAATATCCAATTTTAGAAACGTAATACAGGCAAATTTTAGTGTTTTTTATTAAAAGATAGTTTATTCACGATAAACGGTAAAAAAGTATTATTAATGTCGAAAGTGACAATACAATAATTGATCTAGTGCTTCAAATGAACTTTCTGGAATTAATTCAACAGTTTTTTATTATGTAGCCATCATTAAAAAAAAATTAAATTTCCTAAAAAAAATTGTAACTTAAGTTTTCATGTCGCAGTTAACAATAAGGATATGACATTTGTACTGATTATTCTCAACTTGTTATTTAACCTCTTAAAGCACTTTTTTTTTTAAAAAAAAACCACAAAAGAATCATTTTTTTTAATTTAAGAAAATACATTTTTGAACTTTATTTTGGGCAAAAGTAATAACTAAACACAAAATAACTGTCTATAAACACTTATCTTTGCAGTTTTATAATTTTTACATATTACATTACAAAAAAAGTCTTTCACTACTAAATCAATAATAATTTTCAAAAAAAACGTTTCTTTGTTTTACAACTGGACGAAAAGTAATATTACTCTAACATTTTATAGCTTACAAGACAGATGTAAATAAAAAAAATCAAAAAGACCATTTTTTTCTTATGTTTCCTATAGCGATAGCGCTCGAATTAATTCGAGCGTGCCTATTTTGGTCCATTTAGCGTAGTAGAATTAACTCGAGCATGCACGTTACAGGGTTAATTTAAACTTAACAAAAATAGATTTCATGAATCATTGAATTAACATTAAACAAACGCCCACCGTTTGTAAAATTTAAAATTAAGTTGTTGAAGTGGGAGAGAATGGGTATAGTAATTTAAATAACCACCGGGTTCTTTTAAGACTAGTTTAAAATTGAACGTCGTTTTTTTTTACCTGCTAGACAATCGTTCAAGTTTTGTTGATGTGCGTGTTGTACAAGTCGAGTGTTAACTTCGTGTAATTGTGTTATACTAAAAGTTCCAGTTATAAAGGTAAAACATCTTTATACATATTTTTAACAGACACAAAAGAACACATAATTCATAATTGCAGATGAACGGTCAGTATACAAAAAGACATAGAAACAGGCTTTCTCTAAATTTTACATGTTTGCCCTGTTTAAAATACCCAGATTTTTTACAATTTTCTAGATCGCTGGGAACCCTGTAAAAAATCAAATCAAATATAAATATTAGTGGTTTAGTTAAGTATTTTTTCTAATTTCAGCTTCCGTAAAATGAATAGTATCCACAACTACAGAAATGGACCTTTTAGTGGCGACAAAGGTGTGGATTAGAAAATCGAGAAAAAGTGTGAAAAAGGGTTAACGGCGATAGCAATTATTTTAGATAATTTTAAATTTGTAAATAAATAATAAATATATATGTATTATATCGTATCGTATAAAATCTGTTTTTCAAGACTTGCACCTTTGCTTTAATGTGCTTTATTTTCAAATGTTAACTATAAGATATCCGTTAAGCAGCCATTAATCGTTGAGCAACTGAAAAAATAGTATTTTATAAGCAGTTTTAAAATCCAAAAATTATACATCTTTTACAGTTAACTTCAGGTTGATTCTTGAATAAGTGCAAAAATTGTATATTTTAAACAGCTTTAAAATTAAATAGTAAAATACCCATTTAGATTAACTTTAAGTTATCCTAACGAGTTGAACGTTAAGCAAACAAAAATTAGTATCTTTTAGGCAGTTTTAAATACCAACCATTAACAATCACTTTCGATTAACTTTAGATTACTCTAACAGGTTGAACGTTGAGCAAACAAAAAATGGTATCTTTTTAGTAGTTTTAAAATTCAACTATGCACCGGGCATTTCGATTAACTTTAGGTTAGCCCAACAAGTTGACCAATGAATAACTAAAAAGAAGTATCTTTTGAGTAGCTTTTAAAGTGGACAATAAGTTGTCCGTTTCGGTTAATTTCGGGTTATCCTAAAAGGTTGACCGTTGCATACACGCAAGGTCAGTATAAGAGTATCCTATGGAGGGATTAAGTGAGACATAGTTCACCATTGGGTGTACTTTTGGGTACTCTATGATCACATTTGCCAATCCAAAGCGGTTACCTTTATTACGACTTTTGGTTACTTTTGGCTGTGTGGGTTGTTTGGAGACAACGTTTTCTGCGAGAAATCCGAAAGTACAGAAAAGAGGGCATGAAATTGTATTTTTTAGATGAAAACTGGGTGAATGCTGGTCATACTGTAAGCGAAGTATAGAAAGACACAACAATCGTGACTCCGAGGCAGGCTTTTATCGAAGGATTAACGACAGGGTTAAAAGACTCACATAGAATCTAAAGACGGTTTTGTTGAGAACTTAAAAATTTATCCAATGGTGTAAAAATCTGTATCATGTTTTTTGAACAACTTTTGGTAGCTTGGAATTTAATGTAATATTTCCGATGTTCATTCGTTTTCGAAAATTAATTTTGATTTACTCGTTTGCTTATTGCCTGGTAGATTAGTTTCATTTTTGCCCACGACTCGTATTTTTCCATTATTGCATATTTTTATGGATTCGCTAACAGTTAATTAGTCATTCTGTGTACAGAAATGGCATTATAATAGCAGTACTTATTTCTGTTTTTTGGCGTTTTTTTAAATGAATCTTCTACGTCTTCCAAAATTGTTCATTTTATATTCGTATATCAGATAATTATATAAATCTTTTTCTAATGTTTTTTTGCATTGAACTCTGTTTCCAAATTAAAAAATTACAGAATATATTTTTGGTAAAAAATAACTGTTTGAAGTATTTTTATTTTTTATCACTATATATAACTTAAAATATTCTAGCTGGCAATATTAGTTCAAAATACATTAGTTACGAATTTTTTAAAAAGCACAACATAAATTTATGCGTTACTTTTATGCAAATTTTTGTAAAATCCGTTACTATTTTCCAATTTTTGATTACTTGTTATATGTTATTGTTTCTGTTGATTATGCAATGATAAAATTGATAGATAAAGGTATTTATTTTGAGGGTTGTTTACTGACCCGGTTCGTCATTTTAAAGACTAAACTATTTTTGAATATGACCCGTATCTGATTATTTCATCAACTTGGAATTACTTTTGTCAGTATGTTATGAGTACTGGATAAACTTTTTAAATTTTTAGTGCATATGCTAATTTTGCAGTTGTTATTTAAGCCATTTTACATTTTCTTCTAATTTCATAAAGTCTTATTAGGAATAACAGGAAACAGGGATGAGCTTGTATTATAAAGACTAATTTTTTAAGATAAAGGCAGTCTTATTATAAATTTTAATAATGTCTAAAGTGTACAAAATTACGTTTATAGTCAAAACAGATTGCTTACTTTGGAAAGAATATATGTATCTATTACTCTAAGTGGACATTTCGCATAACAAAAGTAAGTGAAAAACGTGTCTTTCATTATTCAGCAACTTTAAATTTAGCATAAAATTGTGAAATGTAACAAGCAAAATAAAATCAGAGTTACGTGAATACGCCACTAATAAAAAAATTCTAAAAAGTTGTGCGTTATTTCAAATACGCGTGTATCCTACATATGAATTTATAACAGTATATTTCCAACGAAAAATATATTTGGAGAGAAAATGAAACTTTTTAATAAATAGAGATTTGAAAGGTTGGATTAATATAATCACAAAATCAATAATTGTTTGGTTCTCTAAAAAATTGCTATGTATGCTTCGAATCAAAGAAAACTGGAGATTATCATGAAGAAATGACTGGAAAAGTTTACGAAAAATCGTTTTCACAAATTTTAAGTCGCTTGGCTGAAAATTCTGTGATAGTCGTGGGTAATGCTTCTTATCATAGCAGAAAAACGGAGAAGATTCGAAATTTAGGAACAGCAGACATACAAGCTTGGTTGGAAAGCAAGTCGATTGTTTACCTACCAGGTATAGTAATAGCTAAATTTCTGCTTCTTGTTAGAGATGCTGCCATCATGCCAAAGCATGTAACTGATAAAATGGCAAAAGAACTGTTTTGCGATTGCCTCCGTATCATTGTAAATTCATTATCTCAAATCTTTGTTTTATACAGAATGTTATTTAAACTCCCATAATATGTTATACTTTTAGTTCGTCAAATTTGTTAATATGCAAAAATTTAATGAAGCGCTTATTTATACGCGTTTTAAATGTTTAGTTGTTCTCCTTCAAGTGTTATTTGATAAATTTTAAAAATAAATCGTGTAACTAAATTAATAAATAAAGTTGTAAACGTATTTATTTGTTATAAGTACAAATTTTTAATTTTGTACATTTATTGAAAATTATACGTTTTCCTATGTACTTTAATCTTTAATGCCTATGAGATTATACATTACATAATTTTTGAATTTTTGCGCTTTTACTAATTCGAGCCGTATACACTTGTCTCTTCATGCATTGGTTTATATTATCATAAAAAATTGAAAGAGGCGCTTAACTCGCTACATTCAAATTTCGTGTAAATACCGTCGATTCTTCTGCCACCTACAATTTTACAATAGAATTGTAGTAATTTTAGTTTACAGCTACCTGTAAAATTAAACCACCCAGGCGCATTACATGCGCACATAAATAATGTACACTTTGCACTTTTGAAAGTGTTTATTAATCAGTTTTGTGATCATTTTAAAAGTTTTTTTATAAGTTTAATTGTTGTTTGCTTAAGTTTAAATTAATTTAATATTAATGAGACAGTAAGTTTTAATAAATAATACAAATTTATAATTTATTAATATTTTAATGTTTTAGAATAATTGCACTGCAAACGGATGCCCCTCTCATTGTTCAAATTGCATTTTAATAAGGGCGTCGTGATTTGTAGTGCAACATGAAACTTTAATTGAAAAGTTCGATGTTTCTCATTGAAAACTATGTCGGAATGCCATTCGAATTGGTAAGATTAAATATTTTGCTTTATACACATAACGGTTTATTGTAAACAGAAAAAAAGGAAAAGTGTGTACAAATCATGACACCAATTTCTCGAGTTTCAACTGTACAACATTGCTTCGAATAACTGGCACTTTGCAACAGCTTGGTTGGTACTTATTTAAATTTTAATTTGAATAACGTTTTTATTCGTATCATTTTTAGATGACAACTTGAAAGCAGTGGGAGGAAAAGTTATTAAACAAAAATATTATACAGCAGAAAAAGGTAATCCTCACTGAAGAAATTTAAGATCAATGAAAAATAAAAAAAACTTTACTAAGTATATCCTTGTTAAAATGTACATTTATATGTACTTTGTTTTAAGGCGGCAGTGAATACATTAAAATGATATCCAAAACAAATAAATAAGTAGGTTTCACAAAAATGTAATAAAATGATATTTTTTTCAAATACAATAATACATTAAAAATAATAAACGTATTTAAAGTGTATTATTTTACAAGGTAGCAGAGGTCCATGGTTAACTAAAGTTAGTGTTTATTAAAAATGAAAAAGGTATATTATGTAACTATTCTTATATTTGATGGAGAGGAATATGGAAGTTGGAAGAAAATGTGAATGATGTTTTTAAAACCGAAAAAATGTAACAGAGTGGTCGTTCGTGTGAAATTAGAGACGGACAAAGATGAAGAATGGGATTAAATGAATTTAATGGCTATTAATAACATTTTTATGTAAGAGGTCAAATTTTTATGTAAGAGGTCAAGATCATTGACAAAATGGGTGTACAGCAAAAGGTTCGAGAGGCAATCATTACAATCGAAGAGGACACGGTTATTATCAGAATTGACAAGGTTCAATGAGTAGTTTTCATGTAGATATAAAAACTTTAAATGTAAGTAAAGGAATCCATAGTAACATTAAAATTAAGCGGTTATTAGATAACGGTTGTATTGATCATGTAATCAATAATGATTATTTTTTTGAATGTGGTATTAAAAGAAACAAGAAAAGAAATAGTAGGAGATGGAAGAATTTTGAAAGCAACTAAAATAGGAACTGTTATTAGTTATTTTGATGTGTATAACAGAAAACAAAAAATTAAGATAAAAAATATTTAATTTGTAAAAAAAATTCGAAAAAACCTTATTAGCTATTCAAAAATAACTAATATAAGGTTATATAAAAAAAATACTTCTAAAGTTTATGATAAAAACAATAGATTAATTGCAGTTGCTTGAAAGGAAGGTAACTTATATAAAATGTCCATTGAGGTTATATATAATCAAGCTGAAGCAAATTTGTCTAAAGTGTCAAAGTACTATAACGTTAAAAGAAAAACTTCATCGTATGTTAGGTCTTGTAAATTTTAATTACATATTTGAATAGTATGTGTAAGAATGAAATGATGGACGGATTGCCTAAAGAGATAGAGTCAGAATATATGAAATGTAAAACCTGTATTGAGAATAAGATGCATAATTTACTTTTTAAGAATAATACGAACGCAAAAGAAATACTAAAGATTGTTCATACAGATTTAAACGGACCACATGGAACAACCGGTTATAAAGGTAAAAAGTACTTTTTTACTTTTATTGACGATTATAGGCAATCCTTCCTAAGCGATATGCTATCTGGTGGAGTTTTTCATAAACAGAAATAATGAGTTACGAACACAACCTCATTTTAAATTTTAATCAAAATTTCTTTGCAACGGTTTTTAATTATAGCTTCCATAGAAGATAAATGATAACTGCATCGTTGCCATCGATTGACTAACAGTATTTAACATTAAATTGCATTTTACGTCTTAGTATATTGCAAGTAATACAACAGAATCATACTTAAATATATTAACCGGTACATTTTACTTACATTGCCTATTTTAAATAAACTTATTACTCTTAATTCTAGAAAACTTAACATTAAAGAGGATAGAGATAATTCAACTTTATAACCACTTATAAACACCAAAAAACTACAAAAACTTGAAACTGTATCTCATTAAATCAGGTGCTATTTACACCACAGTGGCGCTGCAATCTTAATCGAGATTACCTATAGTAAATTAGTTAGAATTTATACTATAAGGTCCAAGACTGAAGTTTATACTTGTTTTGTAGAGTATATAAATGAAATTGAGAATTTGACTGGTAAAGCTATAAAGAAACTAAGGTGTGATAACGGAACTAAGTATCTGAATGATAGAATTGGTGCTTTAGTTAAAGAAAAAGGAATTGTATTAAATGTTTGTCCACCGCATGTGCAGAAATTATGTGGAACTGCTGATAGGTTTAATAGGTCTTTGATGGATATATCTAGATGTTTGTTATCTGACGCAAAAGTAAATAGGCGGATTTGGCCTGAAGTAGTTTGTACTCCTGCGTATCTTAAAAATAGAACATTAGCTAATACTAGTGAAAATAAGACACCTTATGAAATAATATTTAACAAAAAGCCTAGTATTGAATATTTGCGATTATATGGACGTAGAGTGTTTTTTTGAGTTCCTGAAGAAAAAAGATTGTCAAAATGGGATAAAAAAGCAAATCTGGGAGTTTTATTAGGATATACTGAAGTCGGTTACAAAGTTTTCGTCAATAATAGAGTATTTGTAGCAAGACATGTAGAGTTTGTAGAGGAGGATGTAAAATGTACTGGATGTAATGAAAACAAATCTGCAAAAAGTAAGGACGATTCGGAGAGTGTATGTGTCTTTGAAACACAAGAGAAAAATATAGATAAACCTATATCAAATTTAGAAGATGAGAAAGACGTTAGGAAGTCTCAAACGAAAAAGAAAATTCAAAGTATGAAGATTATTATCTTCATAACAATTATATAAACGTCAATTACTGTGCTATTGATAATCCAGAAAGTTTTGAGGAGGCGGTAGAAAGTAATGAATCTGAATATTGGATTGAAGCAATGGAAAACGAAATTAAATCTTTAAGAGAAAACAAAACGTGGAATTTGGTTGAAAGACCAGATCATAAAAGAATTTTAGATGTTAAGTTAGTTTACAATAAAAAGTCGGAGAATAAGTTTAAAGCTCGATTAGTTATAAAAGGTTTATCAGCAAAAAGAAATTGTGGATGATGTTTATTCGCCAGTTGCTAAAAATATTAACTTTAAAAATTTTGTTATCATATTGTTGTCAGGAGAGGCTAAGTATAGAACAAATGTATGTAAAAACGACATTTTTAAATGGCAAGGTATTATCAGAGATTTATGTAAAGCAGCCTAGAGGGTATGAGAATGGTACTGATAAACTTTGTAGACTGGTCATTGTACGGTTTGTTAGAAAGTCTAAGAGCATGGTATGAATGTTTTAATGAGTTTATTAGAAAATTAAGATTTGAAAGAAACAAGTATGATTACTGTGTATATATAATGAACAAAGGAAATGAAAAGGTTTATTTAATCTTATTTGTTGATGATATTTTGATTTGTTCTATTAATGAGCATAAGATACGTACACGGAAAAAAAGGTTATGCGGAATTGATATGTATCATGCAAAAGGCTGTTGGTTTTGAGTCAAGCCGATGTACGCTTGAATTAAACTTCTATTTTATTAGATTGTCGCTGTAATTGCATTGCAATAAGAGATTTAGTTTAAATTTTAGTACATTTACGTTGAATGTTATTTGAACGTGGATCAATTTTAGAAAAAAAGCAAATGCTTTAAATATGAAATCGTAATGATTAAATTCAGTATAATATTTCTCTCCGTGTAGTATTAAAAGGTTATTTTCAGAACGATTTAAAATGAAAGACATAGGTAAAGTGAAAAATTATCTAAGAAAAAATATTGAATATGAAAATGAAAGAAAGAAAATGAGATTAAATCAAAAAATGTATAATAAATTTTTAGCTAGTAAATACAATATTGAAAATGCAAAGTTGTATAGTACACCAATAGAAGTAAACTTAAAATTAGAGTTTGCAAAAGAAATGAATGTTGATGTTAGATACAGAAACTTGATTGGAGCAGGTACTAGACCAGATATAAGTTACAGTGTGAATTATTTAAGTCGTTTCCACAATAGTTATAATGAGACTCATTTTAAATATGCTTTAAGAATTTTAAAATATTTGTATTATACAAGAAACTTAAGCTTGAATTATTGTAAAAATGAAAGAACTGATATCTTAGATTGTTTTGTAGATGCCGATTAGGTAGGTGATAACGTGGATAGAGAGTCAACCACAGGATATGTATTAAGATGATTTGGTAATGTTATTTGTTGAAAATCTAGAAATAAATAGTGTTACAAAGTCGCCTATATTTGCTGAGTATGTATCTTTATCAGACGCAGTCAGCGAAGTAAAGCTTGTCAAAGATATATTAGAAGTTTTTGTTGAAATTGAAAACTCTATAAAAATACATGAAGACAATTCCAGAGCTGTAGCTATTGCTAAGTAGGTAATTTTCTAAAAATTCAAAATATATAGAAATTTAATATCATTTTGTAAACGAACATTATGAAAATGGCACTATTGACATTATTAAAATAAATTCTGAAAATAACATTGCAGATATTTTTACCAAATCATTAATATAAACTTCGTAAAGTTTAGAGACATGTTAGGTATAATAGAATAAGAATGTTAGTAATTGTTTTGTAATATAAATGTAAGGAAGGGTGTTAAAATGTACATTTATATGTAGTTTGTTTTAAAGCGGCATGGCAGTGAATACATTAAAATGATATCCAACGAAATAAATAAATATGTCACAAAAATTATATTTTTTCTCAAATACATTAAAAATAATGAACGTAGTTAAAGCGATTATTTAACAATCCTTTTTTCAAAATTTTATTAAACTGTAAATTTAATTAGAAACAATTATCTGAAATTGCAATAATTTATGGTGTATCACAAGTTCCCGAAGCTATAGGATGAACTAATTGAATAATTATTCTTTATTTTCTGATTCAAAATGTGTATTTGTTTTGTTTTTTATGTGTAAGAATATGATTTTGTGTAAATAAATTCTATATTGAATTAAAATAGTTAATTTTATTAATGAAAATAAAAATATAAATAATTGTAACTATGAGATGCCGCTAGTATCAGTTTTTCTAGAATTCTGTATTATGGATATCAGGTTACATAAATAAATCCATTTCAAAATTGTAGATGTCGGTAATAGTAATACGTTATACCGGTTTTTTAACATGCAGTTATGTATCTTTCCTGTATTATTTTTGCAGCGTATAACATTAAATTATTAACGGGTGTTAATTAAATAATTAATGGCAATGTTCACCTATTAGTTTTTATTTATTTTTAAATATATTTTACATTATAGAGTAATTGTAATTACCTAAATATATTTCAATAATTGAACTTGATGAAAAAGTGCTAATTAACAATAGATTAGAAGAGAGAAAGATAACAAAATAAGCAAAAAATATAACAGAAACTTTAAAATGATTTAACAAAAACATGAATGACTCTTTAAAGCTTCTTATGATCGTAAACTTTGCAAACCATGTAAATTTAGCGACATAGTAAACTGTGAACATTTGAATCAATATAGATGTATCAAAGACGTAAATGTTTAAATTCTACATTATAAGCAATAATTTATATACAGGGTGGCTAAAATCATTTGTTTACTATTGCTATCTTCTTTAATATTAAAGCTACAAATTGGGTTAAATCAGCACAGTTGAAGCAGTTTTCCGGTGGATTGCGACAGTATAATCAACACAATTCAATTTAAACCTATTCCAATTGCCGAATTATACGTCAATGTCATACATGGCATCGACTTTAAAAAGTAATTTTATATGAATAAATATAAGATGTATTTCTTAGTCATATGTATTATGTTAGATGTCGTAACCTTTATCTTTTAAAAATATTTGCATATTTAGTAGAGATTAGCACGTGTATTATATTTGACCAGACAAAGAACACCGTCATGGTACAAATAAAACCTGTTTATTAAAAATGGTTAGAACCAAATTATTTAAACGTATCTATTTAAGTTTTAATCGTCTTAGAATTAATTTACCCGCTACTAGACCTTAAGCTGCAATGCATCCATAGGTAGTCTCCCCTTTGACAATCAAAGTTAACTAATGCAGTTTTACTTTCATATTATATAAAAAACCATTAGCAATGCGGTTTACACGATTATCAAACGTACGACTTTCTATACATGTTATTTCGATAAGTATGTTGCATTGCTAATAAAAATGTTGATCTGGAGACTGATCATTATTTACAGTAATCATAACCTCCAATTGTCATATCGTGCAAATTCTAGGTGATTGGGACGACCATTTGATCACAACGCCCAACTTGATTACAACGTCTAAATTTTACGGTTATAAACCATATAGCATTGATTTGATTTCGTTTATGTTAGTGAATTTAATTTCCCGCTATTATTCAAACAATAGTTTGAAATTGCGTGGCTTAAATTCAATATACTAACTACATCCTCATAGTTTTCTATATAATAATTCACTATTAGTGGTTGTTTTATCCACGCAGGTGGCGTTGACCACCAATTTTGCAATTCAATCTTATATCAAATTTATATAACTACCTCGAATTGGTTTGTTGTAAATAATGAAACTGCATTAGTATCCTAGTGCTGAAAAGTCCCAATAGGACGAAACAGCTGTCCACTAGTCTTTGATGATGATTACCGCAGTGACAAAAACAAAATTTTTACACTTTTCTTTATGTTAGTGAATGTAATTTCCCGCTATTATTCAAACAATAGTTTGAAATGGTGTGATTTAAATTCAAAATACTAAATATATCCTCATAGTTTTCTATATAATAAATTATTAATGTTTTGTAATTATTTCGTTAAAAAGTTTTACTTCTTTGTATTATTATATTTTGTTGGTGTTATTGTACTTGTTTTATTATTATTATTTATTACTTAAAGCAAGATGGAACATAATTTCTTTATTTGGGGATATTTGCATTTTTTCATCTTATTTTTACACGATATTTTTTTAAAGCCCTGTCTACCTAGAATTTTTGCATTATATCGACATTTGGTGGGGCAACTATTGCGACACATAAATTTGTTTCTAATAGTATGGAACAACGCTTAAAATAGCGGCATTTTTTGGTTTGTTTTTAAATTTTTATTAAACATTTTTAGCCCCAAGTAAAAATTTTTATACGGTGTTTGGTTTGCCATTACGTATTTTAAATGGTGTATAAATATAAATAAAAATTTAAAAAAAAGTAGTAAAAAAATTTTTCAAAACGCAAAAATGTAAAAAAAATCATGTTGTGTGGGGTTCATAAACCCGTTATCGATTCAACAGAAAAATGATCATAGAATGGTTTAGTGTTTAAGAAAACAGTTAACAATGTTTGAAAACATTTTTTGTAATATGTAAAACCTTACTCCTATTATATTTAACAAAAGTTCCATTATTTAAATTTTGTCATTTTTATTATATTCTAATTAAAAAAATATCAGACAATGTAAACAGAGCACACATTTAACATCATACTTAATCAAAATTAATTTGAATTACTTGAAGTAAAAGAAAAAATAAGAAAATCTAATATTTCGCGTAAGGAAATACTTTAAAGGCACAGGACGCTCGTGAAGAAGGTTTAAAATAAACTTCGCCCTGCGGTCAATAGGCTGTGACGACAGTTTAGCCGCGAGGCTAAGCGTGTTAAATACTAGCCATTTGTCCCAGATTCTCATGAGTGCAACCTATGTATATCTCACGATGTGACATCTTTTAGGTTAATCGTACTTATGATTATCAGGTTTAAGCATTGGGTATTTAGAAAAAAATATTCTTTTTAAACCAAGGTTGAGACAGTGTTTATATTATTAATTTAGACATAAACGTTGTTAATCACTTTGTACAAAAAAAGAGACTGATTTTTCTAATTTTTGTTGATATACATATTTCCATTACTTAATTTTAGCAAAAACCTGCAAGAATTCTGTTTTAATTTATAGGCAACAAAACTCATATTAGTTTTGATTTCCAGTTCAATTACATCTAACTAAAGATAATATCTTTTTAAAAGAACATTAATTTTCTCGCCATTTGTTGTTTTTGTTATAATATAAATAAGATTTCACGAAAGCTGCCTAAAAATAAAAATCTACAGGCAAAGATAAGTAAATTTGAGTTACGCCTTCTGTCTAATACTTAAACTAGTAGGTTTGATATCATCCATAAATTGGGTTAAATCAGCAAACTTAAAGCATTTTTTTCGTGTATTACGACAGTGTAATCAAAAAAACAATTGAACATCGGATTTTACTTATATTCATAAAAATCCATTTTCAATGAAAAAAATGCAAACTACGAATAAATGTTATGAGAATTTGTAATGAGAATTATGATTACAATCGTTCAACCACTAATTACATTCAAATGATGATAATACTTCTTTTACAAAGAAAATCGGAATGTTAACTTTAATTTAATCCGGAAATATTAAAAATTTAGGTTAGTTAAAACAGAAGTTTCATATTTGGGCATGCAGTTTAAATTTATTCGAGCTATTAATAAAACTTTTTTTAATTTATTTTAATTATAAATCAAATTATAAATGACTTAAGGGCTATAGCATTCATTTAAAACTTGAGTAAAGAACATAAATACATAAATAGAAAGTTCGGCGAAAAAAAATTTTAATCTTTATGGTACAATTTAGATACATATTTGCAGCAAAAAATACATGTTCTTTGAACCAAGAGGCGGTGCTTATAAAGAATGGTTAGTAACCTCGTAATATTGCTGCAAGTAATGTCTACAATGCCAATATTGTCAAATTTAACTAGCCGTTCTGTTATAACGTAAGTTTAGTTGCCTACCTTGCAGGTCGCGCTTAAAAGTGTTCAATTACTTTTTTGAGGCAGTGTACAAAACATTGAATGTTATTATAAGAAACGGGGACATATTGCTCGCGAATGTCAATAAAAACTATAGAATCGAGAAAAAAATAGTTGATGCGAAATACAGTGCATTCATCATAACCAGTGAGAATTACAAAGCAAGAAAATACTAATTCTCCCAATAATTGTAGCCCAAACATGAAGAAATACCTATTTAATTTACGCTGCTTTCAACGACGACCACATTAAATTAATGTTTTAGAGTAATAAAAAGTACTTGATATCTATATTACATAAACGTTTAAATATTTTAATTTGTAATCATTTGTACCGTTTTTTGTTTTAATGAACGTATGGAGAATTCATGCGCTAAAGCCTTTATGAACCAGGCGATACTGAATGTTGCAAACGAGAAACTTACTATTATATCTCTTAGTCGTTGCAGTTAACACGACGGAATATTTATTAGATTGTACAAGTTCGAGTCAGCTGAATGATGCAACTTCATATGAGTTGTTATACTATGTTATAATTACATACTAGTACTCCTGGTACTTATGCAACTCTAAAAGCAACCGTGTATGAAACCGGGCTGAGAAAGCCAGTCTGCTGTATCCATCCTCGGTGGCAACACCTCGTTTGTTTAATGTTAAGTTTTAGTGACTATAATAAAAATATTTGCTCTTCTTTAAGTTATTAACGATACTATAACATCAAAAGCGGGATTCGCTGGCGTTTGCCCTCAAGTAGGATTTTTGAAGTAGTTTAATAAAGCAAAAGTTAAAAGTTAAATTAAAGAAGTGTTGTGTAACAATATGGCGGAATCACCGTTTAATGTTAGTGATATAAATTGCGCAGAATCCAGAGCTGTGCCATCGCCTACAACTACTGAACACTCGGAGCCACCGCCGGCGGCTTGCAACCTTTTTGACAGCCGTAGCAAATGTTAATAAAAATGTTTTTGCTGTGCCGTTTCCTGAAAATTTTCATACTTAATTTGCTTTGCCGTCACTGGATTCGTTGGTAGATGATGTAAATCAGTTGATCGAAGGAGTAGAGGATGGACTCAACTGGATTGGGACGACCGAAATTTCTTGTTCATGGTTCTGGTTATTTAACAGGTTCTGCTAAACGCTGGTACAACACTTGGAGACCACCATTTGCAAAACGTAATTGGTGAATTGAATTTAAAATTGCCATTACAACAGCTTTTCCGCGTCGACAAAATTACGGAGAGCTGTTAAAAGAAGGTGTCTTGTATACTTCTGGATCGGAAGCTACGTGCGATGAATACGCTAGCCAAAAGATTGCTAAGTTAACAAGAATCGACAGATCGTGGATTTGGCCTGATTATGTTATGATTGAGTGTGTATGCGATGGTATTGCAGATCCTACCGTAAAAACAGCTGTAATTAATAGTTGTACAAAAATTGACCAATTAATAGATTTATTAGCCGGTTTTCGTAAAACGCGGAATTCGAACGGCAATATCTGTATGCGTACAGCCAGTAATGTGAACTATTCACGCCGTGTTCTGAATAATCGCAAATCGTGCTTTAAGTCTGGGTCTTATGAACTTTACAAGCTAGTTGTCCTCGTAAAACGGTTTACAATAATACTAGGGAGTTAACCAACTCTGCAAAAAGACCTAGGAACGATATATGTTTTGTACCTTCTATAAGAAAACAAACCACAACATTGACAAATGTTTTGCTCATAAAAGACTTGAAAAGTGCAACCTAAACGTAAATCTTTGTTCAGCAAAATTTTGGAATTGCGATGACGTGATAGTGGGTGTAATAAAAGGTATCGCGGTAAATGTTTTAATAGACACGGGGGCGCAAGTATCACTGATAACTGAAGAAATGCTAGGCAAAACAAATTATCAGACAAGACCGTTAATCACTCGCTTAACAGGATTAGGACGCAAGGTCGTATTATCTACTGCTGCTGCAACATTTTTTCTTGAACTTCAAGATGTGACGTTGGAAATACTTTTTCGAGTCGTTTCAAACAAAGTCTTGCACGTGCCGGTAGACCTTGAAAACTGAGCTGCATTTGCAGTTAGTTATGGTGCTATCCTATTTCAAAAACCAGGTACCACTCGTCAAACTCGCCGTCAATTGGTATCTCGACGGTTACAAGAAAATGCGAAAAGGCACAATAAGTTCAACGTGGTGACTTTTTGTACTGTTATACCGAAACCTTAACGCAACAATGAATTCCGATGTAAAAGGTCCTTATCGAATTGTAAATTGCCTAGGACATAGATATACCCTAGAGAAATTAAATTCGCATTCTCAAACGAGTGCTGCTGCAGAAGATTTGTTGCTATGGCCAGTAGATTAGACATCAAACGATTGTGCTTTCCTCAAGGCTTTTCTATTTTCGGAAGACGATGAATTGCAAGGTAAACAATACAAAATTCTGCTAGTTACTTAAATTTCGGTCAATCATTTACGTTTTGCTTAACTTGCACATTTTGAAACTTGAAAGAGTCAGCATAACGTAAACATATTGTGTTACAAGAAATATTCAACTTATGTATACAAGGTCGTACAACGGTCGTACGTAATTTAATGTAGGTTTTATCGACACGATAACGGCAACACGAAATATAAATACAATTTAAACGTGGATTACAGTCTGATGCGTTCAGCTGTAGATTTTGAATTGGTACAAGTTGCTGAGTTCGATTGTACAATTTATGCGTCGATTACAGTCTGATGCGTTCAGCTGTAGGTTTTGAATTGGTACAAGTTGCTGAGTTCAATTGTACAACTTAAGCGTCGATTACAGCCTGATGCGTCCAGCTGTAGGATTTGAATGGTTACAAGTTGATGAGTTCAACAGTCAACTATAACTTTGTTGCAATTTAATGCACTGCTTACTACGAAGTATTTGATCTACCATAAGGTTGTTTCAATTACGGAGCAGGTTGCTAATAAAATCTGGTATGATAAGTAATTTTTGTTTTGTTTAATGTTGTAAGATAAACGTCCAAAAGGAGTACTGTTGTATTTCAGAGCCTATTAAATAAGAAGTTCGAGGGGACCTCGAGTTGGACGAAGTTCCATTGGCACAACGTTTTGAAATGCTTATAAATAGAACTAGTAATGAGGATGCTTGTAAATATGGGTGGGCGAGACAACGGTCAGAATGGCTTAGTCGTTGCAGTTAACACGACGGAATATTTATTAAATCGTACAAGTTCGAGTCAGCTGAATGATGCAACTTCATATGAGTTGTTATACTATGTTATAATTATATACTAGTACTCCTGGTAATTATGTAATTCTGAAAGCAACCGTGTATGAAACCGGGCTGAGAAAGTCAGTCTGCTGTATCCATCCTCGGTGGCAACAACCTCGTTTTAGTGACTATAATAAAAATATTTGCTCTTCTTTAAGTTATTAACGATACTATAACATGAGTTATAAATGAGCAAGAAACCGAACTTGCAACATTTTGGTCGAGGTATATGTATAAGCATAAACTTGCAAAGTACAGAAGGAAGCTTAATTTGAAAATGATAAAAATTATTTTAGTAGCATACCAACTACAGATTGTTCAATCCAGAGATCAGGTGTATTGTGGAAAAAAGAAATGTGGTAATCAACGAACATATCACTAGTCTCACACATACCGATACTGATATAATATTAGATGTCTACAAAACTTGTGAAAGTAAGGTTTACCTTAAAAAATGAAAATACTGAACGACTTGATAACGTATCTAAAAAAACAAATTTTGCTACTAATTAACCAGAAGACATACAAAAACATGTACCCGAATATAATCACCAATTAAGAAACCGAAGCATACTGAAACGACCAACAATATATGAAACAAACTTTGTCCATTGTGGTGAATCAGTTACTGATGCAATAGCCGCTAAAAATGCTCGACATTAAGAGTCAGCAATACAAGAGTAATCACAAGCTTACAAGAAGAATAAAACACGTGTGCTATTAGCAATAACAACTTCAAAAGATTTTGAGGTTTAGCAGCTTCTCATAGAGATGGAATTTCACCAGAAAGTGTAGAAATAAGTAAACAAAAAAAAACACCATATGGTCTTAGAAAATCAGCTGGGTACTGGAATAAAACATTTATAATTTTTTTTAATGAAGTTTAAAAAATGTGAGACTGCCCAGTGAACACAAGATGTCCCATGTACATCCTCTGTATATAATTTTTGTGACCTGAGAAGTCATAGGGATGTACTTTAAAGGGCCCTATGTCCGCAATAATTATGTACTCAGGATGTAATAAATGATGTACTGTCAACATAATATAACATTCCAGGTACATCAAAATATTATATACCTAGGACGTGGTATTACGTCCCAGGTACATCGGAATATTATATACCTGCGACGTAATATTACATCCTAGGTACATCGGAATATTATATACCTGCGACGTAATATTATATCTCAGATACATTGGAATATTATATACCTGCGACGTAATATTATGCACCAGGTACATTGGAATAATATATAGATATACACAGGGTGTTATTAAAAAAACCTTACACAATTTGTCAAGTTTATAACAAGAAAACACTGAAATAGTCTTATGTTAAATGATCAAAGGTTTTTGAAATATGATGTAATGAAGAAATCATTATTATTTTAGAGTACCTATGTTAGTTATTCCCACCGCTGAAATACATTTTTTAGTCATTATAAAAATAATTTTATTGTCGAATCCTAGCAACAAGATAATTTAAAACATTTATCATAAAAAAATAACAGTGAAATTATTTGACAATGAGTAAATTTACTTTTGCGGAATATACCGATATGCATTTGTGTACCTTTGTTTGGACGGCGAATGAAGACAATTTGAACATCTTCTGTGATATCTTTAAGCAGGATAAAGTTAAATAAGTTATTGATTATGTTTATGAGCTTGTTTGGTGATTTATATATTTAAATTATTTAAAAATATTTTTCAATTTCTTCATAAGACCATATTTCGACAACCGTTAAGTTTTGAACATAAGTTTATTTCTTGTTTTAATCAGTATTCTAACTTAACAAAGTTTGTAAGGTTTTTTTTTAATTAACACCCTATATATAATATTCGAAAAACAAATACATATAAACCATGTAAAATAAAAGAAAAAAATGATTTACAAACTTTCTCTAATAGTTCAGACTCCCAAATATATATAAAAAATAAAAGCCTAATACAAAATTAAAATAAATTATTTTTAAAATATTACACAAACAAAAATAAACTTTTCGAATGCTCAAACAGATATAAAAAATATAAAATTTAAATTATTTCTTTTAATTTTTTTATAAGATAAACATTGTGACCAGTGTCGTAACCAATCAGCCACAACTTCTTCAAAAATTTTTTCTTTGATGTTATAACTCTTCGTAATTAAATCTGAAGTTAAACAAAACAATTATAAATTAATCAAAAAAAAACCTTACTCCAGCTTACTTTTTATAATATTTATAGTGTAAGTTATTCCGTTGGCCCATCTAAGAACATTTTGCGGTCGCCTCCTTTGAAATTAGGCATTTATGTGCCCTCTTTGTCCCTGAACCACCAATACTGTACATATTGTTCCTTAAAAAACAAGATCAATTAATATATGATTAATTATTAGAACATTACTTACAAATTTTGCGCTGTTGCTATTTTCATTAATAAAGATATCAAATTCAGTGATGTCGTCTACAGTATTCAGGGGTAGCATTTTCTTGATGTCGTCGAAATTGCTTATTGTAGCCGGCTTGCTCGATTTTAGGCACTTAAAAATTGCACTAACAGTGAATTTTATTTCCTCAAATTGTTTTTCATGCCCTTTATGTCCGATAATTCCTTCTTGACATCCTTCAGTTCAGACAATATTTCATGGAGTTTTACTGAAAAACGATTGCATTTATTTATTTTTCATTTTTTCTGAAGAGTTTATTAAAGTTACCTTCCGATCGTAAACTTAACCCACTTCGCTCAGATAGTATTACGAAATTTGAAATGTTGATAAATCGGTTGTTATAAACTTCTATAATTTCTGACATATTGTCTGTAACCTGCGTCATATCAACGGCCGGAATGGTGCTAATGCAGCTAAAAATAATTCGAAGTCAATTTAACTAAATCATAAAAATCAAAATACTCACTGTTGAAGTCTTCATCACTTGATGAGGTGGATAGACAAAATATTTTTTGAGAAGCTTTTCTCTTTCTTTTGTTGGGAACTTTTTCTTCAGATGTGTAATCCGCATCGTTTTCCCTGTTTCGGGCCGACAATGCCGCCGTTACTGTAAAAGATAAAACAATTTCTTTTATTCAAATATGGGCCGCTGTAAAACTTTATTTTTTTGAGTCCCTTTGAGGGGCAACCAACAAGATGCATGTTCTATATTTTAGACAGTTTAAATGTGCATCCGAATATGTAATTGTTATTAACAAATACTTTGCAGATTTTTGACGGATGCAGAATTAGATTGTCTACAAATGAGACACACACAAAACCATCGGTCTTCAATTAATTAAATAAATAGCGAGTTGATATAATAAACGGCACTTTAGCACATTCCATACGCATGAGGAAAAAAATTAGGGCTTGAGCGTCAACTTAGCCCCCCATTGTTAAAATTTCAAATTAAATTAATTGAATGAATACTCATTTTTGTAGAAATTGTTATGATGGGGGCTAAGTTGAAAGACCCAATTGGCGCTACCGCTGCATGTACCACCCTTATACATCGGGTCTGAGACATCTAAACATCTATGTCGAGCAACAAGATTTAAAAAATTTATAAAAATTTAAAATGCCGACTTTACAATGAACAATTAAATCAAAAGTGGGTAGTTTCAAGTTTCAATCATGGACGACATAAAATTATAATAAAATTAGCTTACCTTGAGTCTTGAGTATTATTTTCAATTTCCTAAATTTGATACACAAAAAAAAGTTCACTGCTAAATCAAAAACTTTTAGCGTTACAACCATTCTTTACCGCACTTCTAACAACATTCAACTGAATGCAAACGATGCAAACTGAATGTGAGTGAACGAAAGAGAAACCTAGATAAATTAAAAAGACAAAAGAAGCACTTAATGATTATATGTATGTTTATTTGATTATATTATGCCGTATACGCACAAAATACTTTTTATTTATCTACTTAATGTTTTGCGTTTATTTTAGTCATTAAGGCCAAAGTCTAGAGCTGATTAGTGTGTTTCTGAAACAGTAGATGGCGTTTGAAACAGCCCAAAAGTTTTTCCAAGATTAATAATAAACTATTCATTTTTATGAAGTTTTAAAAACTGTTTTATATTTGTTGCTTTAGAGATCAGAGAGGATATTTTTCAAAATTTGATTTTGTAATGAAAATCGATATATTTTTTTTGATAAGTAGGTTTTTTAAAGAGATATTTAAAATCGAAGGTATACAAGTAATAGATAATTATTTCTAGAATACAATCCATACTTTGTATTGCAAATTGAATAATATTTGCGAACAGCATTTTGATTTGAATATTTCTCTTTGATAAGTACCGCGTTGCGACGCAGAACGCAGTCTGCGTTTGCTGCAAGCGGCGGGTGCGCAAGCAAGACCGCACCGTAATCGTGAGACCTCAGGATTTTCTCTTAAATCACACGTTCTCATGATAAAGGTATTAAATCTCACGATTTTATAAATAAACTACATTTTTTATATTTTCTTAACAAAAATAAATATCAAAAATTATCGTTTATAATGTGTTATATATGTAATGAGTACTTATACATGCGTGCATTACGTCATTACTATACTTATTATCTTTATTATGTTTAACGAAACACAATATACCTTCAAACTTGCAACAACAAAACAAAGATAAATTCATTCATCAAGATTTAAACGAAACATTATCATGCCAACGCAACGATTTGAAAAAAAAACGATCTGTATTTTCGTTTCTGGCAGAATCTTCTTCGCTGTGTAAGTTATATATTGTGCTTTTTTTTCCGAGTGGGAAAATTTTTGAATTTATTACAATGAAATTAGTTTCCTGAAAAAATGAAGTACGCTTTGCAGTTTAGCTAAAGCAAAATTTCTAAACCTTACTTCTTTGGTTTGAATGTCTTCCACACTCCAGTGATAATGTAGAAAGAATTTTCCCAAAATAAATTTAAATAAAACTCAAGCTAAGAATCATCGTCTTAAAATCAACATCATGATGGAATCATTACAAAAGTTTTGTGGTTCAAAAAGTGAAGAAAAAGTCAAATCTACAATTTAGACGATCGAGGCCGTGTAAAGATATACAATAATTGTTTTATATTAATAATATAGTAATAAAAATTAATTTTTTTGTTAATTTAGTTTGAGTAAAAAAAATTTTGTTAGCTGTATTGCAGTCTGAATATTCGGCGATAAAAACATACGAGCAAAAGTCAGGAGAAAAAGTTATTCCATGCGGTTTATTTATCGATTTAGAATTATTTCTTTCTTTCAGCTTGTCCTGATGGAATTTTTACCTCAAACAATGGTATAGTGGAAATAAAGTGCCCGAAAACTGCTGAGAATTTTAACATTCAAGAAGCAATAACAAATTTGAAACAATTTTGTTTGAACAATGATTTTAAACTTAAAACCAATCACAATTATTATTATCAGATTCAGAGGCAATTGCATATAACTGAAAAAGATTTTTGTGATTTTGTTGTGTGGATCAAAAAAGATATCTTAATTGAAAGAATTTATAAAGATGACAATTTTTGGAATTGTAAAATAAAGCCACAGCTCATCAGTTTTTATAAAAATTGCTGCCGGAAATAATTGATCCGCGTCTATGTCGTAATATGAACATAAGGGAAAACTAAAATTTTGTTGGAGCTAACAAATATTTTTATAATAATTGTATACTTTACTATATATATATATACTTATGACTGATTATTACACTTGAAATTCAACCAATGCAAACACGTGGAAATGCATATATTAGTAGTGGTAAACTTTGTCAATTTTTCGTTTTGTTTTTGTTGTCTCATATTGCAGGTGGTGTCAAGTTGCGAAAGCGGCTAGATGAAAAATAGAAATTAAAATAGATTTTTGATTGGTACTGGTAGGCATATACTGAAATTTAAAAATGTGTTTTCAATCGACAAAATGTGTAGAATAAAATGTATACCTTCAATTGTAAAAAAAATTTTTTTTTCCAAATTTTTGAAAACAAAAAATTGTAAAAAAATTTTTTTTTTGAAAAATAAAAAACATCCTCTCTTAACAATCACGTTCTTATTATAATACCATTTTTAAACTATATTTAAACGGAAGGGTTTTTGAAATAACTTGGAAATACTTTTTCATATCTTTTATCTCTCTCGCACACTTGGCAGTAGACTTTGGCCTTAAGGAAAGCAACGTAAGGTTTCTCAACTCGTAAATGTAAAACTATAAAGATAATTTTACATTTATACATTGAAAAAGAACAAAATAAGTTTTGCTGGGATCAGCAGCCACCAAATATATAATAAAATAGGTAAAGAAACGCTATTTGACGCGTGTTCTAAGCTGTAAATGTAATCAGGAAATCAGAGCCCAATAAAGCGGACCTGATTACATAACACATTCTACATAAAACAATATTTTTTTTTTGGTTTGAAGAAATTTTTCGATCAAGTTGCTGCCACAATTTCAAACAACTAAAAAAAATAATTGAACATATATTTACAGCTATATTTACAAAAACCAATAGTTATAAAACAATTATGTACTGCCGATGAAATAATTTGTAATATAATTTTATGACAATTTTCTGATATCGGAAGGATGTTTCAAAGTACATCTGGAGAATGTATGACCTTTATATAAACGGGATGTCGATTTGTGGACATATAATTATATTACATTATTTACACATCTTAGAGATATTAGCAGTTATATAACCATACTACATAAAAAAATTATGTACTGCTGATATCCTAACCAAGTAAATAATTATATTACATTAGAAGGATATACAACGGATGTAATAATTTATAATATAATTTTATGACCAATTTCCGACATCCACAAGATGTTTATGTCAGAAATGTGTTCACTGGGTGATATCTGTATTTTTGTAGGTAGGGTTGAGAATGCTGTTATTTATTTATCTCTTTTTGGAGATGATGACTTAATAGCAGCCAAAAATCAAGTAGTACTTGATTCAGTTATCCAGTACCGAAAACCCACATTTAAGCTCAAATTACTTAATTCAAATACTTTTTGCAGTGTGCAGATTGAGCATGATTGACAAAAGTATTTTTATACATCGGTCATCATGTTTGTTAAAGATTTCAATAGACAACTGCGAAAAACCTACATCATTAGCAAGCAGTAAAGACAATAATTTAGGTACTTAACAACAGCAGATAGTAAATTGTAACTCTTAAGTACCACCGAGACTGAATATGTAGCAACATGTGATGCTGCAAAGAGCGCAATGAAATTAGTTAAAAATTCTTAGTATCATACGAGAACAAAACGAAATGATCACTTCTCAGCTCTCAAATACATTTATCAAAGAACATTCTCTGACTGAATTTTGGTCTTTGTAACTTACCTAAAGTGTATATTGATTAAATATGTAAGAAACACATAATGTAAAAAATCTCTACATTATCAGTTGTCAGTCATATGATTGTTAAAAGTGACGCATCACGTACATTAGAAGTAAGTCTGCAAGATTGTTTAAAAAGAGAATTGACATTAAATTAGTTGTTGTGCGAATTTAGTTTTAAAGCAATCAACGATTATATCAAATAGAAAACGTGCTCAACATATTTAACAAGTTAACAAGTAGAAGGAGCGGCCATGGGTTCACCGCTCTTTCCATTTATAGCCAATATTTACATGGAATATTTTGAAACTGAAATTATGAAAAATGTTGAGTTAAAACTAAAAACTTGGTTCAGATATGTTGATGATGCGTTTGTTGTATAGCCTCACGGCAAAGATAAACTAAATCAGTTCTTTCAACATCTAAACTCTGCACATAACAGCATTAAATTTACTATGGAGTTAGAACATAACAGCAGTCTAGCCTTTCTTGATGTACTGGTGATAATGAAAAAAAAGTAACGGAAAATTGGGTCATTCCGTTTATAGAAAGAAAACGCACACGAGCAGATACTTAAACGCCGAATCTCACCACCATCCAGTACAGAAGAATACTGTTTTGCATACTTTAACCGAAAGAGCTATACGTGTGTCAGATAATGAAAATCTACAAAAAGAAGAGGAAACACTGTTGGAGTCCCTACAACAAAATGGATACGGGTTCAAAGAGATCCAAAACGCATGGAAAAGAGCAATAAATTCAAAAGTTAAAGAAGACTTATCACCTCCTACTAGCACCGCTTATTTACCATACTGTATGGGTTCAACAGACAAAATAAGCAGAGTGCTAAAGAAGCATAATATTATAACTGTCTTTACGACTAAAGATATCCTGAACATCTGGTTTACTTCTGCTAAAGACAAACAAAGGGCTCTAAAACATGCCGGAGTTTACAAAATTTCTTGTTCCTGTGGATCTAGTTATATAGGACGGACGGGACGCTCTATTGAAGTTAGAGTAAAAGAACATATGACTGACTACAAACACCGCAGAGTTACTAAATCAGCAGTGGCAGAACACGTGTGGAACCAAGGACACACGGTGAACTTTGAGCAAACTAAAATGTTGGTTAGAACTCTTTTCTACTTTCCCAGACTAATCCGCGAAGCTGTGGAAATAGAAAAACATCCATGTAATATGAACCGAGAAAACGGTTTAAGACTCAGCAAATCTTGACTATCAGTATTATATCCTCTAAGACAAAGATCAACCTTCTTGGAAAGGACACAAACACTTACTCCGAGTAATAACGAAGTCAGTGAAGCGGTAGCGAAAAGATAAAGTCCGTTAATCACGCTAATCGCTATTGGTATAAATATCGTCATTTACACTTTTTCTTTCAGTGACATTTACCACTCTGAAGATACAAGCTGCAATGTCTTGTGAAACGTCAGTTTGTTTGGGTTCACGAACGACAATACGACAAAGGCCAAGTTCTACTTCTTGTTTTCAAGAAGAGACTAGGGACCAAGCCTAAGTCTGGGTGTTTAACTACGACGCGGTCTAAGCCGAAAGTCGCTTATAATCATAAACATAACAACCGCGAAAGCTTAAGATTTTATATAAAAATCTCATTTTTTGATTTTTGACTCTTACGTTTTTTGTCAGAACATCGTCTACGTACATTAATTCTCTGTTATCTTATATATTAAAATACTTATCATAAAATAAATAGTAATGAAGAATTTAGACAGAGCAAGTTTAAAATATGTAAACTAATATTGTGTCTGCATTTACCAATAAAACAATAATTGAAATTCGAAGTGTAATATAGTTGGTAATACCAAAAAGAGTAATAGCGATGGTAATAGTAATTCTTTTAAATGAGATTTAGTGACATCTAATGTACAGCATTATTTAAAAAGTTTAAGCTTTAGTCTTTAATTTGACTAAAATTTAAAATTTGAAAAACTGGTAGTTGCATGTTATCGGACAAAAGCATTTTATCATTATGTTATTAGCTAACTTTAATATATTCAGATAATTATAAAAACATTAGTAATAGTATTGATTGTTACTAAAAAATTATACTTACTTTTTACAATATTATAACTATTATTTTTTCTGGTGGTATTTTGTAATAACATAGTATCTTTTTCAAGTACATGCATCAATAGTAGTCTATCTACATTGTGTGTTGCATATCTCATAGGAGTGGTTTATGACAATTTTAGTATAACTAGATAAAATAATTGATGCGTTTTTGATTACTATTATTACATTATTATATAAGCAAAGATCAAAACACAGTTACAGAAATAATTAACATTCTTATATTTTATGTACGTTGTTATTATTTATTGTTCAATGCAATTTTAATAGCATATAATAATAAATATAATCGGTTATAATTATAATAGATACATACTATTTTTGCGTTGACTATAAAATAATAACAGTTTAAACCATATACTCGTCAAGATTCACGTTGAGCTAAAAGTACATAATTGATTTAATGAAATATTTTGACGGTACAAACAATTTACCTCTTTCGCAACTTTCGTTGTACAATCTGATAATTTTATAGCATATTCACACTCGTCTTTTTCTTCTACGCTGGCCACTAACGAAAAAACAATGCAAACTTGTTATGATTAACAGACAACTTACTCTCTTCGCTAACTTTATTCATTACTGAGAGAGCTTTAGAATATGCGTTAGCATCGTCTTCTTTTAAGGGTTCTAACACTTTCATAGATCCTTCTTTATCAACTTTCCCATTTTTCATAATACCAATTTCTTTATAAAAACAAGCGACTAGGCATTTACCTACTTTTCTACTTGGAAGTTTTTTTTCCATTAGTTGAGTAATATCATCTAAAATTTATATTTCGCCGTTTCGGTTATAAAACAGTAACAATTGTTAGATACCTTCGTTTGCTCCAGTTTCTTGAATGCATTTCTGAGCTATCTCAGCCATTGTCCACATTGCTTTATCTCGATAATCTTGACTTATCTACACGAAATGCTTAAAATTGCTTGTAAACTTTTTTGAACGGAACATTTACTTACCGCATAAGTAAAAACAAAAATACATGGTATAATTAATAGATATTGCATTATGTTACTGACGTTAACGTTAATAATCACATTAACTTTTTTAACTGAACGAAAGACCGTTTTATACAAAAAAATTTTCGAAGGTTACTACCAACTAATTTATTTTTTCCATAATAATTACATAAAAATATGTAATATTTTAGTTACATTTTCATTTCCTGAAATTATTTATATGTTCTTGTAGTGATTATGTGATAATGTACCAATGTTGTTTTATTTCATTCTCGACAATAAAAAAGATCACTTAGTCACGGCTAGTATGATGTACATTTAGTTTTAAATTAATTGTTATGCCCAACCAGTTTTTGTTAACAATAAAATGTAATCCTAATTATTAAATATTTTTTGTCAGTATTGCTTCCGTTGCATAATATTTGTTTATCTTTGGCAGTGTCCCTTTATGTTTCAAATAAAATAAGTTTAAAGTGTTATAAAGTAAAGTAAGTATTTATCACAACGTATGAGCATAAATATAATTGAATCATGTTTAGTAGTAAAATTAAACTATTTTTCATACATTATCTAAATTAAAGTCATTATAACATTGCAGTTGAATAGAATAATATTGTAAAAAGACACTGTGAATTAAACCAACAGTATTTGAATTTTAATTGGAAACAATACAAATAGATAATTTACTATAAATCAATGTAGAACAGTATAAATATAGAATGTTAGAAACTGATCATAAGTAAAATTATAGGTTAGTTTAAATTATTCATAATGTTAAAATTAGTAAAGTTTCTAATTATTGTCGAAAATATTAGAACAGTGTAAGATATTTGGTGTCATCAGTGCCAACGTAAGTTTTATTTAAGCTTATTTGTAGAAAAGCGCTATGCATTTAAGAACATTTCTTAGTTGCTTAGCAAGATGTGATTGTGAATGCTTTTATGTTATTATTATATTTATTTATATGTTACATTAAATTTATATTAAAAAATGTGCACAGTACCTACCAATACAATTTTAAGTTTAATAATGGTTATTTATTGTATAAGTGTCTTATGTGACATTTAAAACACGAAAAAAAAGTCTATCGTATAAAAAATGCTATATAGAAAGCAATAAAATTTTATTTAACTGAATAAAATTTCTATGTAGGTTTTTGCCTTGGTAATTACCCATTTAACTATTAAAATCTAATAAGAAAATACCTATAGAATTATTATACTATTCCGTTAGAAACCTATAGAAAATCATTAACGTTTGTGTAGGTAAATACCCATTAATGCAGAAAGACCCATTAAAACAAATAAAGATCCATACTTTTTTAATAAGTAAGTACCAATAAAAAACTTGCTAGTTTCTAGTATTTTTATTGTGAATTTCAAATTAAAACATTTTACTTCATTTTCTATCGGGAATTCCTGTTTAATCCCATCAAATAGGTTCGTTAATATTCAAATTTTCTCGTGTTAACACGCCCTAAAAAATTGAAAATTTAAGTAAAAGACGTGGATATAAACAACATTTACTTACCAGTGGGGGCTAAAAGCTGTGAGTGATAAGATCATAAATCGATGACACAAAATTTGTCCAATTAGCAATTTTTTAATTAGGATACGTTGCAACGGTTTCAGTAACTGAGGAATTTATTAGTGTGTCTTCACTAAACAGTGCATATGCAAATTCTTTCATGAAAATTGTACTTTTTACCACGTTTTTTTTAACATGGTATTGTCAAAACCTTTGATGGTCAGCCAAACTCTCTTACCAAAATACACCTGTAAAATGAATTCATTGTTACTAAACATGCCACAATCTTTTAAAAACATTAATTTAATTTTCCATAGCTGAATTTTCAATATTGTGGTTAAGCACATGTTCAGATGCAGTGGCGGCTGGTAGTCAATCATACCAGAGGGTCATTTTTAAAATATTAAAAAAACGCAACTATCACAAAAAATTAAAAAAAAACTTTTGCATTGAATAGATTTATATTGAATATCGAATTGTTTATGTGACACGCAGATAAAGAGTGCTTTTTCACTTTTCCTTTTAAATCTACTAAATCGGTAACTCGATTTTTACACCATAATGAATCGTGACAATAGTAAACATACAAAACAGTAAAATCTATTAGTTTCTTCACATCTAAAAATCCAATCTGATAAATCATATATAGATTCTTTGTACTACCGTCATTATGAAACAAAAACGGTAATACAATTAATTTTCTTTTAACTTGTATAAGTCATTGACATTTGTTACAAACGAATATTATTAAACAACTAAAAAATCGATTGCAAAGTTTGTCTTATGTGATAAAAAATATGCATTGCAGCATTTTTGTTTTACAAACAGGTGTTGCGGAGATAATAATAAATGACGTAAACATTGCACTAAGTACCTGAAATGGGACCTGGCTGACAACCGCAGAAAGCATGTAGGCATCTTTTTCTAATTCGCATAAAATTGTATTATGCGTGTTTCACCCCTGCCTACAATAACTATCATTTACGATTCGGCTACACTATATAATACACACGGACTATAAAACACAACAGCCTCGGTTAAACTCGTAAGTTTTCGCATCTGTTGCTCTTATAATGAAAATTGAACTTCAAACGCTGATAATTTGATTTAAACGCGAACTTTCTGTAATTTTAAAGTAAATAAAATACATTTTTTATTAATTTTAGAGGGTCAGTGTCCGAATGACCTAATAGAGAGACCGCCACTGTTCAGATAAAGAACCATTCAACAATAACAAATGAATATTAGTATACAGATCAAAACATTTTTCACAGAATTTTATATTAGTCATTAAAATTTATAAAATTTCATTAAACTTATTGATGTAATGATAAATGCAACGTCTTTCATTGTTCCCTCTATTATATCATTTTAAGCTGATATGAATTGCTTAGAGAGCATTATTATTCGTTTGCTAGCTACTTTATCTTGATTTAATACAGATTTCATTTGATATTTTACTGTTACTGTTATTATTATAAGTATAATTCGTACCTGTGTACGTTTGTTTGATACTTTTTTTTGTATAGGAATTCCAAGCCTTTATTTAATTTAAGTTTAATATTGGAGATTGAGACGACCTACAACAGTCTATCTGCACAATAATGTATATAATCATATTTTTCTATAAATAAATAAAATGAAAAAAGTCAAGTTTTACCAATTTTCTACTTGTTTCTTTAGCCAAGCAAATTATGAAGTTAGAAATCAAAATCAAGATATGTTAAAATCGGTATGGGTAATTAAAACATTAACATAATTAGTTACGTACTTGTTCTTGAGAAATGAAAGTGTATAAGGGTTCTATAAAATATATTAGGGTTGCGCGTTGATACGTAGTCATCCGCCAGCATTGAATGTGTATGTATATAATTGTATCTTAAACACAATTTTATTATATTAATCAGTAATTGCAGATTCAAATTTAATTTGCAATTACTTATTTCCCTATACAAAACCATTAAACATTGTTAAAATTTAATAGGTAATTACCGATTGAATATTTTTTTATACTAAAACACATCAGAACCTATAGAATCTAATTAAAATGCCGCTTATTGGAAATTCCATATAAAAACATATAAACGCTATACTCATTGATTCCCATTGAAACATATTTAATTTTGTATTGGTCTCTATTGGTTTCTATGTGCTATTTTTTGTAAGATAGTAACGAACACTATGCTCTGGAAAATGATCACACATTTTTTGAGGAATGCTATAGATGACTCCTACTTGAAGATAAAGGTAAATAAAATAATTTTTTTATAATAATGCTATATAAAATTATTTATATTTTATTGTAGTTTGGATTAATGATGACTTTAGCTAGTGCGTGCAGATGCAAAGAATTACCTTATCTAAAATGAAAAATGTGGAAGATAAATAAGCTTATCTATTTGTTACAATCTCTGTCACAAGAAGTTACAAAACACAAAGTTTTAGGTTTATAAAAGGAAGATTTTGCGTCGATCCAGTGGATATTTCTAGAAGATACATGTTATTACGGCCTGCTAATGTTGTTCAAGTTGTTTTAGAGAACCTCTAAAACAACTTAAACTTCACTAAGTAATTTTGTTAATTAATCTGTTACGCTAAATTGATTTTGTACGCTTGAACGCTTCATCGAACATGTCTTTAGTATATAAGTTCCAGTAGTTTCTAAGTTTGTTAATATTCACCTGATGACGATTGCAGATACCACAGCAATCGAAACGTCGTGTATATTCGTTTCAAAATAATAAACAATGAAAGTTCAGCAGAATGTTATTACTTCGCATCAAGCAACATTGTTTAATACATTCAAACAAATATATTTTTTTGATACACTCAATAGGAGTATTTTAGTGAAAAATTACTTTAAAAGTTTTAGATAGCAGTTACGCCCTTGGGCGGTCATCTTGGAAACCTAAGAATAATCTGCAAGATTTTATTTGGCCACTTATATCATTTTTTACTGCAAATCTCTACGACAAATGGTTTACGAGATAAAGCACTTTGCATTCTTATCTGGCTACCCAGTACTACAGTATGTTGCAAATATTATTTTTGTTAAAAGTGGTTATGTAGATATAAGTTCCAATAGACAGGTTTAAGGGTGGTGGAGTAGTAATAGTAGAGTATATGTCAAACAAGATTTTGTTTATAATATTGCATGGATACTTTGTTACGAGGATTTTCTCGTAACTTAAATAGTGACGACTAGCTTAGTTTATTCGGTGATTGAGTCGTAAGCTTTGTGGTGCTAAGTTTATAAAGGAAACAAAACAATGAAAAATTAGGTTGGGACAAATCGATTAAATCTACCCGAAAGGGAAGATACATAAATATATTTATACGAATGCTATCAAACGCTAGCACGTAGGTCGATATCACAGACAAAATATGAAACAAACCTTTGGTTAAGCAACACGTCGTAGAACAAAATGACCTTGTCGACCTAACTTTTACATTCTGAAGAGAAATAAATTTACATTTGTAAATTATAACACAAATATACAAATCTTGAAGATTCAAAGAGAATCAGAGCGCACCGTTGAATAATATGTGACACACAGAAAAGTGATTATATTTCTATATATATATATATATTGTAACGAATTTATTACTTAAAAACTAATTTATTTAAAACGACTAAAACTACGTTTACTTATTATAGAAATATGTACACTTTTAAATTAACCGAACTTAATTAAATCTAATAATAAAAACACTTACACTAATTTATGTATGACCGTTGTATAACACTTAAGATAAGATAAGATAACGTCCTCGGATTTGTTTACACTATAAGTCACGTTCACTCGATTCGGTGTACACTGTTATTTATTTAAAACGTCCGCACGTGCTAATCACTTATTTATCTTCACTTGATAATCTTCTTAACACATTCGCATTCCAGCAATAACTGACCTACGATTTCCATCTTCGGCTTTTATAGACATCAGCGAATTCTTCTCGATCGTTCCTCACTTTTCGTTATATTTTCTAGAAACTAGATAACAGTTCTAGAAGGCTCTTGCATTTGCAAGTAATTTCTCGGACGTTTCACTGCCCCCTTCTTAGGACTGTTCTGTCCCAGAACAGGAGACTGGATGTGACACCGGTAAAAGGGATCGTGGCGATAGCGGCAGCTTCCTCCATTTTGGCAACTTCCTTGACCATAGAAGTAACAGTCAATGGACTTTTCCTGACCCAATACTCTCCTCGGTTGGTAACTACAGACCAACACTTGAACGCCTGTTCCTCGGAAGACGACCTCCAACATGTTTCGAACTGTCCTCCAATTCAATTGGTCTGAGCCACAACCAAGCTTGGGTACTGCCAATTTCTTAACAAGATGGAACTCCATTTGTCTCTTGAGACTCCATAATGTTCGCCACAGATCTTTGTATAACGGCTTGACACGTGAGTATTTCTTGGTGACTAGATAGAAAACGAAGCGTCCGTCACCACGTAGTCCTAAAACCTTTCCGACTGCCGGTTGCTGTCTTCGTAATTCATCTAGCTGCCCAAACTTCTTTTTAAACACGACTGCAACCCCTTTTGACATGTCAAGGTCCTCGCTCACGCAATGTGCGATGGCGTAATCTTTTTGTGTCTGGAACAGATCTTGTTGTTCCTCGGTGGTAACTCCGAACCTTGCTTTTCCAGAACCTCCGTATAAGTTCATAAACTTTTCGAACTCCATTTCTTCGATTGGATTCCTGGTTCTGCTACTTATTACTCTGGTTCGGATCTGAACTTGCGGATTGTGGTTATCGCCAGCAAACGGGGCTAAACGATCGACGTGGACCACTTTTGGCTTGCCTCTGGGCGGTTTTCGGATGCGGTATATAACGTCGTTAATACGCTGCACGACTTCATAGGGGCCCTCCCATTGCCTTTGCAGCTTCGGCGACAAACCACGTCTCCTTTGAGGGTTATACAACCAAACCATATCGCCAGGTTGAAACCCACCATTTTGCGCCTTGACGTCATATCTTGTTTTCATCCTGTCGCTGGCAATTTGTGTGTTTTTACGAACCTCTTCATGTACTTCGTCTAGCCTCTTTGCCAGCTTGCTGACGTAATCTTCTCCAACGACTTCTTCTTCCGGTCTTCGTCCAAATTGAAGATCGCATGGTAATCTTATCTCACGACCGAGCATGACACAGGATGGTGTTTGACCTGTGCTTTCGTGAACGGATGATCGGTACGCCATTAAGAAGAGGTGCAAGTACTGATCCCAGTCTCTTTGATGTTCGGACACTACCTTGGCTAAGTACTTGCCCATTGTTCGATTCATCCGTTCAACCATGCCATCAGACTGAGGATGGAGAGGCGTTGTCCTAGTCTTTTTAATTCCTAACAGTCGGCAAACTTCTTGAAACAGCCCAGACTCAAAATTGCGGCCTTGATCGGAGTGTAATTCCAACGGAACTCCAAACCGGCAGAAAAACTCCTTTACTAATACGTCTGCGACTGTAGCTGCTTCCTGATTGGGTATGGCATAAGCCTCCGTCCATTTCGTGAAATAATCCATCGCCACCAAGATGTATTTATTTCCCGAATCGGATTCTGGGAACGGCCCTGCGATGTCAATCGCTACTCTTTCCAAAGGGCTTCCTACGTTGTATTGTTTCATGGGTGCTTTGCGCTTTCTCGCTGGACCATTTCCTGAAGCGCAGACTATGCATTTACGGCACCATTTCATGACGTCCTCTTTGCAGTTCATCCAGTAGAATCGTTCTCGCACTTTACCCAACGTCTTCTTAATGCCAAAGTGTCCTCCTGATGTCCCATCGTGGAGAAGCTTCAACACTTCGGTCACCCTGCTCTTCGGCACTACCAGCTGTAGTCTGTTTCCCGTGCCCTCGGCATTTTCTAGGGATCGCTTAAGAAGACCGTCTTCTACTATCAAGGAGTCCCACTGCGCCCAGTACGCTTTGATATTTTTGCCCAAAGCACTCACTTCTTCCCAGGTTGGTCGTCGGCCGTTTTCTTTCCAGTCCAGGAGTAGTCTTATTTCAGGATCGTCTTCTTGTTCGCGACGTAACTGCTCAGGTTCCCACTCATCATCAACCATAGCAGTTCTCCGGAGGCATTCGACTTTTTCTTCCAGTCGCGAACAATGGCTGCAGTCCGCCGGACATGGTCTTCTAGACAAGGCATCAGCGTTCCGATGACTGTTTCCGGCACGGTGTTCTGTGTCGTAGTCATACTCTTGCAGTCTCTCGATCCATCTTGCCACTTGTCCTTCTGGGTTACGGAACTGCAGTAGCCATTTTAAAGCGGCGTGATCTGTTCTCAGTAAAAATTTTCGTCCATACAAATATTTGTAGAAATGTTCGATGGACTTAACGACTGCTAACAACTCCCTCCTAGTCACGCAATAATTCCTTTCTGGCCTGGACAAAACCTTGCTAAAGTACGCGATAACTTTTTCTTGTCCATCTTGAACCTGCGAAAGGACCGCGCCTATGGCCATATTGCTTGCGTCGGTATCCAAAACAAACTTTCCGTCTTCTCGTGGATAACTCAAAATCGGCGAAGTGACTAGGGTCTGTTTTAGTTGATTAAAAGAATTTTCACAGTCTTCATTCCATCTAAATTCTGCTTTTTCTTCGGTTAATTTTGTCAATGGTTTGGCAATATTGGCAAATCCGGGTACAAATCTTCTATAATAAGTGCACAACCCAAGGAAACTTCGGACCTGATGTTTGTCGATCGGTCTTGGCCATGCTTGCACTGCTCGGATTTTGTCTGGGTCAGCCCTTACTCCATCTCTAGATACGACGTGGCCAAGGTATTGGACTTCCTTCTTAAATACGTGGCACTTCTTTGGGCTCAGTTTGAGGTTAGCCCCACGTAATCTCTGGAACACTTCCTTCAAGTTGTTCAAGTGCTCTTCAAACGACCTTCCAACCACGATCACGTCGTCCAGGTAAACCAAACACGTCTTCCAAGACAATCCGCGCAAGATGGTCTCCATCAAACGCTCGAACGTTGCAGGAGCGTTACACAGGCCGAAGGGCATTACGGTGAACTGCCACAAACCAGTTCCGATCGTAAAAGCTGTTTTTTCACGATCCTTGGGTTCTAATTCTACCTGCCAGTATCCACTCTTTAAATCTAACGTAGAAAACCACTGGGATCCTGACAGGGTGTCTAGCGTATCGTCAATTCTGGGTAAAGGGTAGCTGTCCTTTTTGGTCACGTCGTTTAGCTGCCTGTAGTCTACGCAAAACCTCGTTGATCCATCCTTCTTCTTCACGAGTACCACTGGGGATGCCCATGGACTACTTGAAGGTTCAATCACGCCTTCTCTCTCCATATCCGTAATTATTTGTTCGGCTTCTTCTCTTTTCGCCAAAGGAAGTCTGCGTGGATGTTGTCGTATCGGCCGAGCGTCTCCGGTATTAATTTTATGTTTCACCACGTTAGTTCTTCCTTTGGAGCCACTCTCCAGCGCGAACACATCTTGGTACTCTTGGATCAACACTTTAACTTTAGCCAGCTGGTCTTGGCTGAGGTTTTCGCATTTGGTGGTAAGAATGTCCAATAGATGTTGTGGACACTTCTTCAGCGACGTATCTTCGTTCGACTTCACGCATCTCACAATTTGTGATACTGGCGTGCATTGGCCTACCACGGTCTTCTTTTTAGCGTTACAGGATCTGAGTTGATGTTTAAGATCCTTACTGGCATCGTCTTCTTTACTCGTACTAAAGTTCTGCCAACGAGTAGTCCCTTTTCAACTAAGCCGCCCTCCATTGGTTCAATCGCGCGTATGTAGCCTTCCCGGAGACTTCCATCCAAGCGTGCCATCACCACACTTTCAGTCCTTGCAGGCAGAGTCACGTCTTCACTCAATAAGACTCGCACGGCTGCCTTCTCTGACGAATGAAAAGGAATTTCTTCATTGTCCATCTTCAGGACATCGTTCTTCATATCCAAATGGAACCCATACTTCTTTATCACGTCCATTCCCAGGATAACTTCTTCCGTGATGTCGGCTACCAGTACTTGATGGTCGAGTACTCCATTTCCCAAACCAATGGTTACTTTGACTTGTCCGTGAGTAGGTATTTCGTCGCCCGTCGCTGTTCGAAGTCGTACTGTTACTGGTGATGTCTTCTCGTTTTCCAATAAGATGTCAGGACGAATGATGGTCTTCGTCGCTCCCGTGTCAACCAGTAACTGGACGCTTCTCCCATTGATCTTGCCATCGAGATAAATGCTATGCAATTGCTCTCTAGGCGATGCCATTTGGATTGTAACCTCCGGAGTTTGACTAGATGTGATTACTTTTTGTTTCTTTTGCTCGCCTCGTTCCAAATTTTCGAGGGCTCTTCTAGTCCTCTTCTTAGGTTTGGTACGATGCCGTCGTACATGGCCTATTTCATCGCAGTTCAAAGCTGTCACTCCTCTTTCCCGAAGTATTCGTCGCGCTATCTCCTCGATGCTTTCCAGTGTCTGCGCGGGTACTTCTGTAGCACAGCAGAGTCTATGACCACCTTGTTGCGATGCTTGTTTTGCTGCTTCAAACTCCAAAGCATGCACCAAAGCGTCATCCAACGTCTTCGGTCGAGCTAACCGGAGGGTCTGCTGTGTTTCGCTGTCTCGGAGGCCATCTACGAAAGTTTGAATAGCTAACTGCTCCAGGAAGGTATCCGGTGCTGTAGGATACGCAAGCCGTGTTAATCTGGCGATGTCAGCCTCAAACTCTTGAAGACTTTCGGCAGCTTTTTGAACCCGACTTTTAATTTGAGCCTGGTATACTTGTTGAAGATGAGCATCCCCATATCTCATTTCTAATCGTGATATTAAGAGTTCGTAATTTTCTTGCAGGTGGTCCGGAACAGTTTGTAAAATTCCAAGCGCTTCTCCACGTAAGGACACTATTAAAGACGTCGCTTTCTGCTTGTTGCTCCAACCATTAGCTGTAGCTGCGGCTTCAAACTGCTTGTGATAGGTTGACCATGGAACTTTACCATCAAAATTTGGTGGTACAACTTTGAACTTGTGGGTGGTTTCTTCCCGACGGTCCATTATTAAATCTTCACTGGTGACACTTCCTTCGCCATGGTAATTCATTTGGTTCATTCTTTCTTCGAGCAGTTTCATTCTGTCTTCTATGGTTCTTGAGTTTTCTTTTAACTTCTCTTCTAGTTTGTCTTGTACTTCTTCTATTATGTCATTCATAGAATCGCAAATTTCTTCTTTTAAATTTAACATATCTGTTTGGGTTTCCTCTTGCACAATTTTAATTTGGTTTTCTATGCTTGTTTGTATTTCTTCTTTTAACCGTCTAGAATTTTCCATCAATTTTTCTTCTATCTTCTGGGTATTTTCAAATAATTTTTCTTCAATTTTCTGAGAAGTTTCGTAAAACTTTTCTTCAATGTTTCTAGAGTTTTCTTCCATTTTCTGCGAATTTTCACTCAGTTTTTCTTGGATATTTTTATTCATCGATTCAAGAAATTCAAATAGTTTTGCATCCATTTTAACTGCTTGCAAACGCGTCACCGGCATAAATTTAAATATAACACGAATATAAAGTTTTTAAATACACTACTTTATAAACAAACACGCGTATCGTATCTCGAGCGATAATAAATTACTTAATGGTATTTACACTAATAAAAATCGCGAACAGCTTTATCTATTTACACGATTTCCACGGGTTTAAAACCGAACACCTGATACCAATTTGTAACGAATTTATTACTTAAAAACTAATTTATTTAAAACGACTAAAACTACGTTTACTTATTATAGAAATATGTACACTTTTAAATTAACCGAACTTAATTAAATCTAATAATAAAAACACTTACACTAATTTATGTATGACCGTTGTATAACACTTAAGATAAGATAAGATAACGTCCTCGGATTTGTTTACACTATAAGTCACGTTCACTCGATTCGGTGTACACTGTTATTTATTTAAAACGTCCGCACGTGCTAATCACTTATTTATCTTCACTTGATAATCTTCTTAACACATTCGCATTCCAGCAATAACTGACCTACGATTTCCATCTTCGGCTTTTATAGACATCAGCGAATTCTTCTCGATCGTTCCTCACTTTTCGTTATATTTTCTAGAAACTAGATAACAGTTCTAGAAGGCTCTTGCATTTGCAAGTAATTTCTCGGACGTTTCAATATATATATATATATATATTTGTACCGCCGTTACTAAGCGCTTACAATATGGCCGCTCATCCCGATAGTTTAGATACCTACTGTCGGTAAATTTTATATAGCCTCTTAGTACCGGTTATATACCTTACTCGAAATAACCTCTTAGTAGCGATGAAACAAATACTTATATAAGATCATAGTTGCGGTTAGACAACAGTGTATGAATAAACTAACCTCTCAATTTCTAAACAAATGTTTTGTTAATAGAAGCAAAGTTTGCAAATATACCATAATTTTTTCAATCATAAATACTTTACGTATCTATAAATTAACATATTTAATAATTACTCATTACAGTTTTATCTTTATAACGGTAACTAAGAATCACTTTTTATCCATGATAATATTTTACTTTTCCTTTTACTTTAAATGGGCAAACAGTTGAGCTATTGTACACAAAATTAAAAATTTTGTTAGAAACAGATGTTTTGTGTCAAATGTTTATTAACACTTCTCAGTATAACTTAACAGGTAGTAAAAGCCCTTAAACAATTCTACTCTTTTTTTGAACACTTATAAATTATTATTATTTCTTCAAGGTTAATAAAAAATTCTTTGTATGCAAACTGGTTCACTAATATGACAACCAGCGGTGCCAAAGATAACTAATGCGTTGCCACTGCAATAACAAACTTTTTGTACGTTATTGTTATTACTACTACTATCATTTATCACTAGTATTCTGGGAATGATAATACGTGGATTAAGAAGTAGACAAAGACATCGTTTAAAGATAAAAGCATGTAACTGTAGATTTGGTTAAATGAATATTATTTGATTTTTTTTATAGATATGCAATTAAAAAACAGATGCTTTAAACTTTATTTCACAATATGTAAATCTTTGAAACTATTTTTGAGAGTATTTCTTAACCGATTAAATTTAGGTTTTCTGCAACGAATTTCTTATTTAAATACCTAAAAATATTTTCTATAATTTAGTTTAAAATGAATAATTATAGATAATTTTATTTATGCTTTTCCTATTTTCATTTTATTTATTAATTATTGCCAACATGATTTGACCGAAATGGTCATCATAAGCCCTCTAAAAGTATAACCAGTTCAGTTTCGTATAAAATATTACCTCCCGTCTTTGAATTTTGTTAGTTTCGACACCTTATCGTATTGATTGAATTGAATTTTCTTTAGGTTAAGTGACTAAAATCTACAATTTTTTACCAATCTTTACCAAATTTGAATATTGTAGTTCCGGAGACAACAGAAACCGATTAGTGTTAACTGTGTTTTCTTATCTCTACTAGGTCGTTTTTTACGCATCTCGCACTTTTAACAATTTATTTGTATATTGAATGCAAGGTTGATAAGCCTAAAACGGATTACGACATCAAAATCTTATTTATACTTGCGGACTGTCTAACCATTTAGCAACGCATTTAAGTGTTTTTGTACAATTCCTATGAAAATTGTGAGCACGATTACACTTTAACCGTCGTTCAGTGTAATCTCGGCAAGCGAAAGAAGAAACTTTGACTTTGCGGGTTTGTATTTAGATAAACCACAGTCAAAAATGACAAAGCGGCACACAGTAAGATGCACCGTTTTGTTCTCTATCGTTCCTGGTAATTTCGATTTTTTCCAAATTGTAATAATAAACTTATTTAGCTTCTCGTAAGATACTACGTATACTAGATTATAAAATTCAAAATTCTTTACGTAAAGTGACTAAAATCTACAATTTTTGACAAATCTTTACCAAATTTGAATATTGTAGTTCCGGAGACAAGAGAAACCGATTAGTGTTAACTGTGTTTTCTTATCTCTACTAGGTCGTTTTTACGCATCTCGCACTTTTAACAATTTATTTGTATATTGAATGCAAGGTTGATAAGCCTAAAACGGATTACGACATCAAAATCTTATTTATACCTGCGGACTGTCTAACCATTTAGCAACGCATTTAAGTGTTTTTGTACAATTCCTATTAAAATTGTGAGCACGATTACACTTTAACCGTCGTTCAGTGTAATCTCGGCAAGCGAAAGAAGAAACTTTGACTTTGCGGGTTTGTATTTAGATAAACCACAGTCAAAAATGACAAAGTGGCACACAGTAAGATGCACCGTTTTGTTCTCTATCGTTCCTGGTAATTTCGATTTTTTCCAAATTGTAATAATAAACTTATTTAGCTTCTCGTAAGATACTACGTATACTAGATTATAAAATTCAAAATTCTTTACGTAAAGTGACTAAAATCTACAATTTTTGACAAATCATTACCAAATTTGAATATTGTAGTTCCGGAGACAAGAGAAACCGATTAGTGTTAACTGTGTTTTCTTATCTCTACTAGGTCGTTTTTTACGCATCTCGCACTTTTAACAATTTATTTGTATATTGAATGCAAGGTTGATAAGCCTAAAACGGATTACGACATCAAAATCTTATTTATACCTGCGGACTGTCTAACTATTTAGCAACGCATTTAAGTGTTTTTGTACAATTCCTATGAAAATTGTGAGCACGATTACACTTTAACCGTCGTTCAGTGTAATCTCGGCAAGCGAAAGAAGAAACTTTGACTTTGCGGGTTTGTATTTAGATAAACCACAGTCAAAAATGACAAAGTGGCACACAGTAAGATGCACCGTTTTGTTCTCTATCGTTCCTGGTAATTTCGATTTTTACAAATTGTAATAATAAACTTATTTAGCTTCTCGTAAGATACTACGTATACTAGATTATAAAATTCAAAATTCTTTACGTAAAGTGACTAAAATCTACAATTTTTGACAAATCTTTACCAAATTTGAATATTGTAGTTCCGGGAGACAAGAGAAACCGATTAGTGTTAACTGTGTTTTCTTATCTCTACTAGGTCGTTTCTACGCATCTCGCACTTTTAACAATTTATTTGTATATTGAATGCAAGGTTGATAAGCCTAAAACGGATTACGACATCAAAATCTTATTTATACCTGCGGACTGTCTAACCATTTAGCAACGCATTTAAGTGTTTTTGTACAATTCCTATTAAAATTGTGAGCACGATTACACTTTAACCGTCGTTCAGTGTAATCTCGGCAAGCGAAAAGAAGAAACTTTGACTTTGCGGGTTTGTATTTAGATAAACCACAGTCAAAAATGACAAAGTGGCACACAGTAAGATGCACCGTTTTGTTCTCTATCGTTCCTGGTAATTTCGATTTTTTACAAATTGTAATAATAAACTTATTTAGCTTCTCGTAAGATACTACGTATACTAGATTATAAAATTCAAAATTCTTTACGTAAAGTGACTAAAATCTACAATTTTTGACAAATCTTTACCAAATTTGAATATTGTAGTTCCGGAGACAAGAGAAACCGATTAGTGTTAACTGTGTTTTCTTATCTCTACTAGGTCGTTTTTTACGCATCTCGCACTTTTAACAATTTATTTGTATATTGAATGCAAGGTTGATAAGCCTAAAACGGATTACGACATCAAAATCTTATTTATACCTGCGGACTGTCTAACCATTTAGCAACGCATTTAAGTGTTTTTGTACAATTCCTATTAAAATTGTGAGCACGATTACACTTTAACCGTCGTTCAGTGTAATCTCGGCAAGCGAAAGAAGAAACTTTGACTTTGCGGGTTTGTATTTAGATAAACCACAGTCAAAAATGACAAAGTGGCACACAGTAAGATGCACCGTTTTGTTCTCTATCGTTCCTGGTAATTTCGATTTTTTCCAAATTGTAATAATAAACTTATTTAGCTTCTCGTAAGATACTACGTATACTAGATTATAAAATTCAAAATTCTTTACGTAAAGTGACTAAAATCTACAATTTTTGACAAATCATTACCAAATTTGAATATTGTAGTTCCGGAGACAAGAGAAACCGATTAGTGTTAACTGTGTTTTCTTATCTCTACTAGGTCGTTTTTTACGCATCTCGCACTTTTAACAATTTATTTGTATATTGAATGCAAGGTTGATAAGCCTAAAACGGATTACGACATCAAAATCTTATTTATACCTGCGGACTGTCTAACTATTTAGCAACGCATTTAAGTGTTTTTGTACAATTCCTATGAAAGTTGAGAGCACGATTACACTTTAACCGTCGTTCAGTGTAATCTCGGCAAGCGAAAGAAGAAACTTTGACTTTGCGGGTTTGTATTTAGATAAACCACAGTCAAAAATGACAAAGTGGCACACAGTAAGATGCACCGTTTTGTTCTCTATCGTTCCTGGTAATTTCGATTTTTTACAAATTGTAATAATAAACTTATTTAGCTTCTCGTAAGATACTACGTATACTAGATTATAAAATTCAAAATTCTTTACGTAAAGTGACTAAAATCTACAATTTTTGACAAATCTTTACCAAATTTGAATATTGTAGTTCCGGAGACAAGAGAAACCGATTAGTGTTAACTGTGTTTTCTTATCTCTACTAGGTCGTTTTTTACTCATCTCGCACTTTTAACAATTTATTTGTATATTGAATGCAAGGTTGATAAGCCTAAAACGGATTACGACATCAAAATCTTATTTATACCTGCGGACTGTCTAACCATTTAGCAACGCATTTAAGTGTTTTTGTACAATTCCTATTAAAATTGTGAGCACGATTACACTTTAACCGTCGTTCAGTGTAATCTCGGCAAGCGAAAGAAGAAACTTTGACTTTGCGGGTTTGTATTTAGATAAACCACAGTCAAAAATGACAAAGTGGCACACAGTAAGATGCACCGTTTTGTTCTCTATCGTTCCTGGTAATTTCGATTTTTTCCAAATTGTAATAATAAACTTATTTAGCTTCCCGTAAGATACTACGTATACTAGATTATAAAATTCAAAATTCTTTACGTAAAGTGACTAAAATCTACAATTTTTGACAAATCTTTACCAAATTCGAATATTGTAGTTCCGGAGACAAGAGAAACCGATTAGTGTTAACTGTGTTTTCTTATCTCTACTAGGTCGTTCTTTACGCATCTCGCACTTTTAACAATTTATTTGTATATTGAATGCAAGGTTGATAAGCCTAAAACGGATTACGACATCAAAATCTTATTTATACCTGCGGACTGTCTAACCATTTAGCAACGCATTTAAGTGTTTTTGTACAATTCCTATTAAAATTGTGAGCACGATTACACTTTAACCGTCGTTCAGTGTAATCTCGGCAAGCGAAAGAAGAAACTTTGACTTTGCGGGTTTGTATTTAGATAAACCACAGTCAAAAATGACAAAGTGGCACACAGTAAGATGCACCGTTTTGTTCTCTTCTAAAAAATCTTGTACCAAAATGGCTTAATACGTTTTTGAATTCGATTTCTGGAAACTGACAGAATTCTTTCAAAGTATTTGTCATTACTGTATATATAGAAAAATGCTTATATATTTTGACTACAATACTATCAATATCAAGTATTGGCATCTTATCAACCACATGTTGTACACATTTTCATGGCCAACTTTACTTGTTAATTTATTGTAAACATTCATTTTTCCTTTGCGTTTTACACCCCCAAAATAATAAATAATAAAACAAATAACTTTTTTAGTAAGATTGTATTTTTCAAAGGTTCTGAAAACGTATTCTGTTAAAAGATCCGATGTTTCGCCAGGTTGAAATTCTAATAACTTCACATGGACTTGGTTATCAAAAAGTACCTAACAATAATAGGAACTAATTTTTGATTAAATCTATTTGAAGCCTCTATAGTGACAGTAATAAAATTTACAGATTGTAAATTTTGAGAAACTTCAGTAAATACATGGGGAGCAATTACATTAGTTATGATTGCTTCAGTCTTTGTTTTTGCACTAGAAAACTTTGGGTCATAGAGAGAAGAGATTAACTTTGAAGTGCAAGTAGACAAATTAAAACTAAAATTATGTTGCGCTGTGTGATAAGCAAATGTGGCCTCTTTGGCTGCGCAATTCAAATCGTTGCTGCTTGGTTCGGTCATTTTAAAAAATGTAGTAACAGCTTGACTGATTGTCGATGCACACTTAGCTTTTTTATGTTTCTGAGTATTTACATGTTGCGCAATGTCACGGCGACTACCTTGTGCAATCGAAAATTCTGAATTGCAAATAGTACACTGTACGGACTCTTCTCAGCACCCTTCTTTTATAACTATTTTTGTTCAAAATTTTCTAATAGGCTAATTCACTACACGTTGTCAAATGAACTTAAATGATAATAAACCAATGGGATACCTTACAACCTTACCACAAATCAAAATGAACTGCGTTTTGAGTTTTGACATCGGAATTGGGAAGATGCACATACGCAGAATTACAAGCGCAACATGAATTCGGCTACTTCGGGATGATTCGGAAATGTGCACAATAGAGTTGACATTGCAGTTGAAATCTTTCAAGAAAATAACATAGAACTATTAAAAAACAGACGCATTAAAAACGGACCGGACATATGAATATAGTTTAAATAACGTACAGTCCGTTACAAGAATGGACGTATGGCACACTATATCTTTAGTAAATTAACATTTAATAATGCACTGATAATAGCAACTAATCGTAATTGTTTCCTGATTACGCTTATAGGAACATTGCCTTTCATTTTATCACTACAAAAATCGACACATCTTTGCTGCGCACTTGTTTCTCTGAAGGATATTTACAATTTGGAAATAATTAAATTACATATCTACCTTGTGATTAGATATATATTGTTATATCGGAACAAAGCGCTGAAGTGAAATAATTTCAAAAATATATAGTATTGCTGTTCATCTGCTATCATCGATGTTTGTTTTTGCATTTTTTTAGGTTTTTTGATTTTCTGAGTTTTTCTAATTTCTCTTTTTTTGAGATTGTTCACTTCGATATTCTGTAATTTTATAACTATGACTTTTACTTTGTCATTAAATAGTTATTTTATTAGGAGTAGATGCATAAACAGGGGTAATATGTTAATTAAAGTTCAAACAAAACTGAAAGAAATCCATAATTTATACTTACGTTATCGAGTTCTACATACTGTTTATGTTATCGCGCGTTTAATTTGATCTATTGTATTAATTTTTTCTATTAATTATTTTATCTCAATTATTTTTCTAAAGAAATTAACAAATCAGACAAAATCAATAATTTAGTTCTTTTTGAAACGGATACATTCTACACTACACCTTCCAGATATGCCTAGATTAACTTTTTACCTTACTGGTTCTGAAGTAACTGTTAACATGTATATATGTACTACAGACATTTAAAATGAATGTATACTGTTTTTTGACAGAACAGTGTAGAGTCGGCAGGTTTTGGATTTGTCAGTAAGTGCCAAAACAGTTATTTATGTATTTATCCATAATTATCAATAAAGGTAACAGTTTGTTGTCAATAACGCACGTTAAATGTATGATGTTCATTTTTTATCAGTTGAAATAAATGGAAGCAACACTTTATAGTTATCCTTGAAGAATTTGAAAGACTTTATGCAAACACACTACCTTGTTGGGCAAAACGGTGTTAATCCTTTTGGGTGAACTGGGGTATCAAATTCATTCACTACTCTGTCTTTTTGGAATTTTTCAAAGCAAACCAAACATTCAGGAGATTTTCTCTTTTATGTAATCAACTCTCTGATATTAAGCAATTTTGTACAAGTTTCTAAAGAGTACTGCTGCGGTCGAAGATGTATTATAGAAACTGAGAAAATATTCTTTCCACTCTGGAGCCACTGCAGTTATTAGAATGCTGAATGAAATCTGCTTAGAATTACTACAATCTGTGGTTTCATTTATTATTGAAAAAAAAGGATTGGTGCTGCATTTCTTCAAAAATTTCATTTAGAACAAAAAATGTCATGTCCAAACTTCATTGGCTACTTCCTTTGAAAGTCATTTAAAAACCTTTTTGTTTTTCGTCTATTTTTTGAGTGCTGGATTACCATTTGCTTGAAGGTTTAAAAACCTTGGAATCTTCTTCTTCATGGTCACAAATTGCCAAGTAAAGAAATTATGCACGGTAGAGCTTTACGTGTTTCTTGTGTTTCTTTAGTTTTTCTGTATTCAAACTTGCAAAAACATTTGTACCTTTCTTTACTACCGCTAGTAACTGCACTGAATTTATATGCAATTGTGAACTTTAGACCAGTTGTCGGAACCATTTTTGCACAATTAATCGAATCCTTTTTTTTAATCTGTGAAGTAAGCTAACGTAGACTTTTAATTTCAGAAGTAGTTTTGCGTGTCATACACAATCCATTTGAATTTTCGTTACATAAACGAACGTACTTTCTTTTTCTACTAGAAAGGGCCGTCGAGCGAATTAGTTCTTATATGAATGGACAATGTGTCTGACGTATCTACCTCTATTTACTTGACGCAAGCAAGCGAATCTTCTCAATCCTTCTCTAGTAAACACACAGGGATGACTTAAACTAATTGATTCTTCTGATATAATGTTATATAAATTTGAGTCTACTCATTTAGGTAACTACTATGGGTGCATTGACTTTAATGCAACCATGTACTTGCCACCCTGGAACAGTGACCAAAGTGTCAACCATAAGTACATAATTTCCAAATCTTAATGTGTCAGAATAATTTCGAGTCAAAACTATCGTTATTTAAACTAAACCCGTAGAGATAATTAAACTTGTTTCTTTTTCACAAAACTTTTTAGTTTAACAGCTAGTGCTGTAGCAATTTGACATTTCTTTGCAGATTTATAAATCGTACGAACAGAAAATTATTGTCTTGATCTGCCAACTGCAACTCATTTAAAATCTCTAAAAAAACTTGATTCAAACGTAAAACCCAGATTCTAGTTTACAATTTTTTATGACATTTAAGAAGATTATAGCTTGTTTGCATTTAGTGTTAACATCAGCGTCTTTATTAATACATGTATATATTAATTGTTTTTGCTCTAGGCACATCATATAGTGTCGATTCTTTTGTTTAGACAGAGGATGGTGAATGTTTTAGTTTGGTTGTTTGCTTAAAGAATCTTCAACAAGGAGCAATATCAGTGCGTGTACAAATTTTTAATAAAAGTAAAAAGAAGCAACATTCTCTTCACATTTTTAACAGATTCAATAAACATGTAAAATTGTGGATGTGTTTGGGAAACCTACAATATTCTTTAACTTTAGCTTGTGATCTGTTGTATTTTTTCACAAACATACTGCATAAGGCCAATGTTGTAAATTGTGTAATTTGTTTTATAATCAATTACCTTATTTTCTTTAAATTAATTAAGACTATCTTTATATGTAAAAAACAGTTAACTTCTTTAGTTTTCAGTTTGCTATTATTTTAATCTTCAGTTTATTAAAAATATAAATTTCATGATTTATATTTCAAATTGACATTTCATAGAATATAAAGTATTTTTCATTTTTGATTGATAAAGTTATAAATACTTTATAATTAAAAAATTAAGTGTCCTGGCAGTTTTAGCAACTGACTAACGTGGGAAACAAAAAGTGTTTTGTTTTATCTCAACGTAACTTCAAAATGTTTACGTTTACAAATGATTGAGAAACAGGACGTATATAAACAACACTTTTGCATCTTTTGCATAAAGATAACTACAGGTTGAATGTCTCATATGATTAGTAATGCTGTTACTTTAGCACAAAAATCTATTACTGATTTGAGATTTAACAATAAGAATGCTTATATACATAAGTAAATTACTCGATTTCTATTGATGCGTTTTTTAAGCTTTCTTTAAGAGAATATTCAATGCATTTTAGTTTGAGTGTCTCTTTTCAGTCTAGCGTGTAAATACGTTTATGATTCAAGATAAGCAGTAACTAAATAAACAGTCAACACAAATGTTAAAGAAATTCTAAGAAAGGCTAGTAGTATTCTGGAAAATTTCGACAAATTTCGAACCATACCTAATATTGTGTATAAACTTGTGTTTTCTTAGCAAAAATCCAATTACAACGTTTATTACCTTTATACCTAGCTAAATCGGTTGTGTTTTCTTGTTAATTAGTTGTTCGAGTTAATGTTTTTTTAAGCAAATAATAATAAAAATCTATAATTTTTTGTTTTCTACTTAAAAACACAAAATCATAATATATGTATATTTTTAATTTTACTCGTTTAATTTTTACTTTAAAAGAGCAGACTTAACAAATTATGAATAATGAAATTGTTTATACAAATACAATCAGCACGTAGGTACTATGATGTACGCATACGGTCAGCAAATTAATCTTCGAATTAATTTCCATACAGCTGCTTAAAAATACTTTAACTTATGTAATAAAATAATTGCGCAGTACAAAAAATACATTTTTCACATCAATACAAAATTTACAGTTCTTATATAATTCTTACATTTTTATTGGCATGAAAAAGTCCAATTTTCAATAAGTCGAATTGCTTTAGCTACATCTTGAGATCCGAGTTTGACTATATTTATTTAAAATTAAAAAGAGTCAAATTTATAATTAAGTTTGTCTAGTTTTCTGTAAAACTTAATTGTAATACAAAAAAGGGTATTGTGTTGCATTACATTATTTATAAATTACTATGAGGTAAGGATATAAACTCCTCCAAAAACTTATCATTTGACGGTTTATTTCTATATTAAATAGATTCGATGTGGAGGGTAGGCACCAGTCAGAAATAAAACAAATCTATTGTTCTGGCTACGTTTCGTCAACTATTGCGCCTAACTTCATCAGGCCAATCTATATTAAATGGTACTTATAATTTAAAAGTATCAGAGTGATAAACATGGTTAACTTGTCAGTATAATTAAAAACTTACTAACTAGAATAATAAATTACAATTACAGCAAAGAATGAAAAACAGGAAGTACTAGAAATATTCGTTCACTAATATTACGATTGTGTTGAATAGAATACTCAATTGAATTTAACTTTCCTCAACCGTAAACGTTAAATTTCTGCCCAAACACAACACCATTTACTACAGATAGGCCTGATGTAGTTGGCGCAATAGCTGACAAAACGTAGAAAAAATAATCGATTTGTTTTATTTAGTGCCTATCCTTCAAATCAAAGGATCTATTTAATATAGAAATACACCATCAACTTATTTATAAGTTGGAAGGCAGTTTGACAGTATTCTAGATTAATCAAAAGTCTAACTCACAGAATAAAAGAATCAAAAGTGTTACTCGTGACGCTCTATTCGAGGTTTTAGATCTAACTTTCGTTGTTAGGCTAAAAATTAGAGCCGATTAAAAATAAAACCATTTCTAGGACAGAATTTAGCATATTTGGTTCTTTTTACATTACTTTTGCTTTACGAATGTACCTGCAGGACTGATTTTTAAATTTTGAAACACCTACATTTTAGCAAAAGAAAAACTAAGCTTTATAAAAAAGTTAAATGCTAGCTGGATTCAAATTACATTGTGAATTTTTAATTAAATAGAGAGAAAGAAACTTTTTGTATTATGTTTTATTCTGCTTCTAAAGATTATATTTGATTCACAACGTTTTCAATTACAAATGGGTACTTTCAAAATATTAATTAGTTTATAAATAAAAAATGTTTTAGATTTAGATAAATGTAGTTTTTTGAAGAATTTTAACAAACAATTTAGGGGTTTTTAGACGTATTTTGACGTATGTTTATAGGTGAACCTTTTTAGGATTGGCAATTTTGGTATATGTATATACATATTTGAGAATCAGTGTTGAAAATATAATTCACATGTCACATGGTACCTTTTTGTTTAATTTTATTGGATAAAATACAAAAACAAAATCGTAGAATAGGCTATCAAATCGGTGATATTTATATCACAACAACAGTTATTGTTGAATAAAATAATTTACTGACAAAGTGACAAAAAGTTTCAATAGACGTGTCGAAATCACAAAAACATTGTATTGATTCTCTTGCAACTTTAATATTTACTGTCAAACTGACAACTCGTTTTATTTATATTTTCTCCAAATATAACACCTGTTATGATTAATAATCGGTTTTACCACTCCTTAAAACCTATTAGAAATTGATCTCGTGTTTCGCACTCGGTCAATTTTCATCGATTCTAACTCAGGCTATCATCTATGATTATCATAACGCTAGTTATATTATCACAGAATATAAAGCACGTGGACACAGTATCGTAGCTACCGTGGAGCAGTTGGAGGAAACTGCCTCAACCTCACGAATCACAGGAGCACAAAATTAGAAAAGAAAAGAAATTTGCAAAAGCATTTGTATATAATTTTTTTACCTTATAGTGGCATACTTTTTTCTTTGAAGTAATTGGGACGTGACCGAATTGCAAGCCATTGGTGTCGCCCATAATCGAAAATATCCTCATAAATCTGTCCTTAGTGAGGAAGGCAAACAGAAAATTTTGTTTGAAACCAAGCTTTTTTATGGAAGAAAAAAAAATGATTTTATTTGTAAGCTTTATTAGCAATCGAAATAGAGGTATATTATATATAGTATTTTTCTGAATCAAAACGACTAGAAGAACGTTCCATTAAAGTTTTTTCGATTACACACTGTATAGAATAAAAATAATAAAATTTTGCACGACACGTTAGCGACAATTGCCAAGAATGTTTAAAAGCATTACTATCAGTACTTATTATACTTATTGTATCAGTACAAATAACTGCATTGGTCATATAAACTAAGGTTTTAAACAGTCACCAGACGTACGAAAATTTTACTTTCAATTAGTTTTAATCAACATAACAGTATTGGCCATAAAATTAACTTTTTATTTTTTAGATTTTTTTTAAATGTGTAAGATATTTTTGGAATTTATTTTTATATCAATTTAAGTTAATTAGGTTTGATATAATAAACAATACAAACCAAATAAAAAGTATTAAACCATTTTGTTAATTGTTTCAAACAGAATTTGGCTTGGTAATAAAGATAGCAACTACAGCTTGTAACTTGTTCAAACTCGCATTTATATCATAAAGTATAAGATATCACAATAATTTAGTATAGTATTTTTTACTCTTACTTAAAATGGGTCGAAATAGAGTGAAGTGTGAAATTTCATTCTTTACAAGTGTTAGAAGTCTATTCCGAGAAAGTTTTGGAGAAAATTGCTCTAGAAGGCAGAAAAATTATTTCTTCGAAAACAGAACGAAGAAGATTAGTTACTGCAGAATTGATAAAAAGTAATGTGAGGGTCCGATTAGCATTTACTCGGACACACATCAACTGGACAGTGGAACAATGGGAAAGAGTGGTATTCACTGATGAATCTAAATTTAATTTATTTAATAGTGATGATATACAGCATGTACGAAGAGCTGCTGGGAAAAGATTTGATCCAAAGTACATTGTATCAACAGTAAAACATGATGGAAACTTTTTCGGCATATGATAATGGGACCATTTAATAGTATTGAAGGTCTCAATAATACAAGTAAAAGATACTTTTAAAAACATCATGGAACCATATGCCGAAGAATATATTTCTATTAAATACATTTTTCAACATCACAATGGTCCGAACCATGCTTTGAAATCATAGGGTGTTACGTCTAAGTTAAAATGTTTATAACAGGTTTAAAAGTTATCATTAAACTTATTGTCAATATTTTATAATAGAATAAAAGAAATAACTACTAGTAACTTTTTATAATTTGTTTTGTTCATTAAAATACCTGGAATTTTCAAAAGTTGCTATCTATATGGACAATACTGCATGTAAAATGTAATGCTGATTTAACTAAAATTAGTACTTTGCTTTTAACAATTTTATATTGAATTGATGAAAATAAACTAATTAATGTATACGAACGCAACTCTGACTGTTATCTCTTTCTTGTGTAGTCATAATCACTTATCTACATTTTGCTGGGTTCGTGTGCGTACGGTGACCAACACCCGAAATAGTTTGATTGAATTAATTTGTTTTTTTATCATTTTATAAAAAGTTTAGTTATGTCGAATTCTAAGTATAATTTTTTTGAAATAATGAAAATTGAACATTGAAAACTTGATCAACTGTTGATTTATGACTTGCATGTTCCTCTTATGTTTATTATTTTTTAGAAAAACATTTTATGTTTTTAATGTGATATTATTTTTTTTCAATTTAAAATCATTATTTGCGGTTCCAAAATTTTAGCTTTGTGTACTATAACCTCTTTATGCTTTTTGTAAATTAGAAAGATAAACAACGGGAAAAATCCTTATATAGTGTACGATAATTTCGTAACGTCTCGACGATAATTTGTTGTGAGATATCTGCCAACGCTGGTTTTAAATTGAAGAACGTTTAGATTAGAAAACAAACTTTGCTAGAACTTTTCCGATAAACGAAGGAGCGCCATAAATTTTACTTTGTCCAGAGCGCTAAATATGTAGCTACGCCACTATGTCGAGATACATAACATCATCTAAGTCTTTGCAATCGTTATCGCTTTACAACGGAAATAGGCAAATTTAGGATCGACTGCGCCCTAGACCGTGTCTGATATGGCGCCTTGTTTGCCATGATTAGAAATGAAATATCTTATATATGAATAATAAAAATATATTCTTTTGAGATTTAATAATTCCAAAATGCGGTACTGAAATTTTTCTCTCCAGAAAAAGATTCTCTTTCATTTCATCATTCATTATCAATCAACTGGGGATTTCTAAAGTTTCTTACTAGCAGCATTGAAACGATCTAAAATTACTTTTCAAACAATGACCAAAATTGCTGTTTCTAAATGTTTTTGCAGTCCAGCAGCTTTAGATCATGTGTTCGGTTTTTTCCTGTATTTTATGGAATAAAGCCCACTCTTTTTCTAAAGCATAAAATGCATCATTTTAAGCAGGCCAACAATTTGAGTAAAACCCATAACCTTTAGACTTGTACGTTACATCACTATCTCCCAACGATGTGTAGATATAGTGAATAAATTATATAGTTTTTGCAAGGTAGCAAAAAATTAGCTGCGTCAGATACCGATTCAGCTACACAAGTTTTTAGTAAATTTAAGAAATATGCAGCGCACGGAACGTAATCTAAGAATTAATTGTTTTAATTCATGTCTAAAGTCCTGCATATGCACCTGACATATTGCTAGCATTGTCATAAGATTGACCACGACAGTTCTTTATGTCAAGATCATTTCTTTAAAAGGCATTTCAAACAGCGTTCTCAATATCTTTAGCTTTATGACCACTGTTTGGTATAAATTAAAATCTCTCTTTTGTTCTTATTTCTGAGTAATTCATTACTGATTACTAAATATCCTAATTTTGCAAAAGTTTTATGTCATTTTTTGGCGATATTATTAGTGCAGTTTAAATGGCGAGTAAAAAAGTGTACAGAGAATTGAACTTACAAGAAAAACAAAAAGTGTTAGAGTTTTTACAAAACCACAGTGAAAGGAAAACTGCAGAACATTTTGGTATTAGCAAAACAACTGTAAATAACATTAAGAAAAGAAAGGCAGAATACCAACAACGATATGAGCAAGATGCTTTAGAATCCTTTAGAAAACGACGATTAACAGAATTTCAAGTCATAAACCGATTAACGTTAAGTTGGTTTTTAAAAATGCGTAGTGTAAACGCACGAATTTCTGGTCCGATGTTACAAGAGGTTGCTTTAAAATTTGCTTAAGAAGAGCAATTGGTAAATTTTAAAGCGTCGTCGGGATGGCTAGATTCAAAAAACGAAACAACATTTCTCAAAAAAGTTTAAGTGGAGACTCAAACGAAATCGACCCTACGATAGTTACAGATTTTCGCACACGATTTATAGAATTTACTAAAAATTTAAACCAAAAGACATTTTCAATGCTGACGAGTGTGGATTATTTTACAAAGCCATGCCAGATCGCAGTTTGACAATAAAAGGAGATCCCTGCAAGAGTGGGAAAATGTCAAAAGAACGTTTAACCGTTATGTTGTCCTCAAGTATGACAGGTGAAAAATTAAAACCATTAGTAATTGGCAAAACGATGAAGCCAAGATGTTTTAAGAATATAAAAATTGACAAGCTTCCCGTATCATGGCGATCTAACAAGAAATCGTGTATGACATCTGAATTATTTTGCGACTGGTTACAACAAGTCAATATTAATATGAGGAAACAAAAGAGAAACATACTGATGATTGTGGATAATTGTCCAGCACATCCACAACTTTCAAATTTAAGTAACGTAACTCTGAAGTTTTTACCACCAAATACAACTGCTTTGCTTCAACCATTAGACCAGGGAATAATTAAAAATTTTAAAGCGTTTTACAGAAAATTATTGCTTTCTGAAGTGATCGCTAAATGTGAGTCAGGAGATTTGAAATCCGTTACGGAAATTGCAGTCAAAGTTAACGTTCTGGATGCGGTTATGTGGGTGGCAGAAGCGTGGCAACAAGTGAAAGAAGAAACAATTGTGAAATGTTTCAAAATAGCAGGTTTTGCATTTGAAGAATTAGAAAGCGAGCCTGCTGAAGTTACTTCATCTGAAGAATCGTTTCTACCACAATTTAACAACTTTGATATGGATACTTTTTTAGAATGCGATAAAAATTCTTCTGTATTTCAAGAATTCAATGCTGAAGAGGTTTTTAAAATGGTTTTGGAAGACCAATCAAAAATAAGTTGCAAGACCATGAACTTAGTAATAGTGATGGCGATACTGATAACAGTCCATCCGCTGTAGTTACCACTGAAAATGAAATAACCTTTGAAACTGCCTCCAGTATGTTAAATCAGTTAACCAACTTCGCTGTTCAGAACTGTCCTGAAATATTGACGCACTTATATACTGTTAAAAATAAAGTTAACGAACGAATTTGTGCTAAACAAAATAACCTTAAGCAAACTACCTTGTTGGATGTTTTTAAACACTAATTGTTTATATGTACTTAATTATTCTTAAATATTGATGTGTTTTTGTTGGATAATACATACGTATCTATATAATTATTTTGTTTTATTCTACTTGTTCTATACATTTCTTCAGATTGATAATAATACAAAGTAAGAAAGTGTTGATTTCTAAATTTTAGTGTCTAAAACATTATTCCTTGTAAAATGACCACCTGCTTAAAATGACCATTGTGTGATGGTCCCAAAGGTGGTCAATTTACACAGGTTTTACTGTAGTAGAAATGAAAAAATTATATAAGAAATAAAAGAAACGTAAATTACATAGAATATAAAAGACAACGAGCAAAAGTAATATCACCTGAGCTCCCCTTGTTAAAGGTCCCAATTTTTTTGGTGAAACAAGATTTAATATACAAACTTTTGACGCAAAAATTTAATCAACACGAGAATTACTTTTCGAGTGATTAGTTTCTCAAAATTGGATTCAAATATTGAAATACAGTGTATATATGAGCTTATCTGCAAGTGATTTCAAAAAGTACGGTACGGCAATATGCAATTTTATAGGCGGTTTCACCTTCATCCTAAATTATTTTCGTCAAAAGAAATCATAACTAAGTACTTCTGTAAATTTATTTTCATTTAGTTTGCATATCTCTGTTTAACACTTGGTAATTTGCTATCATTTCTTTCTAGTCAGATTATGTTTATGACACAAGATAAGCAGTAATAAACTTAAGATAAACAGCTAACACTATGCGATGAATTGGCAATGTCGAAATAAAAATATTTTTGATCATTTTAAGACATCCTGCTTTTTAATATTCCAACAATTTTATTTAAAAGATATAAACTTAAACATGATTTCTTATTTTACATGAAAAGTATTTGTATTGCGAATTACAAAAATTATTGATTATTAATTTGTCTTTATATACAATAAATACGTTCATATGATTGTAAGTACACAAAAATATGTTTAATTTAATTTTTTACTTTTTCCTTTAAAAGAGCAGAGGTAATAAAATTATGAATAATCAAATTGTTTATACAATCAGCACGTAGGTACTATAATGGTATGCATACGGCCGTCAAATTGTTCTCCGAATCAACTTCGTTACAACTAGAGAAGATAACTTTTACATATATAATAAAATAATCTCACACTACAAAAATGCACTTTTTAAATTGTTACAAAATTTGCGGTTCTTGTCTACGTCTTACATATTTATTGGCATGAAAAATTCGAATTTTCGATAAGTTTGTTTTGGTGCATCTTGAGATTCGAGTTATCGAGATTTGACTATGTTCATTTTAAATTTTAATAAAAAAATGATGAATGTTATGATTATAAAATGCATAAGTAAATTCGAATATAAAACAGGTGGACACAGCATGATTTAAGCATTTGCAATCGTTATCGCTTCACAAGGAATCCTCCGAGCAAGGTTTCTTTACCGTCATCAAAACCACGCGGCTTGATGGCGTGCACTCGATTAATTGTACTTTTTTTTCATAATTTTAAGTTGTGGCCCTCAACTTACGATTAACGTTTTTATTTATTTACATGACGACATATTATAAATAAACTAAAAGATATTGCTATTTATATCGCCTTACCAAGAAAAACAAAAAAACAAAACGATGAGTCAAGAATTAAAAAGAAGCGCAAATTAAGAATAGCAAATAAGAAAAATATAGGAAGTAAAACAACCATAAATTACGAAGAATATAAAAGACAACGACTAGCGTGCAAATCAATAAGGTCATATTTGCATTTTTTTGAGCAAAAGTGATTTTCATGTAGCAGGGTATTTTTTGTAAAACTGCATTAAGTGATATGTGGGTATAAAGTGAAGTAAATACTTGACTTGTGTTTTTCAACTACAAATGTTTGTCATTCAGTCAGAAAAATGTAGATACGACTTTTCTCCTTTCTGATAAATAACTACTTAAGAAATTCCTTACTATGAAATAAAGAATAATATTAATAGAATCAAAATTGATGTAACCTTAAAACGTTTTTTAAATTATTCATGTATGTAATTTAATGTAAATAAAAGTTTCTCAAAACAGCGAGTTATTAGAAAAACGAATTAAGAAAAAGTTTCTTATAAAATTCAAGTAATAAGGGCAAAATATTTTACTATTGATAATTAAAATTACTTTTTTGCTAGGTGCATAATTTTTTGTGTTGTGTGTAGTTATGCAGTTACCTTATTAGCAATACAATATACAATATCTTGTATTTTTGTGAGTTTCCGAAAAGACTAAAAAATATTTTATTCCAAATTTCCTTATTGATTTTTGTATATACATATGTACCTACTAGCGCGCCGTAAATTATATTGCTAGTAAACTTTCCCGTGTAGAACTGAAAATCTTTGAGGTTGCTACAATCTCCGTTCATATTACATTAATTATTAAAAATTTATATGCAGCGACATCTGCCACACATCTATGGTGTTACATAACCGCCGCTAGATGTGGCTGTAATCGTAAGCTTGTACTCATTAGGAAATAGCAGCACACTATGAGGATATCCTCGTAGTCTGAAGCGTAGCTTCATAGTTATACGCGATACAAATGAAAGTATCCTCGTAGTAGCGTCTCTACAAATATATATATATATATATATATATATATATATATCTGTTTCTGTATCAAGTCTAGATCCGAGGAAAATCATGACAACCCGAGATCCGCCACAAGGAAAAAATATAAGAATTTTTTTCTGCCTTAATACGTTTATGCCAAGCAACTGAACCATTTTTCCCTCAGAGGGGAAAAGATTTTGCAAATTGATAAACCAGTAACAAAACTAGATCCTTTAGAATAAGAGTTAAGTCAACGTATATGTTTGTTTATTTAGAGATTCATGAGTGAACGTGAGATCCAGCAGCGTTGTCAACTTCTGGGATCTCACGTTGAGCAAAATTCAATTACAATAAGATACAAATAATAACGGCGCAAGTTAATTCTATTAATAGACCTCTTATTATACAGAATCCGCTGTGTGACCTTGCAACAAGTTTCAGTTCACTGTGATTATAATATTGTATTAAGTTACTTTTTATTAAACAAAGTTATCTTTCGTTTTGAATTAATTTTGTTGTCTAGTTTAGCAGCAGGTTGAATTTTACAACGTTTTCAATAGTGGATTTTATTAAAATTAACTTTAGTACACAAATGTTAATAACTCAAGTTGAAAATAAATACTTATTGTTTTACGTTATAGTAATATAGTAAAAACATTCGAAATATAAAAACTATTAGTTTTGTACTATTAAGATAAGAAAGAAGTCAGTAATGTAAAATAGAATTTAAAATCAAACTTTCAAGTTTACATCGATATGAAATTTTATAGTGATTTTTCTGTTTGTTTATATGTTTTTTTTAGTTTTTAATTAAAGACACTTAGGACATAATGGTTTGGTGTGTTTTATGTAGTTGTAATAGTAGAAAAAGTGTAAATAAGAAGGTTTAATTGAGTAATACATTTACATGTATGTACCTACATTGACACTTCCATTAGCCTTACATTTGATATTAAGAATCTTTTTGAATTAAACCTAAATTTTAAATCACTTTTTTTAATTTACTTTATTTGATTTGTCACATATCTTTTATTGACATTTTTAAAGTTTATTGATTAAACCATTTAGATAACTTTTTATCTTTATTTTGCACATTATTTTCTTCTACAATTTCTGGCCATAAGCACATACATTGATTTCAAATGTTGATGTTTTACATATAATGGAACTAAAATTTCGAAGTTTTTTAATCGAAAGAACTGTTTATAGTATATTACAACTGATCATAAAGTAAACAATAGTTTCCAACGAGTTTCATAAAAATTGTTACCAAATTAACTAGTCTTAGTCTAAAAAATGTCATCTTTACTTTAGATTAATGAAGTTGTTAAAAAAATTAAAGTAAATATTGCTTAATTGCGTAGATCCACAATTATCCAAAAATAGTTTTTTTTAGCAAGTTACAGTATTTTAACATTACAATTATGATTGTATGTTTGAAACATTGAAATTAGAGCAGTTACAATTTTTTTCTAAGGATAACTTCAAGTAACTTGATAAATCATTGTATGTTTGTAAATTAACATATAACTTGTTGATCTCAAAAATTTTCAATGTACGAATAATGTCAGAACTTTAATTATTACGTAATTCTTGATAGCAAACTAAGTCACGGCTAGTAGTTTCACTTTATACATAGAAAATAGATGCTTTATGTTATCTCCAACTGATGATTTAAGAGTCGATATAAAAGCTTTTGTTAAGGTAATTTAAAAAGTACATTATGTGTTTCCTTTTTTGTTTTTTCTTGCAGCTTAGAACGCGTTGTAGTGAAACCATTTTGAATTTATAGGTTTGATCCTAGTTTATTTTTGTCAACCAAAAGAAAAAACTGAACTTGACTTTTGCGTCTTTGTTGTTTGTGAACTCAAACAAACTGACGTTTTAGAAGACATTCCAGCTTGCAACTTCAGAGTGCTAATTGCCATTGATGAAACTGAAAATTTTAGTGATGGACGGACAAGTTTAACTTATTAGGAACCATCAAAGTTTAATAGTCTGGTTGTTCTATTAAGTTAGACGAAAATCACTTATAATCAAATCAAGAATAGTCAATGGTCAATTACAAATCTTTAACCTATACAATTATTTACAAAATAAAGTACTGGTATTTTAAGATAAATTCTTTTTGACAAAAATCAATATTTCTTTTACACAGAGCTTTAAATCATATTTAGTACAAAACATTTCAAATACAATCGTAACTTCAATTTGTTATACTGTGTAGCTAAAAAAGTAATACAATTTTTGAATAATTAACAAAGAATTATGTCATGTACATACATATAGTTCAAATTTTTGTAAAACTAGAAAAATTTTTAGAGCTGTTATGATAATTTGTAAATTCGTGCAAAATACAACAGCTTGTGTATGTCCAAACTTTTTTTTAGAGTACTTTGACTTGTTTCTATGTTTCAATTACAGAGTTTACATAAATGGCATATCTTTTATGCAGCCGCAACACTCGTATAAAAAACGTTATGAACTCTAATTGTGTCTTAATTTTTTAATAGTATAACGAACAGAAAGTGTAAAACTGTCTTAACATATTTTGTTACGCATAGGCCTGATTTCTTTTTCCTGAGCAAAGTTGGAATCTCACTAATATTGTATGAACGTTGTATTATGATTATTTCGGCTTAAAACTAAACAACATATATAAATGATGGGCATTACATAAAATATGCCATGCACGTTTTGAGCATCCTCAAAAATAAAAGCGTGTTTGTTATTTGTTTGTTTTTACACTTTGGTGGAAATCAGTAAATAATGCCAAATGCTTCTTTGGTGCCACGTTAAAGTTACAAAATACCATCTTTCTAAATCTAATAAATCTAATCCAATAAAGTAAAAACTCATAAAATTAGAAATGTATAATGTGATCAAACAAGAAGTGTATTAAAGTCGCAGCACTAAACTCAAGCTTAATAAAACAATTTAATGTAAATTTAACTATTCTAAAGGTTTCCGCTGAAATTTTGAGATCTTGGAGAGAGAGATTAACATCTTGACCGTTACGTGTTACAGTAATTTTTTTATATACCTTAGCTTTAATGTTAAGTTATCAAAAATTGCGCGAATTCTGTAACAAATGTAATTCAACACACCATCAACTTCGTTTTATTAGTTAATTAGGAAAAATACCTACGTTGAAAAAAGAAAACAACATAAATGTTTAATAGAAGAATCCGTGTTTTTTTTGGGTTAAATTGAAACTGTATTTATGACGTACATTTACATGAGTTTTATTTTAAATTCTTAAACTTTCGCGGTTGATATGTTTATGATTATAAACAACTTTCGGCTTAGACCGCGTCGTACTAAAACACTCAGACTTAGGCTTGGTCATAGTCTCTTCTTGAGAGCCAAAACAAGAAGTAGAACTTGGCCTTTGCCGTATTGTCGTTCGTGAACCCAAACAAACTGATGTTTTGCAAGACATTGCAGCTTGCATCTTCAGAGTGGTAAATGTCACTGAAAGAAAAAGTATAAATGACGATATTTATACCAATAGCGATTAGCGTGATTAACGAACGTTATGTTTCCGTTACCGCTTGACTAATTTCGAACGAAGGCCAAGTTCTACTTTATTGTTTTGGCTCTCAAAAAGAGACTATGACCAAGCTTAAGTCTGGGTGTTTTACTACGACGCGGTCTAAGCCGAAAGTCGCTTATAATCATAGTTTTATTTTATCACGCACGTCTATTACTCAGTGAAAAGTGAAAAGATAACATAAAAATTTATGGTAACGTTTTTGTCTTAGTAATAACTAAGTAGTCGTGTTACACCTTCAGGTAGGAGAAGCAAAAAACCCTTCCTTAGTAGATTTTTGCAGGCGACGTTTCGTGGCGTTATTGTGCGCATTTCATCATGGCCAATAAAAAACGAGCCCAAGAGGAACTGTCCAATGAACTAGTCACAAACTTAAAATTCAATAAATAAACAAACAATGACATTAACAGTTAGTGTAGAGATAAAAATATAATAAATTACAAACAGAAAACATTTACATAGACAAACATCATCTAACTTATTTATAGTTAGTTCCAATTGTTTATTTATTTGTTGAATATTAATTTTGTGACTAGCTTATCGATTAGCTCATCTTGGGTCCGTTTTTTATTGGCCATGATGAAATGCGCTCAATAGCGCTACGAAACGTCGCCTATAAAAATCTACCAAAAGTGACTTTTTTGCCTCTCCTACCTGAAAGTGTAATACAACTACTAAATAAAAATGTATCTTACCACAGAATAATTATTGAAAGAATTTGTAAAACACATTCCTTACGAATTATATGCTATACTTTTTCTACAACTATAATCTGTTTAATTATTAATCAAAGTCAAATTAAACTTTTTACAAGAACAAATAACGCAAAAAATAAATAATCTGAAATTAAAAATTTGTGTTGATAGTATACCTGCAGTAATACCTAAAACGACAATTAAAAATTATATGTCGAAACCAGTCCAAACTGTATTTATTTTATGTCAATTTGTCAGTGTCAATTTAACAAATTATAAGAGTAACTATTATTTGAGTTTTAGCTATTTAATACATTGATTTTAAGCAAACGTTAATATGAATGAGCTGAGTCAGTTTAAAAAATATCGATTGTTTACAACAATTTGCTTTTACAGCTAGTAAATAAAAGCAATGTATTTATGAGAAATGTAAATGTTATTTCTTACAAGCTATAAAGAATAAGATGTGAATATGACAAAGCAAATAAGGTAAATTTGTAAATCTTTAGAAATAATTTGTAATTAATGGGTGTTATTATTAGAATTGGAGATTCACAAACTAAAAAAGTAAAAAAAAAATTAGTGGTTTTAATAGCATTGTTTTGAAGTAAAAACTGTTTTAATCTTTTTATAACGAACATTTAGAAAATGCAAGAAAAAGTTAATTACCGGAATAAATCGAATATGATACAAAAATCTACTGTAAATTTAATTTAAGAAATATTGCAATAAATAGAAATTTTAAACATAACAAATTAATTGCAGCTTAGAAATCTCGTTACTTAGAAAAATAATACTAAAGAAAAAACAAAAAGACAATTACAAAAGTGAAGATAACAGTGATTGTTTTCGGTAATAATTACTTTTAAATACGTAATTTTTTCAATGCATAACCTAGTGATTTGTACTAGTTTTGTAACGATTGATTGTTCTTGTAGAATTTATCTTATGAAGAAAGGTTTTACTGTAATTTTTAGTTTAAATGCTGATAAACTTTCACAAACAACTCAATTGCAATTTTGTTTTATCTAAGTGAACATGTGTAACTTAAACGCACGTCGACTCGGTAGGAATGTATGCAAGATAAAAATAATGCTATCTTTGCGTATAAATAGCTTTAAAACATATAAAACGGGATCCGACAGGTTGCCAAATATACCGGATCTCTACTTAAGTCTAAAATCTAAATTGAAGTTATATACAATAAAATTACTAGGGCGCCCTCTTCAGCTTAAACAGTTGAACTGCTCGTGTATAAAATTGGTCAAAAAGGGTCAAAAGTGAGCTCCAGGCAAAAATTTGGAATTTTACTCTACATCAAATGTCTTCTTGAAAAAACATTATATACACATAGATTCAAGGTGAGATCCAAAATCGGATCTCACCTTACAAAACGGATCTAGTGTTGTTTAGTTTATAAGACGAACGGATCTGACCTTGTTACAAAAATACATATATATATATATATATATATATATACGTAAGTGTTGAATTATGTGGCACCCACCATACCTATTGCATAAAAGACACCCGGGTGTATAAATTCTTTGATAATATATGTCATTGTGGCATATCGATGTGTATGATGTAAATGGCACTCATTTGTATATAAATACATGTTTAAAATAGTAAATGACACCCAACATTGTTGTCATATAAAATAAATAGTAAAGGTGCCAGTTAGTAAATATTTCGTTTTTAATTAAACTGTATGTATATGATATTTCACTTCTATAATGCTGCTTATATGGAGTAAGCTTTTGAAAAAAAAACATCTCTGCTTTAGGACACTTTTGGGACACAACTTTAATTGTCAAACTTGACATTGACACATCAACCCTGTGAACCTAGCAACCCCTAACTTAAGAATTTAAATAAGGGAAGGGGGTTGATCGAACCTTCATTTAAAACCACTTGCAATTCTCTATGAGGACAGCATGGCAGAAAGTGGTTTTATTGAATTTTTTTGTGTTCCTATAAAAAAACAACCCTCTAGATTAAGTAAAGTGGGGGAGTCTAATTTTATAACAAACGCTTTGACAGGTCGATTCTTGATTTTTAGTAAATAACTTGAGATATTAAACTTGACATTGACACATCAACCCCGTAGCTCCAACAATCCCTAACTCAAAAATTTAAATAAGGAAAGGAACTTGAATGACTCTTCATTTAAAGCGTCTTTAAATTCTCTATGCGACAACATGGCCAAAAATAGATTTATCCAATTCTTTTTCGTCTTCTTTAAAAACAACCCTTTAGATTAACTAAGGTGGGGAGACTAGGTTCTTAAAAAAACGCTCGGGCAGATCAATTCTTGATTCTTAAAAGACAACTTTAAATTTCAAATTTGACATTGACACATCAACCCCCTAGCTCCAGCAACCCTTAATTCAAGAATTTGAATAGGGGAAGGAGGTCGAATGACCCCTCATTTAAAGCGTCTTTTAATTCTCTATGCAACAGCATAGCTGAAAATAGTTTTTTCCAATGTTTTTTCGTCTCTATTAAAAACAACCCTCTAGATTAACTAAGGTGGGGAATCTAAGTTATTAAAAAACACTCAGACAGGTCGATTCTTGATTTTTAGGAGACAACTTTAAATATCAAACTTGAAATTGACATACCATCCCTCTAGATCTAGCAACCCCTAATTCAAGAGAAGGGCGTCAAACGACCTGTCATTTAAAAGCTCTTTTAATTCTCTATACGACAGCAAGGCCAAAAGTAGTTTTACTATTTTTTTTGTCCCCATAAAAAACAACCCTCTAGATTACATAAGGTGGGGGTGTTGTTTAGAAAAAATCCTAAAACACGCCACTTTTGACTTTTTGAACGACACATTTTGGCGTCAAATTTGATTTTGTCAGGTCAACCTTCTAGCCCCAATAACCCCCAACAAAAACAAAAATTATAGTAAGGTGGTCGAGTAACCCTGATTTTAATGGTCTCTTGATTTTCTACGTGTGTGCATGATTGTTTTTAAGTTTATAAAAATTTTAAAAGTGTAAAAAAATTTGAAACATCAAAATTCAACGTCAGAAGAAATTTTTATTAGTTCAACAAATGCTCAAATTGTGCGCAACCAACTTCCATACAATAATACAAATTCTGCTCTAAACGTTTCCTTACATTTTGGAAGATCTATGGCGTAATTTAGCGGCATTCTTCAATATTGCGTCGACGAAATTTTTTCCGTTGCGTAAATTTTAGTTTCTTTTTACTGTCGCATAGAAACTTGAAAGACGCTTCAAATTAGGGGTGGCTCGGCCTATTTTCCATATTTAAATTCTTGAGTTAGGGCACTAGTTTGTGAGTTAGGGTTTGCTGGAACTAGGGGATTTATCTGTTAATGTCAAGTTTCACGTCAAATCTTAAAAAAAATTAAAAATACAAAAGCATGAATATAATTAATTACGAAATTTAGTAGTAAAGTTTTTGATCTGTTAATAAATAATCCTGTGTTTTGAGTTTCTTAAAAGTGTAATTTTCGGTTAATACTTTTTAGAAAGGCAGATTATGGTGTATTGATTTTAATACTCATCAGTGGGTATCTTGCTAAGTACTTTATTAAAATAATTATAATTTTAAAATTGTAGGTTTAATATAAATGTTCATCAATTCTTTGTCATAAGAAACGTTAGATGTAGTGTTCGTTTTGTTTTCTAATGTTTTGTACGTACAAAATTACCAGAAAGGGTCAAGGTAAATACTGAAAAAAGTAAAGGTAAAAGTCAGAAAGTTTAAAAATACAAAACTAAAAATACATTTTTTTAATATTAAATTTGTATTTACATTTATCAATAATGTAGCAAATTTTCTTTGTGGACAATGTTTACGTCTAGCAATTTTAAAGAAGTAACTACTTTTTAGGACGCGGCTGTCAATTTCTAAAATTCTACAACTTGTTTCTGATGTTTTCTATTTTAGTATTTAATAAAAAATCTTTGTTCATTTACATTGAAAATCTATAGAATGCTCAAGAAAAGTCAAATATAACTGTAAATAATATACATTTGGTTAGGTATATTGGAATATGGTAGTATCATTTTATAATAAAAATATAATTTTGATTGTTAAATTTAAAGTTTTTTTTTTACATTGAAAAAAAAATGTTAAATTTCAAAAATCTTCAAAAAATAACATTTTTTGTTTACAACACTTATATACCAATTTAATAACAAAAAACAACAAAAAAGATAAATCACAATCATGATAAAGCAAAGGAAAACCGTATAACAAAAACCAAATAAGGAAATGGGTCAGAAATCAATACAACTTATAGAACCTGGCATCTTTAATCATATATCCATGCAACTAAAAAATATTATAACAGTGAAACAATTAGCAAACAAGATTAAAAAGTGGATGTTTCAAGAAAGAACTGGAATTATAAAACCTGGAAGTACTTAAGCTAGTGTCTAGTTCTAGGGACATTGTTATGGATTTGGCTAGCCACCTGTGTTTAAGATGAAAAGAACAGAAAAAAAAAAAACAATTTCGACTATAAACTTAGTGAAAATTATTAAACCTCAAAATAAATTTAATGAGATGACACAATTTCAAAAGACAATTTTTTATAGTACTAAATATTACGATCTTTTATTTATTTTTTAATTTATTTAATCATATGCAACAGCACTACAGTTACCGTAACAACAGTTTAAGTTATAGAAAGTAAGTAATAAACGACGCGCGTTTATGTATGCTGCAGAAACAGAAAAAAAACAATTAGAATTAATCGTGCAGAAAATACAAATTAGAAGCAAAAAAAACAGTTGTTTGAACGGATGAATCACAATTTAAAGTTTTTGAAAGCAAACGTCGTACATTTCAGTTTATCAACAACTAATAAAAAATATTGGAAAAAAATAAAAACTATAAAATATGGAAATGATAGTACTATGATTTAGGGTTGTTTTTAAGTGCAGTAGAACTTTCATAAAATAGCTAACAAAATGACTAGTAAAACAATTACTTACTACTTTAAACTTGCTTAAAAAATACTCTTCTTAACGCTTTATAACACTTTAAACAACAAAAAATTGTTTAATTTTGTTTAATAAGTTTTTGTTCTAATATATTTTATTTACAAAAATCAATTTTCAAATACAAGAAACTTAAAATAGAAAATAATATACAAGTTAATGTTCCTACGATAAAATAAGCATAAATTATTGCTTATGAAAAACTAATTAAAACAAATATTGAACATTTAATATTAATTAATCTTTGTAAAATTATATTTTTTTAATTTAGAAATAATTTTGATACATACAATATAAAAACTATCTAAAATATTTTAATTGATTATTTTGTTAATAAATATCAAATAGTTAAATAATTAAACAAAAACATAACTGATATCAAAAAGCATTATCAAGTTTTTATTAAATCAAAATGAGTTACGCAAGTTATATTTTAGTACATTTATTTTGTTACGATATCGCACTGTTCAACAATGTTGCCGCTAAAAATGGTGCCACAATCTACAACAATTATCGGGGTGCCATATAGTCAATACGTCAAAATTATATACACCTGTATATCGCACAACGCCCTCTGTCTTATTATGAATGAACCAAACTGTATAAATCTGACCACCAATTGACAAAATGGCTCCCAAGCAATTTTTTGCGTACGAGCTGAAAAAGTGTTGATAAGCTCTAGAACAATTTTTAATGTAAAGTACTGTGGCTCCCAAACTTGGGTGCCTCTTTGTATTTTTGGGTGACACAATAACAATGAATACCCCATTATGGTGCCACGATGACAATTTTTATGTATATATATATATATATATATATATATATATATATATATATATATAACTTGTATATTATTATCTATTTTAAGTTTCTTGTAGTTGAAAATTGATTTTTGTAAATAAAATATATTAGCACAAAACTTATTAAACAAAAAATAAACAATTTTTGTTGTTTAAAGTATTATAAAGCGTTAAGAAGAGTATTTTTTAAGTAAGTTTAAAGTAGTAAGTAATTGTTTTACTAGTCATTTTGTTAGCTATTTTATGAAATTTTTACTGCACTTAAAAACAACCCTAAATCATAGTACTATCATTTCCATATTTTATAGTTTTTATTTTTTTTTCCAATATTTTTTATTAGTTGTTGATAAACTGAAATGTACGACGTTTGCTTTCAAAAACTTTGAATTGTGATTCATCCGTTCAAACAACTGTTTTTTTTGCTTCTAATTTGTATTTTCTGCAAGATTGAGTCTAATTGAGTTTCTTTCTGTTTCTGTAGCATACATAAACGTCGCGTCGTTTACTACTTACTTTCTATAACTTAAACTGTTGTTACGGTAACTGTGGTGCTGTTGCATATAATTAAATAAATCAAAAAATAAATAAAAGATCGTAATATTTAGTACTATAAAAAATTTTGAGGTTTAATAATTTTCACTTAGTTTATAGTCGAAATTGTTTAGTTTTTTCTCTGTTCTTTTCATCTTAAACACAGGTGGCTAGCCAAATTCATAACAATGTCCCTAGAACTAGACACTAGCTTAAGTACTTCCAGGTTTTAGAATTCCAGTTCTTTCTTGAAACATCCACTTTTTAATCTTGTTTGCTAATTGTTTCACTGTTATAATATTTTTTAGTTGCATGGATATCTGATTAAAGATGCGAGGTTCTATAAATTGTATTGATTTCTGACCCATTTTCTTATTTGGTTTTTGTTATACGGTTTTCCTTTGCTTTATCATGATTGTGATTTATCTTTTTTGTTATTAAATTGGTATATAAGTGTTGTAAACAAAAAATGAGATTATTTGAAAATTTTTAAAATTTAACATTTTTTCAATGTAAAGTAACTTTAAATTTAAGAATCAAAATTATATTTTTATTATAAAATGATACTACCATATTGGAAAACCTAACCAAATGTATATTATTTACAGTTATATTTGACTTTTCTTGAGCATTCTATAGATTTTTAATGTAAATGAACAAAGATTTTTTATTAAATACTAAAATAGAAAACTTCAGAGACAAGTTGTAGAAATTTAGAAATTGACAGCCGCATCCTAAAAAGTAGTTACTTCTTTAAAGTTGCTAGACGTAAACATTGTCCACAAAGAAAATTTGCTACATTATTGATAAATGTAAATACAAATTTAATATTAAAAAAATGTATTTTTCGTTTTGTATTTTTAAACTTTCTGACTTTTACCTTTACTTTTTTCAGTATTTACCTTGATCCTTTCTGGTAATTTTGTACGTACAAAACATTAGAAAACAAAACGAACACTACATCTAACGTTTCTTATGACAAAGAATTGATGAAGATTTATATTAAACCTACAATTTTAAAATTATAATTATTTTAATCAAGTACTTAGCAAGATACCCATTGATGAGTATACAAATCAATACACCATAATCTGCCCTTCTAAAAAGTATTAACCGAAAATTACACTTTTAAGAAACTCAAAACACAGGATTATTTATTAACAGATCAAAAACTTTACTACTAAATTTCGTAATTAATTATATTCATGCTTTTGTATTTTTAATTTTGTTTTAAGATTTGGCGTGAAACTTGACATTAACAGATAAACCCCTAGCTCCAGCAAACCCTAACTCAGAAACTAGTGCCCTAACTCAAAAATTTAAATATGGAAAATAGGTCGAGACACCCTAATTTGAAGCGTCTTTCAAGTTTCTATGCGACAGTAAAAGAAACTAAAATTTACGCAACGGAACCAGGGTCTCTGGAAAAATTTCGTCGACGCAATATTAAAGAATGTCGTTAAATTACGCCATATATCTTCCAAAATGTAAGGAAACGTTTAGAGCAGAATTTGTATTACTGTATGGAAGTTGGTGGCGCACAATTTGAGCATTTGTTGAACTAATAAAAATTTTTCTGACGTTGAATTTTGATGTTTTAAATTTTTCTACACTTTTAAAATTTTTATAAACTTAAAAGCAATCATGCACACACGTAGAGAATCAAGAGACCATTAAAATCAGGGTTACTCGACCACCTTACTAAAATTTTTGTTTTTGTTGGGGGTTGTTGGGGCTAGAAGGTTGACCTGACAAAATCAAATTTGACGCCAAAATGTGTCGTTCAAAAAGTCAAAAGTGGCGTGTTTTAGGATTTTTTCTAAACAACACCCCCACCTTACGTAATCTAGAGGGTTGTTTTTTATGGGGACAAAAAAAATTTATAAAACTACTTTTGGCCTTGCTGTCGTATAGAGAATTAAAAGACCTTTTAAATGACAGGTCGTTTGACGCCCTTCTCTTGAATTAGGGGTTGCTAGATCTAGAGGGATGATGTGTCAATTTCAAGTTTGATATTTAAAGTTGTCTCCTAAAAATCAAGAATCGACCTGTCTGAGTGTTTTTAATTAACTTAGTTTCCCCACCTTAGTTAATTTAGAGGGTTGTTTTTAATAGAGACGAAAAAACATTGGAAAAAAACTATTTTCAGCTATGCTGTTGCATAGAGAATTAAAAGACGCTTTAAATGAGGGGTCATTCGACCTCCTTTCCCTATTCAAATTCTTGAGTTAAGGGTTGCTGGAGCTAGGGGGTTGATGTGTCAATGTCAAGTTTGAAATTTAAAGTTGTCTTTTAAAAATCAAGAATCGATCTGCCCGAGCGTTTTTTTAAGAACCTAGTTAATCTAAAGGGTTGTTTTTAAAGAAGACGAAAAATAATTAATTTTTGGCCATGCTGTCGCATAGAGAATTTAAAGACGCTTTAAATGAAGAGTCATTCGAGTTCCTTTCCTTATTTAAATTTTTGAGTTAGGGGTTGTTGGAGCTACGGGGTTGATGTGTCAATGTCAAGTTAAATATCTCAAGTTATTTACTAAAAATCAAGAATCGACCTGTCAAAGCGTTTGTTAAAAAACTAGTCTCCCCCACTTTACTTAATCTAGAGGGTTGTTTTTCATAGGAACACAAAAAAATTCAATAAAACCACTTTTTGCCATGCTGTCCTCATAGAGAATTGCAGGAGGTTTTAAATGAAGGTTCGATCAACCCCCTTCCCTTATTTAAATTCTTAAGTTAGGGGTTGCTGGCTTCAGAGGGTTGATGTGTCAATGTCAAGTTTGACACTTAAAGTTGTGTCCCAAAAGTGTCCTAAAGCAGGGATGTTTTTTTTAAACACCCACTCTATATAAGCAGCATGATAGAAGTGAAATATAATCATATACATACAGTTTAATTAAAAACGAAATATTTACTAACTGGCACCTTTACTATTTAATTTATATGACAACAATGTTGGGTGTCATTTACTATTTTAAACATGTATTTTTATACAAATGGGTGCCATTTGCATCATACAAGTCGATATGCCACAATGACATATATTATCAAAGAATTTATACACCCGGGTGTCTTTTATGCAATAGTCATGGTGGGTGCCACATAATTCAACACTTACGTATATATATATATATATATATATATATATATATATATATATATCCGTCTATCAACGTGGCGTCCAGCTACTACAAAATCATCATCAATTTGGCGTCCATGGTAAATTGGCGTCCGTATATGGACGCCACTTTGGATTCCCTTATAAAAGTGTTGCGGTAGACCCCTACTACCTACAGACAAAGATTTGGAGGGCCGCCCAAAAACGTAAACGTGTCAGAAAATTGAATAATTTAGTTCAAAAAATTTTCACTACGAGCGCTACTGTCACCATACATAATTGTATATTGTACGAATATATTTTTTTAAATACCTTTCCGTATCAATATGGCGACCTCGATGTGGCAACGTAGCAGGATGCCATGTTGATATAAAAATGAATATGTATAATTAAATATTACGTTATAGACGCCAGGGCCAGATTAATGATTAGGTCATATGCATTATTCCAGTTTATCTTTCTAGTTTATAACAAACATTAATGTAGTTTTTACAAGTAATTACCAAGACTTAAACTACAGTAAAACGTCCGAAACGACGAAGCCTTGCAAAATCAAAGTCAATATTACATATGCTAATTTACTCTAAGTGGTTCTTGATTATAATTAATATAAAGGGTTAATTCTAATTTCTCATACAATTTTAAACATTCTGTAACAAAAAAAAAAGAACATATAGGTGTACTTTTTATACATGACCAAGAAAATGTATTAAAAGAACCTGTTTGCAACTTATGCATATAGCTGCTTTGCGTAATTTTATCATATTATACTTTAATTTTATCGGTGATATGATTAATTACGTAATTATACTTTTTTATTTTTGTTGTACTAGCGTTTCTTCTAAAGTAATTAAAATGCCTTGTTTTATATAAGAAGTAACATTGTCAAGTGTTAACAAATTTTTATTTAACTTCTACAAATTCTTTAAAACTACTGTATACACTACTTGGTATAAAAGAATTGGGAAATAGTGTCACATTGCGACTCTCATATTGAATTGATTAGGAATGTATAATTACTTTATGTTGTATTTTACGTTTTTCTTTTTGAGTTAGCTATCGAATAACCGAGAAAAACGTGTATTTAGTTGTACAAAATACGTTTCCGACCATCGTAAGATCGTCGGAATACGCATTCTGTTCACTTGCGGTTCGGTAGACGGTGCAAGTGAAACGCTGTTTGACCACATATTTTTGTCAAAAATGTATTTTAATAAAAAATTGCATATTTATAGTATACGATATAGATGTAGTGTTTTTTACTAAAAAAAATTAATTACGATTTCTTAATCAAAAGTCACAATTTGTTTTAATTTTTTTATATGAACATTATTATTACTAAGTTATAAGCGCCTTTACAGTACAGATGTGTCAATGTTGCTAATATTTTGTCAAATTTCTGTAAAAAGCTTTGTCTAAGCGTGAAATAAAAAAATTAACTTAAAAAATCAACCAAAATCTAATTAAGAATTTTTAAAAGTTAATAATCAAGGCACATAGAATTAATAAAATTATAAGGAAACTAAGTCTGCTTAAGATTTAAGTTGAAATGCAAAACATACTTGAAAAAACGCACATGTAACAAAGATAATTAAATCATACATTAGCGATATCGTAGTTCAAGGTAGTGCAGAGTAACCGTTAATATTAATCGGTACGATACGACCACGCATATTTTTTAGTTGTCAGAGTTGTGGTTTGCTGATTTAGTTAAACTATATTTTATTCTTACGTAATCTTATGTCTATCGATTAGTTCAGAATAATTTCTTTGCGTTTTTTGAGAATTTTTCGGAAGTATAAAAAATTTTCGAATTATAATATATTTCTAATTTTAATAACTATTCCGGAGAATACTATTTTAAATATTGTTAAACAATAAAATACTTTTTTAGTTTAATAAATATCCTATATCTTTACATAATACATCTGTATTATTAAAACTACTGATGTAGATATAACTAGTAAACTTCGTTTGTTTGTAGTTATCACGGAGAGTACAAAAAATCAGGAAAAAACAAATTTACACCTATACAACTATAATTTTTAACGTTGCCCAGAATTTTTTTTTTACCTACTAAAAACAATATCAAATTTAAAAGTAACAAGTAACAAATTCAACATTTTACAATTAATTGAAACATAGGTTTATTTAGTTTATTTAGTATTTACTAAATTCAGTGGGTTGCTATCATAACGTCAATACGGCGGATAAAAGAAAATCAATAAAGGATTTAAAAATAAACAATTTTTATCATTGTAATATATAAAATCTGCAAAGTAATAGTTTTCGAAAAAATGAAACAACAATTTATTTAAAGATGTGGCTTGCAATTAGACTATTTCTGAATCATCAAGTTTAGTTCTAGTTTCTCTTTGTGAGCCAAAATAATAATTTTTGAATATGTTCTTCCATTTTAGTCTTGTGGTAGGAGACGCAGATGACCACAATTTGGTTAAGATTTTTTGTAAACAACGTTCGCTATTGTGCACTTCATCACAGCAACAAACAAAAGTACCCAATTTTTTAGAAAAAGTAATTATAAAACAATTAAAATGGTAAAACTAGAAAAGTCTATCATTGCAATTAAGATATTTTGTGAACTATGAAAGTAATTATTGTATATTAAACTCTTTTATAAAGAAAAATAAATAGCATGACTCTAAAGTTGTGTTACGAGATGGTTACGCAATATATATTCCTTTGTTATTGAATTGTAATTTGACCATAAATGTTTTTTCCTTCTTTAAAATCAATTAGCTAAGTTTGATTGCAGAAACCTATAAACATGTCTTCTTCAAATGCTCATTTAATAAAGGTACTCAGAAACATTATTATTAACTATTTAGCTTTACCAATCTGAGATATATTATATAAATAAATCGTAGTAGAATCCAGATTTCCACGAGTTGCATTCATTTTACAGTTTTTTACTGAGCCTTTTTTACACGTTGCAGTGTACATCTTTAGAGCCTGGAATAAACTGGTTATTCCAGGCTCTAAAGATGTTCACTGCGGCAAACGTGATTTATCCAGAATGAAAAATTGTAATAAAAATAAATTAGTACTACAGTAGTATCTTAACCGTGCAAAAGTAACAAATACGTTCTGTTAAAACAATGAAAAATACAAATACAAAACTAAAAAAAGTATGTTTTCTTCCCAAGTAGCATCCAAGATAATTCATGTCAGTTGAGTTTATTGATTATTACGTATTTAACACTTTATATGAAACTTACGGGTAATTATAACTTTATTCTATTAATTTATAGTGAAAATTAGGTGCATTCATCCTTTTTTAACCACTTTGTAGTTCTGCAGCTTTGCGATAAAAAGTAAGGTTTTATCAACGTTATTTTTACTAAGTAAAATCTCTTTCAGGTTTCTTTAACTTTAAAGTGGAAAATTGAAGTGGCGACCACTAAATCGAATCACCAAAATCATACCTTAAAGTAACAACCACTTTGAAGTAGAAGTGAACTTAAAATATACTTAAAAAGCAGTTTAACTTTAGAATGGTAGGTTGTCGTTGTAACGTTAGAGCCACTTTCATACATGATTTTCACAAGACATTTTAGATTAAAGCCACCAGATAGTGACATAATTCATATAACGTCGGTATGCATTATTTTATTTTTCACTTTGTTATAACTTACTCATAACGCCTAGGATACAAGATTCGTAATAGCCAATTGTGTACCAATCGCGTTATTACGATGGTTACACCCAGAGAGCAACTGGATGCAGCCTAAGGGTCTCTGGCCCGAAGGATGTATGTTGTTCAATGAGCGTAATTATCCAGTAAGAAGTTTCTATTACAAGTATATAAGAAGAAATAGAAAACTTGTTACCATCAAAATCTAAAGAGGGCATTATGAGAGTGCGTTATGAATTTATAACGTCCTCTAAATTCATAACGCCGTCTCATAAGGCTCTGATTGTTATGTGTATGTTTACATATTTCGTATCCTAGACATTATGAATAAATTAAACAGAGTGAAATAAACATATACATAACATTGGGTATTTTGTGTTTGATTATTTTGTTAACTTACAGCACTCTATATAATAAATGTAATTTATTTGTTACAAACTTTGCAGTACCTACTCCGAGGAAGAAATTACTTGCAAATCAATTTGATTACGATAATCCTAGCAAGCATGTGCGGAGCCTTTAACCTGGCATCGGTCGGCTGGGGTCTTGTAGACCCCATGCAGATCTAGAGCGCCGTATTTTTTTCTCGATACGCTTGCGCAGCCAGCCGTTGCAATACTCTCCGCTCAAATGTTATGCTGTCGCGTGCAGCACGATTTTTAGTCGTTGTTGTGAGTGTGAGGAATCTATACCGCTGCAATTTTGCTTGGGGTCTGACAAACCCCACCCAACCATTCACGCGACATTTTGTGAGATACTTGAAGGTAAATAATTTTGGTTTATTTCTTTGATTTTTGTGCCAAAAATAAACAAATTTTAGCTGTCATGGCATCTGGTTATTATGAAAAAGAGCAAGAACGTCTATTAAACTTCTGGAAAGGAATGAATAAAGAAGAAGAACATTTCATAGATTCAGACAGTGGAAGTGAAATTATTATTGAAGACTCTCAGGAGGCTGAAGAACTACAGGACAATATCGCAAGCGCAGATTACGAACATAAAGTTGACGATGCTGAGGGAAACATTCTGGAAGAGGAAGACAGTTCAGACGATGATGAATTAGATACAAGTACTAGTACACATTATAAAGGTAAGGACGACAGGAAATGGTTGAAAACATATAGTGATAAGCGGGTTCGAACCAGGGCGGAAAATATAATAACGCATTTACCAGAAGTTAAGCGAGGTGCACGAGATTTGAAAAGACCTCTTGATTGCTGGCTATCATTTATTGATAATGACATAATTTCAGACATAGCAAAATACACTACAATAAAAATAAGACAAAAAGCCGTAAATTACAAACACAAGGATTTTTGCAATGATGCAAATGAAGTGGAAATTAAAGCGGTATTTGGATTACTTTACCTTGCAGGCGTGTTCAGGGCAAACCACAGGAATTTAGAAGATTTTTGGAAAACTGATGGTACTGGCATAAATATATTTCCCGCAACCATGTCGGCCAAAAGATTCATGTTTTTGATAACTTGTCTACGATTTGATAACGTCGAAAACAGAGCGGAAAGACTGACAATAGACAAACTTGCTCCAATAAGAGCAATCTTTGACAAGTTTGTCGACAATTGTCAATCTGCATATACTCCAAATGAGTATCTAACCTTAGACGAAAAGCTCGAGTCGTTCCGAGGGAGATGTTCCTTTCGGCAATACATTCCAAACAAGCCGGTGAAATACGGCATAAAAATACAAGCTTTGGTTGTTGCTAAAACATTTTATACTTTGAATATGGAGGTATATACAGAAAAGCAGCCTGATGGGCCATTTCAAATGAGTAACACTCCCAAAGACATAACTCTAAGAATGGTTGCACCAATTTCAGGGACTAACCGAAATATTACCTTTGATAATTGGTACTCAAGTTATGACCTCATCCAGGAACTCTACAATAATCATAAACTTACATCCGTCGGTACTCTAAGAAAAAACAAGCGACAAATTCTTTCACAATTTCTCTCAACTAAAAACAGGTCAGTGCCTTCCAGTTTATTTGGTTTTCAAAAAAACATAACTATCTTGTCATATATGCTTAAGAAAAGCAAGAATGTTTTACTTCTTTCATTGTTACATCATAATGATACAATTAGTGAAGATTCCGGCGAGAAGATGCTTCTTGAAATTATAAGCTTTTATAATTCAACAAAGTCTGGGGTTGATGTAACAGATAAATTATCTGCATCCTATAACGTAAGTCGCAACAGCAGAAGATGGCCCCTAACAATTATGTTTTGTCTGCTAAACACTGCTGGCATTAACTCATAAGTTTTGTATAAATTTAATACCGGCGATCAGAAAATGAAAAGAAGAAATCATTTAAAAGATGTAGGGTTGGCCTTAGTCAAAGAATATGCACAAGCTAGAAAAAACAATCCCAGGATGAAACGAGTTTTGAGAGAAAAAATTAGCAGCATATTTGCAGTCGGAACAACCCCCAAATAAAAAACCAGCTGGTGTTCGTGGTCGACGTGGTATTTGCTCCCGAAGGATGGATAAAAAAACACAATATTCTTGCCATAAATGTAATATTTTTCTTTGTTTAGACCATGCTGTTATGCAATGCGAGTCCTGTGCTCATACATTCGATACTGTATAATGTAGTACGAGCGTGTAGCTATTCGGTCAATTTTCTTATACTTCATGTTATGTTATTCTTATTTTTCTTGCCAATGTTTTAGAGAGTGTTATTTTTTAGTTTCTGTTTTGTAATTTATTTTAAATTGGCGTTTCATAAGATTTATATTTAAAAAAAGCACGTCTATATTTGACCAGATTGTGTGCCCTTATTTTTGAACTTATGATTGACCTATCTGTTTCTTGTATTTTTTATGTTTTGTTCCAAGTTTTTTCAAGTCAAAAAGTTGTTTAAAACACGTTTTTAGCATACTTTAAAAATACTGTGATTTTTTTTAAATATTAAAACATTTAATAAGACTCTAAATTTCTAGTGTTTTAATAAAATATGATATTTTTTCAAAAAAAGACCATCTAAGTTTAGTTGCGTATTTGTTCAATCCAAATGAGGCCAAAACAAATAATTTTAGTCAAATAATGCCTAAAAGTTTATTTTGTCCCAGATTATGACTTACAAACATTGGGGTCCGCTAGACCCCACCTGACCGCTTAAGTAACTTTTGACCACCCGACCGAAACCGGGTTAAAATAGTTGTCGCAACAAACAAGTGTGTACTTTCAAAAATTTAACTAAGAATTTTATATAATTAATATTGTTGCGTATTTATTTATTAAAACTAATTTATTTAAAACGACTAAAAATACGTTTACTTATTCTAGAAATATGTACACTTTTAAATTAACCGAACTAATTAAATTTAAATATCTAAGGATAAAAACTTACAGAAATTTATATAAAACAATAATATGGTATCACTTACGCGACGATAAGATAAAGCCACTAACTTATTTGTTTACACTATAAGTCACGTTCACTCGATTCGGTGTACACTGTTATTTATTTAAAACTTCGCACGTGCTAATCACTTATTTACACTTGATAATCTTCTTAACACTGATGTATTCGCATTTCAGCAATAACTGACCTATGATCTGTCTCGTCGGTATATATACACATACGGAAATCCTGCTCGAGCGTTCCCGATTTTTCGGTACATCTTCTAGAAGATGGATAACAGCTTCTAGAAGGTTCTTGCATTTGCTAATAATTTCTCGAACGTTTCAATATATTAGGTTTAAGTTACAGAACATGTAAAGCTCTAATAATTAATTTGCTGTTGCATCCATACAATATTACAGTTGCTTACACTTGATTACGACAAGTGACTAAACTACTGTTATTGGTTTAACGATAATTTCAGAAATGATAAAATATTAAATTTGACTTCCTTTAATAATGAAGCAGATAACACTTCATAACAACTGCAAAATATTTTTAAGAACATTAGACGGAGATTTGATATGTGCATAAATAACAACATTGATCACATCAAGCACATAAGTAATTTAGAAAATTAAAAATGTGTAAGCTGAATAAGAATAGGTTATGAAATGTAATTGATAGTAAAATATAAACTAGTTGTAGTAGTATGATGTTACTAATAATTGAGAAAAGATTAGTACGAACAGTCATGCCATCTTTACCACTACGCCTAGTGTACGTACATTGTACATCTAATTGTCACTGTATTGTACATAATTTGAACTCTTGTTGGCGTAGTAAGCAGATGCCTTACCAAGTATGTCACGACGACTTAATATTTTTACATATTATATAAATGTTCTAATAAATATCTTTTATTAATTGCTTTTAATTGTACACTTTAAAACCACACTGAAGATTGAAAAATACCTAAAACAGCACTACCATCAAAATGTTTATAATCAAAAATCCTTGTACATTAATGTACGTACAATGTACGCACATATTAGGTACAGGTACGTGCAGCATATTTACATTAACGTATGTACTAATTAATTTTGTTTTTCTAAAAAAAATTTGATGCTGCATAGTGATATCTCGATCTATAACCTTTACATTTAACAGTAAATTTGCATTTGTCGGAATTTTGCTCTTAGTAAATATTGTTCAAATTCATTATATACATCTACTTTATAGAAGCTAAAAACATCTTGACCAAAGTAAATTTAGTTGTACCATCTATAAAATAAAGAGATGAGAAAGTATACAAGATTTATAAATGAAGCAGATACATAAATACATCTTTGCTAGAAGACACTCACCACGCTGCTATTTAGCAGCCACGTGAATTTTAAGTGACTGTAAAGATATTTTATAAGTGATAAAATAGTTGTAATCACGTAACAGCCAAATACTTGTTTTCCATTTTTGTGGTAGTCACGGTATAGAACTGTGCCGTTAATGTGGTAGTGACTAGTGGCAAGCTATTCTATAGTTCCATATGCTAAGATAACACACATTTTACTTTTCAAAGCAGTATTTTGCAATTTTTTTTATTTATTTAAGCTTACATAATCACTGCGTAGTTTACAAAATGGCTAAATTAGTAATCTTTCTTCTTTTCTATTTTTCTAAAAAATCTACTAAAACTTACTCTTTTTTATAAATTTGTATCAGTTAGTGTTTTTAGGTATTGATGATTCTTGATTTAATTAATTTTAATCTACGTTACTATTCGAAAACAAATTGCGTAATTAAGAAAAACCTGCACTTAAATTTAAATATAAACAATTAATACGTATATGTGCATTAAACCAATGACAAAAATTCAACACTTTTCTAGTTAACTGATTTCTATTTTGTTGCTTATACTGTCATATGTCTTTTGAGTTGTTTTACAATGTTTTTATTCTGAATAAATAATTTATTATGTTTCTTAATTACTGCACATTACATATTTGCAAGAAATACAATTTTTAGATAAAATTTCGTTTTATGCTCTAACCAAAATTTTAAAAATATTTACGAACAGATGACAAAAACATAATTAGGTTAAGTTTAGCAGAAGTACAATAATTGTTTCAAGGAAGTAACAAAAAAGATCAAATTTCTATAACGGTTAAAAGTTTATTTACATAGCATGTTTGTTGAACTGCTATAAAGATAATCGAGGTTCAAGGTTGTAATCTAATACTGGTTGCAACAACTGGCAACATTGCTTGGATGTCATTTAACGGATATATGAAAGTGATCTGTATATTGGTCGCCAGTTTGTAGTAAAATATTCATAATCGTATATTGGACGCCATTTGATTCATTTATAAAAGGTCGCCAAATTGCAACGTATTTAAACTTTTTTATTATTTACATTTTTACAGTTCTTATTGCTAATTGATTCATAATATAATAAAAAAAGTTTATATACACGAATCAGATTGTTTCTATCACAACGGGAAGCGGTGGACGCCAAAAAACTTTTTTATGTATTGTCGCCATTTAGATAGACGGATTTATATATATATATATATATATATATGTATTTTTGTAACAAGGTCAGATCCGTTCGTCTTATAAACTGAACAACACTAGATCCGTTTTGTAAGGTGAGATCCGATTTTGGATCTCACCTTGTATCTATGTGTATATAATGTTTTTTCAAGAAGACATTTGATGTAGAGTAAAATTCCAAATTTTTGCCTGGAGCTCACTTTTTACCCTTTTTGACCAATTTTATACACGAGCAGTTCAACTGTTTAAGCTGAAGAGGGCGCCCTAGTAATTTTATTTTATATAACTTCAATTTAGATTTTAGACTTAAGTCGAGATCCGGTATATTTGGCAACCTGTCGGATCTCGTTTTATATGTGTTTTAAAGCTATTTATACGCAAAGATAGCATTATTTTTATCTTGTATACATTCCTACCGAGTCGATGTGCCTTTAAGTTACACATGTTCACTTAGATAAAACAAAATTGTAATCGAGTTGTTTGTGAAAGTTTATAAACATTTAGACTAAAAATTACAGTAAAACCTTTCTTCATAAGATAAATTCTACAAGAACAATCAATGGTTACAAAACTAGTACAAATCACTGGGTTATACATTGAAAAAATTACGTATTTAAAAGTAATTATTACCGAAAACAATCACTGTTATCTTCACTTTTGTAATTGTCTTCTTGTTTTTTCTTTAGTATCATTTTTCTAAGTAACGAGATTGCTAAGCTGCAATAGATTTGTTATGTTTAAAATTTCTATTTATTGCAATATTTCTTATATTTAAATTCACAGTAGATTTTTGTAGCATATTCGATTCATTGCGGTAATTAACTTTTTCTTGCATTTTCTAAATGTTCATTATGAAAAGATTAAAACAGTTTTTACTCCAAAACAATGCTATTAAAACCACTAATTTTCTTATTACTTTTTTAGTTTGTGAATCTCCAATCCTAATAATAACACCCATTAATTACAAATTATTTCTAAATATTTACAAATTTACCTTATTTGCTTTGTCATATTCACATCTTATTCTTTATAGCTTGTAAGAAATAACATTTACATTTCTCATAAATACATTTCTTTTATTTACTAGCTGTAAAAGCAAATTGTTGTAAACAATCGATATTTTTTAAACTGACTCAGCTCATTCATATTAACGTTTGCTTAAAATCAATGTATTAAATAGCTAAAACTCAAATAATAGTTACACTTATAATTTGCTAAATTGACACTGACAAATTGACATAAAATAAATACAGTTTGGACTGGTTTCGACATATAATTTTTAATTGTCGTTTTAGGTATTACTGCAGGTATACTACCAACATACATTTTTAATTTCAGATTATTTATTTTTTGCGTTATTTGTTCTTGTAAAAAGTTTAATTTGACTTTGATTAATAATTAAACAGATTATAGTTGTAGAAAAAGTATAGCATATAATTCGTAAGGAATGTGTTTTACAAATTATTTCAATAATTATTCTGTGGTAAGATACATTTTTATTTAGTAGTTGTATTATACTTTCAGGTAGGAGAGGCAAAAAAGTCAGTTTTGGTAGATTTTTATAGGCGACGTTTCGTAGCGCTATTGAGCGCATTTCATCATGGCCAATAAAAAACAGACCCAAGATGAGCTAATCGATAAGCTAGCCACAAAATTAATATTCAACAAATAAATAAACAATTGGAACTAACTATAAATAAGTTAGATGATGTTTGTCTATGTAAATGTTTTCTGTTTGTAATTTATTATATTTTTATCTTTACACTAACTGTTAATGTCATTGTTTGTTTATTTATTGAATTTTAAGTTTGTGACTAGTTCATCGAACAGTTCCCCTTGGGCTCGTTTTTTATTGGCCATGATGAAATGCGCAAAATAACGCCACGAAACGTCGCCTGCAAAAATCTACTAAGGAAGGGTTTTTTGCTTCTCCTACCTGAAGGTGTAACACAACTACTTAATTATTACTAAGACAAAAACGTTACCAATAAATTTTTATGTTATCTTTTCACTTTTCACTGAGTAATAGACGTGCGTGATAAAATAAAACTATGATTATAAGCGACTTTCGGCTTAGACCGCGTCGTAGTAAAACACCCAGACTTAAACTTGGTCATAGTCTCTTTTTGAGAGCCAAAACAATAAAGTAGAACTTGGCCTTCGTTCGAAATTAGTCAAGCGGTAACGGAAACATAACGTTCGTTAATCACGCTAATCGCTATTGGTATAAATATCGTCATTTATACTTTTTCTTTCAGTGACATTTACCACTCTGAAGATGCAAGCTGCAATGTCTTGCAAAACATCAGTTTGTTTGGGTTCACGAACGACAATACGGCAAAGGCCAAGTTCTACTTCTTGTTTTGGCTCTCAAGAAGAGACTATGACCAAGCCTAAGTCTGAGTGTTTTACTACGACGCGGTCTAAACCGAAAGTTGTTTATAATCATAAACATATCAACCGCGAAAGTTTAAGAATTTAAAATAAAACTCATATAAATGTACGTCATAAATGCAGTTTCAATTTAACCAAAAAAAAACCACGGATTCTTCTATTAAACATTTATGTTGGTATCTTTTTTCAACGTAGGTATTTTTCCTAATTAACTAATAAAACGAAGTGGATATTGTGTTGAATTACATTTGTTACAGAATTCGCGCAATTTTTGATAACTTAATATTAGAGCTAAGGTATATAAAAAAATTACTGTAACACGTAACGGTCAAGATGTTAATCTCTCTCTCCAAGATCTCAAAATTTCAGCGGAAACCTTTAGAATAGTTAAATTTACATTAAATTGTTTTATTAAGCTTGAGTTTAGTGCTGCGACTTTAAAACACTTCTTGTTTGATCACATTATACATTTCTAATTTTATGAGTTTTTACTTTATTGGATTAGATTTATTAGATTTAGAAAGATGGTATTTTGTAACTTTAACGTGGCACCAAAGAAGCATTTGGCATTATTTACTGATTTCCACCAAAGTGTAAAAACAAACAAATAACAAACACGCTTTTATTTTTTAGGATGCTCAATACGTGCATGGCATATTTTATGTAATGCTCATCATTTATATATGTTGTTTAGTTTTAAGTCGAAATAATCATAATACAACGTTCATACAATATTAGTGAGATTCCAACTTTGCTCAGGAAAAAGAAATCAGGCCTATGCGTAACAAAATATGTTAAGACAGTTTTACACTTTCTGTTCGTTATACTATTAAAAAATTAAGACACAATTAGAGTTCATAACGTTTTTCATACGAGTGTTGCGGCTGCATAAAAGATATGCCATTTATGTAAACTCTGTAATTGAAACATAGCAACAAGTCAAAGTACTCTAAAAAAAAGTTTGGACATACACAAGCTGTTGTATTTTGCACGAATTTACAAATTATCATAACAGCTCTAAAAATTTTTCTAGTTTTACAAAAAATTTTAACTATATGTATGTACATGACATAATTCTTTGTTAATTATTCAAAAATTGTATTACTTTTTAGCTACACAGTATAACAAATTGAAGTTACGATTGTATTTGAAATGTTTTGTACTACAAAAAATATGATTTAAAGCTCTGTGTAAAAGAAATATTGATTTTTGTCAAAAAGAATTTATCTTAAAATACCAGTACTTTATTTTGTAAATAATTGTATAGGTTAAAGATTTGTAATTGACCATTGACTATTCTTAATTTGATTATAAGTGATTTTCGTCTAACTTAATAGAACAACCAGACTATTAAACTTTAATGGTTCCTAATAAGTTAAACTTGTCCGTCCATCACTAAAATTTTCAGTTTCATCAATGGCAATTAGCACTCTGAAGTTGCAAGCTGGAATGTCTTCTAAAACGTCAGTTTCTTTGAGTTCACAAACAACAAAGACGCAAAAGTCAAGTTCAGTTTTTTCTTTTGGTTGACAAAAATAAACTAGGATCAAACCTATAAATTGAAAATGGTTTCACTACAACGCGTTCTAAGCTGCAAGAAAAAACAAAAAAGGAAACACATAATGTACTTTTTAAATTACCTTAACAAAAGCTTTTATATCGACTCTTAAATCATCAGTTGGAGAAAACATAAAGCATCTATTTTCTATGTATAAAGTGAAACTACTAGCCGTGACTTAGTTTGCTATCAAGAATTACGTAATAATTAAAGTTCTGATATTATTCGTACATTGAAAATTTTTGAGATCAACAAGTTTATGTTAATTTACAAACATACAATGATTTATCAAGTTACTTGAAGTTATCCTTAGAAAAAAATTGTAACTGCTCTAATTTCAATGTTTCAAACATACAATCATAATTATAATGTTGAAATACTGTAACTTGCTAAAAAAAACTATTTTTGGATAATTGTGGATCTACGCAAGTAAGCAATATTTACTTTAATTTTTTTAACAACTTCATTAATCTAAAGTAAAGATGACATTTTTTAGACTAAGACTAGTTAATTTGGTAACAATTTTTATGAAACTCGTTGGAAACTATTGTTTACTTTATGATCAGTTGTAATATACTATAAACAGTTCTTTCGATTAAAAAACTTAGAAATTTTAGTTCCATTATATGTAAAACATCAACATTTGAAATCAATGTATGTACTTATGGCCAGAAATTGTAGAAGAAAATAATGTGCAAAATAAAGATAAAAAGTTATCTAAATGGTTTAATCAATAAACTTTAAAAATGTCAATAAAAGATATGTGACAAATCAAATAAAGTAAACGAAGTTAAAGTAAAGTAAAGGCAACGAAGTTAAAGTATTTCAAAACATTTGAAATTTAAGTTTTACACAGACATAGCAAGCATATATCTATAATGCAAAACTTAGTTTTTTATTATTCTTTTGTTAAAAAGTTACAGAATATAGAAAATTGATCAAACAAACCATATGTTTGAGCAATCATTAGTTTATGTATTGCTATCATAGATCCGCACTTTTTAATTTTATCACTTATTTATTTTAAACCGTCAAAATCTTCTCGATTCAATCCGAAAAACTGACCGCCGCTTTCTTTGAATCGTTTTTATATATTTCTGTTATCTGTCTCTAGAATGTTCAACATCATTCGGTAATTGTCCTAGAACAGAAATTATATGCGATGCCGGTAGCAAAGATCGTGGCGATAGTGGCAGCTCTCTCTATTTCAGCAACTTTCTTAAGCATAAAATTAGCAGTCAATGGACTTTTCCTGACCTGATATTCTACTTGGTTGGTAACTCCAAACCAACACTTGAACGTCGGTTCCTCGGAAGACGACCTCCAACATATTTCAAACTGTCTTCTAGTTCAGTTGATCTAAGCCACAACCAAGCTTGGGTATTGCCAATTTCTTAATATTGTGGAACTCCATTTATCTCTTGAGATTCCATAATGCTCGTCACAGATTTTTTATTATAATTTTCTTGGATGTGGTCAGGAACAGTCTGATAAATTCCAAATGCTTCTTCACGTAAGAACACTATTAAGAACGTCGCTTTCTGCTTGTTGCTCCAAGCATTAGCGGTAGCTGCGGCTTTAAACTGCTTGTAGTAAATTGACAATAGAACTTTATCATCAAAATTTAGAGGTACAACTTTAAACTTGTAAGCAGTTTCTTCTCGTTGATTTATTAGTAAGTCTTTGCTTCGCCGTGACAATTCATTCGATTTATTCTTTTTTCAAGCAGTTTCATTCTGTTTTCCAATTTATCCAATATTGCGTCTATTTTCACATTCATATATTGTTTTCCGTTTTCTAGAATTTTTTCTCTTAAATTTAACATGTTTGCTTGAGCTTTCTCTTAAACAGTTTTTATTTGATTTTTTATGCTTGGTCGTATTTTTTCTTTTAAACCTCTAGAATTTTTCACTATTTTCTGGAAATGTTTGGACAATTTTCTTTCCATTTATTTAAATTTTTCTACCATTTTCTGAGAATTTTTGCAAAACTTTTTTTCCGTTTTTTGTAGAATCTTCTTTCATATTTTTATTCATCAATTCTTGCAAATTTTTTATTTTGAGAAATTCAAATAACTTTGCCTCCATTTGAACTGCTTGCAGACGTGTTACTGGCATAAATTAAAACACGTATAAAAAGTTTAATAACACTAAATTTTAGTAACGGGCAATTCTTTATCGAACTAGAACGACTATAACTACACTCTAGAAACAAACACATGCGGACACGTACTTATCACACAACGTTTTTAAACCGGGAGCAAGAATAAATTATTTGTATTTACAGTACACTTTAAAACCGGGAACTTTACACTTACACCAATGTAACAAATTTTTATTTATAACTAAATATTTACACAATTAGCACTACATGTAATTAATTAAATTTAACGATATTTAAGAAAAACACTTGCAAATATTTATGTATTACTATCATAAGTCCGCGCTTTTTAATTTTATCTAAACCTGATACTTGTTTATGTTAACACGTACGCGACGGATTTATGTTTCACTAGCACCGGCACTTTATTTATTTATTTTAGCACACACGTTAATTACTTATTTATAAAATCTTCTCGATTCAATTCGAAAAACTGACTCAAGCTTCCTTTGAATGATTTTTATATGTTATCTGTCTATAGAAAGTTTAACATCCTTCGGTCATTGTCTCGAATTTGATAATAACTTCGAGAACGTTTAATTATATATTTTTTTCTTATAGTACATTAAATCAATTTCTTAAAAACAACTGTTGCGTTGTGTAAATGACTAGTTTTTATTTAAATTGTTATACTTCTGAAAGCTATAAAAACCGAAAGTAAAACGAAAGAAAAGAGCGTGTTATCAAATATTTAAATTTACTGCTTTAATTTTGAGCCAAAATGACTCCAAATTGTAAACTTTAGTACATAAATCTAGAGACATTAATTAAATAATTTGATTTCCTATTATATTTTGTATACTACTTATGGCACTAAGTACATAACTGCTTAACTCTATGTATCTTTCTATTTATTGCTATTTTGTTATTTAATTTTTTTGTAAATATATTTCACACATTCTGTTTGTATTTTGTACATTTTATACATCAAATCATGACTAATGATCATTTTCTAAGTGTAAAAAATGTATTTTTCTAATTTATGTCTATAATAATAACGTTTGAGTGTGTTAATAGACCTAGTATAATTTTATTTTCAAAGTTGGCAACCCAGATATGTCGTAGGTACCTCATATTTTTTGTTAGCGCCAACAAATGCGCGAATGTTAAAAAGATTAATTTTTGAAATTTATTTTAACTTTTATCATCTACAGAACGAATATCCTATTGTATCAGTAATATAAAACAAATAATTATTGTGTAAGGAAATTGTGATTTTTATAAACCGAACAAACTACAACAAACAATAACTTTTAATTTGATTTGCCTTGGAATGTACAATTAAACATTAATATTAACATTGGACGTATCTTGAGCGTTTATAGTAATACCAAGTGAGTTATTAGTTGCTACAATATTCTGCAAAATACTACTGTTTCCTGTAACCGTAGTGTTTTTATTTTTGTCATAATTCATTGGTAGCTGTGACACACCAGAACATGCTAGCAAGTTTGAATTGGTTGCTTGAGACCCAAGCATTTGGGATCTTCAATTCTTTTCTGTAACGAAGATTCAACATACCTTTCAGAACCAGCTAAAGATTTCCATACCCCATAAAATTTTATCGTCAACAACAAGTCACAACCACGATTTGACAAATATGTTGTGCTAGACCTTCTAAAGCAATACCCAGTGAAAAGTTCGGGATTTGGCATATTCCGATAACTTGCGATGTTTTTTGACACTTTCCCCATGGTATTAATTTCAATCGGGCTATTAATAGATTGACCATTACGATAAGTTAAAAAAAACGATTATTCGTGACTTCCTTAAGACGTAAGTTAAAATGATTTTTAATTAAGTCAATCGACTGTGTATTGGTGAATGCAAATGTTCTTGAGATGTTATTTTTAGTTTTAGGAATATGAATAATGATTGCATCTGATTTGTATTCAATATCTTTTACTAATATGTTGGTCAATTCTTCCTGTCGACAAGCACCATTGTATCCCATTATAAAAATCACCTAAAATAAATATCATTACAAAAAAAGCTACCGATATACATAAAAACTATACCATTTCCAGATATGTTCTGTCATCGGCTTCTTGTATAAATTTATTTATTTCTTCTTTTTCTGGTATTTTAAATTATTTTGGTGCGCAACCTGCGGATGTTCGCTTTAACAGAGCTTGTAATTTATTGCATTTCGATAATCAACATCCTTGTACACATTTAAACAACATTTCAACATTAAACACATGCTCCACAAAGTTGATGGTTTACATTTTTTTGTTGTATATCAAAATAAGAAAGCATAACGTTTTCAGATACCACTTTAATTTTGTTGCCGTTGCACCATTCTTGAAATTTATTAAATTCTTTTTTATATTGTGCACGAGATTTATTCGGAAGCAAATTGCTGACTGCATTTACAACAATTTCTCTAATTTCAGGTGGTGTACATGAAAAATCATTAATTTTTATTTAACTTTAATAAGATATGAAAACAAAAGTTAACAATTTTAAATTTAATTTTCAATTGTGACATTAATGTTACCAACTATCACAAAATTCACTAAAGTTTAAAAAATTACAATTTTTCATAAGGCAATCGTCTTTTAGAATCTTGGAATCACGCTTTATAAAACTTAATTTTTAATATACTATTTTTTACGCTGTATGTACGTACTTACTGCTTTCTAACTAATACTTTGTTTTTTTTTTTAATATCGGATTTTGTTATCATTCGGTTATTGTTATCAAAAAACCCAAGTTCCAACGTGACTATTAAGCGGCGTGCACTTTAATAACATTATTTTTTTAAAGATTTTTTGTCTTTTTTTAAGGGCGGTTATGTTTTTAATGATCTTTTGGAGACTTTTACGGTTTCCTCCTATATAAAAAGAATTGTTGATTAATATGCTAGATCAGCTAGATACTAATAAGTTAGTAACGTCTACAAAACTTTAATGTCTATGATTTGATGAGTTATTATAGCGTTCGTCTATAACATCCAAACTTTTAATTTATCCGTATGTCAATTGTATGATGCTTGTGTTTAATTGTTCCCATGTTTGATAATTTTTACGTTAAATGTCATATTTATTTATTTATGGAATTATTATTTCATAGCGCCTTATACTAACCAACTCTTTATAGACTTTTAAGTGTATCTTCGGTTAAAATTGTTTAATTTGATTGCCGAGCAAATTTTATAGTATCGTTTCTTTGGCATCTGTTCTGATTACACTGTGTTTATTTTAATATATTTTGCTATGCATGTATTCGATAGCCGGAAGCCGCCTCTGGTCAAAAACTTATATTTAGTTGAAACTGTATAAGTTGAATAATAAAACTATTTTGATATAAAAACAAAAATTGTGTTCTGCTTTTAAAAAGGTAATATGTTTTAAAATAATTTTATATTTATAGGGTAGATAAGAGACGCCAGAGTTTAGTTTTTTAAAGATATCTATCTTTATTACTAATTTATACGTTCACTAACATTATTTCATAATTTCGCAGCAAAAATGATTAAATTTGATTTTACTTGTACTATTTTGTTCCGCTTAATTGCTTTTAGAAACTTTCACTGAGTACTTATTAATTATAGTATTAGAGAACCATATCCATTTGTTGGCACTATCAGAAAACACAATTTCTACATTAGCGAACTTTTCCCCTATACCAGTACCCTGCCAGCAGCAGCACAGTATAAACTTTAAACATCGACAACTAAGAATACCAGTTAACAAAAAAAGTGTTTTATATAACCACTCGAGCTCAATAAAGCACTTGAAATTAGTTAAAATTAAATTGAAATAGCCATTTAAAATTTTGTTCAAGTTTTTTCTTTGGATTAAATTTGTTTTTATAAGTAGGCGTTGGTAAAAGTTCTTCACTTTCAAGCAAACGTCTTGGGGGTCATCGCTTCCGTCCAGCCTCAGCAAAGGTGTGCGTTAATACACTGCAGTTGCGTTTGTCGTAGAATTTACTCGACGAAGTAGAACGGGTTTTCGAAATGGCGGCGTAGACTTATTGTGTGAATTTTTTGTTTATAATAGTTGTAGTGCCTTTTTTGGATTACTAAACTTAGCTTATATTGGTAAGTACCTTTTCCTTTACTACAAAAAGTTATTCTTGTTTCTAGTTGCATAAAAAATGAATATAATTAGAGCAACTTAAGAATGCTTGTCATTTAACAGGTTATTCTAAAAATAAACTAAATAGGAACCTACAAACATCCCACGTGTTAATTATCCCATTTAAACCAAAGCTACACATCAGAATGTGAGTATGTATATATATATACATATATATATAGATATGTATGTATACAATGTAACGATACTCAATTATTACTTATTCTATTTATACGTCGACTACGTCGACTACATCTGCTTTAGTTAGTGTTTTGGAATACGGGCATTCACCGGTGTCGTGTTTTTACCTTTTTACATCTATTGCACTGGAAATTAAACAAAACTTCAGCACGTAATTGCATTTACTGTTACTTAACCTTGGCGAAAGATCATTGCGCGATAACGAACATGTAACAACAGGTATGTCCTTCAGAAACAAAATAAAATGAAACTATATTTAGGAACAAGTAATAAACAAACCATCTACATTTAGTGTAGTATTATCAAACTATAAAAAAATTAGGTTAGTAGTTAAGAGAGTATTAAGATTAGCAGGAACATCAATAACACGTTCATAAAACTTAATTCAATAAGATGGATATAATTACATTAAGGATGTAGTTATTCCGCATCTTTGTTTTATTTTAACTCTAAAAACTTAAAAATTAACTGTTCAATTGAATTAGTTGTTATTGAGTATATAAAGATAATTTTCTCAATAATGCCGTAAAACTAGAAGCAAGCGAATTAGAAATCCACGTTCTGATTTTCTATGTACTTCATCACTATTGAAATTACACAAAACTATTTTCATATATAGTACATACTACTACATACTCGGTGTTTCATTTATACGGTGATTAGTACTTCCAATGGATTCTTGAGATCATATCAACTAATTGATTAAATTCGACGATTTCAAATTGTCGTAATATACATGTATATACTTTTGAATCTTGAGTTATAAATTTCAAACTGTTGGCTCTGCTGGAATATGTAAATTAAAACAATTTTTTCTATTAAAAAATGATTTACAACAATACTGATATAATATAAACAATAATAATCTCACTTTTACTTGTTACCTTTTTTTCGAGTTTAAAGTTTAAATTCGTTTATTTTGTTTTTACCCCCACCACTCTGATTATGGTCTCAGATTATGATAGTAGATGGTACATTATTCTACTTTATGCATTCATTATTATAATATTTTAACTAATTAATGTAATTTAACAAAATAATTTAATTAGTTTAAACAACACACATTAGCGAAGCCTCGGTTTCTAGTGACACTGTATAACTGTCAGCATAAAATGTTCAGTACTGTACTCATTTCTATTGAAAAGCGGCATGTTTTAAAAAAGTATTTTTGTTTATACAGGGTGTTTAGTATTCGCTGGCATCATAAAGTTACACTTTTTTAAATAGAACGGTGAAGACTTAATTTAGATGAAAAATACTTTTTAAATTTGCGCTGTTGCAATTTTAGAGAAATTTCTTTAAAAATGAAGCATTATAAAGAAATGATCACAAAATTATTTTTTTTTTGATATTTTGAAACTTGTTTTTGTAAATTCGTAGATGAAACTCAGAACTATCTAAATAATCTAAAAGATTTTTTTAATTCGCCATACTTATTTTCTATGAGAGCGCTAATTTTCAAATTTTTCAAATAGCTGAAACTCATGTTTTTTAAACGGCACCCTCGATTTATTTTAACTGTTTCTAATGTAGTTTTTAATAAAAGATTTGCACTAATACTTTTTTCTCCTAACATCTACAATTATGGAGATATTTTTAAATTTCCAATTAAATCACAACAAGCATTATTTTAATCAAGCATATTTATTTTAGTAAGTTTTGCTTTATTAAACAAAAAACATAAAGAGAGAGACCATTAAAAAAACCATCAAAAATATAAAAAAATATAGCAAGTGTTAAAAATTTTGCCCATTTTGTTGTAGGCAGGTCTCAAGTGTTTGTCGTCACGATTCACGCACATTTTGTAACATCTGGTCTGTGACGTTAGAAAATGCGGTTCTTATTCTGTTCCTTATTGTCTCTTGAGTAGTAAGATCTTCTTAAAATACGTTAGCTTTTACGAACTCTCATAAAAAGAAATCCATGACAGTAAAATCCGGATATCTTGCCATGGCACGGGATCTTCTCGATATTGTTGTTTTTCAATAATGCTCAATCGTGCTGATACCACGTGGTCCTTCTTGTGTTTTTCAGAACATGTTCTAGTAATTGTGGCAAAGAATGATTGAAAGACTCCAAATATCTGTCAGCATTTAAATGACCATCAAAAAAATAAACACCTATGATAAAATCATCCACAATTTCTCCTTATACATTGACCGTCCCTCTATATTGATGACCCAAAACTTTTAAAATATGAGGATTTACATTATCATAGCAATGAAAATTACGACGATTTACTCGGCCATTACAATGAAAGGTAGCTTCGCCAGTAAATAAATCAGTGGATATAAAGCCTGACACCTTATTAAGTTTATTTAACATTCACACACTTCTCGAGTTAAAATCGCCTATAGCCAAAATCTGCCTCTTCTGTTCTGACAGTTTTTTTTTTGAGCAGGTGCCTTGTAGTTTACCGATCCTTTTCGTTTAAATCGAATCAATAATTTTTGTAATGCACGGATATTTAGAGAACGGCGATAAGGATATCTATGTTAATAAACACGAAAACCAAAAAACATTTTTTTCATATTCACCCAAAATAAACACCATGTCCACTAATTCGTTCTGTGGAAAATTCATTTTAAACTAAATTTAATGAAGTAAAAAGTAGTAATAGGTAATAATGTGACAATAAGTAACTACTACTGGATATTTGTTTTTGTTTAATAAAAGCCTACTGGAATAAACCTGCTTAATTAAAAAAATGCTTGTTGAAAAATGTATAAATATCTCCTGGACTGTAGGTGTTAGGGGAAAGAAGTACTAGTGCAAATCGACAGAAAATAAAAAACTACATTAGAAACAGTTGAAAGAAATGTCGGGTGTCATTTAAAATAAATAAATTTCAGCAGTGTAAAAAAATTGAAAATTAGCACTCTCATACAAAATAAGTAGAGCGAATTAAAAAAATGGATGAGTTACTATTTAAAAAAAAGTGTAACTTTATGCTATCTAGCGAAAACTAAACACCCTGTAGAAACTTAAGTATTTTTAATCCATGCAGCTTTTTTAATAGAAATGAATACAGTACTAAACATTTTATGCTGACATTTATACAAAGGCACTGGAAACCGAGACCGGAATAATGGTAAACCTTGTATAGTATTTGACTTTTAATTCTATAAATTTTGAGATCTGGGTTTTTAGATATAAAACGAGAGTAGGTTCTCAGCAAGTTTTTCACATTTTTTTTAGCATGAATAGGTTTTTTAGTATAATGTAATGCCCATTTTTATTAAAAGGAAAGAAATATGTTTTTTTTGTATATTGTTAACATTATAATATTATTAGTACAAGAACTAATTTAAACTTCTTCGCTTAGGAGGGGCATGGAAAACCACTTTCATCTATTCTTGTGGCAACGTTTCGTGCTACCAGCAAGCACCTCATCAGACCACTGTAATTTATTAAACTCGTAAGTCAACAACATAGTAACAAAAACACACTGAATTAACAGATAATTTATAAAACATGAAACACGCAGAATAGAATCAAGTGGACCAATCCAATAGATTTAAGTGGTTTGCATGTCTCTCTTAAGCGAAGAAGTCTAAATTAGTTCTTGTAATACACAGAAGAAGAAAAAGAATCGTTATCTAGAATATTATTAGTATTTTAACACTGTTGTCTTCAAAGCTTATGATTCCTTTAGATCATAAAATTTTGTTTCCTTTTCAGATTTATTTTTTTTTATAGAACAAAACATCAAGCAAGTTCTAAAGTATAATTTGTTTTTGTTATTTCTATTGCTAATTTTTTTATAGTGATGCATAACACTTATTTGAATAACTCTGTTCCTCTTTTTTGGTAATTACGTCACAGCTATTGTAGCATTTTGGTAAACTACAACATTAAAATGAACAAATCATTTTTTCTGCATAATAGGTAGTTCTGTTTATTTTTTTTTGCGATATTCTGTACTGTAACTTTTTTTTTAGAAGGTGAGATCTACAACAACGTTTCTTAACAAGGTCTTCTATGTAAGGATTTCTGTCATTGGCAGATGATATTCGAAGTTTTCTAAATTTGGATTTGACAGTTAGTCAACGTAGTAGATTAACGTCATTTCAAGTATTCTTCCAGTTGAAGCATAATAAAGCAGATATCTTCAAAAAAACTTGTCACTATTGATGGTTTGATTTTTACTATCGATAATCAGTAGTAATGATAAAAACAACGAAAAAACAACAATTTTTCCAAAAGATTATAACAAAATACGTATTATGAATAGAGTAAACTATGCAGTCATTACAAAAACCTAGCATGGCGTAGGTTGGTTTTTTGATATCTTTTCCCACTAATATAAAAGTAGATTTGTTTTCTGTCGTAGTAACGATTTGTTTTTTGTTTAAATAATGGGTTCTGAGTTTGGCGCACTACAGAAATGTGCTAAAAATTTCTATGTGTGACTAAATCTTTGATCTCATCTGAAAGAATTTACAGTAAATCGGTTCAAATTACTTCAGACAGAACGTCGCGCATAAAACCAACGACGTTGGCATGTTGTTATCTATCGACAGCGTTGATATTTTAAATATAATTTTGTTAACAGCTGTGACTTTATTTTACAAATACTTATTTAGATTTTTTTGTCACGCATTCCAGATCTGTTTCTTGTCAACATAATCAAAAGTCGTTGGTTAGGTTTTTTGTTATTAATTTACGAGACAACAATTATAACTATGGAATTTAATATTCAGAAATATACGACGGTATACACATGCGTAAAAGCAAATAAAGAAAGAAAAAAGAAGAAACAGAAATACATAACATTGAAATAATAGTAAATATAGCACAAATTTATATATATATTTTAATTAAATTAATTAATTTGAAACAGAAACACAACACTGAATTAATACAGGATGTATCTAATTATCAGGTTGTTATTTTAGAAAGTGAAATTAGAGCTTAAATGCAATCAAAAAATATTAAAATAAATGTTCCATTAAAACATGTTTAAAAAATCAAAATTTTTAGCAAAGTAAATCGTAAATTACGGACATGTTGCATTAAATAATTTCTTAAGGTTGTTGACACTTGAATAAAAGTAAGCTGTTCTAAGAAATGAAATTTGCTGACACCAAAAATAAAAATAAACACAAAATAATGTTATCGGATAAGGCGTAGTTTAGTTTGGCTGTTTTAAGAACTGCACGTTCTTTTTAAGTACAATAGAAAATACCTAAAAGATAACAGTAAGTAAACGGCTATAGAGATGGAAACGTTGAAAGCTGATTTAATACCCGTGTAATTCAAATAAGTTTTGAATAAACCGCGGGGGCAATGCAAATGTGAAAATGCTACTAAAGTGAACCACTGGACGGTCGTTTTACCGTTTTGGGACTCTTTAGCAATGGGAGAACACTCGACTGCACTTCTACAAGTACAAACATATAAATATAAGCATAGTAAGGTTACAGTGTCAATGCAAATGTAAAAACGCCACAAAAGTGAACCACTTGACGACCTTTATGCCTTTTTGAGGCTCTTCAGTAGTGGGAGAACATTCTACTGTACTTCCACAAATGCATTGACAGTCTTATAGCTTTATATGAATAAATGATGTGACTAACATAACTGAAATACGATGGCAGAGCCATCTGATAGTATAAATTTACTATGCATGAATAATAGTAAGTAAATGGCTATAGAGATAGAAACCTTGAAAGCTGATTTTATACCCGCGTAATTTAAATAAGTTTTGAATAAACCGCGGGTTAAAAACACAACGTATTGAAACGTTCGAGAAATTACTGTCAAGTTCAAAAGCGTTCACGAAGTTTTTATACATTTTTAGAACGTTCACCAAAGGATGTAGAAAATTCTCCAAAGATAACAGAAATATATAAAATCGATTCAAAATGAGCATAGGTCAGTTATTCGAAGACAGAAGTTTAAAAAAGATGTTTAAATAAATAAATGATTAACACGTGTTTCGAGATAAATATAATAGAGCGTACGTGCCTTTAATGTTTTTTACATTAAAAGCACGTGTCAGTTTTAAGGTAACGGTAAGTTATCCGCGGACATTATTTCTCGAGTGATTGTAATATATAAATTAGTGTAAGTGTTTTTCTTAAATATTGTCAGATTTAATTAGTTCGTGTAGTTATAAACGTGTAAATATTTTTAGTATAAATAAATTAGTTCTAAAATTCGTTATAGTATAAACATTGTAAGGTGCATCGACATTGTTATCTTACAATGTTTATACGTTGTGTTTTTAGCCCGCGGTTTATTCAAAACTTATTATTATATTATCTAATAAGTGGTATAGAACATAATAATAGTAACAATATAATTTGAACGAGATTTTCTTCTGCATTACTCTTCGTAAGTATTTAATTTGTTTCATTTTTAAGCGATCAAAAGTAATGGAGTTACGGTGTGTTCCACTTATCAGATCAATCAAAACAATTTATCAGTAAACTTGAAATTAATGATATATTTTTGATACTTTTTGCATTACTGATCAAATCTGTTTATCTCATTCACTATAAATAATAAGTTTACGACTTTGTAAAAACATAAAAAACAACGTCTAAGTAAATCCTTGTGGATAAAAGCTAAAAACTCTTTATGAAACATTTTCACGATTATTTCTATAATCTGGAAGTGAGGAACATCTAAACGGTCAAAAATATCTGCTTTCGAACATGCAGTGACAATTTATAGTGTTTGTTCTGAATGTGATTTTAAGTTCAATGGAATTGTGGTAAATGAACTAGCTACCGATAGCAATCCTATATACATGGGATGTTCTGTGGTCGATTATGATTCCACACTTTTGCACGCAAAACAACGTCTCAGAAGGGCTAAACAAGAACGGTAACATTATTTAATAAGAATAAAAGATAATTTATATCAAAGCTTAAATATGTTTAAATACAGCCACAAGTTCAGAGAACTATTAAAAATATTGCTTTAGATGTTTTTTATGCCCGTTATTAAACTGTTGATCAGATAGCTGTGTAACAAAAATACCATGAAGCTTTATACAGCGATGCAACTGGATCACTGATGAGTAGTGTAGGAGAATTAAGTTTACTTATTTATTTATATCAAGCCCTTGTAAAGATTGAAAAGAACTAAACCTATGTTTCAAATGATCTCATCTGCTCAAAACACGAATTAGATTAGTAATCAGTTAATAGAACTGCTACGAATAGGATCCCATCACAAGTGTCATTTTTCTCTTCCGAAAGAGCTAATCACATATTTCGACTGTGCTTGAATGGGGACAGTAGTAAGGACATTTGCAAAACAGTATAGTCGAGCAAATTATCTATCTCTGCACTTCAACTTGTATCTTATATCAAATAAACACGGACACGATTCGGAAGATAATTCAAATAAACAAGAAACACAAATACTATTGCATGAATCAATTCTAGTGAATATTACTCCAATTGATTCACAATTCGGCACAATGGTTATTTTTTATTTTATAAAGAAATGTGGGGCTAACTATACTGACGTTATGATTGTAGTGTATGTACATATTAGTTAAAAACTTTCTTATTTTGTAATTACTTATTGTTTATATTTACTACTTACTTCTTTATTGTGTTATTTTTTAAAACTAACTAAAACTAAAGTTTTCTATGACTTTGAATGCATCAAGGAAAACTTTTAATAGAACATTTATTTACCTTTTATTTTATGTTTATAGCTGAAATGAATATAAAATAATATGTTAATAATATTTTAAATATTCTTATTGTTATTTATTTTATAGATACTATTAACTTAAGAGTTTTGATATTACGATATTACTTCAAATATTTTGTGCTATGTAGGTACTTATATGACTATTAACGGTGCATTAAGCACTGCAGTCGTGCCACGATTTTATTTTAGTACGATATTTGTTCGTTATGGTAGAAATTATGGTCGATTAAAGAAAAGTATAGATAAAATGCATATTGTAAATATAAAATACTACATTAAGTACGTGTGTTCGTCTATATGTATTTTATAATGCCGTTAGAATGTAAATTGCGTTCTAAAGACATTGATTTAAGTGCTGGATCGGATTCTACGATCATATAAAATGTTTAAGAAAAAGGCTAATACTATGTAAATGTTATGTAGATGTCAATTTTATTACGACAAGATTAAAAAATGAGAAAATAACGTTGTTTCGTGAGTACTATAACAATATATGTAACTATAACATGAAAAATTAAGTACTTGCTTTTAATTAAATTTTATTTTTTACAGCAACGCAAATTATTTACTACAATTTTAACTGAACGTTATCTTCGTTTTTGTCGAATATACTCAATACATAGTACTTAATAACTGTGTTTAGTTGATACGCATTTAATTTTATTTGCAGTATTTTTAATAAATATATTTTCATTGTTTCTGCTTAAATTTAAAATGTACAAGGCTTTAATAAACGTAAAACTAAATTAAATACTAGGATGTGTGTATCTGGTATATCGTATCTTTATTTATTTTACTTTTAATCTCATACAAAATTTGCCAAATTAACAAAAATAAAACTTGATTAGCGGGTTGCACAAAAGATAATTGACCGTTAATTGGAGTTTAATCTTTGATTAAAGTATAGTTATCTTTTAATTGTAGTTTAACGGGCCATTAACGGCTAATTAAATATTTAATTGAAGTCGACGTTAATTAGAGATTACCCCTCAATTAACTATATTTTGCGTTGCACAAAACTATAATCTCCGATTAAACTCTTGTTAACAAAAGATTATCTAATTGGCGATATTTGGCTGCTTAATCTATAATTAAAGTTTTTCAATAATAAAAAGTTCATGATTTACAGTCAAAACTAACTAATAAATTATAGCTACGTTTAATTCAAATTTCGTTTAATACAAAATTATTAAAAAAATAATTATTAAACAAAAATAATTATTCGTAATATGCGCGTCATCCGGGAAACATCTACCGGATATGGCCGAAACTTGAACGTACATAAACGTTTTAATCATCGCAGGCTAAATAGCTCCTGTGTGAGACTTGACTGTCTATAATAGACTCGACGTTTTCCTAGAAACATCGGACTACCGTATAAAATAATTATGTTGTTCAACTTGTCGTCTTCTTCCTCGAGTAGCTTTGAAGACAGCTTTGCAGCATAAGGTTTATACGAGATAAAGAAAATCCGTTTGAATTGTTAGACGACATTGATTTCAAGAAGAGGTTTCGATTAAATAAGGCCACCATAATAAACTTGGTACATGCAATTAAAGATAGAATCGAACCAACAAGCTAAAGAAACTAATCCTTTGATGCAAGAGTACAAATATTAATGCTCTATTCAGCATATCATAAATTAAATAGTCAGGCTCTCTCATCAATATATAAAGATGCCTACCAAAAAGTGAATGGAAACAAAACAATGGTTCTTTAGCATTTCTGGTTTTTTATGTGTTGTGGGAGCTGTTGATTGCACACATGTGCATATACAATCACCCGATAGTCTAAATGCTAAATCGTATCACAACAGAAAAGGATATTTTAGCATTAATGTTTAAGCGATTTGCGATGCCGACTTAAAATTAATTCATTTTATTGTTTATTGGTCAGGATCAGTACACAACAGTATTATTTTCAATAAATCTCTTCTTCCTGTTGAATTTCGCATCGGAAGATTTGGCAACGGTTACCTATTAGGTGATAGTGGATATCTATGTAATCCTCATCTGCTTACATCCAGCAAGTGCCAGTGAAGTAGCATAAAGCAGAGTACATATTATGACAAGTAATATAATAGAAAGGTTTTTTGGAGTTTTGCAGAGAGGATTTCCTTGCTTGCAATATGGTTGCAGACTCTTAATTAGCACAACATTAATTGCAACAGTTCTTAATATGCAAAATGTATAAAAACAACATAATTTATTGTAATTTTTTATTTATAAAACTAATACTGTGCTTTATATTTTCTTAAAATTGATTAAATATTACTTCTTTCAGTAATTTGACAATTTATAATTTTTTGCTTTTGAAATTTTTCTTATAAATAACTCGGGAGGAGTTGCCACAGGTACTGCAGTAAATAGGAGTGTGCGAAAGACAATAATACGAGATAATACAGGTTGAGGTTCAGCCACATGAAATGATTCTCATTTGCCCATTTTTACTAAGGATACAAATTAATATTAGATTTCATTGTAATTATTTCCCAATTTACCAAAATAGTAAGCTGTAAAGCAATTCAAAGCAATTTCTAGGTGGCTCATTTTGGTATGCAATGTTCGCTAGCAAAACCTCTTGATCGGCAGTTATTAAGAGGTTGAAAACTCCACGAGAAGCAGATTTTTTCATCATACATAGTACAACTTTTAGGTACTAGCTTGCATGTCCTGTTTCCCAGTTCTGTTTTATCTTCAGTTTGATATATACAAATAAAGTTTCAGGTATTTTGCTGTTCGGAGGCCTGTTTAATCGATGCATTACATTCGTTGGTGATGTTTGTTGACACCGAACATTTCTTTTCAACTATAAATCTTTTAGCCAGTTACTCCTTTATATTGTTATCTAAAGTAAAGGATAAAAGGAATTAAGCAAGAAATTTTATAGAATTAGAAATTTTTTATCGGTAAACATAAAATAAAACTATCTATCTATACAGAAGCAAGATTTTCCAAAATGATAATATAACTATTTATAAGAAAACGTGAATATTATAGTAATACCATTGTAATACTCACTTTACTACAATATTTATTAACGTTTTTTTCTTAATTTAAATAAATATTTGTAAATAACCTCCTTTTTGGTAGTCATTTTTGTTTCATAAACTGACATTAAAACGCGCGGTTGTCAAGTTGACTAGCAGTTAATGGTCGATTAACTAATGGACCGTTAATCATAGATTAAATTGTTTTGTGCAACGCAATTGAATGTTAATTATTAATTAATCGACGATTAGTAAATCGCCAATTAACCAGATTTTTAAATATTTAAATATAGTTTATAGATTGTGACTATATATGTTTTATAATTTTGTTGATTTGTATTCGGACGAAAGTGCCTGCGATGAAATAATTAGCTCGCAGAATAAAAGAGTTGAATTGAATTTTTATACATTTTTGTTGCGGTAGTATCTATTTCCTTAGCTGATTTGTAAGTATGTTTATCGCTTTTTTTTGTATTAGTATAAAGTTTATACTTGATTTGTATTGATTTTAAGATAATATAATACTGAATAATACGCAATAAGGATTTTTATTTAAAAAAAAGTATTTTGTGTAAGTTTAGATAATTACTTTCAACACTTTCAACACACATTTTGTTTTATATTTTTCTAAAACACCAGTGTCTACGAAGTAAGCACGACATTCTGCAAATAAAAAAATTACTAAGAGTCCTAATAGCACTTTTCATAGTTTCACTGTTCCTAATAATTAACATATGTTTTGCATCTCTTACATTAAAAAAATTCAACACGACACCCTTTTCTCTTGTTTACAAGAGTTCTGAACGAGAACCAAAGAGGTCTTATAATTCAAAAAGAAGTCTTTCTGTTTTCGTCACTGACATGACATCACCTAAGTAACATACTAAAAATGTTATTCAAAATGTGAGTTCGATTTGTTATCTTTGTATACAGGGTGGTCACTTTTGCAATGAACAGCACTAGGATATCATAAAGCGGTAGAGATACACAGTTGTTTAAATTACAAAAAAATGTACGTTTTCATTCTTATCGGTTTGAAAAAAAAATTTAAACATCTTGAAAAGCTGATGTACTTCGTTTTACTATTTAACTCATGTCTTTGTTATTACCTTATTGTATTAGATTTACATAAGTCGAAATCGGTTATTTACTGAACGATTCAATAATTTTTTAAGCCTACAGATCTTCATGTTTTTATAGGTAACTTTTGTTTTTCTTATTACCGCTGTTTCATATTTTTATACTGTTGAATAGAGAAAAAATACAAATTTAACGATGTAACACAGATGGGACATCTAACTTTATTACCTACATAAAAACATCAACTTAACAATTTATTGTCAAAATCTTGTTACCACAAAATAACAAGTGAATAGAAACTATAACCATTCATTAAAACTACGTGAATTACTCAATAGTTATTTGTATCACTAGTCCGGAAAGTGCTATTTTGCGAGTATGAGCATAATTACATATTTACAAAAGGCAAAATACTTTTAGGACGTGTGATACACAACTTTTTTTGTGCCGAACTTTGAAAAAAAAAATGTTTAAAAAATGATTTATTTTATTAACTAAATTTAAATATTCCATGTTGATAACAACGAAATCTGTAATTTTGAATTTCAATTGTTTATGTAAATATACTTAATTTTGTTACAATTTAATTAACTTGATTAAAAGTATTATTTATTTATATCGTCTTAAAATGGATATTCCTCCACACATTAAAGAAGCTGCACAAAATGTGATAACAATTTGTTGCCGACCAAATCTTTGGATCGGTACTGGAAACCACAATCTTGTTAACTGGTGTACTAAAAATTCAGTAAGCGTCTACAATAAGTATGTTTTATTATATACAGGACACTGCATTTGCAGAAATAGTGGGACGGCATTAGTAAGTCAGGGAACTAATATCATGTAGTTGAAAAAGACAGTACTGTTGCCGAAGAATACATAGAAGACTCCTTGACACCTAAAATCTCAATAGACAATCAACTAACAAGACAATGTAATTCCATACCACAGTGTTCCAGAAGTTTTGCTAATGTCGATGGCATTCAACCAAATTGTAACGTTCCAAACTTACAATTCAACTTAAATGATGCGAGTTTACTTTATATAAATATTTCAAACTGCACAATTAACTTGAATTTAAATAAGTAAGTTTCTTATAATGAATGATAGATATATATGCTGTTGGTTAAGCTAAAAGTTACAATTTAAAGGTATAGATGTTTCATATACATAAGTATACTTCGTTCTCTTTGTCAATAAGATTGAAATAAGTTTGCGTTCGTTATTAGAACAGTCGTTATAGGTAATTTGGAGTAGTATAATAGTTAACCAAGCTCATAAAATAATTTTGACACAAATGACATGACACATAAACTATTGAAGGAAGGGGAATCTAGTTATAAAATTCTACTACATTTAACCTTGACTTTACCAGCCTAGTCCGGAAAAGTAATTTTTCCGGCCGATTATATTGCTTGTAAAATACGTCAAAACGGACGGAAGCATAAAAAAACATTTTCATTTGTTTTATGCAAAGCAATGCTCTTTGATTCACGTTCTCTACTGTATTTTAAATGCTTGCTGGTGCGATAGTCTAAATAATAAATAATTTGTACTTATAAGTGTTCCACATTTTTTATTAGTCTACCGTACAGTATATTTTTACTGAGCCCTACAGGAAATAATCAAGAGGGTTTAAACAAGGAGATCGTGGTGGCCAGCGCACGGGGCCATTAGTTCCTATCCAAAAAACTGGAAACCGTTTGTTCAAATACTGAGTACAAATTCTATTATTATGAGAAGAACCATCTTGCTAAAACCACCCATAAATTTCTTAACTTTTGTAAATTATCTAGTATCTCTTCAAAATCATTCTGAAGAAACTCCAGGTAAAATTGACCAGTTAAGCGAGCTGGAATAAAAATGAGCTTAGTAATTGGTCGTCTAAAAGACCGCATCAAACATTACCAGTGAAACAAATTTGCGACCTTACTTTCTGCGTTAAGTGAAGGTTATCACTAGCAAACAAATGTTTATTTCTTCTATTATAAAGTTTCGTCAGACTATAGTATTTTGGCAGGAAACTCAGGATCTTCCAAAAGTTGATCACGAAACATTTAAACTTGAAATCATGGTATTTATGTTTCTTTAGAATTTTTAAGGCCTTGGTTTTGTTAAATTACATTCTAAAGCAATTTTCATTTGTGAAGATTCCGGATTTATATTAATTTGTACGAACACATTTATTTCATTTGCAGTTTTAATTACTTGACAATCGCTTACGTTGTGTAGAGTACCAAACTCATTTAGGTGAATATTCAAATGTTGAAATATGGCCCTGTTTGGTTACTTTCTTTCGGGATACAATACTGCGTAACTTTGCAAAGCAGTCACTGAATTACGATGACTTATGTATATAAATATTATACATATATAGTCTTTCATTAACTGAATGTCTCGGCATTATAAGTAAATACCAATAACAACCCTTACGTTTAACAACAATTATAAATAAACAATAATGAAATTTATTTACAGCACTAAACAAAAATTATAACTATTTTGAGATAATTTTGACAGTTTTGCGTGCGAAAACTTTGTGACAATTAGATATGGACAATAAATTGTTAAATTAATGTGTTAATGTAATTAATAAAGTTAGATGACCCATGTATTATCCCAACGGCATTTCACAAGTGACCACTTTGTATAATCGAGTAAGTTATCCATAATAAGATTTGTTAATCCCGTTGAATAATCATATAATAAGACATTCAACTTTTAGTGCCATTCTTAAATGGTGAACGTGGTTTAATTGACTACATAATAACAGTCACGTCGTTGACAATTAGCACTGATTGAAAAATGGAACGCAGATAGTGAGTTTTTAAGAAATATTTTGTTTACGGAGGAATGCCCGTTCACACGGCATAATAAACCAATTGTGCAAAATAACAAAGTATGGACTATAGACAATCCTTACAAATTTGTACAAACCAAAACCCAATATCTCCAAAAAGTTAAAGCTTGGATGGGGATATTAGGTCATCGCATTATAAGACTATTTTTCTTACACGGAATGCTAACAAGAGAGCGCTTCTTGTATTTGTTGAAAGAGGATACAGCTTTGCCAGTAACCGTATTTGCTAAAGACAACCAAGAAATTTGTTCCAGATGGTTGGTTGTCCCGCACACAACAAGCGAGATGTGTACGAATTTTTAAATGACAGTTTCTCATTGGTCCAAATTGTGCAATTAACTAGTTCGCTCGTTTCGAGTGGGGATAAAAATTACAACATTAATTAGTGAATGTTAGACGCCAATTTTACGACATTGTTTAGCAGTAAATGGTGGTTTGTTTGAACATTTGCTACGATCTTTAATTTTTGCTGTAATGTTGTGTTTTTTGTAGCTTTCCTTTTTCGGAGGCTGTTTAAAAGTATCAAATCTTTTTCGCTTAACATAAACTCTTAAACGTTATACTATATAATCTCACGTCTTTGTATATAACCACAGATAAATAAGGTATACAGATAGCCAACCGCATGCATTAAATTGGACGGTACTTTTCTGGCGGCCAAATGAAATTAGTTTGGCGGCAACACACTTGTGAGATTAGCGCTGTAATAGCGCTACCCAAAGAATAGTCAGAAAATGAATTGTAGAAATTTTGTAACTATGGTACATCTATTTGTTTGCAGATGGCTAAATATTTGTATGTATATCGTTATATTCTAATTATTGTGAGTCTTATCTTATTTTTCGTTATCTTGTAATTCAGCATTTGTTTGTACAAGGAGCACGTACAATTGCTGGAAAGTGAACACACGATTTTTTTACGCTTCTTATTTCATGATGACAAATACGCATTTTACCTAAGGTGCTTCAAGTTATAAAATTATAATTCTTACATAATTTAACAAGAATGTATATATAAATGGTAATCAAATTAAATCTACGAAAGTTACACAAATTTCAAAAAATGTATAATTATATCGGAACAATTTGTTAATTTTTGAAAAAATAATTTATTGTCATTAATTTACTAGTAAAAACATTATAATAAGAAAACACGTATTTAACACATTTTCTCTTGATTCAATAAAGTTCTTATTTTTTCGATATACAAGATTTCGTGAAATGTTGAGATGGTAATTTCCTGTTCAAATTATTCCACGCTATCACTTTCATTTTCTAAATTTTTTTCTAGAAGTTAATATACTAGATATGCAAATATCCATTACTTGCTTGTTGTTAGTCCCACTTTTTTTGATAAACTAAAAAACTACTATTGTGCTGAATTGTGTTCAGTATGTGCTATCTTGTGCCCTAAAAACAATTTCTTTTTTTCCGTGTTTATTTTACGGAGACTATCAATCAAAAACTACTAGTGTGCTGAATTGTGCTCAGTATGTGTAAAATAATTGTTATTTCTTTTTATATGTAGATTTTATGAAACAACAAATTATTTTTTTTCTTAATATAATAATATTTTATTTTTAGAATCATCAGAAAAAAAATTTGGTTTCATACTTTTGAGTACCACCAAGCACGGTGTCGTGTATCACTAGTGTTACGCGTACCACAGTTTGGGAAATGTAAGATTTGTAGATACAGTCTTTGGATACAGTACAAGTTATCCCTCTTGGTGATTCTGTTTACAAAATCCACTTTTCCTTCGTAGCTTTCTTTATGTTGGTGTTTCTGTAACAGTTCCTCCTAAGTGCTTTTTTAAGGTGCATCTTTTTTCTTTATATTGCAAGTTGTAGCTTTCCTTTTGGGGTCTCTTCACGTCTAAGAAAAGTAGATTTCCATTTTGCTCTTTTTCTATAGTAAGCTCGATTGCTCTGTGCAGTGCGTTGATGTGGCCCAGAAATTGTTGGTTTCTAATAGATGCCATCATTAGGTTAAAAAAAAAAACATGCAGCTTTGCTTACAATAACTATAAAAAATTTGAACCAATATAGTCTCTGTACCTAGCATTATTGATGTTAAAATTTTTTAAAATAACACGACAAACTAAATTGTTTAGAATAGATTCATAATATTTCAAATTTCTGGCAAAAAATTTAAACACATTAAGGCGAGGTTTCAGTCGATCTACAACTCTGGAACGCGCGTCGATATTATTAATCACATTTTAGCAAGTACTCACAAATATTTACTTACTATTGTAGTAATCTTTCAAGTCATGGATTTTAGAACAATTGACAATAAACGTGTCCTTAGAAGGAATTTTAGTTTGGTATAAAGTTTTTAATAAAGCGAAACTTTTTGGTATATTATTACGCCAATTGGGGTTTTTGAACTTAAATGTTTGTCGTAAAAGTTTCGCTTCGTTTAAAAACTACAGAACAAAATTAAATCTCCTTCTAGGAAAACATTTATTATTAATAATTCAGGGCTAATGACTTGGAAGATGACCACAATATTTGTGGGCGAAAAAGCTATATGACAAAATTTAAATTGTTCTGTTTAGTAGTTTCTGAGATTTCTAAGTTAATGTAAAGGAACGACAGCAGAAAGTAAAAAATATTGTCATTTTCATGAAATTCGTAAGCGTAAAAAATATATATAAATACAGGTTACTACAAAAATATTTGTAAAAAAAATTACGCATTACAATTTTTACTTAGGTAACTTTATATTTATGATTAAATATTACTGCAGAAAACATGAATAAAGTATTGCAATTATTATTTTTTACTATTACAGACATGTAATCTTAAATGTATACACGGATTGTTTTTAGTGTAGTACAATAAACAGTAAGATGTCATTTTTCATTTTGTATAAAACAAAAAGACAACGTTATCTACTATCATAATAATAATTTTGCCGCCATGAACTCTGTAAATGGTGAAAAGATAGAAATTGTTTCTGCGGCACAAAATAGCACTTACTGACCACTACTCAGCACAATAGTTACTTTTCATTTTATCGAAAAAGGCAAAGTCATGTATTATCGTAAAAACTTTTTTGTTCATAAAATCTGCAAATAAAAAGAAAGAACAATTGTTTTTACGGCACAAAGTAGTACATAATGGGCACAATTTCAGCACACTAGTTGTTTTTGATTTTATCGAAAAAAACGAGGCTATCTGTTTTCGAAAAAATTGATGGTTTTTTGTGAAAACAGTAAATGGAAAAAAGGAAATTGTTTTTGCGGCGCAAGATAGCACATACTGAACACAATTCAGCACAATAATATTTTTTAGTTTATCAAAAAAGGCGGGACTAACTATACTGACATATTTTCAATGACGCTCTCCAAAATTTTTTCTGTGTTGTTGCATTATACACAAATTCGTGTACACGTTAACGAAATCTTTAAATGCCATATCGTTGATATCTGCTAAAGTTGCATATAAAGCTCAAAATAATTTTAACTGAGTAAGATAGTGGAAGAAAATCATCTTCATCCCAATCAAATTTGACTCCTCTTTCTTGAAAATCATGTTTCACAATGTCTGCTTTTTGAAAATAATTTATAATGGTTTGCTGTTTTACATTGATATCCATATTTTGCTGAGATCTCTAATGGCGTCCAGTAAACTTATACTAGTGGTGTGCATGCCAATTATTTCTTTGGTAAACAATAAACAATCAAAGAAAAGTTTTGTGTCTTCTGCATTAAAAATATCGTCTTCAACGTACCCTCCACTTAAATTATGTAAGTTTTAAGAGTCGGATAACAATGTATTTTCCGTATTTCGCATCAATTGCACATTATAAGTAGGTAATTGAATACCGTTCTGCATGTATAGCTTTATGTTTACATTGCATTTATTCATTTATTCAAGTACATATTTTAACTGACCTACGTAACGTCACCTCATGTAAGCATCTACGTTATCTTCTAGTTGTTTTTAGTGTACTCGTGCAGTTCTTAGAATAAAAACGTTGTGATAACATTTGTTTTTGGTGTCAGTAAATTACTGAGAAAAAATGTATAGTCTTTAGAACTAAATTAAACATCATAACTAGGTCTGAGTAGTGGTATCGATATTCGATACACAAAATACTGTATCACTCACCTCTAATCATAACATCATTATAACATCGTTTTTCATTTTTTTTAATTCACAGTGTCAATAAACTTAGGGCAGTAATAAATGTAAGATGTCCGTAATTTTCGTTTTATTTGGCTCCAAATTTAAATATTTGAAATGTTGCATTAGAACAATACTTTTTGCTTGTATTGATGCTATAATTTCACCTTTTAAATTAATCCGATACACGCTGTATGTATTCATGTATGTATTTACTTGTTTCTAATCAATAAAAAAAATCATTTGGTTATTGTCAAAAGCCCCAAGTGTGATTCTATTAAGCGGCGTGCACTGTATTTATTTAATATAGTTTAATTCCTTTATTGGTGTTTAATTTATTTCATTATCTCTTTATCTACTATATTGGTTTTTATTTTAATAAAATATTTTTTATATGTATACGTTGCCTACATTACAGCTTAATTATCAGTAAAAGAATGAATAAAATATATAAATTATTCAATGATTGTATTTTTTTGTAAACTTTACATTTTTTATATTTGATTATTGGTAGTCAGCAAAATTTAACAGTTTCAAATTTCTGTTTTTCTGAGTCGACAATTCAGCTGATATGTAACCGACATTAAAGTTACCGTACATAAACATTATTAGTCACAAGTCCGTAAAAGTTTTAAGATAATTTCTTCGAATTTTATTACGTCACTACTACAAGTACACCAACTGTCAAAGAAAAGACAATTTATTTCAAAGTTGTGATGATTATTTTATCTGCTACTCAAAACAATTTTTCTTACTTTGCCATCTGTTGTTAATTTTTCGTACGTTACAAATATTATAGTTAACTAACATTTTTGTATCCGTACTAACTGCCAAAACCTTCATATACGTTGGCTATCTGTATACCTTATTTATCTGTGATATAACTAACTCTTTTATTCAAAGCTGGCTTTTATAAACAAAACTCGTTAACCTAAAAAAGACATTGAAATTATTACTTACAGTGATCTTTTAAATTAGAGGTAGAATAGTCTTAACAAACACTTCTAATAAGTAATAAAAAACCAGTAATAAGAAAATATGAGAAAAATACGTAAAGATTGAAGTTGAAGTAGAATGACACTTGACGGTTTTTTTCTTATAAAATAATTGCAGTATTTGTCTGATATAGAAGCAAGTTTTGGACAAAATAGGATTGCAGCTCCACTGCCCATGACAAAATAAAATGCCATTACAACTTAAGAGAGAATGTCAACAATTCTAATAAATTTTATTTAGATAATGACGATAACCACTATGAGTTATTTGAATTTGGAAATACTAAGATACAGTGTAAATCTTTACAGATTCTGAATAGTAGACAGGAGAACAAAATTAATAACGTTCATGAATGTTTCAAGGTGAAAAACTAAATAATAAATGGTACAACAATTAAATATGTCAGAATAAAGCACGTAGTGTTAAAAACAGTAATGGTAGCAATTCAAGTCCTCATACGTATAATAAAATAAGAATTTCAAACGTGCTTTTTACAACTTACTTAATAAGTCTGTTCGAACTGAGTTTTTATTTTGCTATAAATACGTTTTATTGCTTGAGATGGACAATCGTTCGGATTAAATAAATTTTTATGTTGTTACCGAAAGTAAGTTATAAAAGACTAGTCTGTAAGCAAGTATTACCCTTATTAATAAATCATCATATAACTTATTTGCGTGTGAAATAATTTAGAACTTTAACAAATAGTAAACAAAAATTATAATTAGACGCCGTCAGATGGCATCGACACTGTCAACAAACACTGCAAGACCGATTAAATTATATTATTACATATGCTTTAGATAATTGGAATTTTATTTGTTACATTTAAATTAATTGAAATAAAATTGTTAAGAAATCTGTAAAGATATAAAAAAAATTATTTTTTTGTTATTATTTCCTTTGAAAAAATTTTCGTAATTTGTTCTTAAATATCATGTACACTTTTAGTTAAATTATGTGTTTTAATTTGGGTTGCAGTTTGCGGTAAACATAACTGCTATTGTTTTATCATGCGACTAAGCACGAACGGGCGTTTTATAATATAGAGACGTAATTTGTTCATTTTCAATGCTAATAAATCAAGTTGGTCAAGGCATAGTTCTATTTAAACTAAAATGACTAATAAACGTGATACAATTTATTATACTTTACAATAATTGAGTTTTTTTGCAAAAGAAATGTTCATTATTTATAGTTAAAATTACCATAAAGTTAAGGTTTTTAAAATGTGTAAAGTTTGTTTCTCTGCATTGTGCATTAATATGTGATATAAATTTCAACTAAGGAAGTATATTTGTCATTGCTTACACAAAATCTTTAGTTTAAACTCTTTACAATTATGAGGTACAATAGGGACGTGGTATTTAGAAGTAGAGGAAATAATAGACTTATGCTATCGTTAATTGCACACTGTCGTATTCAAACAATGTTACATGTAATTAATCATTGCGAAAATGTAGTAATGGGAAAAGATTAAACTGAGGCACTTGCAGATGTTTTAATTTGATTTATAAATAAAATTTATACAGTTTTACTTTTTTATCATTAACGTTTCAATCTCTAAGTACAGTACTCTTATTGCCTTAGAAACCCACTTTGTCGACTTTTTACCAATAATTTTATTTATTGATCGATTTCATTGAAATTTTTTGTATATAGGTACATATATGACAAAAAAGCTACAATTTTATCTTCGATTCTTTGTTAATAATTTGATTTGAGCAGAAATACATACATCCATACTTATTTTTTGTTACAATCAATGCTTTTGTCTATTAATGTTAAATCTAATAATTTTTGAGAAGTTTTTTTTAATTCTTCAATTTTTTATATAGTTTCAATTAAACGTCCTTTTATAATTTGATTATTTTTATTTACAAAAATTAATTATAAATTAACACAAAAAATAAGGTATATGCTGTTGTTGAACTGTGTCAAAACTGATTATATTTCTTTAGGTTATTCAGGCTTTACTTCAAAAATTTTAGACAATATTGAAAACAAATCATGTTTTTATGATGTTGATTTAATTTTTTATTGTTTATAGAAGAAGCACTTTTAGTTATTTATATTACAGTACCACGTATTAAATAAATATAATAAAGATTGTAACAATAAATTTTCAACCGATGTGATTGTGATTGACTAATTAAATGTGCCCTAATACAATCTTTAGACAACATTGACTAGTTTGCACTAAAGGCAAGTAGTATCAGCGGCGGATTTAATGAAAAAACTTATACACACATATAAGCTGGCTTTTATCCTTTGATAAATACCAGTTATTACCCAAACAACACATTGGTACAAAAAACGTCTAAATGTCCGGCTAATAGACGTTTATTAGACATTAAAACGTTTTTAAACGCGTTATTAACGTTTATTAGACGGACATTTAGAGGTTTTTTGTACCAATGTGTTGTTTGGGTAGTTACTCTTAATTTTACATTTTAACACCACAATAAAGATTGAAAGATACTTAAAACGACACTACCATCACAATCGTTAAAATATTAATCTTTACAAATTCGCGTACGCGCAGTGTATATGTACATATTACGTACGTGCGGTTTACGTACATTAACGTATGTATACTGTACGTACAAATTACGTAAGTGAACAAATGTAGATAAGATGTACCACAAATGTGCGCACAATGGGCGAAGTGTGCTATATGGGAAGTTTGTTAACATCTTTAAAAATATCAACAAAAAAGAGATTAGCAAAGTAAAAGTTAAATTGTTAGGAGTAAATTTTTATAAACATGACAATAATCTAGAATGTTACGTTGCAAAAAATAAATAAAACTAGTAAATCATTGCAGTCTATATGATATTTTTCACTTCATAGAACCTTTAGTATTGAAAGCATTAATTGATATTATAAGAAGGTGCCACGGAGAATTTGAAAATATAGAAAAAGAAGTGAAAAGAATACTGTCAAAATATTTAAGAACAACGTTGTTTTCATAAAAAGAGATTCATGAACAATCCGTATTTATTTAACTGGACATCATTTCTCTTAATTAAACTTACAAATTATTTGGTAACAAATTAAAGTCTTTATTAAGGTGAGAAACGCCGTTATAAGAAGTTTTGCTAAACTATAAAAATTATAATTGTCAGTATCTATCTATTAACTATAATTTTCATAAACCAGTTAATAACGAACATTATACTAGATTTATCGATACAGAAATATACCAACTATAATTCAGTATTATTATGAAAAATATGCGAATTTCTGCTATTATAAGAAATATTATTCTGAGGCAAATCTAAGATCATTACAGATTGTTTTATAACTACTGCAATAGTATATTGTATAATGAGTAAGGAATGGTTGTCATTGCCAACGAGTATGAAAATTTGCAACCGAGCCGAAGGCGAGGTTGGCAATTCGTACGAGTTGGCAATACACATTCCTTACGAATTATACACTATACTTTTTCTACGACTCTATGTTTAATTAGATATCAAAGTTATACAACATTTTACGAAAAAAATAACGCAGAAAACAAATAAACTAATTTAAAAACTTGTATTAGTAATACCTAAAATGACAATTAAAAAATTATGTCAAAACTTGTATTTATTTTATGTCCACTTGACAGCGTTTATACTATTAGTTATCTGTTACTATTATTTTATTCTTGTTTTTTACTCATCTCTAGTTAAAGAAATGGTGAGTATAATTTACTTGCTTTAAAAGTATGCAATTTTAGTTAACTTCAAATCATTTAACATTTGAATTTTTTTTAATACATTAATTTCAAGCATAACCTAATATGAATGAGCTAGATTCGTTTAAAAAGTACTAATGATTCAATGACAAGATTTTGCTTTTGCAGCCAGTAAATAAAAGAAATCTATTCATGCCGAAGCCTGAATCGTTAACAATGTCGTTAAATTCTGACAAATGTTGATATGTGATAGTTTTTCCTAGAAGCTTCAACCAAATAACATGTTGATGTGACTTACAAAGCAAATAAGGTAGATTTGTAAATGTTTAAAGATAATTTATAATTAATAAGTGTTATTCTTATGAATCAAGCTTTCCGAACTAAGAAGGTAATAAGAACATCGTAGTTAAAGAAATAAAAAACATTCCTTTTGGAAAATGCAAGATAGTTAATTATTCTAATGGATCAAATATGCTGTAATAATTTTTACTGCAAAATTAGTTTAAATATGAGAAATTAATTGTTAACAAAATACATTGTAGGTAAAAGCAACCAAGCGATTCAGTGCTTTTGCTTATAATTGCATCCAAATATATAATTTTTTTAATGTATAAACCAGTGGTTTGCATTAGTCTTGTAACGATTGTATTTATGTTTATCTTGTGTTATTTATTAAAACGTAAGTCCAAAGTGTTTGTGATTACATTTTTAAAAAGGTAGCGAAAATGTGCGAATACATTATTTTTACAAGATTATAATATAATATGTAGTAAAAGTATACATAAATACTTATGAAAACTGCATTAATATAAGGATAAATAATAACAAACAGATATCAGGCATGTGCAGAACAAACATTTTGATATCTTGCAACTATCGATGAACGCCAAAAAATAATTGAATACTTCTGAATTGTCATGCAGTTTAAAAAACTGATAAATGTTCTAATAAATACTAACTTCTTTAAGTTCATTTAAGCATGTTATTATAAAATGAGTAATTTTATTTTAAGAATTAAATTACTTAATATGTTTATAACACTGCAAAAATCCGGTAAAATACTGTTAATATTTCCTTCCCATCAAAAGAAAACCCTGCAAGAAAACAAGTAGTTAGGTTGCAAATTAGAAGTCTATATTTGTACTAATTACCTTGAACTTCTAAAATATATTTTTATTTCATTAGAAAGTCACCACTAAACGTCAACGTTTACGAATATAACCTAAAATATGTTATTTATAAAACACTTATTTTACGATGTAAACTAATGCAATACCTTATACATGACACTCAATGATTTCGTTTTCAAATTTCATAATTTGTGATGCAGAGAATATTTGTAAAAGTGTTTTAAATTATGTTTTCATAATTCATTATCCTGTACGTTAATAGGTTTGACCTGTACGGAAATGGCTTTGACCTGTACGGAAATAAAATTAGACAATCACAATGCACAACGTTGCCTAATCGCAATTAAACATACAATGTATCGTATTATCTGTTAGTCGTAGAAAAAATAATTTTTGTGTGCTGCCAACATCGCAAACGTCAATATTCGTTCGTTAGTGTAGTTACGTAATGAACGAAAAAAGCTCTAGGGTGGCAAAATGAAAACTAGAAATCCACACAAAAGTACGTGTTCAAAGTCAATTAATATATTAGAACGAGTATGCGACAGGTAGAAAAATCATTTTAAAAATCTTGAAATTCAGTTAAAATTGAAGAAAAACGATGTTAAAGTTAATGTCAAATTTGACAGATTTAGTAATTAATGTAGTACCAACATTATATTTCTGCTGATTTTTTTTAATTTTTTCAAAAAAGAATGTAATTTTATAAAGGCAACACAAAAAATAATGTACATTACTCTCGTCGAAAGAATCATAGCATAACTCACTCACATGCAACGCTCGGCCGTACGGCCTCACTTTGCATTAACGTTCGTTATGCTATTTCTTACTTTCGACTCTTGTTACGTAAACTACTATTGTTATCAATAGAAATATTATAACGGAGAATAATCAATGGTACGTGACAGTTTCTGCAATTCTGCAAGACTTGTTACTCGTTCGATGTCAAATACAAACGCTGATGTGCTAATCCGGTGCTGTATTATTCTTTGGTATTGTTCAAGTTAATACTTCTGTTAGTTTATTGTAAAATCAGGTAAGTTATTGTATTTATTTTTCATAATTGGATGTACAATAGATTAAAGTAGTAACTCAATATATAAATTTCCGGAAACATGTTAAAGACGAGAAATTCTGTCAGCAGCTGAGATTCTTTGTTGCTGCCACTGCCCGATAGAATAGTTTTTTAGTTTGATGTTATATCTTGCACGCAACACATTAAACCGCTGTTTACAAGCATTACCTAAAAGAATAGTATAATATGATAACCGTTTACACATCGTATATGGACACATTTACCTTTCTACGCATTTACGCGGATACGTTTATTTTTAAAGTCAACGTGGCGTTTATTACAGAGTACATCAAATTGACGCATCAGCTAAACTAAATACCTATCATGCCTATCGTCAACACTCATTTTCAACTCATTTACAGCAAAACAGATGTTCACTAACTTTGTTTTTAGTTTTAGCACACATACTTCGAATTGCTTGTAAATATGCACAGTGTGAATTACATTCATCATTTAATTTAAGAAGATAAAGGTTAAACCAACTCTTAAATCTTATATAATAAATAAATGTACTGCATAAATGGGGTAATTATAAATCCGTAGTGCAGCTGCTTAAATGTTAAATGAAAATGACAAATGTTAAACTGGTCTGCATGAATCCACTTTTCACCTGTATTAAGTGATGGTGTATACTATCAATTTAGGGCCTGTCTTCGGCCATCAAGCGCTCTTACGGTACACTGACAACAAGGTATGTAATGACATTTCTATGGTAACGACCTTCTATTACATATCATCTAATGTGATATGTAATGGATTTGAGTTTTTAATGACCCACTTTCCACTTCCTTTCCATTTTTCTTGGGTATTTAATTGTCATATTATAAATTGATTGTCAATAATAATAGATAACAAACCGAGGCGGAAAGTATTCCATTTCTGTCGAGAGAACTATAGCTTACCCAGAGGCGTAGCCTCAAGGTGAATTAGCTTCGAGACAAATGGAACACTTTCGCCAATGTTTGTATACTATTTTATTCACAATCGGCCATTAAATAAAATAAATATCATAAAACTAATAAAGAATGAATGAAAACCTACTTTCACGATATTATGGTTTATTTCGGTAAAATATTAACACATAGTAGGCACTTCACGATTGACATATAAGTATTTAATTTTTGATTGACATTTTATCAAATTAGTTAAAACAAAACACAGACAAATTACAGGTTCGAAAAGTGTACATTACTGACCGTGTGGTTTCATTACATACGCGTTTTTTTAGCCATGGAAACCGCTCACCTACCAACCTTTAAGAGGTTCGAAAAGCTGTACGTTACTGAGTGTGAATAAACTAAATTACAGTGTTGTTGCGTATAGTAGAACTTGTAATATGAGAAAATGTATTGTAAATGTTATAATACCATCGTAGTAAACTCTAAATAATAACAGTAACAAATCGATTTGTTGTTCCAATGGGTATAAGATTTCTTATAGTCAAGATTAAGAAATCTTATATGTTATAATTTTTTTTTTCAGTGTATTATACCTACGGCACTGGAATAGACATCGGTTAAGCTCGGGATGCGCCGGCAATCGGCAGGTTTCATGACGGGAATTGTAATTACCGACTTGAAAAAGGAACGATTGGGTTAGGAAGCTATTCAAAATTGTATCGATATGTAATTTTTGCATTTTTGTAATCGTTATTCTCAAGTTTGAATATAGCTACTATAACAAATTAGTGGTCTTACCTGTGTGTGTTGATTTGGCATTTTTTGATTCAACTTGTTACACTTGTACAAATATAGCCGAACTGTGCAGTGTGAGAATAGGTACGGCCGACGCCTACGCTAGCGTTTGGTCACATAGCTTATATAGTGCCTTATAGTAATGTTTTCGTGACTCACATTAATGCTATTTTTGATTACTTAGTCATGGAACTATGTCTTACGTTTAATAAAAGTACATCGAATTAATCATTTGATGGCATTATTATAAAGCAAAATTGGCATTGCCATAATGTAAACTTCCTACCATTAAATTAGAACCTTGTTGCAATGCGTTGCTTGTCATTGTATTAATCAATAAAATGATTAGACACTAAAAATCATTAATACTAATACTGAATTGCATTATGTTAATCAAAACATTCTGCTAAAGTTTTGAAGTCAATTATTAAACGTTATTAATATTAGGTTCTCTGTGTATTATTACCCAAAGAAATAATTTTTAAAACAAATATTGACGCTTTGCATTTTAAAAATAAACGTTAAAAAGTCATTATAGTTAATTAAAACATTTACTTTTCTTTGCAATACCTGTTAAGGAGGGGAAGTATTGCGTATAAAGTAATAACAAATACCTAAACTAGAAAGTATACATATAAATTATGTTACATCAATAATTGGTAACGTAAGCATTAATTACCTACTCTAATTGCGTTTCTTCTTTAATCTTAAATAAAACAAATCATGAAATCTTAAGTATATTTTTTAATCATTAACGTATTAGAAAGGAACATGAATATCAACGTAACATTAATTTATTTTTTATTTGGTCTTATATAAGGATTAATCGGATATATATTAGAATTGAAAATAGGTGGTTGTATACTTCTGCGTCGGCGTCTTCCATTAAGTGTTCCTAGTTGTAAGAGTACTGGATTTGCTGTTAAAGCAGCAGCTGCTCCAAGTAATGCAATTCCTGCTATCGGAAGAAGCAATCCTTTTAGCCCAAGCTGCTACAACAATTGTTAGAATATAGCGTTTTATCTAATTGCTTTTTTTATTTTATTCAGACATACAAAAGTTAAACGAAGTTTTGGACCTTCATTAATCATCGGATCTTGCTTTATTTGCTAAAGTAAAAGTTTTGTAACAATTTCTAAGTTGGTTTGTCTACCGTATGTGGGTTTATTTAATGTAACTAACAAGAAAATTGTGCAATAGATTGGAAGGAACACTGATTGGTAAACGAAAATCCCACGCATGAGTTTCTACTGATAAATTTCTTTTAATTTAAATATATATGTCGTGGTAAGATGTTTTGTTGTATATGGAAAAATAAACTTATTTACCGTAAAATTAAAATGCATTTTTCTACGCACATATGTAAATTACCAAAGTACAAGACGTTTACGTACATAATAACAACCATAAGGGACACTTACTGGCGGCACCTTTGATATTCGAGTCCGGAAAATGAGTGACTTTCAGCCATTTTGAAAATAGTGTTGTAGCGCCAAATTCAATTTCTTTTAGTAGAATGCATTTTTTTAGACCACTAATCGATTATTTGAACTGTTACTTAAATATAACTCAAATGTAATTATCTGTTTACAATGTGTCAGTTCATTCATCAAAAATGTATCTCAATTATAACTAATAATACGTATGTCTAACAGTATAATATGTAGATAGCTATTGTTTTTCATGCATTTTTAAAGTAATTCAAATATTCATACATAGTAAATTTATACTCTGCCATCGTATCTCACTCATGTTAATTCAATCGAGTTTATCACGTTAATTATTGTTTATTATGCATTTAAAAGAATTCTGACAATTCAACTAATTTCTAAACTTATAATTTTCTTATCGGAAAAGTCTCCTTCCTCATTTAGTCTAGTCTGTATAATTTATCTTTTTAAGTCATTATACCATGCAATACGAATATTAACATAAATATAAATTTAGTCATGACATTATTCTTTTCACTTTGATTTTAAACAAACAAAATTGTTTGTATAGTACCCAAGTACTGCATTCGTGAATCCTTGATGTTTATTTATCATAAAAGATGTAAATACAAAAGAAATCCAAATATAACCTATCTTGTCAGAAACAATAGATTATCGACTTATGAGTACAAACTAGCATAATATGTCCCCTCAATTTATTTGCGCGGGAAACTTATTTATCGTTGTTATTATGTGGTTTAGGCAATTTCCTTTTTTGTGGACAATAGCGCAAAGTTTGTAAGAGGTGGAAACAAAAAATATATGACTACGCAACTGCCAGCAACTATACTAGGTTTAGACTGAATTGTGACAAGCAATTCACTGTCAGAGGGATTGGAAATATGTAATTTCAAATTCTACGACATAATTAATTTTAAGAATGATTTTAGTATAATTTCAAAGAATCGTCTATAAGAAATATAAATTACAAGGACAATTTTACAATTTTTACACAATGATTTCTAGGAGAGTCTGTGTAGTAAGGTCGCTATTTTTTTTATTACGGCAACGCATCGTGGTACACATAACTAATTAAGTGGGCCCCGGACTAAAAACAAATTTCTACTTTACTCCTTGATGAAATTTAAATAGCAACTCACATTACACTAAAATGTGTATCAGAATGTGTTATTTACTTTAGAAGCTGTATGCATATTTCATCATTAGCCGACAATACAAAATAAGTATAGCCTGCGGTAATATTTTGAGGTCAGTCTTCTTTATTTAGCATAAACTAATGTTGGTTATCTAACTTGGAATATTTTAGCCGTCAGTAACTTTTAGCTGAAAATTTTCTAAAGAGATTTTGCTATCAATATGATAACTGTAGAAAATACTCTCAAAATATTTTCATAACTAAAGTGAATATAATTTGTCCTATAGATAAAAATGTGATAAAATGTTATGTGAGCAAAACGTAGCTGAATACTCTGTGACAAAATAATTTATTTAACATTAATTTACTTATCTATAGAGCCATTTATAAAACCCTTAGGTATAAACACAAATGTCGAGAAAACTGATAACGTCTTTTTAAAACACAGTTTTATCTATAGAAAAAGTGCAAAAATTACAATTGCATTGTCTACGTTCGGAGGGCCCTTAATCGGAAAAGTTTATTAACAGATTGTACATGAATACAAGTAATTTTCTGTAAATATAGGTATGGAAATTAAAAAAATGAGAAACAAAAAAACGATCAGGAGTTTTATGTTATATGCAAAAATATGATGTTTTAATAAACTGTTAGAAAAGTGAGTTTTTTTATTAAAACAAAGAACTGATGAGAGTTATTCTAAAGCATACATTTTTAGTTGATTATTAACGATGTCGATCTCTTTATTGCGTAGATTAACACCAACTTCATTTTCTACAGCTAATTTGAATATGTTAACGAATTTTGGTTTTCACTATATAAAAAAAAATTGGGAATATTATTATTACATTTTTTTACCAATGAGATTATTTAAATGTACTCTTATAATACAAAAATCCGATACCAGAACAGTCGCGGCGGCCATTTAGCTAGCATTGCATTCTATAATCAATCTCAACGTCCCTATACTTTATAAATCAATGAAAATTTTATTTAACTAAATAATTTATTGCCCGTCATTTTAAGCCTAATCAAGCATACAATATGCCTCACTTGTTAGAACAGATAACTGAAGTAAATATTGATAACAGTAATAGAAAAAATCATTCACCCATTAAGTTTATCAATAGTGACTTATGTTTGTACTGTGATGACTCTCACTGATCATATTTTATCGTAAATGTAACTTAAGTAATGCAGTGGTGGAGCAGTATTTTATAATATTTACTACACACGACTTAAAATATATGAAACGCATGTTAAATGTAGCTTGAAAAAAAAAGATATAATATTTATGTGTTATAGATAATATTACACACCTTCTTAATAAATCCATGGTCAAAACCCGAACTTGATTCATACTGTGACGGATAATAATACCCTCCATCGCTATGCCCGTAACTACCAAAACTACTAGGACCACTATGACTGTAACCACTATTTCCGTATAGTACCCCACGATCTTGATATTGCATTCCAGAAGAAAACATTCCAGGAAACCCTATACGTGAACCAGTTCCAGAATAATATGAGTTATAATCTCCATGGTAATTCACTCTTTGGGCGTCATAGTCTGATTCTTTCGCTTCTAGTTCTTTCTTTTTATAGAATGCGGCAACTATAAGTGTGCAAATATATTTATTAAAACTGGACTATTATAATTCTTACTGCGTGGTTTTAGTATTTGACCTTCTTTGTTATAACTGGTTGCTATTCCAAATTTTCTTCCATTTTCTTGGGGTAAAACGTTATTAAACGACGATAGTACTCTAGTTCTGTCAGAAGTGTCGGCTGCTCGACGTTCTTCTTCACTTATTTCTGCCTATTTAAACATAATTATATTAATGGCTGACTATAAGTCTACTATTCAAAGATAACAATAAAAGCCTTCTATTGTTTTCATGCAAATTATGGCAATAAATTTAATGATTAAAATAAGAAAGTAAGACTAACAAAAAACAATTAAACTTTTTTAAATAAGTTTTATTTGCTCATTATTGTAGAACAATGCTTTGTTATCAAATGGCGATAGTAATAAGTATCATTAGTAATATCAACATAATTATGTTTGTATATGATGTAATTACCTTATACTCTGCAATTTTTAAGTAAACTATGCTACATAAATCAAAAGAATCAGCTGGATTTGCATATGTTCCTTTATTCCTTTCTAGTTGTCTAATGACATAAAATCTCATTTGTTTCATGAACAGTTTACTTTCAAATTTAATGAAAAATGTTGTTAATTAGATTTTAACAAAATAAAAATAATTGTTTCTATACATTTATTTTTTATCTATTTTCATTAATTGTGTGTTATTATTAAGTTTAATTTAAATACAATAAAACCATTTTTTAATGATAATATAAATGCCAGCTTATGTCATATTGTACTTAATTAAATTGTTTTATTATTTGGAATTGGAAATTGTATTATAATATATACTATTTTGTTTAAAAACGCGTTTTTATTTTCTTATTTTACTAAATATCAAGTTTAACCGTCGCACAAAGGGTCAGAACCCATGATTCGTTGGCAAAAAGTCCCACGCGCAAAGTATTATCTATTGTTCTGGCTTATAACTTATAAAGAGCAGGTAGACTCAGCCGTTCGATAACCGGTTTTCTTTTCATAATTCAACCCTAAAACAATCCGGACACCTCAGTCGAAACTTACGCTTTTCGCGGCCCGTACGATTATGGCAAATTTTTAGGTATTTAAAACTCAAGTTTGAGTGATTATTCATCAAAAATTTACCATGGAAGCTTCGGCAACGGGTAAGTAATATAATCAAGCTTTTAAACAATGTATTTTAGACATATTTGTTAGTTGGCTATTAGTTTTATTATTGGATTATTAAAATGATTAAGTATTAAGTTGTTTTTGAGTAAACATAGGTGTTTAGTTCCACTAGTTGTCCTAGTTGTAATGATTTTGGTTTTTTATTTTACCTGATACCATACTCTTTTAACTGATAACAAAAATGTTTGCCCTTGTTTGCCCCAATTTATTTAAATCGCAGATTTACTAATACTAAAACATAGTAAATTTAAGTAATATTTTTAAACAGTTGATTTTTTTATTTTTTTTGTTTTATCTTAGGATCTGGATGTTTTGATATTTTTATATCACGGATGTATTTATATAACAAAATGCTCGAATCTGGTCATAAAAAACTCGACGAGCAAGTACAATTTTTGAAAAAATACCTAATTGAGCGTACTAGATGCCCGGAATGAAATATCTAGAGTTGAATATAGAAATGTCTTATTTTATTGCCGATTTTAAGAACAGGTGGTCTGCTTCGAACCGAACGAGACAAAGGTTTCTCACGAAAAATGATAGTTGGCTTAAATCTTCGATAAGTTTTCCGAACTTTGTAGATCAAAACTTAAAATTGGGAAGACCTAAACTGGATTTTAAAGAAGCTTCGGATAGGACAAAGCGTTTGAAAACACAGGATTTACGGTCGACTCACAGTGCTGAGGAGCTGTGTTACGCAGCAAAAATGAGCCGAAGGTCTTCTGGAGCAACTGATGCTGCTGCCTTTCTAAAAGAAGTTACGACTACTTCTTCAAGACGAGCCAAACATTATAAAGAAGCTTTTAAAAAACCAGAGCTTCCCACGCATAAAACTTTATCAATGTTTGTCGAACCGCAACTTACAAGAAGCCAATACGACGTACTAAGATCTAAAGCTAAGGACCGATTCCCATCCTACAAGAAAATACAAGTAGCTCAAAAGAAATGCTATCCTGATAAAAAGCATTTTAAAGTTACTGAAACCGTACATCTTTATACATTTTCAATTAAGGTTTTTTTTTCAGTTTAAGACTTTTTGTGAAATTTTATACATAAACAACGGTTTTAAAACAGAAAGATACATTGTAATGATAGCTAATACTAAAAAATGACGAACAAAGAGAAAAAATAATTTTTGCCATCTTTTCATGACATCTGCCCGCCCCACTGTGCGTTGTAGAAAAAGATATTATAACATATGAATGTGTTATCTAGTTCTCTGCGAATAAAAATTATTTTAAGTATTCTTAAACATCTTCTTGATTGACCTTTTTGAATATTGAACATTGAAGATAGCACATGAATTGACCAGAGAGATCTAACGTAAAACAGATTACAGGTTTTTTGTTTCTAAAATTTGTGATGAACAGAGTTTAGGACTTTTACTAGGAATTTTAGTTTCAATTATTTTAAATCCAATTTAATATCAAGAAATGGAACAAATGGAAAAAAAGAGTGAATGCTGTTTCTTGCAATCTTGCGATTGTAATTTTGATATGTTTACGAAAAAAACCGTTCAAATTTTACAGCTATGAAACACTGCAGTTTTATAAAAAAAGAACATTATTCGTTTAACAATAGAAATTGTTGACATATAATATGAGAATGCAATAAATGGTAGCAATATTTGTACGAAAAACTACTTTTTTAATGGAAGTTATGGTTTGGTTTTTACTGATCAAGTCTGATTCTCGTAACGTGAGTATACCACTTGTTAAAGCTTTCCGGTATTATAAGAAACATTAGACAACAAAAAACTGTAAAATATTGGTCTCGGCAAAATACAACAATAAATCTCATCTGCCAAGAAAACACTAAAGCGTATAAACAATACCACACATACCACCACTACTCTAACCGTTTGTGTTAAAGTTTTTGCAGTTTGGTGCCGAAACCGTCTACTACATTTGTTTGATGTAAACGTTTAATAGATAAAACTAATTTAAAAGTTCATAATAGAATGCTTAAAACGGAACATGCGTCACTAGAACATTTTTGCACTTCAATTTCAAAATTTGAGCTAGTTACACTGAATTTAATGGAAGCCGATCGAAATATGGAACATTCATTAAATAAACAGAATTATTGAATATTGCCAAATATGAAGAAACTGATAGATAGATTTTGTTCTTATCACGTCGAACTAAAACGTTTCGTGAACGTTTCCTTTTTCTTGTTGTTTTTTTTCGCTTTCGACGGCGACTTCGGTTGCTGCTTAGAGGTCACTACGACCAATTGTTGTTTTTTGTCGACGGCGGCGGCGATGGATTGTTGTTTTTGCAGAGACAGCGGCTTCATTTGTATTTTTTGTCGACGAGCGTGGCCGTCTTTTTCGAGGCGGTCGACGTCGATTTGTTGAGCGAAGCTTTCGCACGCTTGACAGCCGTAGACGTCGGCAAGGTATTCTTTTTCTTGCTGGCCGCCGTCTTCAAAGCGGATTTTGAAGAAGCATTTGCGCCGGCCGACAAACCGCCCGCTGCTATTTTGAACGAACCGCTCGCTCTTGATGTACTTTTTTATAGTAGTAGATGTTAATTTGGCACCTATACTAGTAAATATAAGTGTTTTTAAATGCTACATTAAAAATTACAGCACTTAATATTTTAAGAAAAAGTTTACGTATTTAGCTTTTTTCTGTTAACCTTAAAAAATTGAATTTACTAAATATTTTTTGAATCTAATAAAATTTATCGAAGTAATCGACCAACGTGAACAAATTTCTTCTGGCAACAATGACTGTTCTCAGAGTTCTTAGTCAACATTTGTCTGAGTTAATAAATGGCAATGCATCATCGTTATTTATGTTTTATGAGCGGTGTGTTATCAATTGTTTGCAATGAAGCGTTGGCTTAAGACAGGAACTTTTAAAAAACTACATAGGTTAACATCAAGTTTACAAAGTACAGAATCAAATCCTGGACCTTCTAGTTCAGGTACAATTATTTTTTATTTTTTTTATTATGTATTATTATTATTAATCTTTTAATCTTTTAATAAATATCATACAGCACAAAAAAAGAGAAAGTATGACGAAAGTTACATAGCTTTTGGATTTATGAATGCCAATAATTGCCCTCAGTGTGTTTTGTGTAACAAAATTTTGCCAAACAGTTCTATGTTTTCTGCAAAAATGCTTCGTCATTTTCAATTTTTGCATCCGGAATATAAAAATAAAACGAGAGAAACTTTTAAAAACAAAAAACTTTATACTTCAAGCATCACAGACTGTTAACAAAAATGCGACCGAAGTTTCCCACATTGTTTCCTACAAAATTGCAATGACTGGAGAGGCTCACACAATAGCAGAAAAGCTCATAAAACCGTGTGCAATTAACATGGTAAAACGTATGTTGGACAAAAGGTCGGCTAAACAACTGTCCATGATACCACTTTTGAATGATACAGTATCTCCTCGCATAAAAAATTTCTCAGATAACATAAAATCTGAGCTATCTTCTTGTCTAAAGTCTTGTGAATTTTCTCTACAAATGGACAAATCCACTGATGTAGCAGAACTAGCAGTATTGTTAGTATTTGTACGGTATCAATACGAACATGCTATAATCTACTTATTTGTAAGTCGTTAGAAAGTAATTCCACAGGGGCGAAAATTTTCAATGTTATTAACAACTATTTTTGAGAAAATGGATTACCATGGGATTATTGCATCGATGTTTGCATTGATAAAGCAAAAATGATAGTGATAAAAACTGCAGGAGCTGTTGCAAGGATCAAAGAAATTGCTAAAAATTGCAGTAGTAGTCACTGTATAATTCACCGCCATGCATTATATAAAGTAAAATTATGTTGTATATAGAAAAATATTATTGAAGACAATAACTATGTTAATGCCGAGTTGATGCTTATGCATACGTAAGAAAACTTTAGTTTAGGTTATAACATAGTGTTAAATTATGTTAATGCAATCAATGACCGAATCAACGATAATTGTATAGAAATTGTGGGCGATGTACTAATGTAAACGGACAAATGTACGTATTAATATACCAATACATCGATGGAAGTTGGGAAAATAATTGTGAAAGGGTAACTTGTAGGGCGAAAGTTTGATTTGGGGATGGGTGAGATTAATATAATTCTGACGAATAGTATACTGACGTAACTTGGGAGACTAGTCAAGGGAAAACTAAAGAATGTTGTAGGTACTATAAAAGTAGAATAAGAAAGTTGTTTATTCCTGAGTAAGGCGCTAGTTGAATAAAACATTTGATACTAGTTGAATGGATGTCTAGTTATTATAGGTTACTGATGCTGTGACTGCTGGCATATGCTTCATACTAGCTCTAAAGAGTAAATTATCAATGTCTTTCATTCTACAACTTCAACTTTATTTAAGGCTTCTAACCTTTGAGCAACCAACTGCCCATAAGCAAAACATACACTACTTCTTGTTATTTTTTAGTATTTACAGCAGTTTTTTTTAATCTTGTATGATTCGTTCATACGGTTTTGCATTAAAACCACTTCTTTTTTTTAATTTTTGGCAGTATTTGTTGGTGCTTTAAATTGTTTGTCTGTACTGTTCTTGTTTGGCCTTGTTTGTGTATTCAGAATTAGTTTTTGTAGACACATTTGCTGCATTTGTTTTTTCCGAAGTTGCCAAAGGTTGTGTTTTAAGTCAATCTCTTTAAAAGTATCATATTCTTCTATTGTGACATTTGCTACCTCCTAAAACAGAAAATAATGTATAAAATTATTATTTTTTTTAGAATAACATAAACTGCGCTTAAACCATATAATTCTTTTACAGTTGCCAAAAACTGTACAACACTGGAAAGAAATAGCAACACAATTTAATAGAAAATGAAATTTTCCTCCCTATCTGGGCGCAATAGATTCCAAACATGAACTTATTCAGTGTCCAATGAGCAGTGGAATAAAATTTTACAACTACAAAAAACATTTAGTGCAGTTTTAATGCCTCTGGCTAACAATGCTAACTACTCTTTGACATTTGTTGGCATTGGGTGTCAGGGTCGTATTAGCGACGATGGTGTACCGTTTTATTAAAAAGCTTAACGAGAACGCTTTATTGATTCTTGAAGATGAACCACTATCTAATAACACTAACACACCTTTACCATATGTATTTGTAGCAGCCGACGTTTTGGTTTTAGGCCCACATTTATTAAAACCATACCAAGGACAAAAAAATAGTGATCAAAGAATCTTTAACCGATTATCACCTGTTCGACGTATCGTTGAAAATGTATTCGGAATATTAGCATCGGTTTTCCAAATATTTCAAACACCCCATGCTACCTGAATCAGAAAAGAATAGTAAAAATTTTACTTATATCCATTTACCGCCAGACACCTTTGGTACGGAAAAATATGATAAAATTTTGTCTGACGCATGGCGAGAAGATAGACAAGATATGTCGTTTTTTTCCTGTTAAGAAAATAACAAGGAAATTTGAACGTGAAGATTAAGATATATACTTGTTGGTATACTTAATATTTTAATAATAAAACGATTTTTTGTACTTACCGTTGTGTTTTGACTATTTCTAAGTTCACAATTTCTATGTAGAAACTTGATCATTCTTTCAAATGCAAACCAAGTCGGAATAAAAACTTTTTTGCTGGCGGCATCGGTTTCTGATGTAGCCTTTACCTTTTTTAATATAGATCGAATGTGAACATTTGTGATTTTTTTTTAAGTTTTTGTATCCAACACTCGATATACATCTTTTCTTTGATTTTTTTCAAACATCGTAAACCACATTGCGGTTTTTGTGTTCCACATTTTTTGCGCACCATATCACTGCTTAATTTTCATATATATAAATTGAAAAACTCAAACACTACGTCATTTTTTCACTTCATTTTAAACCCGCCGCTTTCTTCTTTTTGTGCTTATTTTAACAAAATGAAGTAGGTGAAATGAACACAATTACTTGCGCAGTTCGTGTAAGCGCTCCGACAAATTTGGACTTGACAAATACACCAATAATCGTGATCCCTTTGACTTGTGTCATTGTTACCGACAGAAGACGGAAACTAATCCAATATACGCTAGCGACAAATAATTATACAAATAAACTACTCACACGACATAGCAAGTACACGCCACAAACAAATGTTGGTCAAACACGCCAGTCCGGCTTTACATGCGGCATCTACCAATTTATCGCGATGATAAAGAAATATCTAAATTGAGGATTGTTTATGATACTAGAGTAAGATCAAGATCGGATGACACCAGCGCAGAAACGCATTTTTAAATTAGAAAAAGATGCAGTAACGATATGAAAAAGATAAAGAGATTACAGTACATGCTAAAAACATTTACTGGAAATTACGTCAGTTTTTTGCTGTTTGTTGTTGATGTTCGTTTATAACCTCACTGTTTTACTCTACTTATTTTTACAAAAAATGATTTTGCGGTTTGTATTTATTTTAAAGGTAAGTTCTTTTAATTGTTATTAAAGTTAAATATATTAAGGAAATCTTTTGTAGTTTCTTATACTGTGCTCAGCAAGTAAGTCTACACTTGCAAAGAAACGGCTTGTTTTATCGAGAGAGATTATTTGGAACATATACAGCGTTTTTAAAAGGAAACTAAAATTCACAAGGTAAAATATAATTTATTAGTACCTACAAAGAATTATTTTGTTTTACACGATTTTATTTTTATTAGGTAGTCTTTTGAAGTTCTAAAAGTAACGTTTTAAAGGTTTTAAATCACCAGTAACAAAAGGAAAAACTTATTATAGTACATGCTGGTATGTTTACATGAATTTTTCATATTAAATTTTTCATTTACCATTATTTATTTTAGAAGTTGAAATGTGTTTTATCGATAATGCTTTATTGATATTAAATCGGACATAATTATAAAAGGTGGATTGAGAACCAATTGCTACCCAATTTGCTACAGAATACTGTAGTTGTAATGGGCAAACGCAAGTTACCATAACATGTCAGCTGAGAAACATCCAATTTCGACATGACAAAATAAGTACCAGGTTAATGGAAGATCTCACATTACGAAAAATTAACAAAACGGTATTGGTTCAATGCATTTCCATGTAAAAGAAATTGCAGAGGATTACATGAAGAAGGAACATGTGGATACTGAATATGAAAAGTTTATAATACACGTAGCTGGTGATACTTCCAAAGAAGACCTCGACTGTACATCTGATTTTGAGTGCTAACGAAACTTACTTACGTAACTGCTTAGAATATGTATTTTCTAATTTATGTAACTGAAATAATGAATTCTATAGTTTTAAGATATTAAACTAACTGTAGTTATGTTGTACTAACAAATCTTAAGCTGTTTAGTATTGTTTACTGTTTAATAAACTACTCCGTTTTTTTGTAATATTACTATTCACAAATCGTTTTAATGAAAGATTGAAAAATGAATTCTAAATTTGTCAACCTTAAATTGAGCGGCGCAATTAATAACTACTTAAAGTTTAACAAATAAGTATAGAATAACATAACCTGACTTTTATGTTACAATTTTTAAAAAAATATAGTTTTACAGTTTTTAAATCAAACTTAAAAATAACAAAAGCATAACTAACTAAAAAATAAAACTCGAAAATGGTTTTTTAAAACTTTTTGAAAACTTATATTTTTAAGTTGGGTTTTACACTCTGACGTCACATTTCTCGCGCAGCTTGGTGTCTTCCGATATTAATCCTACTATACTTCTCATAAACCTGGAAAAAAGTCTTTAAAAACCGTGTTTAATAAAGAATCTAAGAAAATGATTAACATCAGTAGAATTATTGAAAAATGAATTTTATTTGAACAGCTTAGTGTAAATGTGATAATTAGGAGTAAACAGAATGTTTAACTTGGGATATTTTTCACAATGCAAGTTTATTAATCTGCGTAAATTAGTCATTAGTAGTACTAGTACAAGTGACGAGTTATCGGGAAAGAGTTTTACAGTTTTAGAAATAATAGAGGTGTTGATTTAACGAATGTAATTAATTTTGTGAATTCGGTATGTATTGCCATCAAGCGTAACTTAAGGATCTATCATATATCATATCTATTATAAAAATTAAAATACTATATTTTATCTTTCAAGTTATTATATAAATAAATAAAATAAACAACGAATGAATGGATAAGTAATTAGCTACTATCAGTAAATGTCAGCAAATTTGTTTTTTTAATATTCTTATTTATTACACTCTTTAGTTTCTTTGTAACTTCAACATATTTTTAAAATGTTATGCTTGATAAATACAATAAAATTTTAACAAAAAAACTTTTTTGTGTAAATTAGCAATAACTTTTTTACTTGAATAGAGTTTCAGACATATTTTTTTATGTTGAGATACAAATTGAAATAAGTAAATTTAATTATTATAAATATAATAGTTTCTGACAAAATAAATTTCAAATATTAGTAAATAAGATCCAATAATTATGGCATTTAATTGCATCATAAGATATATGTATAATCTGAGTTATTATTCTAAATAGACTATTCGAACAATTATTTTTTTAAAATTAAATAATTATTAACTTTACCTGATTAAAATTAGTTGATATTCCATCAATACTTGCAATAATTGTCAATACAAAACAGTAAAATATGTTGCACTTCATCATTGCACTCTTGTTAGAAACACTAAACTGTCATTTCAATCCTCTTCTTGTCAATGGTAAACTAATTTAAAACAAAAGAATAACGTTTTTATATGTGTCCTTAATGTGCATTTCTGTAGAGATGGCAGGTGTATTACAAAATAAAGATAATTACGGCACTAACGTTATTATTTGGCATAAATTTTAATTATCTGGTTTAAGACGTGGGTAATTTTATGAAAAAGTTTAATTATAGGTATTTGTTCATCTTAAAAAACGTTTTTATTTTTTGTTTTAATTGCAATCTTCTAGAAATTGTAGTTAACGCAATTCCCACAGTCACCTTTTCACTATTGTACAAATGATATATGGACCGAAAAGTAATACTCCAATGATTTCGTACAATTGTTACACAAGTTGTCAACTGATTAAAGCGTGCATCACAGAATAACCAATGATTGCTGTATGTGCTACGAAAGCAAATAAGCTTCAATGATTTATTAAAGAATAAGCGTACGCATGCACGCACGCACGCAAACATTTTCGTTTTCTTTTTATTAAAAAATAGATTAGCATATTTTTGTAATTGTCAATAACTACTCGAGAATAATGTAACCGTTAAAAGAGTAAATATTTCTAAATGTTCTGTAATATAACGTTTAGCTTTCTATTCTTCTTTAACAAATAAGAACTGAAGGTTGCTAAAGATTTGTAACATCGAATATTTTTTTTACAATTTTTGTTTCAGAAAGTTGGTAATTGCAAAGCAATTGCGTTTTATTAATGATCTTCTGTAAAATTACAATGATCAAATTTTAGCTGTTAAACATTAACAATTTCTTATAGAGAATTTTAAATTTGTTTGTAAAATATTGAAAATACTATGGATACACTATAATAAAGTCATTTATTACTTGATCCGATTTCAAATTTAATTATTTCTATTATCAAAAGAAAAACGAGTAACTTAAGTACTCAAACAAAAAATTAAGCTGATTATTATAAATACAAATTTATTGAGGTCATGAGTGCAAAAAATAGTATACGTTTAAAACAACCAATTTTGGGAAATAAAAAAATAAACATCTGTAGTTATTGCAGCAGAATTTTATAAACTTGATGTATTAATCTTGGACCGAACGTCCTAACTACCACTTTTTTAAATCGGTTACACTACTATACATATTTGTATTAGTATATGTAAACGGATGTAGTCGTAGTCATCATGGTTCCCTAGTTTTGTAGGATATACATTTGTCGCCTTCTGCAAGGTTCTAAAAGTTTCTGTTACATGACAATAAGAATGTACCCAAATAACAAAATTCTCGTAAAAAGATATCTTTTTAACACGATTTCTCAGGTATCAATTAGACATCATTTTGGCCACTTTTTTCATACAAAATTTGTGTTGAAAATTCCACATAAAATCGGTATCTATAAACTGCCACTTTAATTTTTGAGGCATCAAAATGATAGCATCTATAAGAAAACTGAATGTCACTGTGATGCCAAAATCATATCACATAACATGATTATTCCACCATTCTGTTATCAAATTTGTATTTATTAAACTATATGTCATTAATTTTTTTTCAAAGTTTTCACTAATAACTTGCATTATTGTGTGTTTTTTTAGTGTTTAGTGTTAGTAATCACTAGGTGTGCATGTTTCATTGAAACTTAAAGTATACTACTTTTACATATCAGTGATAAATTATTTTTAATTATTATTTGTTTGTATTTGAAATTAATTATATTTTGAAGTTATACCAACAATAAAATTGGATCATTACTATCTATTTACTATCACTTACACTATCTCAAGAAGTTCCGTTTTTGTTGAACTGGTGTTGTCCAAGTAATTTCTGATGTCAAACACTGGTTACAACAAATGCTCGTTATGACCTAATTTTTGTTATTGCAAAATAACCAACCGTTTCTTCAAATTGTATACACCACGATTCATCATTTCTAGTTGAATTGCACGAATTTGCTGTCTCATACTATCTGAATTTGCAAAATGTCTGCTTATAACACAATAACAGCAGTTAACAATTCCTTTACTGGTCGGTAAATGTGTGTAGGTGCTCCATCCTGCATAAAAATCATGTTTTCAATTTCTTCGTGAAACCGCACAAAACGATTACTTTTTTGTCATGAGGGATTAGACAAAAAATGCGTACAATGAAACCTAAAATACTAATCAGTGCTGTATGCAATTAAAGAAACGGTTGGTTATTTTACAACAATAAAATGGAGGTAGCCAGTACTTGACATCAGAAATCCCATTGTTTAAACAACTAGATTCCATTTCCGTTTGGTTATATACTTGATTTGTTAAAGATATATAATAAGTTCAAATATGTATATCCTTTATTTATAATGTGATTACACTATATACTTCACTAGTATAGAATACTACTACAAATTATTAAATAATTATAAAAAGTTACATTGACAATATGAAATAGATTGTTTGCGTAATGGTATATGAAAATCTAATTTTGATATTATATTTGAATATCTTGCTTTAGCTTCAGAATGTTTAAGTTAAATTAACATTTTTAACATATTTTATGGTATGGTTTACCGTAACTTTTATTTATTTTCCTACTGCCAATTTAAATTTTAAATTTTAGAAGTTCTAATATTTTATACTATTTGTTAAGTATTCTCAAGTTTATAAAAGCACCTTGTAGCAAAATGAAACGGATACATCTATCAACTACTTAATTATATTGACGGTGTCTAATTGTTTAAAACACAATCTTAAGAAAAGATATATTTAATTGTGCTCAACTAAAGACATCAATCACTTAACGTCAACAATGTATTTTTGATGAACATCGATCTAGCGACGTCTCTTTGACACTTTGTATTAGCAAGACATTAAGAAAACTAATATTAATAGTAAAATCAAGACGTCGTTTAAACCCAACTGTTACATTATATTATGGATATTTTTCAAATCACATTCAGTTATCTTGTTGATGTTTGCTTCCTCCTGCTTTAAAAGAATAGCTGAATATTTTTGCATGATTTAGAATGGAAATAGCTGAATTTTCTTTTGTCGGTTTTTTTGGAGATATTTCGCTGACACTCTTTGTTTAAATTTTTCTTTTAAATTCATTGTTTTTTCCTTTTAACATTAATTGGTAACAAATTTTACGGGACGTTGGATGCTATGTAAAAACTTTTTATTTTAATAAATGCCGAAAACAGTTTCCTTATTTTATCTGATTTGTAATATAACGTATTTGGCTGTTACAGTATAAAAGTGTTTGTGTCTTATTGCAGTTTGTGGTAATATTATTATTTCTATCGCGGTTGTTCTTTTTCAACGGTTTTTTGCACAACTACTTTAATACAGCGGGTTTACATAGGCAACTCGTCAAATTATTTTAGTATAAAAAATTGCAGTAAACTGAGCGTAAAATCATTACTGAAAATTGAGGCACAACGTTTAAAAAAATAGGTATTTACTTTTACTTGACATTGTATTTGTTTTTTTATATACATTGGAATTGTTTAAAATTGCTATTTTCACTTTTAATGTGTCAATGTTAATTTGTTTAAAAGTAAAACGTGACTGCATTGTTCTCGTATATCAATAACGTACTTGCAAGATGTGTGCAGTGATTATTCGTTTATACAAGTATTAAGGATGTTTGTCTTTTATTACAGTAAGTAATAGTCTGATTCTTGACGAAAATATTAAACCATTTGCTTGTGACGCTACTGAAAAATACCGTCCTCATGGTGTCGTTCAGTCGTTTAGTGTTTACTGCGACAGTTGAATGTTGGTAATTCCAGCGGCTCCCTCGGGATATCATCCCTGATAATATAATATTGTCGCCGCCTCTAACTCATATACGTATGTTTTTTGTAGAAGTGTGTTGTTGCTCTAAATTTATATATGTTTGCTTATGTTCACAATAGAGATTTATTTATATTGTACATTCCTTTGTTGTTAGTTTTACTTATTCACCAGTACAATATACAAATTTAACAATGCATTTACGTTTGTTTAATTATAATATTATTATAATACAATGAAATTGCGTAGCATTTAAATTTAAGTACTGTTGCATTTACAATTTCTACACTTAATGACATGTTTTACATTTGCGTGAATTGCAACATTAGGAAGAATAAGAAAAACAGTCACATTATCAAGTCTTTGCTTAAAGTCTGTTTTTCTATGTAAAAAACGAATATAAATTTTAATTCGCTTAACAAAGGCTGAGCAGAATTTCACACTGAAAAGAATTATTTGAATTTTTTTCTTTCTATTGTTACTCAAAAGTGTTCATCGTTAATGTTTTATTTTGGTTTAATTAATATAAATACGATAACGCTAACTTTAAAAATAAAACTAAATGGACTCTTAAATAATTAATCTAGGTTTTAATAGCTTTTCATGTTGTACAAACGTATGTTAGTATTGATTTAATAATTTAATGTGATTTTTATATACCCCTTTAAGGAAAAATAACTTTTGAACCAAGCATGTTACGGAAATAATGTGCGTTTTAAATGGGGTTATTTAAAGAATTTAGCAAGGTAATTTTGACCTTGAGCTGATTATCGCTTATTGCGTAACAGACAACTCTTGTTTTTTCAAATGGGAATCTATTATTTTTATCCTTAAATATGATTAATCGATGTAATGTGTCTATGAAATCAATAAAATATTAGGTGTATTTGGAAAATGTTTAATTTAAAACGCGATTAAAAAATGAGAAGAATGGCTTTTTTGATCAGCCGATTTAACTCCAATGGATTTTTAAGGGGTTATTTAAAAAATAAGCTATACGCACTGAATCCCGATCATTTAGAAAAATTAACACAACCTATAATAGAACAATGACATGTTGTTTCAGATGAAACAAGTTTGTATAAATAAGTTTTTAAACCGAATTCGTATGTGTTAGAAGGTTCGAGTCCAGCACTTCAAGCATGTATTACATGTAACTTTGAATTGTTAAAATATAGGTAAGTAAGGGGCGTGTTTTGTTAATACGATTAGGAGGTACTTAGATAATAAATAATTAACTCGACATTTGTGTTCAAATACTTGCATACTATGCTCAGTACTTGAATCGAATTTTTAATTAAATCTCTTTCGACTACACATATTATTGGTTTCATAGAAAAATTACATCGATGAATCATGTTTAAAAATAAAAATACTAGGTTCTGAATTAAAAACCAATAAACAGTCCACGGCTAAAATTTACTTGTCAAATTCTTTAAATAACCCTATTTACAACGCACATTTTATTATTTCCATAACATGCATGGTTTAAAAGATATGAAGATGTTTTCATACATTTGCGTAATCTGGTGTATATATGTATATTTCTCAGTTTAATAGACAAGAACTTTTTAATTTTTAATTTTGCGTAAAAATTTGATTTGAAATTATAATTACCAATATTTTTAAATAATTAAACTTATTCATTTTTTTGGAGTTTTCTTAGCACTTTAAAATCAATGACATTTGTGTTGTGTAATAACTGGAAAAGATGGTTATGTGTCAAGACGTACATAATATTGTATAAGGTGTTTAGTATTTGTTTTTGTCAATGCTTACTGCTGAGGATTCAGAACACTTCTATCATATTTGGTTTGTTTTTATTTCTAACTATCTTTTATATACAAAATTCAATTCAATTCAATCTTTTCAGTTTAAGGTTAATTTCTTTAATTACTATTGTCGACGCTTGGTACTTTAAGTGGTTCATTCTTATATAACCTCGTGCCTTATATGCATGATGCGTTAACAGTAAACAACCCTTAAGTGGAGACACAATATTAAATTCTTAATAAATGGTTGTATGGATTAGCTAGAAATATCTTTGTAAAATCGGTTAAAAATTTGTTATTTAAATTTAGAATCAAAACATTTTAATAATTAATTAATAAAATAATTTTAGTACGTTGTGCTTTAATAAAGTACGTCTTTTCTTATAATTACGCCAATTATTTTTGATACTAAGTTACGGGGTTCTTAACATATTCTGTTTCTAAATAAAATTTATGAAAAACCACAGTAGAACAACTTGTGCTTAAAATTAAGCAGTATGAAATTCCGTTAGGAATTCGAATGTTATCGCACAAAATCGTATTGCATTCATGCAAAAACAAAACCTTATGTTAGCACAAATACATGAGAATGCATGTAACTAAATTTTGTGCAAGAATAACGTTGGTCACATGCTTTGAAAGTGGTTGTGTATAATATCCGTAATTATTAGATTCACTGTGGCATGTAGACCTGTTATTTTTTTTTCATTTTCTGCAACAATCCATGATATTCACATACGCAAAAAAAGCTGTCAAACGGTTTCTTATTTACTTCATGTGTTTATAATTGTTAGGTGTTATTTTTAAAGAAGGAACGTTGTAGCAATGTATAAAAGTACGATATGAACCCTTGTTATTTCTTTCACCAAGAAATTCACATAACGCTGCAAACACGTATTTTGAACTTTATCCCGAGCGTCACCAACTCAATGAAATCTTGTTTCGACAGATTGAAGAAAATTTAAAAAAGTAAGTATGTTTTACAAAACTAAGTTGTGCGTCTAGGCCAATAAATAAAGGGTAAGGAACATAGTATTAAATGCATTTAGAGAAAATCTACAAATTTCTAGTTGAAAAATTAAATTCAACACACTCGTACCGAAAACAACAATATTCTTCGTGTTTTGAAAAGAAACAAGACCCAAGAGAATCTCCGTCAGAATAAGCAATTAAAGCATAAATTACGTTTCAGGTTCAATGTTTGTTGCGGTATTTTAACTTTTCGGGATAATTTGACTACTGCAAGATCTTTTAACTTACTGCTTGATCAAGTAGAACTCATTTTAAACAATATGCTTCTTAACGAACGCATTCAATTATGATTACAGTAGGACGGAGTGCTTGCTCACAATTCTAAGTTAATTACCAATTATTTGAATGCCAAATTCAGTAACCCGTGGATTAGCAATAATTTAACCTCATTAGATTATTTTCTTTGGGGTTATATTAAAACTCTTTATGAAGATGAATACAACACTGTGCATGATTTGGAAGCTGCAGTGCAAAGAGTATGTAGTCAGATCCCAAAAAACATGATACAAGGCGCGGTAAGGTCAACCCTTCATTGGGTAACATTTGCGTTGAAAGTAATAAATCTGCTGTAGTGATAGTAAAATACTTATTACGGGACATTTGGTAATAATTTTTATGTAACCTATTTGTTAGTCACTAATTTTGTAAGTGAATAAACTACTGGTGCTACTAGGTAATCACTTTATTTAAGAACGGGTCGGACGTATGGTACTACATAGAAAAAACCTCGTAGCAATCATAATTTCGGTTTATGTTATCAGGTTTTTGCTTTACATGAATTTTTTAGCTAAATTTTTACAATACGTTTGTTTAGAGTGAAAAACTTTTGTTTTGCATATCTAGCTTTATTTTTGCAGTGTTATTTATTTATTCAAGTATTTTGATTGACCTACGTAACATTACATCGTTTAAACAACTGTAAACACGTTATATTTGAGAATTAACTTGGTAAGCATGTGCGTTCTTAGAATAACAACTTCATTTAACCCCGTCCTACATATGTGGTAACGTTATTTTGTATTTATTTTTATTTTTAGTGTCAGCAAATTACTGAAAAGAAATGTATAGTTCTTAGAACAGTGAATTTATTTTGAAATTTTTTGCTCGTATTTATATTATGATTCCAATTTCTAAATTAACAACTTGTCAACCTGTTAATCAGCTACACACACTATGTATTTACTGTTTTCTAACCAATTTCGTGATTCTTAAGCACTGTATTTTGACTAATTCAGATATGCTGAACTGCTTGGCATCATATTTTTAACCTTCTAATTACGCCACTTTTTTATAATTTAAGCAAACTTGTATCTCTTATAATAAGCGAGACGTCCATGGTGAGTCTCTTAAACTGACCAGTCTGTATAATAACACTTTTTTGTATATACTATATATTTTATCTGCATTATTTATCCATTTACTGTATTTATATATTAGATATATGTTATTTTAATAAAACTGTCCCTTGCAAACGCATTTATTTTTCGATTTACCTTTCAATCTAATTAATTAAGAATTTTGCAACTGAAAATGAGATTGATAATTCTATACAAATTTCTCAAAGTAACTACTCGCTTCTTAAACTAAGAATATTGGCGTTTTTTAAATAAGCATAAGTCAGTTAAAAATAAGAATGAACGTTCTACTGCATTTATAACTGCATGCTTAAAAATAAGAACAAACAAGCTCAGTTGAGTAGACACATTCTAGAAAATAAGAATACGTACCAAAAATGGAAAATTAAAGATTAGATTTAATTTAAAAATTTTTAGTACTTTTAGAACTTAAAAAGTTCTTTAAATACTTAAGTAATTCTTAAAATAAGTAAAAATGATTCTTACCTGCAAAGGAAAACTAAGTTCTTACAAATAAATCTTAAATTTACTTATAATCAATAATTACTTTTTCCGTGTGCATTTCTATGTAACCTTTTTTATGATAATTGAACAAATAAAACGTAACATAAAAATATATCACCAGAAGTTAAATAAATAAATCCAATTCGCAAATATTTAAGAAAACAAATACAGAACTTAAATTTAAAATGAGACTTTCGCGATTTCTATCGAAAACAACATTCAGAAGGAGTTCTCTATAGGCATGCAGTCTTACTATATATAAGTCTTTAGTTGTGAAAGCAGGTGTAATATAAAAGCAAATGTTATGTTACTTAATGCAATAATATTTATTTTTAATTAAAACATAAAAAAAAGAAATTAAATGCAATAAAATTACAAGCTACACACATAAAAATAGTTTCTTAATTCAAGAAACACGGTAATCTCAAAATTATTTATTGAAATCAAAAGCCAGCATACTTAATTCAAGAGTATTTTCTTAAAACTTAAGACTACCGTAAGATTAAAAGTAGAAAAATATATTTTTGTAATAATATTCTCAGTTCAAAAATATATTTTTGAAAATAATAAACCATTTTGTTGCAAAAAAATTATTTATGTTGTTCGTTGAAAGTATTAAAAATTTTGAATAGAATAAAAATATTATCAAATTAAACTAGTTTTATTTTGATTAAAAAAGTCAATATCTTATTCCAAACAATTAAAAGTTTTAAATATTGTCATCTTAAAACAAGAAAATGATCCATTTGTTTTGATAAACTACTTCTCACTTGAAAAATTACATTGCATCAGTCGCGTCGTGTCTTTCAAAAGTGCAGTTCAGCAGATTAACCAAACGTGGGACGAATTTCTTATTTTATCTTTGCTTCGTTACTTGCAAATTGCAACTTGTAAAGTATGTTGTAAAGTTAATATATTGATGTGATAATTTTGAAGTTTCGTTATTAAAATGGATGAATTATTAATTAAATGGGGATGTGACGATTTGATTCAAACATTTAAAGGTGAGTTTTGCTTTAAAAATTTCGTAAATACTCTGACATCATAGTAGATTTGAAATCTTACAGATAATGATATAAGTTTGGAAAATATATATGATTTAACTGCTGATACAATAAAGGAATTAATTCCAAGTGTTGGGAAACGAATTAAATTTCCAAAAAATTTGTTTCCGCTTTGGCTGAGGTTAGTACCAGCACGAGTAGTTTTGATTTAGAATCAGAAACCACAAATTCTATCGATTCGGCGACGACGCCAAACATAACCGGAAATGATAATGTACGTTATTAATAGGTTTTATGTCAAATATTTAAGTATGTATTCTAATTTGTATTACAGGAAATTAACAAACAATCTAAAGCAGAATATAACTTGGTAGAATATAGTATATTGCAGCCCAGTTTTCCTAATTTTGATCTTGCCACTTTATTATCTACAAGTCCATTCGGATTGAGTGTGCTTAACTTTTACAAAGAAAATAACAATCTCGACCACACACGACGTAATCGTCTTACAGATATAATAATCAAACATATTTTTAATCACATAGTCAAGCAGTAAGTTACTTTATTTTTGATTTTTTTTAAGTGTCATTTTACAGTCGCCTCAGTCACGAAGAATATAATATAATAACAGCAAAAATCGTTTCTCTATTTTCTAGTGAAACGTCCTCGACTTATTATGTACCAGCTATAAAAAAAATTAATTCCCATATAGGACGACTAGGGGCAAACTAGTAGACAAATGTCGAAACTTAATTTATAAGTGTATGTATAATGTAGCTTTAATAGTGCGTTTAATGATTTCTTTTTTACTTGTTTTTTTAAATTTTCTAATTCGTTGCTTGTTTATGTGAATTATAGGATGCAATAAATAATAAAAGCGTATAATGCAGGTATTGCTGTTTTTATGTCTATTGTCCCCATCAATTAAAAATTTATAAGTTTAACGCAAACACAATAGTGTTTCTTTTCAAGGAGGTTATTAAATTGGACCAAGAATATTCTATTTCATTAAAGAATTAAATGTTTTTAACTCAAAACAAGTTTTTTCTTAAATTAAAAAAGCTATTACAATTTCAAATAAATCATAAATTTAAAAATACGTTTAAGTTTTTAAACCAACCATTTCCTATACTTATTTTAAGCAAATTATAAATTTCTATGAAAACCTTATTTCTGAAAACAAAACAAATGTATTCTTAATAGAAATGCCATAATTTGTTTGAATCAAGAATTTGGGAGTCTTCATACAAAATTTCTTTAATTTTCGGATAACCTAAATAAATTGCAATAAAATTAAAACAATATTATGTTTGTTTGAAAACAATTATTTGTTTGCTTATATACAAACATAGCATTTGTTTAACTTGAAACAAATTTATTTATTTTAAGAATTTTTTTTTTATGTGTGTAGTTAAGTTAAGCTAGATTGTGACACATTTTTAATTGACAGACAGACGAAATGGATTCAGTTTTCATCAAAACATTAATACTCCACTTAAATTAATACTCCCTCGTAAATTATGCTAACAACAATAAATAAATTGTCGAAGCCGTAAGAACATACGATGTGAGTGCAACCTCTTTACTTTAGCTTTATTGTAATTACTATTACCGTAACACATTGTTAAACTATTACTGAATGAATTATTAAAACTAACTGCACAGCATATTATGTGGGAGGAAATAGGTGAAATCGATTAACATAGCAAAAATGTTTCATAAAAAAGCTGCTAAGTCGGTACTGGTCAAGTTAAAATAAACAAAGCAACATGCGGAATAAATATTAAATGACACAGATACAATAAAAACAATTATTTGGATCAAACGATCTAAAGTTTGATGTTTCTGTTAACTTATTTTTGCTTAGATCTAAACCGGTTACAAAACTTAAATTATATTTATTGAACCCAAACCATTATTTATTTTGTTGGTTTTTTTGGGTTTTATTTCAAAGTTGTAAACATAATTCGCCTTTATTATATTATACGTTTTGTAACAGTAATCGCAAATGCAGTGCAATCGTAATTAACTAATTGTTTCTTACGTTTCTTACTTCTGTTTACTTATATATTTTCTATTAATTTTTAAGATTTATTTTTGATGAATAAAATGTCTAGTGATCCGAAAACTTTGCTTTTAAAATTTAATCGTACATCGTATCTGAAAGAAGATAAGGAAAAAAAACTAATAAAAACAATAAAGTGACGACTAGATATAAAATAAAGTGACCTTGTGAATAAATGAATCTTGAGTTTACAATATCATATGGCGACTTTGTAGAAAACGATTATACAATTGTTTACAATTTACTTAGTTTGGAAAAGAAATGACCATTACACTAACCTTTTCCTACCTTCTGTATGCTTCTATTAAGTTGTATAAATAAAAATATAAAACTATGTAAGTGAACAGTTGTAGATACTAGTAAAAACGAAAAAAAACGTGTAATACAAAAAAACTAGGCTAGACCGTTTCTGCACCTAAACAAGTTAAACCAAACCAGTACTCGAACAATTACGTTTCGGTCCAGGTCCTTGCTTGTATAGTAATTTAATTTCTTTTTTTATCTAAACTAATTTGTTTAGAATAGAGATTCATCATATTTCAAATTTCTGACAAAAAATTTGAACACATTAAGGCGAGGTTTCAGTCGATCTACAACTCCGGAACGCGCGTCGATATTATTAATCACATTGTAGCAAGTACTCACAAATACTTACATACTATTGTAGTAATCTTTCAAGTCATGGATTTTAGAACAATTGACAATAAACGTGTTCTTAGAAGGAATTTTAAAGTTTTTAATAAAGCGAAACTTTTTGATATATTATTAGGTCAATTGGAGTTTTTGAACTTGAACGTTTGTAGTGAAAGTTTCGCTTCGTTTAAAAACTACAGAACAAAATTAAATGTCCTTCTAGGAAAACATTTATTATTAATAATTCAGAGCCGATGACTTGGAAGATGACCACAATATTTGTGGTCGGAAAAGCTATATGACAAAATTTAAATTGTTCTGTTTAGTAGTTCCTGAGATTTGTAGGTAAATGTAACGGAACGACAGCAGTAAGTAAAAAATATTGTCATTTTCATGAAATTCGTAAGCGCAAAAAATATATATAAATATATGTACATACATATTTGCGGTGCAAAGTAACAAGTTTTGTCTAGTAATTTTATATTTCATTTCAAATCAAGAGAAAAACATATATTTGTACAAAACAAAGTACACTGAAAAACAGGTTACTACAAAAATATTTATAAAAAAACGAAGTAAAAAAAAAATTACGCATTACAATTTTTACTTAGGTAACTTTACATTTATGATTAAATATTACTGCAGACATGAATAAAGTATTGCAATTATTATTTTTTACTATTACAGACATGCACTCTGCATGAGAGTGACAAAGACAGAGCGCGTGAACTGCGCAGGCGTGCATCTCGACAAAGCCTATCGCGTTTAAATCGTTCCAGTGTATTTCACTATTATCACTTCGTGCCGGAGCAGGTAATTTGCGCGCCCGCTGCCTGCCTTGGATGTGATAGCTGTTTCTTAGGTTCCCTCCCCGAGAAATAAGGTCTTACTGTCGATAACTACTGTTTCCAATACGTTTTTAGTTCGTAAGATATTTCATAATCACATGTCCGCAAAAATTGATTATTGATAAATCGAATTAAAATACGGAAAATAACTGATAGCTTAGAAAATTGAAAAAACACGCTTTTATAGGTACCCGAACTAAAAAATAGAAAATAAATAATAGTTTAAAAAAACTAAAAAAACACACTTTTATAAATAACCGAACTAAAAAGAAGAAAATAATTTATAATTACAAACAAAATTATTAAATTCAGAGCAATAATATATAATTATAAACAAAATCACTAAATTCAGAGTTAAAAGCGAAGAAGAAAAAACGAAGTTCTATTTCTTTGGTTTTATTGATTTGATGGGTATTCGACACCACATTAAATGACAATACTGACTTTTGCATTTATACGGCATTTCCCTTTTTAATATGTTTTAAAGTAGATTCATGTCGTTGGGCAGCTACAAGTCCTCCTATTAGATCTATGCCAAAACTCTTGCAATGAAAATAATGTTGCCCTCGTTTGCTTGAGGCAATCCATTTCAGTTGTGTTTCCCAAGCTGAGTTGTATTTGTGAAGGTAATTCAATTTATTTCTTTTACGAGGTGGACTTTCATTTGTTTCACTTGACGACATGATCTACAAAGCAAAAGAATGTTAGGTTTTTTTACACATTGTATTTAACAAACAAATTACTCACCTCTTCTTTGTTATCCTAATATTCCGAGTTGCTTTTAGAACCCCTAAAACGAAACTTAAAATTTAGTTTACATTTAGATAAATGTTCATAAATGTCATTGTCATATTCAATTTAAAATACGCGGGATATTTAAAAAGTCGATTCTGGAAGCGTGTAGCGAATATTATTTTGTACATGAGAAATTGTAATTGTAAATTTTAAATTAAGCGTCACAACAAAAAAATCACAAAATTTCTCCAAAATTAGTTAAAAAATCACAAACGTACCAGCTAGGCCCTAAAATCACCAAATCTGGTGCAAAATCACCAAACCTGGCAACACTGGTCACAAGCCCGTAAAAGTTTTAAGATAATTTCTTCGAATTTTATTACGTCACTACTACAAGTACACCATCTGTCAAAGAAAAGACAATTTATTTCAAAGTTGTGATGATTATTTTATCTGCTACTCAAAACAATTTTTCCTACTTTGTTAATTTTTCGTACGTTACAAATATTATAGTTAACTAACATTTTTGTATCCGTACTAACTGCCAAAACCTTCATATACGTTGGCTATCTATATACCTTATTTATCTGTGGTTTAACCAACGCAAAAACAATATGTTTTAAAAAAGATGGAATTAATATTGACTTTGTTAGTTTAAAATGCTATTTGATAACTTAGATTAAGAATTGCATTAAGATTTTACAATTACCTATGTTGAATTACTACGTATTTTTTCATAACAAGCAAAGTTAATCAATATTTAATAATATCACAGATAAATAAGGTATACAGATAGCCAACGTATATGAAGGTTTTGGCAGTTAGTACGGATACAAAAATGTTAGTTAACTATAATATTTGTAACGTACGAAAAATTAACAACAGATGGCAAAGTAAGAAAAATTGTTTTGAGTAGCAGATAAAATAATCATTACAACTTTGAAATAAATTGTCCTTTCTTTGACAGATGGTGTACTTGTAGTAGTGACCTAATAAAATTCAAAGAAATTATCTTAAAACTTTTACGGACTTGTGACTAATAATGTTTATGTACGGTAACTTTAATGCCAGTTACATATCAGCTGAATCGTCGACTCAGAACAACAGAAATTTGAAACTATTAAATTTTGCTGACTACTAATAATCAAATATAAAAAATGTAAAGTTTACGAAAAAATACAATGATTGATTAATTTATATATTTTATTCATTCTTTTACTGATAATGAAGCTGTAATGTAGGCAACGTATACCTACAAATAAAAAATATTTTTTCCACTACTAGTTGTATACGCTTGCATTATTACGTATAATAGAAGGCCGTGAAGTTGTACTTTTTTAAGCGCAGGTAAATAATATTTCATTATTAACTAGTAGTTAATAATGAACATATTTACATTTTCTGATAATATTACAACAGTTTCAAAGAAAAAAAGTTTACCAAACTGCGTACCAAGAGCAAGAGATTTTATTTAATGCTAATTTAAGTTTTCAAATCGCTCAATTAATAAATTAATTTGATTTTAAAAAGTAAGTTATTTGAAGTTCGCGCTTAATTAAATGTGAATAGTATTGAGTTAAATATGTTTTAGATATAATCAATGCTTAAAATAATAATATTTTTAAACAATTTAAACAACTTTAGCAATAAAAACTTACGTTATCTGTTTATTTTTGTGTTTTAAATCACAATTAAGAATTACGTCAAAATTAATTCTATTAATCTAATGACAACTGTCAGAATTACTGACTTGATTTTTAATTTAAAATTAATATCATAAATTTTAAATTTGATTTAGTAACAGGTAGAAAGGTTTTAATAATTCTAGTAGTGGAAAAAAATTCTATATATAACACGGTTGAGAAGTTCATTATAACCTGCGCGATTTATATCCCTCGACGCTTCGCGTCTCGCGATATAATCTATCGCTTAGGTTATAATGATGCACTTCTCAACCTTGATATATAATATACTATTATTAAAATAAAAACCAATATAGTAGATATAATTAAATCAATTAAACACCAATAAAGGAATTAAACTATATTAAATAAATACAGGGAACGCCGCTTAATAGAGTCACACTTGTGGCTTTTGACAACAATAACCGAATGATTTTTGTTATTGGTTAGAAACGAGTAAATACATACATGAATACATACAGCGTGTAACGGATTAATTTAAAAGGTGAAATTATAGCATCAATAGAAGCAAAAAACAATGTTCAAATTCTACATTTCCAATATTTAAATTTGGAGCCAAATAAATCGAAAATTACAGACATCTTACATTTATTACTGCCCTAAGTTTATTGACACGGTGAAAAAAAAAATGAAAAACAATGTTATAATGATGTTATGATTAGAGGTGAGTGATACAGTATTTTGTGTATCGAATATTGATACCACTACTCAGACCTAGTTATGACGTTTAATTTAGTTCTAAGAACTATACATTTTTTCTCAGTAATTTACTGACACCAAAAACAAATACAAAATAATGTTATCACAACGTTTTTGCACGAGTACACTAAAAACAACTAGAAGATAACGTAGATGCTTAACTGAGGTGATGTTACGTAGGTCAATCAAAATACGTACTTGAATAAATTAATAAATGCACTGCAAACATAAAGCTATACATGCAAAACGGTATTCAATTATTTTAAGTTTTAGTTGAGCAGCAGGATTCAGCTGACTTTTTTGTTGTACTTAGAATGTGCAATCGATGCAAAATACGGAAAATACATTGTTATTTGATTCTTAAAACTTATTTAATTTAAGTGGAGAGTACGTTGAAGACGATATTTTTAATGCAGATGACACAAAACTTTTCTTTAAATGTTTATTGTTTACCAAAGAAATAATTGGCATGCACGCCACTAGTATAAGTTTACTGGACGCCATTAGAGATCTCAGCAAAATATGGAATATCAATGTAAAACAGCAAACCATTTAAATTATTTTCAAAAAGCAGACATTGTGAAACATGATTTTTAAGAAAGAGGAGTCAAATTTCATTGGGATGAAAATGATTTGCTTCCACTATTTTACTCAGTTAAAATTATTTTGAGCTTTATATGCAACTTTAGCAGATATCAACGATATGGCATTTAAAGAATTCGTTAACGTGTACAAGAATTTGTGTATAATGCAACAGCACACAGAAAAAATTTTGGAGAGCGTCATTAAAAATATGTCAGTATAGTTGGCCCCGCCTTTTTTGATAAACTAAAAAATATTATTGTGCTGAATTGTGTTTAGTATGTGCTACCTTGCGCGGCAAAAACAATTTCCTTTTTTCCATTTACTGTTTTCACAAAAACCATAAATTTTTACGAAAACAGGTAACCTCGTTTTTTTCGATAAAATCAAAAACAACTAGTGTGCTAAAATTGTGCCCATTATGTACTACTTTGTGCCGTGAAAACCATTGTTCTTTCTTTTTATTTGCAGATTTTATGAACAAAAAAAAAGTTTTTACGATAATACATAGCTTCGCGAAGTCCAAGTCATCGGCTCTGAATTATTAATAATAAATGTTTTCCTAGAAGGAGATTTAATTTTGTTCTGTAGTTTTTAAACGAACCGAAACGTTCACTACAAACGTTCAAGTTCAAAAACCCCAATTGGCGTATTAATATACCAAAAAGTTTCGCTTTATTAAAAACTTTATACAAAACTAAAATTCCTTCTAAGACCACGTTTAATGTCAATTGTTCTAAAATCGATGACTTTAAATATTACTAAATAGTATGTAAATATTTGTGAGTACTTGTTGTTGATCGACTGAAACCTCGCTTTAATGTGTTCAAATTTTTTGCCAGAAATTTGAAATATGATGAATCTCTATTCTAAACGAATAAATAGGTTCAAATTTTTTATAGTTATTGTAAGCAAAGCTGCATGGTTTTTTTTACATAATGATGGCATTTATTAGAAACCAACAATTTCTGGGCCACATCAACGCACTGCACAGAGCAATCGAGCTTACTATAGAAAAAGACCAAAATGGAAATCTACTTTTCTTAGACGTAAAGAGACCCCAAAAGGAAAGCTACAACTTGTAGTATATAGAAAAAAGATGCACCTTAAAAAAGCACTTATAAGGAACTGTTACAGAGACACCAACATAAAGAAAGCTACGAAGGAAAAGTGGATTTTGCAAACAGAATCACCAAGAGAGATAACTTGTACTGTATCTACAAATCCTACATTTCCCAAACTGTGGTACGCGTAACACTAGTGATACAGGACACCGTGCTGATTGATACTCAAAAGTATGAAAACAAATTTTTTTTCTGATAATTCTAAAAATAAAATATTTTAAAATTAAGATAAAAACAATTTGTTGTTTCATAAAATCTACATATAAAAAAAAATAACAATTATTTTACACATACTGAACACAATTCAGCACAATAATAATTTTTTAGTTTATCAAAAAAGTGGGGCTAACAACAAGCAAGTAATGGATATTTGCATATCTAGCATATTAACTTTTAAAAAAAAATTTAGAAAATGAAAGTGACAACGTGGAATAATTTGAACAGGAACATCTAAACATTTCAAGAAATCTTGTATATCGAAAAAATCAGAACTTGATTGAATCAAGAGAAAATGTGCTAAATACGTGTTTTCTTATTATTTTTCAAAAATTGACAAATATTCTATAACATGTCATTTTAGTTCAATAAAAATAACCAATTTATTATTCCGTTTTAGTTAGACTTATTGTTATTGTTCCGATATAAATATACATTTTTTGACATTTGTGTACCTTTCGTAGATTTAATTTGATTATCATTTCTATATACATTCTTGTTAAATTATGTAAGAATTATAATCATATAACTTGAAGCACCTTAGGTAAAATGCGTATTTGTCATCATAAAATAAGAAGCGTAAAAAAATCGTGTGTTCACTTTCCAGCAGTAGTACGTGCTCCTTGTATAAACAAATGCTGAAAGCGAATTCGATATACTTACAAGATAACGAAAAATAAGATAAGACTGTCACAATAAATAGAATATAACGATATATGTACATGCAAATATTTAGCCATCTGCAAACAAATAGATGTACCATAGTTACAAAATCTCTACAATTCATTTTCTGACTATTCTTTGGGTAGCGCTATTACAGCGCTAATCTCACAAGTGTGTTGCCGCCAAACTAATTTCATTTGGCCGCCAGAAAAGTACCGTCCAATTTAATGCATGCGGTTGGCTATCTGTATACCTTATTTATCTGTGATAATATATTAATGTAAAATTAATTAAAGTGGTTTAATTTGCCCCTCCTAGTGAAGAGTATTCTTAACCGATTCGTTAATTATATTAATGTACTCTAAGTATACACCATTCTGAAAATATGCAAATACGGCATATTTAATACATTGGACATTGTTCATAAAATTTTGAATTCAGGAACGTTTGATAGTTCCAAAAAATATTGAGTTTTATGCAGATTGTATACTGTTTTCTATTATTCTAGTATTCTAGAACATTTAAATATTTTATGGTTAACAAATGTAGGTTACCTATAATTAATTGTTACATTAAGTTATTTAATGTGAAATGCATATTTGTAGAGTAAGAATAAGTAGTAATAACTTATATAAATAATTACTAACTTGAATAATTGGTATCCACTGTATAACACAATACTGAAAGAACATTAAGTCGATTTATTTAAATTTATACCAAAGTTTTCAAATTATTTTTTTACAGACACCGATTAAACAATCTTGCGTGCTGCAATAATAATTTTAATTTTAAACGTTTTTTGCTTTAATTATGAAAACGTTTTTATATTAAAAAGTAACGTTACAACATGGTAATTTAGTTTTACAACTACAAACTTAGTATTTGAAGAGTTCATTGGGGTTCAAGCTTGATAATAATATACCGTGTCATTAGCACATAATTACTACCGCAATTAATGTTTGTAATATCTACACTAGTGTTGTGGGTGAAGTTTTAAACTCATTATAATATCTCGACAGACAGGATTGATCCTGTGCTTTGTTTTTTACAACTGTTGTCAGCTATCGATTGTAAGTAGGTACCTACTGTCATTCACACATTTCAATTTTTTTTGTTAGCAAAATATGTTTATTTCGTTTTCGTTTAAAGACGATTAAATCGATTCTGTATATTGGAATACAAACTTTTATACCTATAACACTTTTTAAGTTTTTTTTATGGTGGTCCTTTTGTGCGAAAAGACGATTTCACTAGGGACGCGATAAATTGATTATCCCTCCATACCTGATGTCATAAACCCGTACGTTTGTATTAAGAACGATGTGAAAAAGTTTTTCTCATAACCTCTGACCGAGTTATTTATCCACGTATGTGGTCCGTTTTCCGCTTTAGTCATTTTTTCATTATGTTTATGAATGAGAACGTATTAATTACGCATGTTTTTATTATTTGTTTGAGATTAGCATTTTTGACCTGTTACAGTATTTTCAAACTTGCGTATAATCGTTTGTTTGTCATTTTTTCTATGATTAATTGTGATGTTTACTAGATTGCCAATAAACTGCGTTGTGGTTATAAAAACTTTAAAACCTGTATTAATCATTAATTTATTAGTTTTTATATAAACTAAAATTAGTTTCGCATTTGTGCATTAAAACGTGTACGAATGCACATTAAAATTAGATAAATTCCGTGGAAGGTCGGGTAAGTATTAATATATTAACGAAATTAATGAATGGCGCTTAAGATGGCGAACTTATGCGGGTAAGATAAAATATTTAACACGTCACATTTATACGCTTGGGCTCCTAATAATCAGTACAGGATTCATGCCACCATCTCAAGCACAGTGAGTATTGAATCCAGTCCCCTACAACCGGATCTTTAAAGATCTCATTGCAACCTAGACATATTCTTTTTTTCAACTTTATTTTAGTTAGTTTATCTTTATTTGCTCACTTGTGTGTTGCAAACGTGACTCGTGTTCCCTTACTTACCATTTTACCCCTTTGTTGGATTTTCGTTTACATTTGTATTTATATTATATTACATCACATTCTTTTTACATGTATTTACAATTTTCCGTTACAATTTCTCTTTTTATTTTTCCTCCTCTCCTCTTAGCTGTTTCCTCCTTCTCCATACTTCTTCCATTAACTCCGCTCCTTTTCCAATTTCTTCTAAGATTTCCTTTACTTTCTTAACCTCTTCTCTTAACTCCCTGCATTCATTTCTCGTGTTTAAAGTTCTTCGTTTGTTCTCCACATAGTCTGCACTTCTTTTCTTCCTCTTTTCTCAAGTATCTATTTCCTAACTTTTCGTTTCCACTGAACCTCGCTATAATTTTTTTTTTTGCTTTTGTTCCCGTCCTTTTCAGATATTCTGGAACCCATTCTCCCTTGATATTCTTATAATTCACATTATACTTGGCCTCTCTTATCCTTGTCCATCTTTCCTGCTTTTCTATGTTCCTATCTCTCTTTGTTATTTCCTCACTTACCCATACTCTCTCTTCTCTTAATCACTCTTCTTTCGCGTAACCTTTTCTTTTATAATACGCTTCTCTGCCATCCTGCCCGTACTTCGCTCTTCTTCCCTTTATCTCCTCCCAACATTCCTGTAGTATTTTACATTCGGTTCGTTCCCTCAGTTCTTCCTCGTTTTTTATAGGCCTTTTTTCTGTCTCGACTCTTATTTTTTCTGCCTGCACTTCCTCTCTTATAATATACCCTGGTGTTTCTCTATCTAGCCCTTATACCCATTTCCAGTATTTTTTTTGTATCCTTTCTACCTTTTTATACTCCTTCCACCCCCATATTTCCGCCCCATATATCACCACACTTTTTATTAATTTTTCAAACAGCAGCCTTCTTTTTCTATGTCCACCCCAAACAACCTTTCCCTTTCAACTTTATTTTTTGTTTTTCTATTGGATTCGCTTTCTTCTCTATTTCTTTTGCGCTTTTCTTTTCCGTGCTTTGTGTTTTCAAAACGGTTGCTTCTTTGTTTCTTTCATATTCTAATTGAAGTCATGTTTCTGCCTTTTTTATTATCCGGCCATTCATATTTTGGTTGTAGGAAAAACTTTGGTCTATATTTCGAATTCCGTTGGAAAGCCGACATTGATGAATGGAATTTTTAATTTTTATTTGGTAATATAAGATCAGCTTCAGACTCAAATTACTGTAAGATCATACGAAAAAAAAATATTTATCGACATTTTTTACTAAATAAATCAAATCAAGGGCAATTGTTGTCTCTTTATCATTTGTAACTGTAATAATTTTTGACAACTGAGCTTCTTGATTGAAATAATTTTCCCTTTCAGCTGTTTTAGTTGCAGCAAAATCTTCATCCCCGAAAACAAAGGGATCAAACGGTTCGATTCCGCATTTCTTAAAATCGTGATCGGTATTTTCAACAGTTGCAGGCTTTCAATATTCATTTTTTAAAATTCTACAATTATTTTTATTAGTCACAGTTTGACCAGGATTACTGTCAACAAATGAATCGTATTCCCGAGAAAAAAATGTTTTTATGTCCCAAAAAATGATACATGTAAAGGCTGCAACCGATGGATCGTATGGAGTGAAAACCCGACCATAATTTGGATTTTGAAGTGTAGGATTCGTATACTTTTTAAAATGGGTCAAATATTTCTGAAATCTGTATCCACTCCTTGCCTGTCATTATGGAATTTTGATTAAACCTGTGAGATATTTGATTTTGTTCTGCATAGTCGAAGGCTAATCTCCCAAGCTAAATTCTAGTAAGATCACACGCTTTTCTGTCGATTACTGAAAGTATTGCAATATCTTCCGCAGTGTTCTGGAAGTATTATTCCATCAAGTAGATATTAATCTGCAGCAAAGAATTCATTGCTATTAAGCAATTGTCGGCAAATCATTACAGACAATTTGCTTTACGTATCTTTATAAAAAAAAGTCAAAGTACCATAAAGATAATCATTCAGTAAAAAATTAGCCAGAGCACCATCTTGCTGAAACCATATTGTATTTCTAGTATATTAACGGACGTCTTCCAATGAACCTGGTAAAACATTTTATAGAAAGTTTAGATACATTAAGATGACTTAAAGAATCGCGGATCTATAATAATATCATTATTAATTCTACCCCACACATTCAAGGAACACAAGTGCTGTCGATCGATTTGTCTAATACATCGCGGATTTTCGGTAAAGATTCAACATTGAAAGTTATCTCTACCTACACAATCGGTGTTATGGAAGGTTGCTTTGTTAGTGAATAAACCATGATTGAAAAACATAAGACATTTTTGTACTTTAATTCTTGTCCAGGCACAAAATTTGGATCAATTTTAAAAATCTCTATCGCTGAGCGCTTGGTGTACTCGATAATCATGAAATCGACGTTTTTTTAAAATTTGTTACTGATTTTGTACAGATCTTTCACTTATATCTGTTGCTTTGCCAATTATATTTTGACTTAAATGTGAATCTTCTGTTACTGTCAGTAACACAGAAAATTTATTTTCATCGTGGATAACAGTTTTTGTTTTTTTCTTCTTTTCTATGCATAACATTTCCCGCTTCAACAAATTTTATGAAAAATATTTTAAAACTCTTTTTCTTTCGGATGCATTCTTTCTGGATAACGTGACGCATACATTCTACTTGCTAACCAACTATTTTTTTCACTCTCATTAAGTACAAAGATCATATCAACCAGCTTATATTTCTATAATTAATTATAATTCCTTGTAATTTATGCGCCCTAGATTACAACATTTTAAAATTAATGAATCAAAGTGAACCCCTACCATGGTTTTTGATGAATCGGTCTGCTAGTATTTCACCTGAGATCTTAAAGAAGCTAAACCGATCTATTCAATAACGTATTGAAATAGTGCGTAGATAAAAATGAAAGACATTTTGAACAATTAGTGTAGTTTACAATTATAAGTCTAGTCGTTTATGCCTAATTTTAAAAATAAAATTATTTGAACAACATAATTTATAAAATTTGCAATCACGTTGAAAACAGCTTATATGCTTGTATTACAAAAAAAAATTGTTTTGAATTCTACATCAAATAGACAAATAATGTAGAGGTTGTTTCATTTGAAAAACGAATTAGTTTAAAATATGACGTTTTTGGAACTTTATTAAGAACACCCTGTATAAAATAGATAAACATTCATCCATAATCTTGTAGATACTGATATAATTTGAAATCTTACTCTACTGCTTTTAAAGTTTAAAGGTTTGATATAGGAGTAGCAAAATAATTACATTAATTACTGTCAAAAATCCTGTCTCTTAATTTAGTTGACATATATACAGGGTGGGGCGCCATATACGCAACGGTCATTATACCAGAACGTGTTTGAATTTCAAAAGAGCACATTTTTAAATTTTTTTGGTTTCTAGAGATAAAATAAATGCAGGTTACAATAAGATTCTATTTGTCTAAAACCAACCGTGTTTGAGAAACACAACGATTTTTAAAATTGCTGGCCTGAATTAAAAAAACATTGATCTTTATCACCTACTGAAAGAGGAATGATTTGACCGCAACTAATGTTTAGTTAAAAAATCTCTTGATGAAATAGGTAGTATAAATTTTTTTAATATAAAATCATACAGGGTGGTTAAAAGAGTACCACCAATTTTAGCACAGATTTTCACTAATAACAGTTTTATTTCAAATAGCACACCTTGTATGTATGGCATATTGTGTTGCAAAATTGTATTTCCTTTCAAACAATAGAAAGGTTTGGTTTTTAAATTGTACTCTCAAAGATTCTGTATATAGCTGTAGAAAAAATTATTTTGAAATTCAAACACGTTCTGGTATAATGACTGTGGCGTATACGGCGCTCCACCCTGTATATATAGTACAAAAGAATCGTATTTTAATTTGCATTTAGTAAGTAGGTAGCATTATCAAATTTTATACACTTGTTTACACGTATTAGCGTTATTTTGACATTATGAGTTTGTGATAAACTAGTGGTTTGTTTCTGTCTATAGTTGGAATAAGTTATCTTTATCAATATCCTGAAAACACTTGGATTTACCGAATTTAAATTACCGGTCTGCAAATGTTCAATACATTAAAAATAAATTTGATAGAAAGTTAGTGCGAGGATATACACGTAATTTCCAATTTATTACAATTATATCAAGTACTTGATATGTAAAATTGTTATTAAATTAATGTGAACTTTCAGGTGAAAATGACGAGCTTTATCCAATTTCGTAGAAATAGAAGAGCGTCTACATCTAGTGTTTATATGCAGGTAAGAATTTTTATTGTATTTTAATTATAATAGTGTTTGCTTTATGCTTTCGTGTAGTGTTAGTTGCATAACATCTTACATTTAATATCTACTTGAAATCAATACTTACACATTTATTTTGTTATAAGTTTATTATTAAACTATAACATAAATTAGTAGTTATTACTAAATTTATATACTCACTTACTAAATTTTATGTATAACAACCCTTTGATATATTATGAACTGTTTTACTATACCGAAGTACAGTTTCCATAATCTAACCCTAATTACATCTCTAGTATATTGCACTCATTACAATGATAATTGCAGATTAATACATTTGTTTCATTTTGCTAGCACTCAGCGTTTGTTTTAAACAAAGAGAAACAGACTCTACGTGTTCTCTGTAATTAAACATCAATTGGACTGGGAGACCGCGGAGCTCTTATGGTCATATGGGTTTAATGTGCATTCCCTAAATTTTATTATCGCATCAATGTCCGCAAAACCATTACGATGAAATATACCCTAAATAGTTGTGCAAACGTAATTTATTACAACGCTTAGGGGCACAAACACTATTTATAATATAAATATTAATATTGCACATTACAGAAGAGTAATTTTACAATTAACTATCACTGCTACTATCACCGGTATCAGTTTCTTATTTTAAATGAACTCATTGAAATCAATTTTATTTGCAATGAGAGCATTTAAGTTATTTAACTTAAATCACACCTAATTACACTCTAATAAACATAACTAGAAAATAGCATTACAAAATTACTGGAAACAATTTTATAATTAACTACATTAGCGTCAAGTCGACATTTACATTTCTATTTTGCAATTAATTTTAATTATATTCCGTAATAGGCATTGTTTATAAACGCAAAAAGTGCACTTTTTATTTAAACAAACTGAATAATGAATAAACAATTCGTGAATAATGATTTCGATGAAGTACAAAAGAAAGTTGGTTCCATGAATCATCGTTTGTTGGGAAACGTTCCTACTTATGTTCATAGATATTTTGGTTAACAACTTTGTTTAGATTGGTTTTTGTCTGCTATAACTTGTAGGAAACGATGACTAATACAAATTCTTTAATATAGTTCTTATAAACACTTAAGGAATTGTCTGCATGCTCTTGTTTATGAACCGTAACAGTTATGTTAAGTTTATTACGAGTGTTTACTTGCTTTAACTATATCCGGTCGTGAAACCTTAACATTCTTTATTACAAAACGAAATAAAAACATACAAATATATGAAATTATTAGCGTTTTGAGGTGGGTCGACAAACTGTCTTAATTAGAAAAATAGTTTGCGTTTATCGGTTATTGTATTGAACATATTCTGTCAGTTTCAAAAATTTGATAAAATACGTATGATTAAGTAAAAAATTCATAATTTTTCAATTTAGTACATATATCATATTATAGTATTTGTGAACTAAGAAAAAACTCGCTTTTTTGAGAAAGCAAGCACTTTGTTATTTTTCGTACATGATTAATTGTTACCACCAGTAATGGCTGGTTTATAAGGGCTTTGGGACGCGAGTCAGTCAGACGTTCATTAAAACAAAAAAACGGTACAAATTATTATGAATTAGAATATTTAAACATATTTATAGAATATAGGTATCATCTACTTTTTATTATTCTAACACATTAATTTAATATGGTCGTCGTTCAGAGCAACGTCGATTAAATAGGTATTTCTTTAGGTTCAGGCTACAGTTATTGGAGCCCATGTCTAATATACAAGATTTTCATATGCAGATTTAACGTAAGAAAGGGTTTACGCTGTTATAGCCCCTGTTATAGTGATTGTTCGGTAGAAGATGTACGACGTGTTCTAAGTAAAACGGTATATTTGTAGTAATTTTCGAAAGATGCAAAAAATAGTGTAAACCTGTTTTTAAAAATGAATTTGTAAGACTGTCAGAAGAAAAGGTGGACATAAAATCTTTTGGAATGCATACTAAAATTTTGAGCTAAATCAAGCAGATAAAAATTGCAAAACGTAATTTTACACGGCATTTTCCTAGTGCATGTAAGATGCAAATTTAAGATTGGGTTTTTTTTTAATTTTATATTTTAATCGATGCAAATAATAACAATGCAGATGATAATAAAAATGCACCTCACAAAAAGGTAATTAAGGGCGTACAATTAATCAAAATCACAATTGCTAATAAGTGATAAACTAAATGTCAGGTAATAGTAAACATAACGATAATTGGTCACGTTACTTTTTAAGTCATTTTATGATTAATAATTGGTCATAAAACCAAACATGGTTTGGAGATGCAGTGACGTGGCTGAACTGAATTCTCACCTTCTGCAAACTTAAACAAAAAAGTACGTTTGAGCATCCCGTTATCAATTCATTTACTACAATTAATTATTTGCCTATGATAATAATGATCAATAAATAGATATCACACATATCTAAAATTCAAATGGAGCGATAATCAAATCATGCTGGATTATTACTGAAATCAAATATAAGAATCAGACCGCTTAGGTTCCTGACAACGCCACCCAATGTCAGCTCCAAGTGTTCAATGGGTGTACGACTACATTCCACCCACTCAGAGTGCTTCCGTCCGGGACCGTTATAACAAGCCAAATGCTCCGGTCCAAAAAGCGGGCCTAGGATGTGCAATAGGTGTACGACTACATTCCACCCGCCTAGAGATCCCCAAATGAGCGCAATGCTCCGGTTCCAAATGAACCATGATCGAACCGCGTTACCAAATAAAATAAATATCAGACCCCAGGTAGTGCAATGGGTGTACGACTACATTCCACCCGCCTAGAATCTCTGCAGAACCCTTTCGGTTCTAGTAACAAACGAATTCGACCATGTCGACACACACCAGCAAAACGTCAAACGGCCTTATCGACACAATTTAAACATTGAATTAAGCAAATCAACTATCAACTATTAAAATTAGATTCATAGACAATATTAAAAACATAATTGACAACAACCAACATTTATTGACATCGCACTCCATTGTCTAATTAATGTAAACATTGAACGAATTGCGCAAGACGTCACTAATGCAACTTTTAAATTCATAATTATCATTTAACATTCAATAAAAGCATTTATAACTGTCTATTAAAATATTGAGTCTCAAATTCATAAATTTAATCAAAACGGCTCAATAAAACCTCATAAATAGAAACAGTAAATGATGCTCACATTCAAAAGAATGAATATTATTATTAAGTTAATAGATAATAGGAGGGCTCATTGAAAACTCGCAATTAAAAATAACATAATGATAGTACTAAAAATATTAGCAGTAAACTACAAGATAATAGGAAACTCAGTGAAACTCACCTTTAAATATTCACGATAAAACAAACACACTTCACTGTACGAAAATTACAACGTAATTAAGAATTAGATCTTTGGCAGAACTAAACATTCCTAATGGTAATAAATTAGGGTCGCTAGTGTTTCATGGTCCAGCGAAACCAAATGCGGCTGCAACTTGATACTCTGGGAAGAAAAGTAAACGAAATTGCTGCATTTTAAAAATTTTATTACATGCAGTTTATAATAAAAAAAAATTTTGCAAAAATGATAATTTAGTTACAATTAACCGATGAAATTTTAATTAACATAAAATTACTTTTTGAAGTCTTTGTGCCATGTATGACATTGATGTAGGATTAGACTTAATTCTTAAGGCTCCAGGTCCCAGAAAAACAAGCTAATTTTGGGAATTTTTTTTGAGAGTATAACAAACGCATTCGAATATTTAGTTAAAATACTTTATTAAACACACATTTTAGTGTGAGAAAAAAATGTTACTTATTTGTCTTTACTTTAAAATAGTGGCTTCAGTACCCAAGATTGCAAGGCACGTTTCATGCGAGACCTTAAAAGGGCGAAACGATTTCTCCCGCAGATTTCAACTTAGTTCAAAAAATCAAACATTTTTAAGTAATGTATGCCAAAAGCTACTGGATAGCGTACGGAAATTTGAAAATACAGTTTTTATAAAAAAAAATTTTTATTTTTTACCCAAAAACGTCACCACAAACTTTTTAATAAAAAAGAAAGTTTAGCTTATTGCAAATTTGTACGCTATCCATTGGATAATGTATCTGAAAAATCACCCTCAAAAGTTCAAGAAAATTTGTAAGAGTTATCATTTAGTCCAATTTCAAAATTTCATTTTTTTGAAAAACGCGTTCAAAGTATTGAGTAACATTCCATAGCAAAAAATTTTAATTTGCAATGCCTGTACCATGATATTTTTCTCTTGTTCATCATTGCTGCCTGATTTTAAAGCAAGCCGAGATGTTCTTGCAGCTTCAGTCAACGATCGGTCAGATAATTCGATACGGTAGTTGTCCGGCTTAACGCAGAAGTTATAACAATTTACCCTTATGGTCATGCTTAAAACCGTCACAATTTGCGTAATACTACTTATTCCATCGTTAAAGATGCACACAGCAAGATTTCCTGCAAAATTAATGCCAGTTTTCCTACTTGCTTTCTTGTATTATAACAGGTAAGGTTTAAATTGAAGCGCGGTGTATCGATTCAAAAACGCTTGGAGCGCGCAGCAGGGTGCATTGGCAAAACCTTCAAAAAAGATTTCTTTAAGATTTCTCCGGGCTATGAAACATTTTTTTCTTATTCTTAAGGCTTTAAAGCAACATGTTAACAAAAACAATGGTTTCTTAAAAGTTCTAGACTGTTCTTGCCCCTTAAGGTTACCTTTGAGAGCCATAGATTTAGCTCGAATGTGTTCGGCATCGACTTCAAAAAGTAATTTCATGTAAATACAAATTTCGTCGTTTAATTGTAAATCAGTGAAATCACTATTTTTTACTTTTTATTGCATTTTATTTGATGCATCTTTCTGAAGTCTTTTGTTTGTTAAAATATTTTTTTCTTTTTAGTGACGTTAACAATAGTGGTTATAATCACTGAAAACCTTGAAAATGCACATCGTACACGAGAATTTCATGCCGATGCAAATTTTAGAGTTTGATTTTTTATGAATCCATTCATCAGAATTTGAGCAAATTTAAATGGCACCACTACTAAGTTACTCTCTTTCTGATAAAAAAATAAATGAAATTGGTCAGCGTCGTAAAAAATGATCGCTAAATATAGCATAGCATAAATATTCAACCGAACTGAAAATCGACTCTTTTTTAAAATGAACGTGATACGTTAAATGCATTGTTTTGTTTTCCATGTTTGTTTTAATCTGATGGAACCGATAAAACTTCAAAGCAATTTTGCAGTTATCTATATAACACGATATCTAAAAACGTTTACATTACCTACAAGCATTTTAAAAAGGGTTATCCACTTTAGGTCCGAGCTTACGAGGTGCCACTGGTTACCACTAAATAGGGATTTGGTCGGCTTTATTGTTAAACATAGTAGAGTTTCCATATTTCACATATGGAATAACAGAATACCAGAAAAACCCACTGCAGAAACGGGCTAAAAAAAAGTACTTACAACCCTATGGAAAAGTAGCTTAACATTAGACTAAACTTACCTCTTAGAATGAGCAATAATCATAATTATTCCTTTAGACTGTGTACAGTAAAAAAGAGATCGCCTTAGCTATAAAAATGCAGATCTTGCTACCTACAATTAAATAAACGCCTATTCTATATTATCCTCAGTATTCAATATTACCGGAAATTACTCTATAATTTTTTTAATTCAAAACTTGTGCCCGTTTGCTTTTCCTATAGTTTCATTAAGACGTATTCCTTTTGATTGAACAGATTTTTTTTCGTATCAAACTCAAGCTAATTCTTGTCGCTACGTTTACAAGATGGATCATCAAAACTACTTATTTCGACCTACGTTTGATTTTTGATACTGTACGAATTTTGGATTTTCATAGAATGGGTTTTTTGAGTTTCTTTTATATAACTTGTTCATCTTTTAAGTTTTTATTGTTTTTTGTTTGTTTTTTATTGGCTTTGATTTTACTATTATTTCTCCTTTTTATTCATTTTAGATCTGCAAGTATTTTTTTAATTCAAAACTTGTGTCCCGTTTGTTTTTCCAATAGTTTCACCAAGACGTATTCTTTTTGATTGAACAGATTTTCTTTCGTATCAAACTCAAACTTATTCTTATCACTACGTTTACAAGATGGATCATCAAAACTACTTATTGCGACCTACGTTTGATTTTTGACACTGTACGAATTTTGGATTTTCTTAGAATGGGTTTTTTGAGTTTCTTTTATATAAGTTTTTCATCTTTTAAGTTTTTAATGTTTTTTGTTTTTTATTGGTTTTTATTTTACTATTATTTCTCTTTTTTATTCATTTTAGATCTGCAAGTATTTTAAATTTCTTGTTACGAATGTGACAACGCTATTTTTAGTATTATTTGACAATTTATTCTTTACGGTATTGTTGGCAATGAACAGCTTTGATTAAATCGAGTGGATTGTAATATTGTCAGAATTCATATCTTCCATATTTAATTTTATGAGTAATCTAGAGAAATCTTGTTCTATTTAATGTTAGCAATGCTATTCTTAATTAAATTTGTTTATAGTGATTCCGTTGATTTTATTGCGTTACATGTCTCGATTTCTTTTTGTATTTGGTTGTACGTAAATATGAAATGACAGAAAATGACATTTCTCCCCACGGCAATTTCTAACTGGTAAACAGGTTTGCCAACTTAAAAAGTTTATACGGGAAGCATATTGTGTATAGAATCTTCAATAAAAAATTGCTTTATTATACCTAATTTGATGTGCAGTAGGGATAAAATAATTTTATCTGTTTTCACAAAACTTTTATGTACAATATTTTTTGATCCTGGTGTAAGATTGTGCTTCAAAGTTTACCGTTTTTGTCTAATGCAGAGTTTACAGATGACGATGAAGTTTAATGACTCGCGCCACACCATAGAAATAGCAAATATCAAACACGCAATTTTTCCGTAAGAACATTTTCTATGAGGCTCAGCACATGTATGACATACTTTATGTGGTGTCCGCGTAGATTTTTTATGTTTCAAAAAATTTGAAGTTGCCAGTAACTACTTCAATATTACACCAGGCAACTGAAAAAATAAACTATTTTTTACTTTTGATTATTCGAAAAGTAAACGTTTTTCAGCCGCCGTGAAAGCAAATATGTTAGCAGCTACAGCGCACTTTACAAATCTAAACTTCTTTAAGATGAGTCATTGGCAAGGATCGTCATCCTTTTTATGATGCATTGCCTCACACAAATAAATTGACGGAAAATAAGAAGTTCTAGTTTTTGTAATATAATTTTTGTTTGAAACAACGTTTTTATTTTTGTAAATCTACTTATTTTCTTTGCAATTACTTTTGCTACAATTTTGAACAAAAGTTCATATTTCGTAACTATTTATGATCTTTAATGTGTTTTATATTGAACTTTAAATGTAAGTCAAAATATCTATATGTTCAAACATATTTAAAATAGTATATTTAATTTGATTAATTAATTTAATCAAAATAATGGCGCTTTTCGTTTAAATAAGAAGTCGAAAATGTAGCTTGGAGGTATTCACAGCTCAACGCGGATTGTTTTTACCTGCTCTTTTATAATTAGTTTTGCTGTTGCTGCAACAACTTTTTTTGTTTATAACTGTATTTGTCTTGTATCTTTGTAGAACCGCGTAGTTTCTTTGTTTCTTTACTTCTGCCGCCTCTTTGTCTGTCTCCGAGTTGCTTTTTTGTTGTACATTTTGTAGGCCATTTTCAAGCAAATTATTAGTCATACATTTTTGGGCCGCTAATATCGTCATCAAAATTAAGAATATTTCTAAGTTGCTATTCTATATCTGAAGGAAGCAATGCAATAATGCTTGAAGTGTCTGGAAATGAACATTTTTGGCTTTTCGTCGTTATTTTATTAGGAGAAGAAAAACGTTTGTTAATATGTCAGAAATAGTTAAATTAGGTTTAAAAAATCAGATGTAGGGCTTGTCTGTAACATTTGTAATATTTGTTACTACTAGAACACATTTTTACAACAAAAATTCACTTTTCCAAATTGTTATTGACAACACTAACAGCGTAATATTGAGGTCATGTTAATATACAAACTATGTGCATAAGAAGTTAAGTGAAGTAAACCCAATTTATGTGTAAATTCAGTTAAGCCGAGTTCCCTTGTACCACACAAACTAATATTTATTTTTTGTGTAAGGTATAATAAGTTAACTGACTGCATTTACGATTTTTAGAACTTAACTCACACGTTATATACTTTACTACAGAATCAAGAAAGTATGACTTAACATCTTTTATGATCGAAAGGTAACTGCTGTGTTTAAGTTTGAACGTGACGTAAACCCGTTGTCCGAAGTAAAAACGTATTATCTTTTACAGGGGCAAATTACGAAAAAAAATCTTTTCTGAAATTGCGAAGCGTTATTGAAATTAAATTTACTATAATTTTTGAATTATGTAATTTTTTTCTACTTTTATAACAGCGTATTTAAATATTTGTTTCTTTTGACATCTATAACTTTGATTACAACTTTTTTTTTGAAGTGCATAATTTGAACACACCTTATTATTATTTTGATACAAATCAGTGATAAAATTGCCATTTTTCTTTGAATCCATGCTTTATTTAATACCAATTGCGAGCATTACAGTACAAATGCACATTTTCAATACCGCTGAAGGTTCAGGCGCGATTATGTTCTTATCAGAAAGCCGCCATTGACTATGTCATTGTCATGCTGTTATTTCAATATATTTTTTTGTTTACGCAAAAACAATGCATGAAATGACACGTTAATGAATAAAATAAAAATACTCTTACATGTTGAAGGATTTATTAATTCATTTTTCTAATGATATAATAGAAATTCCACAAGTTTGTGTGTTATCAGTAAAGCTTTCACTCGAAACTTATTTATTTTTTGGGAACCTAACCAACGTATACATAAGGAACAAACTCATTTGCTAGATTAAATTAGTATCGCGTGCCAACAAACCTGGCACATGTGCTCGAACTAGAGAATGAAAGGGAACTCAACTGCAGTTGTCGGTCACCGGCGACGATTCACGCAATACGAATGTTTATCATATGAGACGTTTCCGATATTTCATAAACAATAATAATTATATAAATACGTTAACAGACGGACAATAGCGCGTTAAGCAATGTGTGTATTTTCCGCACGAAAAACGTGCTTGTGTTATTGTTTATTCCAAAATTGTGTAAATAACGTGTAAGATTCAAATGGCTGATTATTATGGGGTACGTATACACACACACAGCATAATAATTGCGTACGTTAGCATATTTTTGTAGTAACGTGCAGTTTCCTCGATAAGCAAAATCGAATTGACAATTGTTTACGATAATATTTTGTTGTTTTAATGTAAAGCTTGAACAGTCTTTTACACGACAATCAATTTATCTTTACGGGTAGACAGACGATTTAGGGTTTTACCCCTCAACTTACACGCAAATATACAAGGGATACTACATGTTAGATACAGAGTTGGATTATATATATATACAATTATCCAGCGCGAAAATAAAACTGGAATTAATTACAATACACAGAGTGGTCAAAGCTTAATTTTGTAAGGAAACCTATACCGGTTTTTCAAATTCTAACACAAAAGTTTAAGTAGAATTATCTATGTGTGGTTACTTTTAAAATTAAACAAAAAATTTAAAAAAACCTACGGGAGAGAAAGAGATCTGCGCGCTGTAGGGTTTCCTTTGCACTCTAAACTTTGAGTTCGCCGAAGTTGATAAAAGCATGTTACTGCGTAACTTCCGAGGGGTCTATCACCCTCGGCAATAGGTGTACATATTTTCGGAAATAGGCGGCAATAAACAAGCAATATAGCGGCAATAACCAGCAGTAAAAGAAATAGAAGCAGTACTGTGCAATATGCGACAATATACGGCAATATGCGGCAATATTAGGCAATTGTTAGGAAATTTTGGGAAATAAAGACAATATTTCCCTGATTAATTGTACTACATTGAAGGTCATTTTCGCCTCCTACTCTTCCGGCGGTTCACGCATATGCAGTGTGCAGAACAGATATTTCACAACTTTGCATTTCGTATTATAACTTGTTCATTTGTGCCAATCTTTGTTAATCTATGTTTGTGCATGGGACTTCACGCGTAAACTATTTTTTCATAACAAATTATAAATTGTAAAGAACTGATGAACGATTATTAAAATTTCCAGTTAGGGTTGGTTGTGGACGTTACCCAGTAAAATAAAAGTACATTAAGGGTGTTTCACTGCGACAGAGGAATGTAAAGTTGAGATGTTACTTACTTACGTGATGGAAATGTTTTTGTGTTTAGTATCGAATGTTCAAAAGTATTTCCTTTACGTGAAGAGTCTGTTGTAGTAATTGTAGATCATATAGTATTGGCAAATGTAGTAAAACAATGTGATCAAAAGTTATACATGACGTAATGCTGACTTGCTATCTCGAAGATGTAGGTGTTGTTCGATGTACAATCGTGGCATATTGTGTTTACTGTGTCATGTTAGTGGGTCAAAGATCTATGGTCACAGCATTTGCATTGGTCATAGTAAAATTACCATTCTCTTAGAAACAAATGTACCGTGCCCAACACTAAATGAAAATTTCAAGTCACGCGCGTTACGCGTCAGAAGGAATTAGAAAGTGTTTTTTACTTTGTTTTTTATCTCGTTAGATTTACTCAAGATTGAAGATGAAATTACTGAAATTGTCCAAGAATTTCAGTCGAAATTTCTAAACTATGTTCTTAACGCTGCTGGTTACGATAACCTTCTCTCGTTGGCTTCATTTAAAGACAATTTTGTCGAGAATATATCTAATATCGAAAAATTCGCCCGGGAGGATTTGCAGAGTCTTATAAGATCGGACCAGAAACAACTGTTTTACGGCGCATATGCCAATAATCCAAGTAAATTTAAAATTGTCTAGGGACAATTAGTTTTGTTGAAAAAGTTGGCGGAAATGAGTCAAATTAAAATTGAAAAAAAAAACAAAAGTTAAACATCAGGAGTAAAATCAGACAGGTATATCTCAAGAAGCTAGAAAAGGAAATCAGGCAAACAGCAAACCTCAAGAACCGATAGAACATATTAAAACGCTGACATTAAATTATATTAAGTCATTATGTAAAAAAGAAATTAATGTAACAGGAAAAGATACAGACGGTTATGAAAAGCTCAAAAATCTTTCGGAACCGTTAGAGACACTACTTGAAAATATTAATTTTGAAATTGAATCCGAAAGTATTATTAAGATCAGCTGCATATATTGTGATCATATCTCCAAAGCGTACTGCGTAAATGCTAAATATGGTAAAAAATGGGTGATGTCTAATTTTAACGCAAACTTTGTAAGTCATTTTAAATTGAAATCGAAAAGGAGCTGTGAAGAAATGGTGATCTTTTGCCTTGGCTGTATTCAAGCCAGTCCTGCGAAGAAACTTTTCGACATACAAGGTCGATGACAACTACACAGTCAACTGTCGTGAATTATTCGCTCCGTGATATAATAAGAAGACTAAATAGAATTCAAGTTCTCAACGGAATTAGTATTGATTTAGATATGTAATTCTATTATCCCGTCCATATTAGTGAAATTGGGCATCCACTTTTCGTTGTTTTTATCTATACGGTATAGACCTTGGTATAAACGGGTAGATATTTATAGATACTCGTATAGATATGATGATATATGATATTGATTGGTTTAATCGGGTTTAATGATACCCAAGGTTGTTTCGTTATAACGCAAGAAAAACATACCTACTGCCGCACGCACGCTCACTATTTCTGAAATGTCTATAGAAAATATGTAAATGTAAAATCTGATTAAAATTGACTAGGTATGGAATTTATTTTACAGCTGACAATATTGTATTTCCGCGGAAAACTGAAAAACTTGGAGCAGGTGATATTCTTTATAATGCTCAATACCGTACGACTGATGATATTAAAGAAATGTTACAAAGAGCAAAATTAGACTCACTTAAAGATGTTAATGAGTTGGGAATGACAATTAATTCGAAGTCGGACAAAGTGGACTTACCTGGAATAATTGTGAATAATTCGGAGACAGATGATGAAGGAAGTGGTGAAGAGTTAGAAAAGGAAAGTGAAGATGGTAACGAAGTAACTTCTGAGACTGAAAGTTTAGCTGAAACTGTCGCGGAAGTTGAAAATTTATTGGATTTAGAGGATTTGAATTTCAAGGACTATGCCACTAGTAATTCCAAAAACCCATCGGCTTTTTTAAAAATTACCTTGTCTAACGGAAAACAAAGAACTGTAAGAAAATCTAGTATATGTTGGCTATTTGACGAAAGAAAAGGAAGAATGTCCGCAGATCGACTCTTCCGCGTGAGGGACATGTACAACCCAAAACGAAATCTTTATAAAAATACTAACCAAAAGACAACCAAAAGTATCATAAATAGAAGCAAAACTGTGAGAAAACCGCGAGGGAATTCGGCAAAAGAAGAAGATATTTCTGAATCTGATGAAAGTTCTGAATGTTAAGAAGTTATGGAACTCCATGACTCAGATGACGAGATAGATGAACTTGAGGACATCGAAGTAATTCCTGCTAACCAGAAAGACATTGATTTACAATTAGAGGAAGAACTGTATTACGCCGTGTATTATGATATTACGTAATATATTGGTAGAATTATAAAAATCAATGATGAAAAATGTCACATTAAGTTTCTAAAAGAAAACCTAGACGTTTTTGTTTGGCCTAAAAACGATGACGTACAAGAAATTGATTCAAAATATATATTTTACGGACCCATCACCTTACTGGGAAGTGATCCGTTTCATATTAAAAGAACTGACAGGGTAATAATTAGAAACAAATTCCAAAAATTAAAACGGGAAAACAAGATGTAAAACCAAGTGTAAAACTCAATTCTTCCTTGAATTTTTCAATAAATATCTGTTTTATTAAAATTTTTTGTTGTATAATTTACCTGGACTTGTGGTAAGTAGAAAATGATCTAAATTACAAACGTAATATGTATAGTTTATAGAAACTTAATTTAATATTTTATAGAAAATAAATTTTAATGAGGGACACCATAACCAAATCCAGCCAATGCGATGTTAAAATGTTATCATGCAATTAACTTTTTAATTAACGTTCTATAAACCGGCCAACCGAGTAACAAATGAGAATGTACCTCGGAATGTACCTATATGTATGTAATTTTAAGTCAGAAACCTACATTTGGTTTCAATCTTCATATTATTACTAAAACAAAAATTTGCAGTTTTTTTCTATAGATAAGGCACCCAAAAGTTTATTATGTAAGTCAAAAATTAAGTTGTCATTGGATCCTTGTAAATCCGTGTAAATCTCTCCCATTTTAAAGCTTCGGCAATGAGAGCAATATCTTGAAAAATACGGAAATTTACAGCAATAACGGTAATAATTAGTCAATAACAGCAACTTTGAGGAAATTTCGGCAATAGTTAGGAAATTACTGCAGTAATATCAGCAATAGGAAATACGTACATTTTATTGCCGAATACGGCAATAGGTGTACATTTTTTTTGCGTGATAGACCCCTCGGTAACTTCTTACTTGCGTAGGTATTTCTTTTTTCTACCAACGTTTCTACTCTAAAAGAAACTTTTAACCAAGATGAAACTGCGTGTGTAATTTTAGATCTGCATAATCCAAAATTGTAACAAAAATAAACGTAATTTATTTATAGCTTCTAATATCGATTCTCTTTTAACAGTCAACGGTTTTAGTTTAATCTGTGGTCTAATAGAAGAATAATTTTAAATTAAACTTTTACTATTTCAGTTAGAACTGTTTAAGAATTTGTAGACACAGTTTTTTACGTTATTCTTTAACGCTAATTTTTAACTATGGAAATTGTTTTATCCTCGGTTTTATCTAAACTTTTTAAATTTCAAAATACTGTTTAATTATTTGTTTACTTTATGTTAACCAACAATATGACATACTTTGTTGAGTTAAACGAAAACTTAAATTCTGATTGTACAAATGGCACAAACGATTAAAAACACTATAAGCGATTGAAACTAAGCGATATCGTTGCAATGATAGCATAACGCGCATACTCGATTTGTTTCTGTTTGATTTTAATTTTCTTGTATAGGTAGTATTTATTTCTATCATAGAATTTGTTTTGTTGTGAATCTAAATACCAGTGTTTCTAACAGTAAAACTTATTGTTCCGTTTCAAACTGTGATTTTTTGAAACATAAAAATCTTGATACAAATATTTATTACTTTCTAAAAGTTGGCGCAGAAAAGTATGCATAATAAACAAATGTGGAACTGAGGAGATTGTGGTTCGACATGCAGCCTGAGTGGTGTAATTAAAAACTTTTACCAAATATATAAAAGTTTGTTCCCAACAGACTTATTTCTGTGTAGTACAGGGATTCATTAATACGCTTTTCTCACGTGACTCTGACGCTTACATCAACATTGTTTTAGGTTGGTAGTGTTATCATTTAGTAACATTCTTAAAGATAATTCCGACGTTTTGTTTACTTTGAGAGTCATCTATATTTTTGTCGTTTTCTTTATTCTCTATTTTCATATTTTAAAACGATTATTATCATAACTATTTACCAATATTTCTGTTTTCTCTGGGTGAGTACTGAATAACAACTGTAATTTTAAGGTTATCTAATTTTTGCAATTTTATATTAATAGCATTTTACTATGTTTGCTCTTGAACAAAATACAGACATTGTAACAACTCATTTTTGTGTTCCCACAATCACAATGGAAAGTGGTCATATTCTCTTTAAAGCTCCGTCGATTAATTTATCGAATTTTTCAATAAAAATTGCTTTTACAAGGCAAAATACACCAGAAGGCTTACTATAGTACACCTGTTGTCTAAAACAATCGCAACCGAATGAAACACAGTTCTAATTAATCGGTAGCAAATCTATGGCAACGTGTATAAATTCATTCTAAGTTCAACTTTTAATTTATAAGCATATAATTTTTAGAATTGTCAGTAAGAACTGGTCATAAAGTATTAAAACAAATGGTTACTAACGGTACCCTGTTAGATTTAACTTACTTTACGAATGAAGCATGGTTTTATTTAATTGGATATATAAAAAGTCAAAATTATCGTACTTGGGCAACCAAAAATCTACATACTTGTGTGGAAACTACAAGTACACCCTTTGAAAGTTTGTTATGGATTGCAATGGAAATGGATACTCAATACAATATTTTTTACAATACTGTAAACGAAGGCACTTTTAGTCAATTCTTTAAGCACCTACATGACAACAAACTTCAATTTGGTTACGTTTACAATCAGAGATAATTGTTGTAACGCATAGTCGTGTATTTGCATTTTTGTTTATCATATTGTTTTTAGCTTTAAGGCGATTAATATCTGTGACTTTTCGTGAATTGTTTTCTGTAACATAGTTTTATTAGTTTTTAACGTGGTTTTTAGGTTTCTAGCTTTTGATGATGCTGATGATTCTTATGTACCTAGTTGCTACTTTTTTCATAATTTTTAACTACTTTAGTAGAAAGGTGAGCGTAGATTTTACAGGACAATGTGAACCTATTTTGTTTAAACAGATGGGCAATTTAATCTTTTTTTTTAAACACAATAACATTCAAACTAACCAATAATAACATTTTATATATTTTAGAAATGCTCGATTTTGGCTTAGGTTTTTATATGCAGCTGATATTCGAGTTAACGATTTTGTATCTTAGTAGTAGCAGGGTTGATGTGTTTTTACAAGGTATTGTTAGTTTTCTCATGTTTTTTTATACATTTAATTATTTGTCATTGTTTTATAAGATGATGAATATAAAAAATGTTTGATGAGTGGTGTTTTAAAAACTTTCCGTAAGTATTAGTAATGTGAAATTACTTACATAAAGAAATTGTAATTGGTGGAAAATTTGTCTAACATCGATCGGGCTATGTATACAGTAACAGTACCAATAAGTTAAGAAAAATCGCGTATGGGTAACGTTTTTTATATTGATTATTGCATTATACAAACAATGATTGCGTTTACCTTCCGATCAGTGCCACTGGATGCCAAATCACCTAAACCAAATATTACAAAAAAAAGCTGCGATATACAGGGTGAGTCAGAATATGTGGGAAGTACGATAACTATAAAATTTAGGGATGATCGATGTTAAAAAAACATCGATGTTAGCATCGCTGTTGACATCGGTAGCTAAACATCGATTACCGATTATTATCAAAATCAAAACATCGATGTTTGCTAAAATTGATGTTTTTAGCGTATACGATTATAATCATTAATAAAGCAATCTGTTTCAAATTTTAATCTTACAAAAGTTAATACAGCAAAAAAAGACTACAAATTCCATAACTTTTTATTAATTGATTGTAAAAACAATATTTTAGAAAGAAAGTTTCTTTTTAGTCTATTGCGCTGTTGTGAAAGAGTAAACGCAGCTTTAGAAAATAATCTTTCAGACGCTGATGACGTTGCTATGCAGCTTAAATACTTAAGTGCAATTTTTTTTAGCTTTGGGTAAGTAGTGCCAATAACATTGTTCCACACTTGCAAAGGTTCCTGGTTTAAATCCATGGACGGGTTCTTAAGGTAGTAGAACAACTCTAGAGGCATGTTACCACCCGTTTCGTTTTGAGTAGTTAGACTATTTTTTTTGTACCAGTTTGTAATGAACGCTCCACAGATTAAATTTTGCTGTTGAGTGGTCTTCTTGTAGCGTATAATCATCTAAATGTTTTTCATCCTGAATGGCATGCGCTTCTGCAGCTATAAGCATATCATTGACATTTTTAATAGCTGTTGAACATGCTTCAGAATCCTGGAAATGAATGGTTTTAAATCTCGGATCTAATACTGTAGACACAGCTAGAATGTTTACAAATTCTAAAGGCAACAAGCGTTTTTTAATTTCGGTTATTATATTTTGTTTCAGATTCTCTCCAATGACCGGTTTAGGTTGAAAAGCAGATATTTTTATGGTCAACATTCGGGTCAGAGGAATAACGTTACTGCTAGTAACATACTTTTCACCACATACTTCACGAGTTGCAAATTCAATCGGGCATAGAATATCACAAACCTCAGTCAAATCTTCTATGTCTTTGGCAGTTACCATTGGAGGTGTACTAGCGTGACAATTTATAATTGTATTATTAACTGGACGCATCTTCAAAAATCTTTCTATCATATAAAATGTTGAGTTAGATAAGTTTTAAATTTGATTCTTTTCTTAATTCATCGCTTGCTACCACAGACTGCTTGTACCACGTTACGATTTTTTTTACAGAGGGAATCAAATCGTGTAATTGGTTGTTTTTTTCAACTGATTTTTTAGCTACTAAATTCAGCTTGTGGGCAAAGCATAGTATATAGCATTCTTTACCAAATGCTATTTCAACTGCTTTAACCATATTGGCTCCAGCATCAGTCACCACTCCCAGTACTTTATTAGTTTCTATTTCCCATTCTTCACAAGTCTGTAATAGCATATTTGCAATGTATTCGCCGGTATGAGATTCTGATAATTCATAAACACCAAGAGTGGCTGATTCTATTTTGTCGCCATCTGGAAAATGATAGTAACTCCAAGAAAACTTTTGGTTTGCATTGTGTCAGTCCATATATCAGTCGTAAAAGTAAAATTATTCAGTGTTTTAATCTTGTCTTTAAAATAATTTTGAGTTACTTTAAATCTACTCTCAAGCATTCTCTTGAAATAAAACCTTGAAGGTACTTTGTGTAAAGGAGCAGCTACTTTCATCAGGTTTAAAAAACCTTCATTCTCAACAATTTGGAATGGCTGTGCAACTTTACAAATCATATACAAGATTGCGTTAGATAATTGAATACCTTTAACACCATTTCCGGAAAATTCAGTAATACTTCTAAAACTTGAATTGAATGTTGGATGAAATGACCTTTGACTTGCTGAAACAGAACTACTATGGCTTTTAACCAAACTACAATTAGATTCGCTGGTACTTTCAGTTAAATTAGCTATTTCCAATGATGAAGAGCTTGTGGAAGCTTCAACAAGAGGTTCTGTATGCGTTTCTAATAAATTCTTTTTCTTCAACAGATAATCGTAAATTTTTTCGATGTGTAATTTTAAATTTGTCGTATTTCCACAAGTTTTCAAAATTTTCGAGCATGTGCGGCATTTTGCTGATAATTTATCGATTTTTTCAAAATACTCCCAATATTTGGTTGCAAAACAAAGAGAACTACTATTAGGTTTTATACATTAATAAATATTAAACCCACTTAATTGAATAAAAAAACAGAAGAAGGCATCAAATTATTTTTTTACCTTATTATAAGCAGTTAAAACTGTTCTGTATTTTATGCAGACACAGAAACAAGTCCAGTCCAGAAAAATAAACTCGGTAGGTACTAGATCGTTAAAGTGTAATTTGGAATGTCGCCGTCAGCTTAGTTAATATATAGTCAAACATCCAGCCTTTTTCAACATACATACATAAACTAAAACAAGCAAACATTTGTTATAATTTCACATGTCATATTACGGAAAACTTTTAATTACTTACCTACCTACCTCGAGGTTTTCTACTAAAGAAATCAACTTAAAAATATTAAAAAATTCACACTTAACCACTCAAGTAACAAATACATAGTGCAGACATAGCACATCTCAAAGATAATTCTTTCATATTATTAATTGAAGTATGTTTTTATTTATGTTTGGATCACGTTCCCATCGTTTGTTTTATATATTGTGGTATTAGCACTATGCGTCCAGAAATTAACTATCTAAATCTGTTTGTAAGTGATACGTTTGTTGGTTTGTTTTAGTAACATAATATTGTTTTTATTTAGTCGATTATTTGCTCGTAACATCGATGTCACGATATTTTGCATTATTCGTTATCGATGTTAAAACATCGATGTTTTACTTCAAAACATCGATGTTTTAGCAACATCGATAAACATCGCTCATCCCTACTATAAATAATAGGCATAAAATAAAGACGATTATTTAAATAAACTTATATACTAGCATCCCAGGTAAAAAGTTATTCACAGTTTAAAAAAAAATACTTTTTTTTTATTTTAAACTAATTAAATGTAATCGACTATTTTTTGTAGTTGTTAATGTGTATTTAAAAACAAAAAAACTGAAAATTAATGAAAATTAAATAAGCAGAAGATGGATTTTTAGAGTACCTCCACTGTTAAATCTTCTGGAACTGTTTAATCTTAAAGTTTTTTTCTATTTAAAAATTGTGTATGATAGGAAATTTTATTTGCAGACTTTTTTGTCTCTTGTAAAGTTTTGATTAAACGCATCGTTTTGCTTAAAAAAATAACAACAAAAGCTAAACTTAAGTGTAATGGTAATACTACGGCAGTAGCAAGACGTTACGCACTTCTGTTCCCTAATCGTACTATACCAAATAGGCGAACAAAAAGATTGCATTAAGCAATTATGTTTACCATTTTTCTTTTACAAAAACGTTTTAACGGCTTGAGGAAAGATTAAGAGAATCAAAAAACAAATTCAATACTCCGGTCGTCAAAGAGATGTTATTCCTTTTTTGGAAGAAATAATATTGAATTGGATAAACGATCATCCTAATGACAGTACGAGACGAATTTTTCTAAAGTTCAATGTTTCTCAATCACGAGTGATACATCTTCTAACTAACTTTTTATTTATTTAAAGCAAAACGATGCGTTTAATCAAAACTTTATAAGATACAAAAAAGTTATAGAATAAACTTTCCTATCAAACACAATTTTTAAATACAAAAAAACTTTAAGATTAAAAAGTTCCCGAGGATTTAACAGTGGAGGTACTCTAAAAATCCATCTTCTGCTTATTTAATTTTTATTCAATTTTTTTTTGTTTTTAACTACTGATTAACTATAAAAAATAGTCTATTGCATTCACTCTGTACATGAAAATTACATCAACTTTTATTGCTAGATAGGTTCTATCATCTGCTTCTTGTATAAATTTGCTGCTTTGTTAATATAAGATTTTTTTACTGCGTAACCTGCTGATGTTCGTTTTAAGAGAGCTTGCAATTTATAGTATTTTGGTATGTTCATATCCATGTATACATGTCAATAAAACCTCAACACAAAAAAGATGTTTCACAAAGTTGACGGTTTATGATTCTTCTATTGGAAATCAAAATATGACAGTTTAATGTTTTCAGATATTATTATATCCTGCTATGGTTGCTTGATTCTTGAAATTTATTTAATTGTTTTTTATATTCAGAATGAGGCTTTTTACCAATCTCTCTAATTTTAGGCGGTGTACATAAAAAAATCACGGGTCACTTTTTTCTCCTAATGTTTTTTTACAACGCAGTTATATTTTAACCTTCTGGTGAGGCAAATGACTCACAACTTGATTGTAGTTTTTTTAGAGCGATGTTTCGTGACGCTATTGTGCGTACTTTAGCACTGTTAGTTACTGCTATGTTAATATCTAATTCTGATTGGTTATTTAAAAATTTCAAAAATAATATTTCTTATTCTTTAAACCACAAGGTATCCAACTCACATGAATTTGTTGAGAAAAAAATAAGAATTCCACTTAATTATAACATAGTACTATTTAATGTTACATCTCTACTGTACTCCAACTGTACAATCAATTATCTCTTTAAGCATGCACATCGTCAAAAAATCAACATAAACAAAACTATAAAAAAAATTATTAGTTTAAATAGTCATACAGTTTTATGCTAAAAACCTAAACATTTTGAGAAACATCTTTAAAAATAACAACTACTCTAAGATCCTAATAAACAAAATATTATTCTATAATATTCATAATATGTGATTACCGTTGACCCAACCTAATTCTATTTTTATTTGTGACTATACTCAAATCATTAACGTTTTCGATCTAACAAGAAAGCTCATTCAGAAAAAAACACTAACCTAAAAATAGCAACTTTTTGTGTTATAGTGTTTTTAATTTTTTTTTAAATATATATGTTTTAAGTATTGTTCTAAACTATTAACCCTTTAGGATAGGATTTCAATAGAATTCAAAATTAAAAAGTATAGTATGTACATACCCATAACTATTTTATAGGCGTATTTCAAAAGGTTTCAAAACCCACATATGATAAATTCAACATAAAACACAATTCTTGCTTGCTTTCTGAGTTTCGTATTTTATTAGACGTTAAACTCTTTCTGAGGTGGGATCAACTTTCGTCATTGTGGATGTTTGAATGATGAAAAAGGCCCATGTGGTTCAAACGTTTTTTTTTACTTTATAGTGTTTTACCTCTAATGCACAACTTAACCACCTATTATCGTAATTTCAACATCATTACTCGAAAGCACAAGATAAGACGAAATCAAACGACAAACAACATGTTCTCTCCACAATCGAGTGAATGGAATTTAATAAATATTGTATGGAACAGACAAAACAAAAAACAATTAATCAGTTAAAAAACATCAAGATAATTGGAAAACCAAAAAGACCGAATCAGTTTTACTGCTCATCAAACTAATATTGGCCATAATTTTGATTTCAACGTCATTCTATGCCAATCCAACCAGTCAAAACTTGACTTTTTCAAATTTTTATGAAACTTTCAGGAATCATTTACCTAAAATATTCAAACTAAAATATATTTCTAGAAAAAATTCATCTTGTTAGGTTTATTTGTAATTCATTTTTAAAATTTGCACAAAAATACGTTATTTCTTTGCGCTAATATTTTTAATCTTGAATAACTCATCTTCTGGAAGTCCTAGACAGTTGTTATACACCTCACTTAAAAAAAATTATATGGTTTAATTTCATATGTAACTTGACTATCTTTGGTAAACGGTAAAAAATATTTGAAAAATCAATAAACTTTTTTCAATTTTTTTAGAATAGTGTTTGTTATAAGTTTTGGAAAAAAAAACGTTTTAAATTTTGTTATAAACTAACCCTTTCATGATAACATGATAATGGGATTAGAAGTTAAAAAGTATAGTATGCACCATCTAAAGTGTTTTTGATTGCGCTATAATGCAAGCAGGCAAAATGAAACCAGTTTATAAATAACAAAAATAAGCAGTTATATTTATTTACCTACATTCTTTTAATTTGCCTTTAAACAACAAAGTACTGACCTTCAAATTATCTAAACTTGAAATTATAGATTTATATTTTTTATAAATAATACATTTTCTTGACGAATTTTGCATTTACTTACTTTTTTCTTATAAACCTTAATGGTTTATTCTATTTAAAATTTATCAATTTACCATCGATTAGCTCTTACAAAAGGCATTTTAAAACATATTAACAATAATGAACTTTTATTGTAATGTTTAATTTGTGCTGATTTGCTAAGAATTTTAAAATTGAAAATTTTACGTTATAGTGACTTTAAAATTTAAAGCTGATTATGAAACTGGTCGTCAGTATGGTAAAAGATATTATACTTTGGCTAATAAATGCCAGAACACAAACTTTCCTCTTGACAATGTGAAGGATAAACAGTACTTTTGTTTGAAAAATGAAAAATGTCACACGCTTTTTAAGCTGCATTTTAAGTAGGGTTTATTTTTAGCAAGTCTGTTTATTTCTTATACAACGGTTAAGGTCAAGCACTGATCAAAAACTGTATTGGAACTGAATACAGCTTTTGCTAATTTTGGGAAAAAACCCTGAAAAATGGATATAATGGATATTTTATTACACAATTTTAAATGTAACAATGTCAAGGGCAAATATTTAAAGAGAAAGTTTTGCTTATAAGAAGCAGGTTTAGGTTTTTGCAAGTAAATGTATAATTCTTTAAGAGCATGTATTATGTATTTATAAAAAAAACACAAACAAATATGTACTACTTTATTTCTAATTTATTAAATGATTTGAAGATCATAAATAGTTGTGTGTTATAAATGTTGCCTGTTTACAAATTAGCGCATTGAAAAACGCTTTAAACTGTACATACCCGCATACAACTAGTTTATAGGCATACTTCAAGAAGCTTCAAAACCCACGTATTATAAATTCAACATAAAACACAAGTGACACAAACAAAATTTTTATCTATAAAAACAACAACTTTTCTGGCCCTGTGTACTTCTGTTATATAATACTTCTCATTTCTTCTTTGTTGATTTTAAAAGTAATTTCTTGCTTGCTTGCGTTTTGGATTTCATTAGCCAATAAACTCTTTCTGTCGGAGGATCAACTTTCGTCAATACCTCACTCTTGTGTACAACTAACACATCTGAAAATTGTAGATTTTTGAATGTGGTTCAATTTTTTTGCCTTTTATCTTTAATGCACAACTCAAAATTTCAACATATAACACGATCAATAATGTTAAGATATCAGTTTTATCATCAGACAAGTCTAAACAGCCATCCACATGCTTTAAGTGCTTGGCTTTATTTGTGTAGAAATTATATTGTTCGAAACTAAATCAAGAAATTTATTAAAAATTTAAGTTATGCAAGTAACCACTTAAAAATTGATACTTATCATAATGTATTAGTTGTAAAAATATTACATTACCTTATAATAAAATGCTCATGAAATACAATATTATGTTTTTTATTTATGATTATAAGCGACTTTCGGCTTAGCCCTCGTCGTAGTAAAACACCCAGACTTAGGCTTGGTAATAGTCTCTTTTTGAGAGCCAAAACAAGAAGTAGAACTTGGCCTTTGCCGCATTGTCGTTCGTGAACAATATAATAATAAGTTAACTTATACCATCAGATATCTTTTTTATATATTATTGTTACGTATTTTATTATTAAAATTAGCTTATTTATTTATACTACAAATATATACACGTTTAAACTAACCGAGCTAATTAAATCTAAGGAAATTTAATAAAAACACTTACACTACAATTTATGTATAACACTATCAATTACACGAAAATAAGATAAAGTTCGCGGATAACTATTTAACACTTATTGTTTGTTTACACGTAATTCACGTACCTACAAGATTATACTCCGTATATTTATCTGCACACACGCGTTAATTACTTATATATTTAAACTTGAATAATCTTCTTTACACTGCAGCCTTCGAATTACGGGAAATAACTGACCTACGATTGGTTTGTACCATATTTATACGTTTTTGCAAACATTCTAGAAGCCTCTACATTATGTCGTGAACGTTCTAGAAAATGGATAAAACTTCGAAAAGGCTATTGAATTTGAGAACGTTTCATTATTATATTATTTGCACTGTATTGTGTCACACTTTCAATGGAAATCTATAATTAATAAGAAAATATAAATTGCTGTTCTAGTACTATACTGTATATTTTTTAAATCTATTTTTGTTGTTTGATCTTGCAATGGGATGTTGATACTATTAATACACTACTACACCCGCTACTACTTATGAATTAATATTGTTTTTGTTGCATATATTTATTACTTTACTTTTTTACTAAAACTATAATAACTTTTGTACTACTTAGTAACTTAATTTTATTTATATAGATGAATCTAAAAATTTACATTGTATTTAAAGGCTATTCAACCAGGGTTCATTGAAATTTAAAACATTTTTCTAAGACAGCTCAAACGTATATAGGAATGATATTAAGCTATTTAATTTTACTTTTAGAACAGAATATACATTATAATATAAATATTATTATTGATTAAATTGGACGACATAAAGGTTAGTATTTCTAGTAGAATATAAGAGGGGCATACAAATACGAGGGAATCCATGCTTGGCTACCCTACAAGCTGACTCATGCCGTACACTTCCCTATTTGTTCCTTTACTTGGTTTAATGACTCTTTTGTCTAACTTCTTTAGATTCTACCCTCGATCTTTTTTAAATATATTTTAATTTTCTTACAGTTGCTCTCAAGTCTAGCAAATGATTTGGATCATATGCTCAGTGAACTGTGCACGACGCCGCCTCCACCGTACGATCGCCTTTCGGACAATGAACTTCATAACAGGTAAAGTTACATTTTTTATGATTTTTCAAAAACTAATGGTCTAATAGATTTAATTTATTGTGTTCTAAAGCGGACGTAACGCTACGTGAGCTGTATATGAATCATCTAACGTAATATACGACTTTAATTAAACATTTTAGTGACGTAACTGTTTACTGTCTGCACATTTCTTAATGTTTTTTTAAATGTCGAATAAGGATTACACAGTTTTTGTAGATACACCTGACTACGATTATACGGTATTATCTAAAAAACGCGGTTCACGTTTGATATATACATGTATCAATTTGTCGAATAAAGCTTAGCGGCTTGTAGAAAACACGTAGGGTCGATCAAAGTCGCAAATTCTAATACAGTTTTGAAATGTTGGGGTTGGGTTTACTCTTCCTGATCGGGAAATAAAATGCACTAAGGGGTATAATCCCATTCCCGAGGGGCCTTATTCTGATCAAAAGTCATCTCGATTTTTTCGCCAGGCAGGTAGTAGCTACCATGAAAATTTGATGAAAGTGTTCTTTGCCGGGTTTGACATTTTATTTTATTGTCCGTAAATTAATGTAATAAAATTTAGAGGGGGCACACGAGTCGAATTGACTCATTTCAAATTTAATTTATTGAGTAATAAATCATATTTACAAATTTATACGATTCAATTTTGTTCCTTGCGTTACGGGCATCATCCTATTCTGTAAGGAAATAAGTACATATATAACTTATATCATCGTGAATTCTTTATGTCAAATGACACTAATAAATTGATGTTTAAGTTTACGACATGGTTGAAGAACGATATGATTATTGGACAAATGCTATTAAAAACATATTTAATTCTGAAAACGCTGCTAATATTGTTTTGATTTATTCTGTGGCTTATAGGAGTTATGGTCATATTAATAACGTTTAATAAAAAATATGATGTAAAAATAACAAATGAAAAATAAGTACACTTTTTCGACCGCTGAATAAAACTTTAGATCATACAGTGAAATTGGGATATAAAGTCTATAAAGTGGACTAGTAAAATGTGGAAGTTATATACGATTGGACGTCCAAATCGGTGGCGTAATTAAAACTTAAAATTACCACAGTTATACTGTAACGTCCCGTTAGAATTCATTACATTTAAAAATTCAATTTTGCATTTGCTTATTTTATGCCACTAATTTTGCATTTAAATTTATTCAGTTTGGCAACGTCGCGTCATAATTGCTTTTGACAATCGACTGTGCAATCGACCTTTGTTCGACACTTCCGTTCTTAAACCACGTGCGGTTTGTACGTCTTAAGTGATGAAAGGAAGACAATTTTCTTAATAACGGCGTAAAAACGTATACATATTAATTTTTCTTCTTTCCAACTAATTAAAGTGACGCAATACTTCAACAAAGGATTCATTCAAGGCCGTTGTTTAACTCAACGGTCTTTATTTTACTTTTTCCAATTTACATTCATCTTTAATTCCGTTGGGATATTTTGATTCGTGATTTTATGGAATTTCGATGTTATTTGGTTCTGAAAGAAAGCATAACACATGAGCGAAGCATGTGCTATTAATAGATCTGTAATAACGTAACATTTGATATTGGTGAGTCAGCTTGGATTTATTAACTGCATTTTTGATTAATGATTACACCTTAAATTCAAATTAATTAAATTATGCCTTATTCGATTATCAAAGCTGTTTGAAATACATATTTTGTAACGTTTATTGCTTTTGAATTTAATATTAGTTAATAGTTTGTTATACGATGTTTAATGTTTTTATTTATCACCAATTTAAATGTGGTTGGCGCTTAAATACTGTTTTTTTCTCTTTAATGTAAATAGTTAGTGTAGTAATTTTATAGTTACAAATAAATTATAAGAAATTCACACCTGTGTACTTTTGTTTCAGTTAAGCTCACACCAAGAGGTAAATACTTGTATCTTACGTGACGTATATATTAGGCAACCAACATTGCTTGGATTGGTATCAAGTAAAACAAAAATTACTAAATGAGAAATTTAATTTGTAACTTTTAAATTACGGTTAAATAATTAATTAAAAACGGTCTTGTGCAAAGTAAGTTCGTTGTCATCTAGCTACTTGAAAAATTTACTCAAAATAACACGGTAATGTTCTGCGTTCACAGTATTTTAAAAAAATAGTGGACCAACTTTAACTAACTGTAACCTTGTATGGAGTCATTGAAAGGTTTAGTGACGTGTTTCTACTGACAAGCCTAGTAGTTGTGTGCTTGTAATTCAAACATGTAACTTAAAATGACTTTATATACCTCTGGCCGCAGATAATTTTGCCACCGATTGATTTGGATTTTGTTCTATGCGATTGCGAATGTCTTTGACAACAGGTGCAGTAGGTCCTCTTGTAAGTTTTCCTATGCAAATGTAATTCTTATTTAAAAATCGGTTAACTAAAACTAAAAGTTTGCTTTAGGGAAATGGTGGTTGAATTGATTTATGCAACTTTGAAAAGAATACAATCAAGGTCCATAGGGATTGCGAGTACCACTTTGAAAATGTGCCATTACAATATCGGGGTCTTATTTAAGAGTAAACTTCATGAAATGCTATTATAATATAACATTACAAAAATTAGACAACCTCAAAATTACAGCTGTTATTCAGTACTACTCAGAGAAAACACAAATAGTGCTGAATATTTATGATAACTAATTGAAACTATAAAAATAGAAAATAAAGAATACGACTAAAAATAATACTCGATGTTAACAAAACGTCAAACGAGAATTTTACTAAACGGCAACACTACTAATTTAAAACAATGTTGTTTTTCTATTTTACGAAGGTTATAGCTTTATATCCGTACTGTAAACGATACGAAAAGAGGCCCTCTTTCCGTAGTGTTGTAGTGATTAAATAAATTTAAGTTTTCAACACTAAATCCTATCTGACTGTAAATCATAACCAAACTAATACTAATACTACAACCGTATTTTCTGATTGATGAAAGTTATTTTGCTGTAAATTACAGTTAATTTCGATATTTAAAGGTTAGTATATAAATTAGAACCAAATTAACAAACTTTTAATAAAGACATAAAACTTTCACCATAAAACATATTAAAATATTTTGAGAGTAAATGGTGCATTATTTATTTAGAATAATATAAAATAAATAAATATTCTAAATAAATAATACACCATTTACCCTAAAAATATTTTAACTTTTAATAAACTCGTAGCATTATGAATTCTACAGTTATTATAAATTTTGATTGTAACGGTACAACTGTCACCCGTAGAAATAGGTAAACCAGGAAGTCTTTTGATAGTTTTTGTGCTTTCTGTTTCAGATTGTACTTCTACAACATTAAATGTTTCTTTTGTTTAAGTACTACCAATGTTAGTGCTATTCCCACTTTCACAATCGGTTGAAGGTTTGACAACCGTACAATTTGCGATATGTTGTGAAAGCTTTTGTGCAACTTCGAACTTCTTCTTTATTGTAGCATCTATATAGCCCTCAGCAACTGCTGAAGATTTCCAGCCTCTATGTTTTTTAATTGTTATTAAATATCCACCACGGTTTGCTAATTCAGAGAGCTACGTCGAAGACAGTGGCCTGTATAATCCTCGGGATTGGATAAATTCAAAAATGTAGCAATCCTTTTTGGTATTTGTCCTATTTTATTTATACTTATTGGTATAATGCTACATTTTTCTTCCTGATATGTAAGAAAATACCGATCGTGTAGTGTATGTACAGGTGGACGCTGATAATATTTTTTTATTAAATTTATCCAATTAAGTTTAATTATTACAAACACTCGTGGGACATTATTTTTAGTTTTAGGAATAGATACAATAATCGAATCCATCTTAAACTGAATATCTTTAATACTTAACAACATCAGCTCTTCAAGTCTGCAAGCACCTGAGTATCCTATAATTAAGGCATTCTAAAAACATGTTGTACATATCAATGAAGTTAAACTAGTTTTTATTAATTTTAGGCACTTTCACTGTAACTAATAAAGTGTACTGCATTAATTGTGTACTTTAATACATGTATCTACTTACTTTCATTGCAAGATGACGATCATCATTGGCTTCAACAAGAAATTTCTCAATATGTTCGAATTCCACATAATTTTCAGAATTTCTTTTTAAAAAAACGGTTACTTTGAGAAATTTAGAAATGTCAATATTTATGTTTATGTTAAGACACTTTTTTAACATCGACTAATTGGACCACATAGTTGAAGACTATTTTAAATGCGTCATACTTTGAAAATACGCCAATACCAAATTTTTGTAAATGAATTTACATTATTTTGATTGCATCAAGTTGTAAAGTTTTTATATTATTTTTGATATTTTGCACGGGATTTCGTTGGCACCAAATTATCCTCTTTTAGATGCACAACGACTATTTTTTAGAGTGGGGCAAATTTTAAAGGCGCTCTCTGGTGGTTGGGAGATAAAATAACCCATGCATTATTTGAAATTAGGTTTAAAATCCTATTTGCTATTTTTTTTCAAATTATTCTTTATGTTTACATGATAGATGTTAAAACTAATATTTGCAAAATTCTTAATAAATACGAAAATCAAGTCAATTAATAAAAAAATTACTTTGAAAAATATTTTTACATATTTATTTGAATACTAATTACAATATAAATAACAAATAGACATAGATAGATATAAAATCTTAAGCGTTTGCGGATTTCTTGGTTACGGTTATAAGCGACTTTCGGCTTAGACTGCATCGTAGACCCAGACTTTTTAGTCTTGGTCTTAGTCTCTCGTTGAAAGCCAATACAAGAAGTAGAACTTCACTTTTGCCGAATTGTCATTCGTGAGCCCAAAGAAACTGACGTTTCGCAAGACATTGCAGGTTGCATCTTTGGTGTGGTAAATGTCACTGAAGAAAAAACTGTAAGTGACGGTATTTATATCATTAGCGATACTCGGAGTAGAAATTTGTGTTCTTTCCAAGAAGGTTGATTTTTGTCTTAGAGGGCACAGTACTGGTAGGATTCTTTTTTTTTTCTTTTATTAAACATTGTTACCGTTTTTTATTTGGTAATATTCGGCGTTAATACAGATCTAGTATTGTCACTAGTTAAAATTCTGTTTATAGATTTACACCAATTATGGAAAGATGGTTCTAATTGTCAATTACAATATTTTCTTACTTACTACTAAACTATGTTTATCAGAAGTTATTAAAAAAAAATCTACTTGCTCAAGACTTCCATTATTGATTTGTTTATAAGTATTTTTTGAATTAAGATTTTCATCTAAATTTCTGTTAAAAACATTCAAAATTTTTATGAACATCGAATTCTAATTTTCACTGGGATAACATAATCTTTGTTTGAAATTAATATTGGTTTCTCTTTCCTTTATCAGAACATTAGAATTTGTATCACGATTACCAAACAATTTATTTTTGTAGCAATTACAATTTTCTTATTTTTTTTTAAATCTTGCAACATCACTGCTGTTCATATCACATTGTTATTTATAATAATTGGGTAATATGAGTTTGTTTTTGACGTCTATTCTATTGGTTGTTGAATTTATTTGTGCCTCCGCTAACTGTTCATTTCCCTGTATTTCTGAAGTCATTAAATGTTTTCAAACATGCATCAGTACAGTTATCATCTTTGCAATTATATGACATTTTATGGTATTTTATGTTTGCGTTCATAAATTTTCATTGGGTCTTAGCTTAAACTCCTACCTAATAAATATTAATAACCTTCTTTTTTGACAACATTTCAAATGTTTATAAAATATTTATTTGTGAATATCCAGTTCTTTAAGCTGGGTGGCTTTGGATTATCTCTAGGGATCTTAACTTTAAAGGCCATTGAAGATAAAATGGGAATTGCTTCTTCCGTTCAAAATTTAAAATGGCCAGTGGTCTCAATAATTCCACACCTCAATTTTTTCCCATTTGATGCTTCTTTTGTGCTACGGTTTATGTATAGAATCGAACAGATTATCAAAAAACAGCAACACTTCAGACGTATACTGTGTACCCTCCCTCTGAAAATAAAATAATCTTTAAAAAAAATTATTAACAATAAAAACAATTACAAAGTACAAGACTTATCTAATTCTCCGGCGAGATTAAGTGTTATTACTAACCTCTGGCTGAATATTTGTACGGCGTATTTTTTAACTTGATCTTTGTAGACATGTTAATCTGTTAGGTGGTTTAATGCTCGCGGTCCGTCTATTACGTTTGGTGGCGTTACCAATTTCTAACACAATAATTTACTCCACCCATTATCTAATAGATAAAAAACTCTTCAAATATTTTACTATTCAATAAAAATAATTTACTATCAGCTGCAAATCTCAAACAACTTCAATGAAATTCAATTACAATTTCAATTTTTAAATTGTTTATAAGATAAAGTCGAGTCTTGAACACACACTAACACTAAACTAATACTAATTGTAAGTTTTAAACGAACAAGAATATTACTAGCTGTAAGTGAAAATGTCTTGCATACACGGTAAACACTAACACTGTTTCTTACATAGATTAGATAAATTATGCTTTCTTGTCGATTGGCGGTTGATTTAAAACTGTTGATAAAAAAGGAAGTAACTAAGCAGAGGATAAGAATTGAATTCAGCGACATTTCTCGGATGAGAGATAAATATAAACAGAATCACGTAACTTTCCCAAGTCTACTCATTGGGGTTAAACGTCTAAAAGTGGGTGGTTTGTGAAATTATACAAGCTTTATTAGTTAGTTCTTTTACGTCTGGCGGAGTACAACTTTGAGATTCCATTTTCTCAACTTTTTATTAAATGCAGAAACCATTTAAAATCTCAAATTTGAATTGTCAAATTTCAGAATTGTCTACATATTTTAAAAAAATCACTAAAACAATTTTAAGATCTTTATTTATTAAAAAATGTTAGAGTAAATTCATGCGAAATAGAAAAAAATAGTACGAAAAACACATATCACAACTTCTTTTTGCCGCAGTCGACCACCTGGTCTTCGTGCGGCAAAAAGTCTTATTGTGACATTTGTTTTTCAATATACTATTCTCAACTCATAGGTCACGTGGGAAATGGATTTTAATGAAGTCCCTGTACTTTTATTTTGAACATACAATTTCACTGATATGATCATTTTAAGAAAAAAGTTTTAATGTTTATTATCTACCCGAGAAATGTTATAGAATATTCATAGAAGATTTAGTTTTACAAAAATTTGTTTAGAGCTTATCATAAAATGAAAAATTTAATAGCGAATTTAACATTCACATTTTCATGCATTCAATTGCAATAAAAAAAATTCAATCATAGATTTTTGACTACTACTCGGTATTACTATATAAACGCTGTTAACTTTTCTCCGGATATACCAAGTTTCTCATTTACATTAAATCGTTTGGAAACACACAATGGTTATTCCATTTCTAAACTTATATAGTATTTTATGTATAGAATCTATATCTTGTAGCGAGATGCGTAAATATTAACTTACAATTTAAACGCAAGAAATTTATTGTGAGTTATGACAACTTTATATGACACTTCACTTTATAATGTAATAAACAATTTAAGAATTGTTTTTGTTTATTTTTTGTTAGTTAATACTATCCTATGTTTTACTTAATATATTTCAAACACAATAAAGTTGTTATAAAATACTTTAAGCAAATATTAGTTAGTCTACTGTACTAGTCAAGGTTTTTTATTAATAAAATTTAGTTACTGGCTTTCATAAAATGTTAATGTTGCTTTCGTGAACGGATGATCGGTATGCCATTAGAAAAAGGTGCAAGTACTGATCCAAGTCTTTTTAGTAATTGGACACTACTTTGGCTAAATATTTTCCCATTGTTTGATTCATCTGCTCAACCATGCCATCAGATTGAGAATGGAGAGGCGTCGTTCTAGTTTTTTTAATTCCCAACAGTCGGCAAACTTCTTGAAACAGCACAGACTCAAAGTTGCGGCCATGGTTGGAGTGTAATTCCAACGGAACTCCAAACCGGCAAAAAAACTCTTGTATTAATACGCTTGCGACTGGGGCTGTTTTGTGATTGGTTATGGCTTAAGGCTTCGTTCACTTTGTGAAATAACCCATCGCCATTAGGATGCATTTGTTTCTCGAATCAGATTCTGGGAACGGCCCTGCGATGTCAATCGCTACTTTTTCTAAAGGGTTTCCTACGTTGTATTGCTTCATCGGTGCTTTGCGCTTTCTCGCTGAACCATTTCCTGATACGCAGACCGAGCACTTACGGCACTATTTCATGACGTCCTCTCTGCAGTTCACCCAGTAGAATCTTTTTCAAACTTTCCCCAACGTCTTCTTTATGCCAAAGTGTCCTCCTGATGTACAATCGTGGAGATGCTTTAACACTTCTGACACCCGGCTCTTTGGCAATACCAGCTGTAGTCTGTTTTCCGTGCAATCGACACTCTCTAGGGATCGCTTAAGAATACCGTCTTCTACTATCAAAAAATCCGAATGCGCCCAGTACGCTTTGATGTTTCTGCCCAAAGCACTCATTTCTTCCCAGGTTGGTCATCGGTCGTTTTCTTTCCAGTTCAGGAGTAGCCTTATTTTAGGATCGTTTTCCTGTTCGCGACGCAACTGCTCGGGCTCCCACTTGTCATCAACTATAGAAGTTCTTTGGAGGCATTAAACTTTTTATTCAAGTCGCGAACAATGGCTACAGTCTGCCAGACATGGTCTTCTGGACAGGGCATCCGCGTTCCGATGACTGTTTCCGGCACGGTGTTCTTTGTCATAGTCATACTCTTGAAATCTCTTGATCCCTCTTGCTACTTGTCCTTCCGGGTTGCGGAACTGCAATAGACATTTAAAGCGGCGTGGTCCGTTCTCAATAAAACTTTTTGTCCATACAAATATTTGTAGAAATGTTATATAGAACTGAGGACTGCTAACAATTCTCTTCTAGTCATGCAATAATTTCTCTATGGCCTGGAAAAAACCTTGCTAAAATACGCAATGGCTTTTTCTTGTCCATCCACCCCAAAACAAATTCGGCGAATTGACTAATGTGTGTTTTAGTTGATAGAAAGCATTTTCGCAGCTTTCATTCCATCTAAATTCTGCTTTTTCTTTGGTCAATTTCGTCAAAGGTTTAACAATATTGTCAAATCCGGGTACAAATCGTCTATAATAAGTGCACAACCCAAGGAGGCTTCGGACATGTTAGTCGATTGGTCTTGGCCATGCTTGCACTGCTCGAGTTTTGCCTGGGCCAGCCTTTACTTCATCTCCAGATACGCCGTGGCTAAGGTATTGCACTTCCTTCTTAAATACGTGGTACTTCTTTGAGCTCAGTTTGAGATTTGTCCTACGTAGTCGCTGGAACAGTTCTTTCAAGTTGTTGAAGTGTTCTTCAAACGACCTTCCAACCACGATCACGTCGTCTAAGTAAACCAAGCACGTCTTCCAAGACAGTCCGCGCAAGATGGCCCCATCAAACTCTCGAATGTTGCAGGAGCGTTACACAGGCCGAAGGGCATCACAGTGAACTGCCACAAACCAGATCCAACCGTAAAAGCTGTTTTTTCACTATCTTTCGGTTCTAATTCTACCTGCCAGTAACCACTCTTTAAATCTAAAGTGAAAAACCACAGGGATCTTGACAAAGTGTCTAACGTATCGTCAATTCTCGGTAAAGGGTAGCTGTCCCTTTTGGTCTGTAGTCTACGCAAAATCTCATTGATCCATCCCTCTTTACGAGTACCACTGGGGACGCCTATGCGATACTTGAAGGTTCAATCACGTCTTCTCTCTGCGTCTTCTCCGTAATTATTTGTTCGGATTTTCTTTTTGCCAAACCTAGTCTGCGTCGTACTAAAGTTCTGCCAACGAGTAGTCCTTTTTCAACTAAGTCGCTCTCCATTGATTCAATCGCGCGAATGTAACTTTTCCGAAGATTTCCATGTAGGCGTGCCATCACCACACTTTCAGTCTTTGCAGACAGAATCTCGTCTTCACTCGCACGGCTGCCTTCTCTGACGAATGAAAATGAATTTCTTTATTGTCGATCTTCAGCACATCGTTCTTTATATCCAACAGAACCCATACTTCTTGATAACGTCCATTCCCTGGATAACTTCTTCCGTGATGTCGGCTACTAGTACTTAATGGTCAAGAAATTCTATTTACCAAACCAATGGTTACTTTGACTTGTCCGCGAGTAGGTATTTCTTCGCTCGTCGCCATTTGAAGTCGTACTGTTACTGGTGATGTCTTCTTGTTTTCCAATGACATGTCAGGACGAATGGTGGTCTTCGTCGCTCCCGTGTCTACCAGTAACTGAACACTTCGGGTACTTCTGCAGCACAGCGGAGTTTATTACCGCCTCGCTGCAATGCTTGTTTTGCTGCTTCAAACTCTAAAGCATGCACTACAGCGAGATCCAACGTCTTGGGTCGCGCTAACTGGAGAGTCTGCGGCGTTCTGCTATCTTGAAAGCTGCCTACAAAAGTTTGAATAGCCAATTGCTCCGGGAAGGTATCTGGTGCTGTGGGATAAGCAAATTTTGTCAGTCGGGCGATATCAGCCTCAAATTGTTAAAAATTTTCCGTAGGTTTCTGAATTTGACTCTTTATGTGGGTTTGGTACATTTGTTGAAGATGAACATCTTCATATCTTATTCCTAAACGTAAAATTAAGAGTTTGTAATTTCCTTGTAGGTGGTCAGGAACAGTCTGCAAGATTCCAAGGGTTTCTCCACGTAAGGACACTATTAAAGACGTCGCTTTTTGCTTTTGCTCCAGCCATTAGCTGCGGTTTAAAACTGCTTGTATTAGGTTGTCCATGAAACTTTACCATCAAAATTTGGAGGCACAACTTTAAACGTGGGAGTGGTTTCTTCCCGATAATTAATTATTAAGTTTTCGTTCGTGACGCTTCCTTCGCCATAGCAATTCATTTAGTTTATTTTTTCTTCAAGCAGTTCCATTCTTTCTTCTACTACTTCTATTTAGTCTTTCATAGATTTCCATATTTCTTCTTTTAAATTTAACATATCTGCTTGGGTTTCCTCTTGGACAATTTTAATTTGGTTTTTTATACTAGCTTGTATTTGCTCCTCAATAGTCTTTATTTGATTTTCAATGCTCGTTTATATTTCTTTTTTTAAACTTTAAACTGAATTTTTCAACAATTTTTCTTCTATTGTTCTAATATTTTCTTTCATATTTTTATTCATTGATTCTTGACCATTTTTTATTGATTTGAGAAATTCAAATAGTTATTACACGGATAAAAAGTTTAAAAAACCTAATTTTAATAAAGCCCAATACTAGTTTAACGAACTAGAACAAGTAAAATTACACGCTATAAGCAAACAAGCAAATCGAGAACGTAAACAGTTGATTATTTACACAATATCAGTATTTTCAACGGGTTGGATATTGCACACCTGTATCATCAATGTAACGAATTTTTAAATCTAATTTATTGAAAACTAAATTATTTTCACGTTTATAAGTATACGAACTAGTTACATCGAACGATATTTAAGAAAAACACTTACTTTAATTTATATATTACAATCACTCGAGAAATAATGTCCGCGGATAACTTCTATTTATCTAAACACTAACACTTGTTTACATTACAGCCATGTACGTTTTTAATTCGTTGTATTTATCTAGAACACGCGTTAATCACTTATTTATTTAAACATCTTCTTAACACTGCCGACTTCGAATAATCGCTGACCTATGATTCGTTTTAACCGTTTTTGTACATTTCCGCTATCTTTCGAGAATCTTCTACATTCTTCCCAAACGTTCTAGTTCTTATTACAAATTCCTGAACGCTCTCGAAGCTGAACGTTTCAATATTGATTAAAAATTTCTGTGTCGTTTTTTTTTATTTTGAGAAAACGATGTTACGTTTTTTTAGACACCGTTGTATATGCAGAAAATCGTGTAATTAAAAACAATGTCCTGTCGTTAACTGCAACTCTAGGTTTGACACATTTTAAAATTTCTTGAAAAATATCTTTCTCATAAGTTATTAGCGGCTAAACTCTAGTAAACAGTTTTAATATACTGTTTTTATAAGTTAATTCGACTATTTTCAAAAAGAGTTCAACCTTATAACTAATGTTTTAAGGATGCTTTTCACATACTTATTCCAGTTTTTGATTTTACCTTAACTTTCAAATCAAATTAATAGCGACAGTCAACGAGTTACGCTTAGTACATGTTTTTATTAAATAACACATACGAATCTTAACAGATTAACCATTATTTAATTCTTATATGCAGTTTATGGTTTTTTGTAATTATTTATATAATTAACATTTGTTGCTTCATTTATTTAACATGTTAATCCTTAGCTTGTCTAATTATACAAAATAAGTTTAAGCTTTTTAATAAAACTGTAACTTTTATTATTCGAAACAATTTTATCCTATTTTCTTTTAAAACAAAATGACAACACGCTGCATTGCTTATACATAAAGCATTTAGCCGTTTATGTTAAGACGATTCTTTCTTTATTCTACAAATCCAAATCATATCTGGTACGTAAAGAAGACATTCACGGCGTCAACGTAAGCCATCCAGCGGTGCCAGAGCTAATACAATTGTACAAATCTAGTACATTTATAAGATTATTATACCAAAATACATTTACATGATTTTTAATACAATTTGAAACATTGTTGTTGTATTACCCTTTTATAAAATTTACAAAGCAAATTATTTGACTCATCAGTTGTTTTGAAAAGCCAGCAGGGTACTTGACCTCGACTTGTACCGAACGAACTACGAACGTAAACAAATTTTTTCCGAGGCCGTCTGATCACGCAGTAACAACTGTTATATGAATATGATTTGATATTGCACATTGCGACATTGCAGACTTGCAACTTGCAGTTGCTTCTTGCTTCGCTTGTGTGACAGATGGTTTGTGCGCTGTTTGGTTTTTGTTTTAAGTTTTTTTATTTTTGCGACGTGAAGTAAAATGGACAGGTAACAATGTATAAATACCTACGTTATTTATAAATCTATAGTATGTTTTCTATCTCACACCAGATTTGTAATAAAACGAAAAGGGCCAATCTATCGAAAGCTCTTTTAGATCAACCTCAACTTCAGCTACTTCACCTTCCACTTTAATGGCGGTTTCTAGCCCATCTACCTCTCAAATTGGAGATGCAGAATCTAATAGTTGTATTGTCGGTCTTACCACAAAACCGACTGTTTTTCAGGAATTCCTCTTCTTCATCTGATAATTCAGATGCGGAACCAAAAGTAAGTTAATTAATTCCTCTAAACACGATTTACTAAATGTAACCTTGTAGAAGAAAAAGAAAAAAAAGGGATATATTCAAAAAGTTAAACAGGAATGGTTAACAACATTTCCTTGGCTAAAGCTTTTAAATAACAACAGCAAAATATGTACCATGTGTAATAAGCCATTGGAAGGGGGGAAGTCTCATTTGAAAAGACACGAAAATAACCAGTATCATAAAAAAAAAGCATTGAAAGTGGTAAAGCGCGAAACATAAATATTTTTATGGGAGAGAAAAATGAGCACGAAACTTGGCATTATCAGTTAAAAAAGCAGAATATCGGTTAATAATGGGCCTTATGGTGGAACATAATTGTCCAATGCTATTAATGGACCATTTACCCAATCTTTTAAAGGCGAGCATACCAGATTCAACAGTTGTGAAAGAAATTAAGTGTGCAAGAACTAAAACAACAAAAATGGTCCATATGATTAAAAGAAGCTGAAGAAACTATTGTGGACAATTTAAAAACAACAAAATTTTCAATAATAGTAGATGAGACGACAGATTTATCTATGAAAAAATGCTTGGCGGTTTTGGTTCGTTTCGTAAACAAGAGCCAAACTGACGTTAATGACAAACTTCTTGCATTGATTGAGGTTGAAGACTGTAGTGCAGATGGGCTTACAAACGCAATATTGAATTTATTTAATAAATTTGGAATTGAACCAAATAATTTAATTGGTTTTGCTGCTGATAATGCTGCCGTGATGATGGGAGATTTAGGTGGAGTACAGGCGAAGTTGAAAAAAAGTTTGAATCCAAATATTTTTGTGCTTGGCTGCATCTGTCACTCTTTACATCTATGCGCATCTAATGCTGCAAATAAAATTCCTTCTCAAGTAGAAGAATTTGTACAGGATGTGTATAATTATATTTCTCGAAGTCCAAAAAGACTGAAAGTCTATAAAGACTTTCAAGATTTTCTAGAGATAAAACCTCATAAGTTATTAAGACTGAGCCAAACTAGATGGCTATCACTTGAGGTACAGTAATATGCATAAATGTATTCTTAAAAACATAATTTTGTTTTCGTTTCAGGCTGTTGTGTTGCGTATTCTCGAGCAATGGGAATCACTACTGGATTTTTTTAAAGTAGAGTCAATAGAGGAAACAGGTTACCAGAGACCGCAAAAAATAATGGAGTCGTTTGGTAACTTAGAAATCGAGCTTTATCTAAAATTTTTGTCATATATTTTGCCAGAAATAAATAAATTCAATTTAGAATTTCAATCGGAAAAGCCAAAGAAGGCTTCTCCAGTGAAATAGAGGCCAAAGAATCTGCTGTAGCTTACACGACAAAGACGATAGATAAGAGAGACAGCATTTATACCTTGCGTTTTTAGAAAATAATGGGTACTTTCAAAGTGATATTGCCGACATAAAATGCAATGCTGGTCTTAGTGCTGATGCAGATTTGTTAATAAAGGTTAAATGTAAGTCGCTTGACTATTTTTATTTAATAATTTTAACAGAACACATTGAAAAAAAATGTAAATTTTAATGTGTTTTTGTCGTATTTTCGTGATTTTTTGTAGGAATCACTTTAGTGGCCAAGTCAAGCAATTAGGGACCTTCAGGTATGCTTAGCATACATGTATTTTTTTCCCATTAGATTTGGTGATTTGGTTTTGCTGTAAAATCTATCAAAAAATGGGGATAATTTTGCCTGATTTCACATTAGAAGAAATCCCCTTAAGAGTATTAATAATATCAACAATTTTGACTACATAATTTACGTCTCACTGACTATAATAATAACGCAAAAGCTTAATTTAAAATCGACAATAACAACGCTAATAAAACAATTACGAATACTTAATATTTTCAAACTTACAGATTTTATTTAGTCAATTTGTATAAATATTAACTATCTTTAACTTGTACATTCTGCCAATGTTTATTTTAAATTAGGTTTTCAATTTTGCTTTTAAATTCTCTAAACGTTTAGTTTTAATTCGAACAAGAAGTTGCAGAGGAATACGAAAATATTACATGCACGAAGAAACCCCATTCAAAGTTGTTTGTTTACATGAATAAAAATATATTTATGAATTCAATGTAGTACGCATAGTTAAACAACTATCTATTTCCTTATGAACCGAGTTCTGTGTAAGTCAATATTTGTCTCAATTTTGCCGCTTTTGATGTCAAGATCATTTAATGTTCGTTTCACATTTACTATGATTTCGTAAATATCATATTTGATTGTAGAATAAAACTATAAAAATAAAATGATTTTTTTAAATTTTTATGTTCAATTATAAAAAAGTAGTTTTTTATTTATTTGCCGTGTAAATAATTTTCTGAGCTTTTAGACCATTTTGTGATTATTTCTGATTTATACATTTTATTACATTTGAAAAATTATCGTTAAAACCTTTTTATTTGTGAAAATTTGCCAAGTTTCATTCTGATACTCTGTGAACGTATACGGAGCCAAGAATTTTAAAACTGAAAAGTTTGTATTATGGATTACTATATTATCAAATACTGAAGTTTTTAATTTATGTACATATGTTTCATAATCTGCAAGCTCACTAATTTAAGTATGACTAACATAACATAAAATTTGAGTGTTTACACTTTAGTTTAAAATATTAGAGTTAAAAGTTCCGCAACACATTGAGTTTTTACATACTTCACTGATCTAGGTTCTAAAATATCAAAAACGAGGTACTAAATATAACGTTAAATATGTTAATCCATTGTTTTTATTTCGTTTTAACTATTAAAATAAATCAATGTTTTTTTTCTCGAGGATTAAACATTTGACAAATCCACGTGCTCGTTTAAATTTATTTTGATAACAATAATGTACTTTGTGGTCAAATGTTTAAAATATAAATAAAATTGCTGTGTATGCATGTGATTTGTTTTTATTGTCACTACTTAATAGCTAAAATTAAACTATTTATATTATTATTTGGAGGTCATAGACATTTCAATTTACACTTGTTGAATATCGTTACTAAAACCACTAGAAAATCAGTCTAGATAATCGAGTTAATGATACTGAAGTCACAATTTTATAAGCATACTTAAGTTTTATGAAGCTTACTAATAGCACCGAGTTGTACTAGTAGTAGCGTTTAACATTTATATCAATTTCACATATGTAACTAGCGGTGAATAATACACGAGAAACTTTTTTATCCTAGCCGTGATAACTTTATAGTTATTATTACCATTAACTATTTTTATTAATGGCAGTTTGTATGTTGACACGGTTATTTACATCCGATCAAGGTTTTTGTATTCGGAAATCGTGTGTTATTAATTCCGAGTTTCTTAATTTTAGTTATATGTTAGATAAAAATAAAGAATGCATTTGAAGGCGAGTTATGTCAAACTAACACAAACAAAATATAAAAAATTTGAGAATAATTTCTTTTGTCTATAGTTAGATTATATATAAACGCTGCGTTTCTTCTTGGAAATGAAAAAGATTGTTTCAGTAAATCGTTATTTAAGTACTTAGTTCTCAATGGTACACACTTTGTCAGTAGCTAGATTTTTTATTATTTATTTTTGAGGTGTTTATATTCTGATACTTTTAAGAAAGTTTTTAGTTATTTCTTGAGATGTAACAGTTTTGTAGATGTTTTAGTCAAGCGTTTAAAAAAATATTGTGTTTGTTTTACGAAAAGGTTTCATGCAACCGTTTGATAATACATCTCCACATACAACACGCCGTGGTTTAACGCAATTTTTAACTCTTGTATATGAAAACCCATTTTTATTTATTTTTCTATTTTGGTACTCTAACAAGTACTTTAAAGAACTGGTTTGAGTTGTCTAAAGTAACACTTTATGGCACCCAAACTGTGGTTTTGTTAGATTGCAATACTGATATTTCACAATTAAAATACAGTAATACAACCATCGACCTGGCAACATCGGAAAGCTACGCTTCTTTCGGACAAGTAATCTCTTACAATGTTCTGTACACTTTTCAGTCTGTGATTACTCGTCCAAAGGGAAGCATAGCTTTGGGTTGTTGTCAAGTCGATAAATCCAACTATCCAAAATGTCAAATTTGAAATGCTGCAAACTTATCATTAAAAAAAATAATTTTCCCTAATCAATAAAATAAAAGTAAATATGTAATTAAAATTTATATTTTCATATAATTACAAAAATAGAAAAAATAATATAAACTATACGTTTTACTCCCCGTCTGGCGGGTTGTTTTCTAAACTTTGGTCTCGTGCGCTAAAATGGTTTTTTTATGCAAAATGCTATTGTCGCAATACTATGTATCTTTTTTTCTTACTGTGAGGAACAGCAGTACACGAGTTGAAGTTTATTTATAAGTTTTATAACTATTTATTTATATCTATTTATAAATGACTACAAAATTTATTAACAATAATGAATACTTAAATGACTAAGAAAATATTTTTTTTCTGCATCCTTAAACAACTTATCGTATAAGGTATTACCCTAGATTGGGAATCACTGATTAAAGAAACAAACAAAACTGTATATTTTAACTAATTTACTGCAATTCTGTATTTGAACCTGATGTTTTTTAAAACAGTTTGTGCTTTTTATCGGTCATAAATCCGCGTTTTTAGTATTTTCATTGTCTAATTTATGTTTCGCTTAATTGCATTTTACTCGCTTCATCGCTTCATTAATTATGTCTTTAGTATATAGGCTTCAGTAGTTTCTAACTGGGTTAGTATTCACCTGACGCTTGCATATACTACAGCAATCGAAAGTGTATAGTTATTCATTTTTAAGAAAATAGAAATAAAGGCAATGAAAGTCCAGAATTGTGTGATTTTGACGATAATTGTTTATATCACTACTCAAATGCAAATATTAATATTACAATTAATGGTATCGTTTTACTTTTAAGTCATAAATAAAGCATACATATGTAGTGCTATAAGGATAATATTGTAATGTACCTGATCCTAAATCCTTAAGCTTAAGAATATTGTAAATAAGGCTATATTAGTAGATACTAAGAAACGACGGTAATTTAAAGTCAACGTCCGTTGGAAGCGAAGATTAGTTTAGTTCTCAATACCGAAAATTGTCGGATTGCTTTAAGCTTGCCGCTTATATATAAAAGGTAACTAAAGAAACGCAACGAGTATTCTTATTTCTTTCAAGCTCATAACAAGTCACATTCATGTAACTATCAAAATACAGTCGTTAAATAAAATTAATTTAAACATATATTTACTGAATTCTTATTTCGTCGGACTAAACATCTTGTATCAATTCGCCTCATAAAGGCCATTACAAAATTGGCGCAGTCGGTAGGATATTTTTCTCTAAGTCGCAAAAAGTGTAGCTTTGTTTTAGTGAATTCGCGTGGAAAATCTTTGTGATAGTGTAACCTTTTGTGAGTGCGAATGTTCGTCTAGATGATAACAAGATCGACTAGAAAAAACTCCAGAAAAGAAATTGAAACTCAATTCCAATCCACAGAAAATCAGACAAAATCCGAAAAGATGTCAATTTCATTAGAACTAGCCGAAAAGATGTTAATCCGATTCGATGGTGCGAAAACAAAATTAAACGAATTCCTAGATAACAGTGAAAAAGCCATGGAACTAGTGAGTAATCAAGACAAGTTAGTATTATTAAAAATCATAGAAACTAAAATCACAGATAACGCGCGTGTACTCATAAGAAATAAACAATTTAATAATTGGAGTGAGCTTAAAGTGCTTTTATTAGACATTTACGCGGACCGAAGAACTCAAGGTCAGTGGCAGCTAGAGTTAAGTTCATGCCGTCAAAATTACAAAGAATCGGTAATACAATATGCAAATCGAGTAGAATCGTGCTACATTAAACTACTAGAGACAATCGACCCTAACTTGGACGAATCTGGCAAAAAAGCGTGTTTAAGTTTATTAGAAAATCAAGCTTTAAATGTGTTTATCAACGGACTTCACAAGGATTCCAGCCTTCTAATACGTGCTCTTCGTCCAAAAACACTACAGGAAGCCATCTCAACAGCCCTCGCCGAAGAACAACGACAGTCGTCACTAGAAATTAGGAAATATCAAAATGCTAGACAAGGTATGTTTTGTAGCATATGTAAAAAGACTAATCACGAGAGTTCGCGATGTTATTTTAAGCAGCCTAACTTAAATACTAGTAATAAGGTCCAAGTGCATTCAATTAGTAACAATTCGCTTTATAATTCTCATAGTAATTATAATCAGAGTCAAGTGTCGAATAATTCTGTAAAAATTTGCAACTATTGTAAAAAATCAGGTCATTTAATCGCGGAGTGTCGAAAACGTGCCTACAATAATAGATGTCGACAAAATTTATCGCAACCGACACAGGTCCATAATCAGACTAAGGATAATAACAGTAGCGACAACCAGGTACAACCTTTTGTTCAACATTTAAACTTACAACCATCCCAGCACGAGCCGAGGCCAGGGATTCGCAACTTCAGGCCAATTTTCAATAAACATTAGTACCATCTCTACAATTAAAACTTATGTATGTTTAAATTCAACTCAATTCGTTAATGAACAGTGTAATTTTTTAATCGATACCGGATCAGATATTTGCATAATCAAACAAAATTCTCTAAATTCATTGGTTAAATGTAATTCAAATTGTATTTTAATACTTAAAGGTATTGATTGTAAACCTTCCGATTATTCTATTAAAACGCTTGGTATGATAGAAATACTAATCCAACTTAATGAACACACCAAATATCTCATAAATTTCCATGTCGTAGAAAATGATTTTCCTATAGAATTTAACGGAATCATTGGTAATGATATCTTGAAATCTAATAACTGCATTATTAATTACAAACTCAATCAATTATTACTTTGTAATAAGGTCATAAAATTAAATCATTACGAAAAAACTCAGAAGATTCAACCCGTAAATAATCAAAATCCACAACCTAATTTAATTTCAAGTAACGTTAATTCAATCCCAATAACCATTAATCCAAGATCAGAAACCATTATTCCTATAGAAATTACAAATCCGGAAATATCAGAAGGAATAACACAAAATATAGAAATTCTTCAGGGCGTTTACCTATGTTCAAGCGTAGTGAAAGTAAACCCTAATTCGAAAGCCATTTGTTCTGTTTTGAATACAACCGAACGTTTTGTAAATATTGACAAGATTAAGATACCTTTAGAAAAATTTGAACCTTTTCAAAAGAATTCAGACGTATCCCACTTCTCAACGCTTGTCAATGAAATTGAAAGTCATACTCTTAACTTACAAACTCAATTATTAAAATCATCTAATACTAATTCAAATCGATTACAAAAAATTTCAAATTCTTTAATTACCGATCATTTAAATCCAGAAGAAAAACAACAATTAATTGAATTATGCCACGAATACAATCAAATATTTTTTGTAGAAGGTGACAAATTAACAAGTACAAATTGCGTAACTCATAAGATCCACACTCGAACAGAAATTCCAATAACTGCAAAAACATACAGATATCCGGAAGCACACAAACCTGAAGTCAATAAACAAATTAATGAAATGCTTAAACAGAACATTATATCTCCTTCAAGTTCACCGTGGAGTAGTCCTGTTTGGATTGTCCCAAAAAAAAGTACCATTAATTCAATTAAAAAATGGAGGTTAGTAGTTGACTATAGAAAACTCAACGAACACACCATAGGCGATTCATACCCATTACCAAACATAAGTGACATACTTGATCAGTTAGGACATGCAAAGTACTTTTCTACCCTAGATCTTGCGTCGGGATTTCACCAGATCGAAATGGATAAAAAGCATGCTGAGAAAACTGCTTTTTCAGTTCCGTTAGGACACTACGAATTTAATCGCATGCCCTTCGGACTTAAAAATGCTCCAGCAACTTTCCAAAGGCTGATGAATAACATTCTTACCTGACTTCAAGGTACACGTTGCTTTGTTTATCTTGACGACATTGTAGTTTATTCGGATAGTTTACAAACTCATTTTGACAGACTAAAGGAAATTTTTATACGAATCTCAGAATTTAATCTTAAACTTCAACCCGAGAAATGTCAATTTTTAAGGAAAGAAGTCATATATTTAGGACATTTGATAACCGACGAAGGCGTGAAACCAGATCCCACTAAATTAAAAGCAGTAGAAGAATTTCCCAAACCACGGACTACAAAGGATATAAAAGCATTCTTAGGCCTTGCAGGTTACTATCGTCGATTTATTAACAATTTCAGTAAAACAGCATTACCTCTAACACAGTTACTAAAGAAAGACGTAATATTTGAATGGACAAGCACACAACAAAATTCTTTCGAAAATTTAAAATCTCTTCTTTGTACTCAACCTATTTTAAAATATCCTGACTTTTTAAAAGAATTTAACTTAACCACTGACGCTAGCAGTAAAGCAATTGGAGCCATACTCTCACAAGGTCTTAAGCCTAACGATTTACCAATAGCTTACGCAAGTCGTACATTAAACCATGCCGAAAAGAATTATTCCACAACCGAAAAGGAGTTACTTGCTATAATTTGGGCAGTTAAGCATTTTCGTCCGTATCTCTATGGCCGGAAATTTAAAATTTATACCGATCACCGTCCTTTGACGTGGTTATTTAACGTTAAAGACCCAGGATCAAGACTTATTCGTTGGAGATTAGCACTTGATGAATACGATTACGATATAAATTACATACCTGGAAAACAAAATTCTAATGTTGATGCATTAAGTCGAATTCAAATTAAACACATACAAACGTCATCATCGGAATATAAGGACTTTCTAAACAAATTAAAAACATCGTTAATCTATAACGACAATTTTCACGAGACAAAAGGATCTATATCTGACACAACTGACAATATCGCAATTAATATCCCTATAAATCCAGATGAATCTGATTCTTCTAACCAAGTATTTAATAAATTCGATCATTTCGAAGCAATTAAAACCAGAAATTTAAGTCTCCTAGACGTAATTAAACTTAATCATAAACAAAAACTTGTAAATTATTTAGTAACAAAACACAACTATTGGGATAACACTTCTAGTGAAGATATGTTTAACACTTTAATTAAATTACGTAATCAACTAATAGTAGACAAAATCGAATCTATTTCACTTCCAAGGTTAATCGATAAATATGATAGACTTCGTTGGCATCAAATACGATCAATGCTGCGATACATATTTAAGGAAACTGTAATTAAAGTCACTGTCTTATACGAACCCTTAATGACGCCAAATGAAAGCGAAATTTCTAAAATATTAGAAGAAAATCATTCAACCCCATTTGCAGGACATTGTGGATTCCATCGTATGCTAAACAGAATTAAAACACGTTATAAATGGCGAAAAATGAAAACGGATGTCAAAAATTTCATAAAAACATGTATTCCTTGTCAACAAAATAAACTGATACGTAATAGAAACAAACATCTAATGGTAATTACAACTACAGCTGACAAACCTTTTGATTTAATCGCTCTGGACATAGTAGGACCACTTCCTATTACCGAAAACGGAAACAAGTATATTTTGACACTGCAAGATAATCTCTCCAAATTTTCACAAATTTATGCTATTCCAAATCACGAGTCAGAAACAGTAGCGGATAAATTCGTCAAAGAATTCATTTGCAAATTTGGTACACCGAAATCTATTCTTACCGATCAAGGGCGAGATTTTATATCTAAATTATTTCAAAATATCGCTAAATTATTCAAAATTAAACACATTCAATGTAGTGCATATCATCCTCAGAGTAACGCTTCGTTAGAGCGCAGCCACCAAACAATAGCTATCTTAAACACTTTGTGAATAAAGATCAATCAGATTGGGATCAATGGCTAGATTTCTATGCATTTTCATACAACACAACACCCCATACTTCTACTAAACACACCCCTTACGAATTAATCTTTGGTTATTCACCAGAATTACCCACTGCCATCACAAAACCACCTGAATTTAAATACACATACGAAGATTACTTAGATAATTTAACATTTAAATTACGCAAATCTCATGAAATTGCAAAACAAAACCTAATCGATTCTAAAAAAAAAATAAAATTTTATACGACAAGAAATGTAAAACAACCTCATTTGAAATCGGAGACAAAGTATTTCTGTTAGACCAAAAGAATAAGGTAGGTCAATCAAAAAAACTAATTCCACCTTATGTAGGTCCTTATAATATAGTTGCTGTACATCCACCAGTCAATTATTCAATACAAGAAGGTAATAAGGTTGTAAACGTACATGTAGATAGACTTAAGTTAGCTCATTGTAACTAAACTGTAATAATCATTCTAGTTAGGTATAGCAATTAGGTATTCACGAAAAATATTGAACTGTGTAATATTTTTCTTTAAAAGGGGGAAGGTGTAATGTACCTGATCCTAAATCCTGAAGCTTAAGAATATTGTAAATAAGGCTATTAGTAGATACTAAGAAACGACGGTAATTTAAAGTCAACGTCCGTGGGAAGCGAAGATTAGTTTAGTTCTCAATACCGAAAATTGTCGGATTGCTTTAAGCTTGCCGCTTATATATAAAAGGTAACTAAAGAAACGCAACGAGTATTCTTATTTCTTTCAAGGTCATAACAAGTCACATTCATGTAACTATCAAAATACAGTCGTTAAATAAAATTAATTTAAACATATATTTACTGAATTCTTATTTCGTCGGACTAAACATCTTGTATCAATTCGCCTCATAAAGGCCATTACAATATTCCAATTAAAACCAAATAAGCTTTAAAAATAGAGGATAGATACAGTTTTTGCAAATCGCCGAATTTATTTTTAGTTTGCTTATTATTGTTTGATTACATAAAGAACGCTTGGTTTAAAATTTGAATACAATTGCTATAAGGAGTACGTTTAGTATAATTTAGAAACTACTTTATTAAATTTACAAATATAGCCATTGAAAACCCACACAATATTTTGTTGCGTAGATTACATATAAGCATATAAAAAGTGATGATGAATAAACTGTTTAAATCATTTCTATTAAGTATATTCAGAAAGTTCGATATTCAAATTAACCAAACTTAACTAAAATCAGACTTTAGTAGTCTGTTTGTTTAAATTTGTATTTAAATAATTGATTTTGAAATTATCTTATTAGTTAACGTTTGAGGTACGTAAGTATGTTACCGCATTTTTAAAATCAAAATGCATGACTAATTTTAATTTAATTTTGTAATAGAACCACGTATGTTCAAAGCAAACAAAACAGGCAAACGAACCGACACATGCAGGGCTTTATGTACATACATAGGGTTCGGATGAATTTTCCCCTCAAAATCTTTATGTTACACCATTCTAAATTTTTCGTAACGGTATAGGAATGCTCTTTGATTTTTACATTCATGTGTACCATTTGATAATTTAATTCTTTTAGAATCTCGCGTTGCTTGTGAACTCTTTCTTCTACTCTGTAAAGTTCGCGGTAGTAATTTAAAATATGAATTAGTTATTTATATAACTCATTTTATTCTTATTATTAATAAAAATGTATATAAAATAACTTGTTAAAAATATAAAAGAAAAAACACACTTGCTTGAAAATCGTCTGTCTTACATACAAGCTTACGTCTTTAAAACAATGAAAACTGTAAAACAGATTTAACAAATTATTATCTAAAAACGAATATTAAAAAAAAAATTTGGTAAAAATTGCGGTCTTATTTACATCTTAAAATTGAGTTTTTTTTATTAATTATCGATTGCTCTACTTGTGATTCTCTCTTATTGTTACCACTATATTCTCAGAGACTATATTAAAAAAAACTCTTTGAAACTGATCTAAATTACATGAATTGTATAAAATCTAGTTTAGTCTAGAATTTTTATTATTATCATAAGTAACAAAACGTCAACTTTCTCGACATTATCATAACAAATATTCTTTGATTATACGTTATAGGTAATTACAAGTAATTCTAGTACAGGAATCCTTATTCATGCTAATGGATTATTCACATGTATAAGGTTTTAAATATAGATTACTTTCTATAATGCGTGCTTAAATTCTGCAAACGATTCGCTTTATGGCAATTATACGTATTTCCCTTGAGGTATTCTTTCACTTTATGTGCTTTCCATCCAGTTGTTATTTAAATATATGTCACACGTAGTTTTGCAATGCAACACTCTTATTTTTTAAAAGAGCAAACATTGATTTATTCCAATGCACACTTTTGCATAATATATCACCATTTCTTAACGAAAACATTACTAGGAATGTTTTCTTTTGTGAATTATAGAATTGCTAATTGGAACATATGAAACAAAAATTGAAAAATTATTATTAATTTGTAATTCTTCTCATTTTTTACTTTTTAGCATAGAAAAAATTTTATTACTAATACATAGTATTTACATTCTTCAGTGCATGACTTTTTCTTAGTAAATCTTTTTCAACGAGATTGTCATTCTCTGTATAACTTGACTAATGCGGTAATAGTTACTCATTTTCGTATCGTTGGAAAATCAGTATCGATTACAGTTACTATTGTGAAAATTTTGTTTACGAAATATTTTCTTTTTATTTCTTACCGTACGAAATCTTTTTGTTGTATATAAAAACATTTCTTGCAATTTTAAAACAGATTTATTATTTGTCTAACTTAAATTTAAATATCTAGTGGACCTGTCTTGTGCCTAATATCAAACAAAATGTAGTTAAGAATATGCTCAGTACACAAAGTACAAAAAAAAGAGTCTCTACAAGATTTTCATTTACATTGTAGTAATACAAACTTTTACAGTAACACAACCTATCACTCTCCCTTAATACCATGCCTTACAGCAATGTTCGCCCTTTTCAAATTCAAGAGAGACTAACATAAAATTGAATTAAAAACTCCTAAAGATAGCTTTTATAAATTTCCACACATTTAAATTTTCAAAGTTGGAATTGCGACTAACTTAAGAAGATTCTAATTTGCAAATTAAATTATGCATTTCGATTTTCAGGTAGGTCTTTTTTCTATTGCGGAAGACAAATTAGTTCTTTATAATAATTAGGAATGTGTAGAAAATGGAATCATTCTTTAACAGTTTGAAGGGTGGTGTTTTCTTTTAAACTAAAATAAATAACACAGCACTTTCAAGGTTTTCCAGATCGTTGAACACCCTAATGTCAGTAAAAAAAACAGTAAAACCTATAAATATTACCGAAAATATGCACTACACTAGATTAAGAGTTGTCAGAATAAGCACAGATAAAGTTATGCATATGCCTAAAAATTTATTGAAGTATTAAAAGCAGAAGGTTAGTTTCAATTGGAATATAGATTCAGGGACGCTTTAAATAATGTTCCCACAAGTTGCTAAAACGACATCAATGGGTCTGGGCACTCGACCGTAGTCTAAATAATAGCTTTCAGACCCTAAAAACTGTTCAATTCATTTTCAACTTCTGTTAAATAATATCTTTTCCATAGAAACTTGTTTACTAAAACTAATAGCCGAATACCAAAAAAGTATTTATGCGTAAACTAATCTTAGCAAGTTTAGAAAATCAAGAAAGCATTATGGGATGTTTTAAATAGTATTTTTTTTTGCTATTACTGCATAGAAAGTCAAATATGAATTTAGATTAAGTAACCTTAGTAAAAACACAATTCAATCAACACAAGTTTGCATTCCGATAGATGAACTATTACTTCTAGTAACAATAATAAAGGAAACAGTATGTTTCTTAAAAACTTTTTTGTCAAAATATAGGCAGTTCACTTTCAGTTAGAGCAATGATAAAGGTTTTGCGTATTGTTTATTCGTGTAGCAGCAAAAGTACTTCAGAGCCTCTTGTTAAATAAATTTAAATATTTATAAAACGCGTTGTATATTACAAACATTTATTTATTATTCGCGGTTAAACAAAAATTACATTTGAATAATTTTTGTTTTGGCATTTGTCAATGATTATTTTATCCTATTGGAAATGTTCCTAAGGTTACTTGAATGGAAACTAAAACAATATATTTATTCCCTAATTCAACAAATTTTATTTAAACTAACTATAATTACGTTTTACAAAAAATAGTATATTCTAATTGGCACTAAAGTGTTGTTTCTGGCTGATCTATAATTGTCGACTCACTGCGTTCGCCACAAAAAGTCATACTTTAGTATCTTATAAAATAATACTATACTATATTAGAATGCTATTTACCTTCACAAGCTTTTTTGAAGTGACACTTTCAATTTTCACTATTGTGAACAAATTCTATAGTTTAATATATTTTAAATCATGATGAAAAACACACTTTGCGTATTGGTTGATTTTATTGATTTTAAAGAAGTAAACTTTAATGTTTTCTTTCCGTTCATGCTTGGGGCGTTGTAAACATAAGAAATGTAGAGCAGAATTTCTTTTCTGGCCCACTTTAAAAAATTGGTGCAAAAGTCCATTAGGTAAATGAGGGGTCAAAAATAACTGAGAATTCTTTTGTAGGCAAGACCATTTTCTTATTATTTATGATAGAAAAAACCAATAGAGAGAAAACTAGAAGATGATTAGACAGCGTACAGAAATAAATTAATAAACAGTGGATGATATTAATTAATAGTAATAATAAAATGAAGGAATATAATAGAAAAATCATAGAAACGAAGAAAGAACTGATTAAAAGTGTTAGGAGTAATAAGAAAATTAATAACAGAAATGTTACAAGAAAAGTACAGGTTAATGTTGAAAAATAACCAAATAAAAGAAAAAAATAATTAGCCTAGTAGATAGATACCTAGTTCAAAACTCAAATTTAAAAAAATATATCTAGATACAAGTTTGTTAACAATTTGGTCATTACAACTAAACAGTCGTTTTTCAGCAACACTATATTAATTATACTTTTAGACCCGGTTTCACCATTAAGAATTTAACTCTAGATTAACTAATCTACGGTTAATTTTAAAATCCTGTCATATTATTGGTTAGCTTAAAACCACTAACCAAATATATGACAGGATTTTAAAATTAATCGTAGGTTAGTTAATCTAGAGTTAAATTCTTAATAGTGAAACCGGGCCTAAGAGAAGTAAATAAAACGAATACAAATATATAATGATCGTGGTTTCGAGCTATCCCCTCTTCTTTTCCGGTAATTACTGTTTTATCAAAGACAATAACCTAATCAACAGAGACGATGCTTCTTATTTATACACGAAGACTACTTCTTCTAAGTCACTTCAATAAAGTTTAGAATCTGGCTTGGTTTACAAATTGATTACCTAACTCTGTAGTGGTCCTTGTTGTTTGCTTTTCAAGTTCATCTTTTTCTTTCTTACATTTTTTTAAGTTTAGAATCTGGGTTGGCTCACAAGTTGATTGAACTTGACAAGGTCTAAATCGGGAAGACGTTCTCATCTTAGACATTACATGTCCACTAGACTACCTCGCAACTTACAATGAACGTGTTATGTACGTGCATATGTTGTTCGTTTGTCACAACGTTGGTTGTTCAAAAAGCAAACACTTTTAGACACAAATATTGTCATATTATTTTATTTCTATACGGCTATGATTATATAGAAACCTACGATGAAATAATATAAATACTTACTATATTTACAAGGTTATTAAAAAGTTTGGAGACTGCGATTTATTGTCGTTAATGTTCATTTTAGGAAAATTTTTTAATACAAAAGTTGTTTATGTAATTTTTATCTACAATTGGGAATACTTGAATTTTTGTTATCTGCAATTGTTTCTGAGTTACGCCGCTTCGCGTAATTTTTTCAAATAGGAACATATTACTCTTATCTCACTATTCGATAGAGCATTTTTTCTCTTTAAAACAGCACTAAAGAAAATTTTACCGCTTTCTTTTGAAAAATAATACAAAATGAAACTTGTTTAGATAAGTTATCTCGAAGGTTGTTGGGTATAATTCAGGAGTAACGTGTCTTTTTGTCTAATGATCAGAACTTAATAATTTAAACTGATATTACAGTAATATTCTCTTGTCCCACCTTTTCAATGAAACGGTAAGTTATATAATTCAATTTTTGTTCTACAAAATTCGTTAACTTCAAAAAGGTTTTTTCTTGGGAGCAATACATCTCCGTTCGTAAAAAGCCGTTTTCTACAGGTATGCTAGGATTCCGCCCAAGTTACAATTTTATATTTTATAACGTTTGAGAGAACGTTTACAAAACAAAATTTATAAAACACCTTTTGTCCTAAGAACGTAACTAAAACGTTCTTACAGTAGCTATAAATGCAAAATGGGCACATATTTATAAAACATATTCGTTTTTTAACGTGTTTCATAAAGCCAACAAAACACTGTTATGGGATAGTTACGTAAACTTTATATATCAATTACAAAACAGTTTCATGAATATTTTATAGTTGGTTGGCTCTTTAGTACAATAGTTTTGATGAAGTTACAAAACATTTTTGTAGTGTAGAGCAGCTTCAATAAAATCAAACAGTTATTAAGTACTACTTTTCGGAACTTAATTATTTCTAATATTTACTTAAACTAAAACTGATGGCTATTTCATGAAAAATGACAACGTATACAAGTATATATTATTTACACAAAATTTAATGAGATAAATCTACACGGACGTCGTTTTTTGCTACGAAAGAAATATTACTGTCTATTATGAAGTAGGTAGGTCGCAAATTTTAAGTGCGCCGCAGGTTTAATGAGTATTTAAACAAAAATTTAAAAATCAAATAAAAAACAAAAAGCTTATATTTCAATGTTTATCATAAACCTACAATAGTAGATAGATACCAGTATAAGAAGCTTTAATTGATGTGTTTTTGTCGTCGAAATAGTGAAATATAAGTTAATTTTATGTTCCTCGAGAATGGCGGCCATGTAAATATATGCAAGTACATTATTAATCCTTCTGAAAGAATTATTTTAGCTTCTTCGACAAACGGTTGTAGATATGCTGGCAAATCAGGTGGTTTTCTCTTACGCCAGTATATCCGAATTGTTTAATAACTATATTTAACACAATAATTTTGCGCTTTAATAGTAGTATAGCTCTATAACTGCTTTTCTCTTATTTTTATAACTGAGACTTTGTGTCCTTTTAATTATCAGTTATATTGGAACTTCCGTTGTGAGTAATCTGATTCAGAAAGCAAAATTGTTATATAATATTACTAATACAACAATTATATAACGTAGTCACATACTTTATTAAAACAGTTGTATAAAACAGTTCTAAAGTGATAAATGACAAAGCTACATAGCTATTATAAATCAATTAATATGTGTAAGGGGTGAATCTCTTATAACGAATATTATATAAATGTTTACAAAACACTTTTATACTTATCTCATAAGCAGTTTTATAATTTTGTTGTAAGAACGTTCTAAACATCGATTTAAAAAACAATTTTGAATAGATAACAAAATAATCTTCCAGGCAACTTTAATAGAACCATTTTACATTTAGAGAGCAACAACATAACTACAATAAAATTAAAAAGTTTTCTAACTTAAGAATTATAAAACCACTTTTTCTACGACTAACAGATAATACGATACATTGTATGTTTAATTGCGATTAGGCAACGTTGTGCATTGTGATTGTCTAATTCCATTTCCGTACAGGTCAAAGCCATTTCCGTACAAGTCAAACCTATTAACGTACAGGATAGTGAATTATGAAAACATAATTTAGAAGACTTTTACAAGTATTCTCTGCATCACAAATTATGAAATTTGAAAACAAAATCATTGAGTGTCATGTATAAGGTATTGCATTAGTTTATAGCGTAAAATAAGTGTTTTATAAATTACATATTAAAATTAATATAACCTAAAGATTATATGTAAACGTTGACGTTTGGTGGCGACTTTCTTGTAATGAAATATAAATATATTTTAGAAGTTCAAGGTAATTAGAACAAATAAAGACTTCTAATTTGCAACCCAACTACTTATTTTCTTGCAGGGTTTTCTTTTGATGGGAAGGAAATATTAACAGTATTTTACCAGATTTTTGCAGTGTTATAAACAGATTAAGTAATTCAATCCTTAAAATAAAATTACTCATTTTATGATAAACATGCTCAAATTAAGTTAAAGAAGTTAGTATTTATTAGAACATTTATCAGTTTTTTAAACTGCGTGACAATTCAGAAGTATCCAATTATCTTTTGGTGTTCATCGATAGTTGCAAGATATCAAAATGTTTGTTCCGCACATGCCTTATATCTGTTTGTTATTATTTATCCTTATGTTAATGCAGTTTTCATAAGTATTTATGTATACTTTTACTACATATTATATTATAATCTTGTAAAAATAATGTATTCGCACATTGTCGCTACCTTCTTAAAAATGTAATCACAAACACTTTGGACTTACGTTTTAATAAATAACACAAGATAAACATAAATACAATCAATTGTTACAAGACTAATGCAAACCACTGGTTTATACATTGAAAAAATTATATATTTAGATGCAATTATAAGCAAAAGCACTGAATCGCTTGTTTCTTTTACCTACAATGTGTTTTATTAACGATTAATTTCTCATATTTAAACTAATTTTGCAGTAAAAATTATTACAGCATATTTGATCCATTAGAATAATTAACTATTTTGCATTTTCTAAAAGGTATTTGTTTCAATTCTTTATCTACGATGTTCTTATTACCTTATTAGTTCGGAAAGCTTGATTCTTAAAAATAACACCTATTAATTACAAATTATCTTTAAACATTTACAAATTCACCTTATTTGCTTTGTAAGTCACATTCACATGTTATTTGGTTGAAGCTTCTAGGAAAAACTATCACATATCAACATTTGTCAGAACTTGACGACATTGTTAACGATTCAGGCTTTGCATGAATAGATTTCTTTTACTTACTGGCTGCAAAAGCAAAATCTTGTCATTGAATCATTAGTACTTTTCAAACTATTCTAGCTCATTCATATTAGGTTATGCTTGAAATTAATGTATTAAAAAAAATTCAATTACTAAATGATTTGAAGTTAACTAAAATTGCATACTTTTAAAGCAAGTAAATTATACTCACCATTTGACATAAAATAAATACAAGTTTTGACATAATTTTTTTATTGTCATTTTAGGTATTACCAATACAAATTTTTAAATTAGTTTATTTATTTTCTGCGTTATTTTTTTCGTAAAATTCTGTATAACTTTGATTACTAATTAAATATAGAGTCGTAGAAAAAGTATAGTGTATAATTCGTAAGGAATGTGTATTGCCAACTCGTACAAATTGCCAACCTCGCCTTCGGCTCGGTTGAAAATTTTCATACTCGTTGGCAATGACAACCATTCCTTAGTCATTACACAATATACTATTGTTACTTGGGCGACGTGAACTTAATTTCCGTTTCAAAAGCAAGCTTTGCCTGTATTTACCTAAACAATGACAACCGGCAAGATAAGTGATTTTTATTTCAAGTATATACTTATAATTAAAAATTAAGCTTGTACATAGATTTTAATCCAAATCTTTGTTCGCAAATTATGTAAGGAAAAATGGCCATTTTTTTGACTTATTCGTTTATTACTGAGTATTTTAAATAGAACAATTAAGTTACATTAGATTAGATTGAGGTAATAAACTTGAGTTTTGGTAAATTTAATTTTGATTAAACTAAAATAAGTCATAAGTACCTTCTCTTGAATATGCTTTACACCGAACGTCTTTAATCAGACCTGAGTCCGATTGTTTTAAATTGGCAGATCCAAAATTAGCATTTTACAACTTAAATTCCCATCGATAAAAAAGGCAACCCAAACGTTAATCTTTTGTGGATACTGCGTATGGTGCTTCAACAACCAACTAGGATTTCCGATGATTGTTAACAAAATTTTCGTTATTACTGCAAATATTTAACATTTCTTCTCAAAATTGTAGTCTTCTATCAAAATCATCTTCTGACAACTCGTCAAGGTGTACCTTATAAGGTTTATACTTTTCACTTTTCAAAATTGAAACGATTGATAACTGAAATATTGAAATTGGCCGCTAAGCGATTGGTTGATAAATGTGGATCTTCAGATTCAGCACCTCCAGTTTTTTATCATCACTTGTCTTATTTCTAGGTCTACTACTCCTTGGCAAATCTTTAACAATACTAGTTTATTGAAAGCGTTTTAATGTTTTAGCAACAACGGATTTAGAAATTGGGTTTCTAACCCGTAACCGTAACCCAGTATCATAAGTGATTCAATTATTTCACGTTCACTTAAACTAGCCATTGCTAAGATCAAAAGTAACAAATTATTAATTAGACGTAAGCAATAACCATCGATAAAGTTACCTCGCTCGAGTTTGTTTATTGTTTTTGTATTCGAGATACCTACTTGAACGAAATACTTGAATCGGCGTTTGTTTGAAAAAAAGTTATTAAATCAATTTTTAAAAAATTTTCTTTTATGTTGTTTAAAAAAATTCTCTATCGAACGGTGAGGTAAAATTAATATGTTCCCATTTAAAAAAATTACGCGGAACGGCGTAACTCAGAAACAATTGCAGATAAAAAAAATTCAAGTATTCCCAAGTCTAGATAAAAATTACAACAACTTTTGTATTGAACAATTTTTCCTAAAATGAATATTAATGACAATAAATCGCCGTCTCCGTGCTTTTTAATAACCCTCTATAAATTTATGCCGTACTTTAAATATTCTGAAAATGTAAATACAAGACACTAATAATAAATAATTCTGCTTATTGAATTTTGTAAGAAATTGCTTGAGTTTGCGCAGCACTATCAAAATTCGTTTAAGAAAGTAAGCAATGTAATTCACTGGGCATCTGAAGCTAATTAAAATTACAAAATATTGCACAAAGTGTACAAGTATCTTGATAAACACGTTTAAATGATAAGCGTTTACCAACTTGGCTTAAATACAGTAAGTAGCTATAAAATCTTAAGCTTTCGGGGTTGTTATGTTTATGATTATAAGCGACTTTCGGCTTAGACCGCGTCGTAGTAAAACACTAAGACTTAGGCTTGGTCTCTTCTTGAGAGCCAAAACAGGAAGTAGAACTTGGCCTTTGCCGTATTGTCGTTCGTGAACCCAAACAAACTAAAGTTTTGCAAGACATTGCAGCTTACATCTTCAGACTCCTCTGAATTTCAATGCGAATATAAAAACAGGCTATAATTACAAGATGTGATTATCGAAGCTAGTTGACTTTGAGCTTTTTTTTATTTACTAGCTCGTCCATTAAAACGTTACTACCAATCTAGCAACGTAAATAGATGTTATGGACGTCTTTTTAAGGTTCATGGATTTTTTATGGACTTAAAACGTGTATCAGACATTGTGTGTCGTCTGCGATATGAAGTCAAAACCAACAAAACATTCTATAAAATATGAATAAAATAGTGACTGTAAAATATCTTAGTGATGGAACACGCAACTTTATACCGGCGTAAGGAATAATACAACGGAAACACAAGGGTCAATAACTTGGTAAAAGATCTTGACCAAAGATACGGAATAACAGCATATAATTATTGAATTAACTGATTTTGCTTAAGGGTACAACAAAACTAAAAAAAGGAAATGCAAAGCATTTTCAAATAAAAACAAACATCAAGATGAGGTTACTTTCGTTTAAATCAAAGTGTTATTTTATTATCAACCCAACAGAGAAACCTTTAGTTGGATTACAATAAAAAAAGCGGTATTCAATAATAATGACTGTATAATGTGTGAATACACATGTTCTAGTAACAGATATAAATAGTCATAAGTGTTATTGTAATAACTATTATACTTGGCAACTATAAACGCTTTCGTAATTTATTCAGCAGTTTCTCCAACTGGCACAAATGTAAATGCTGTAAAAATGTTTTTTTACACAAGCATTAGCAATGGAGCTTATGGGATCTCAAATACGTACTAGACCAAAGAATAACCTATACAGATATATAGGAAACAATATATCTACCATCTTAGGCAATAAAAGTGAAACAAAGAAAAGGGAAACATGTCTAGTAGAAACGAAGATACAAAATGTTACGGGCATGTATTTATTATTTTGATTTTATACAATTATGTTTCTTGTTTTTCTATAACAATTATATACTGCAACTATTTTTATTTATGAAATAGTACATATTTCTAAAATGGGTTTTCAATATATGTAAACGTCGGAGAGTTAAACGAAAATATTTTAATAATAATAATATTTTTGAAGTATTATTTGTGCCATTACTTCTTATAAAACAAAACATTTTACCGTTTTAATTACACAATTTTATTTATTCTTTACTGTAATAGAACTTTGTATTTTGATAACTTAAAATGAATCATACTTCATTTGTTAATAATTTTTACATGCATATATCTTAGCTAAAAATTTTTGTTTTTACTACTATAAGGTGTAATACAACATTTATTATAGAGTTATTTATCCGAACGCTTTGAAATATGCGAATAATGCTAATCAAAAGCTACCTATCTGAAAATTCCTTCCTTAAAACTTTGTCTTTTCGTTTCTATGGAATTTAATTTATACTTTATAATAACTGTCTAATAACGACGTCGCGGTGCCAATGTAAAAAAAGGTTTTTTCAATTTAACTTATTTAAAGTTGGGATTAACGTGCAAGCCGACGAGTCGTCTATGAGTTCCCTCTGGCTGCAAAGGACTATGCAACTCTGCTGCTTCTCGAAGTGGAAGATTTATGTCTGTGATTTTTTCTTTCTTTTCACCCTCCTTTTACTATAAGGGCAAGTTCGCGGCAGGTTCTGTCAATGTGGTGGATCTTTCCTTCTTTATTCGACGATTCAGATTTTTCAATTCTTTGACCGTTTCAATGATTAAAGCCACGTTTTTCAACGACTGGACTTTATTGTATTTGTTGCCGGAAAGGTAGTATTAGTTTTTAATAATTTAGTCGTATTTACTCGATTACACAAGGGTTCTCTGTGCCAAATTAAATATTTATTTACGCCACTACGTTTCTGTTTCATTTAACTTGCAAGGAATGCGTATGCATGTTTTTTAATTAAATTTCTCTTGGGGACAAAATAAATATAAAATTTATATTTACAATTTTTTTTTGATACTACTAGTGATAATTAATCGTTTTTAGTTGTCAGAATAAGATGCTTTTATCGTTACCTACCCTTGAAGTCATCACTTCTAAATTTGTAATAGATTTCACACCCTAACACATGGATTTCGGTCATAATTTTTTTTTGATTAATCTTGGTTATTTTCAATTCTCATCGAGCAACCAAGCGTTATTTATTTATTGGCACCAAGGAACACATTTCAGGAATCAATTTGTACCCAAGGGATTGTAACATGTCACCCCCTTGAAGTTCTTACCTACGAAACAATTCCTATTCCCATTTCGTTCACATTGTAATAAACCACAAGTGTACAGTGGCGTGTTAATCTCATTTGTGAAAAAGAAATCATTTATTTTGTTTTTTACAGAAAATAAAGGTTGTTCACAATCCAACAAAGTTACACAAGTTATAGTTAATAATTGACTTATTGGAGATGTTATATGATACTTGAGACGTGCGCTACTGTATATTCACAAAGGTATTTAGAATTTCAAACACGTTCTCTGTTGTGGATACTTCAACTAGGAAAGTGTATCTTGTTACTGTCAAATAACGTAATATTTGCGTCCCAACAAATACCTTCTATTCTCTTATTTGTAATTAATTATGTGTTAAATTAATTTGAATAACTGTAACATTGTTAAACAAATTATAGTTACTGTTTATGATTAATATTTTATATTTTACTTCTATTTTGAATACAGGTTGTTACATAATGATACTATAAAGTAATTAGTTTGATGTATTTCTTAATTAGGTAAAATATAATTTCTAGACATTTTCTACACTGAGTTAGGATAAGTTACGTTTTGTAGAAGTTTTTCCCATAGGATACAAACTTTACTGACAAAGAAAAGTATCTAAGGCGACAAACAACGAAGTATGTCCCCATAAGGATAATGTTGTGAAACTTTCTTGCTGTTATACATTTATTGTAACTTAAAATATTTAGTTTTCAATTTGTTGTTACTCTCCATTACATATCATATTGTGTCGTAGTAACTGCAATATAGACTTAAACTTAGAAGTATCATATTATGCTGTTTAATATGAGACACGTTTCTAATCTATCATAACCGAATGAAGTATTTTAAAAAGTAAAACAGCTACATAAGTCACACTTTAATGAGTTACAAATATACAGGTGTTGTATTAAAGTTAATCAAAAATCCTTAATTCAAAAATGACTTGATAGAAACTCTAATTTAAATTATTTTGTCTGTCTCTACACAAAAAAAGAATTGTTGAAAATATTACTGCAATATTGTTGAGTCCGAATTGTGGTTATTTGATTTGTAATCGAAATCTTATATACAGGGTGTTAATAAAAAAACTTTACACACTTTAGCAGGTGATAGTAAAGATGAAAAAAAAGAAAAAAAAATGTAATACACTTAGGTTCAATACTCATTGGTTTTTGAGATATGGAGTTTTAAAATTTTTATTTACACCTCTTATGAATGCGATATCGCGTTATCTGCGATAAACGAACAATCGCAGAATACATGTCAATCAACATTTTGTAACAAGTGTAACGATGAAATTACTTATTGTTATTTAAGTTAGTCTTATTTTTGCAATGGTTCAATTTACATGTGCGGAGTATGCCGATATGCAGTTATGTTATGGCAAAGCTTATCGAAATTCTCGAGAAGCTAGACGAATTTATCAGCAGAGATATCCTTTGAGGCATATTCCATTTCATCCAACTTTTCAAGAAGTCGATCGTAGGTTAAGAGAAACAGCTTGTTTTAAGCCGCCAAAATCAGACAGTGGCAGACTTCGTAGAATACGTACGCCAGAAGACATTATTTTGCAAGCTGTAGATAATGATCCTCATGTGAGTACCAGGCGAATAAGTAGAGCTGTCGGCGCCAATCATGTATCTGTTTGGCAGACCCTTAAAGAACCATTACTTTATCCGTATCACTTACAAAAGGTTCATCATCTACGGAGAGAGACGGACTACCGTCTGCGTATCCAATTTTCCCAATGGCTGGTACATGAATGTAACATACATCAAAATTTTCTTGGAAACATTCTGTTTACAGACGAAGCCTGTTTTACTCGTGATGGAGTTTTCAATTTTTACAATATGCTCGAATGGTCAGATGAAAATCCGCACGCAATTCATGTTAGAAATCATCAATTTGGATTTTCGATAAATGTTTGGGTTGACATGGTGGGTGATTGTTTAATTGGACCATTTTGTTTGCCGAATCGGTTGAATGGTAAATCTTACCTAAACTTTTTACGTGACAATTTGAACGATCTACTGGAGGACGTGCCATTAGATGTTATTATGAACATGTATTTTATGCATGATGGAGCTCCAGCCCACTTTTCGCGTATAGTAAGAAACTATTTAAATGAACGGTTCGAAAACAGATGGATTGGCCGGGGAGGACCTGTCGCAGGTCCACCAAGATCTCCTGATCTAACGCCCTTAGATTTTTTTGTTTGGGGGTACTTAAAAGACCTTGTTTACGCCACTGAAGTGAACACAGAAGATGAACTTTGGCAGCGAATTGTAGACGCCTCCCAACAATTAAGGACTCTAGGTGTTTACCATCAAGTGCGTGAGTCTCTTCGACGACGGCTGCAACTTTGTTTACAAGAGCAAGGACGACAGTTTGAAAATCTTCTGCGATAACTTTAGAGTGCGCTAAATACGTTGTTTGTTGTAGTTTTTTTTGTAAAAGCTCTATCTCGAAAACCAATGAGTATTGGACCTAAGTGTATTAGAATTTTTTTCTTGTTTTTATCTCTACTATCACCTGCTAAAGTGTATAAAGTTTTTTTATTAACACCCTGTATATTTCTCACGATTGGAGTTTTTTTTTAACAAACTAAATTAAAATACCACGAAATTGTGTTGCTAAGTAGTTGTTACAAAATGAACTACAATTGTTTAAAAAAACGGTTGTTCTTATAGTATTATAGTCTGCAATACTGTTCAAAAAATTTAAAACAAGTTTTCGTGAAAATGACAATATTTTGCAAATACTATTAAATCAATTAATAGCAAAAATTTTAATACAAAATTGATGTAAAAATATTTATTACCTTTTGTGTATATTTTTGGGACACTTGTTGGATTATTATACTACAATTCTGTGTGATGAAATTTGTGGAGAAAAAGAACACGGCAATATTATATATATTTTTACATTAAGTAGTACTAATCATCTACATACTTTGTATCGTTATTTTAGCAACAATTAATGTTAGATATTATTACATTTTGCAGTTACTTTGACCTTCCAAAAAAATACTAAACATTGTTTTATTATCAATTTACAGTTGCTAACATATGTAACGTTTACATTTTCAATTAAAGCGCGAGACATTCGAAAACTAGCGAACTTCCTCAAAAATCATGGAGAAGTGTTGTTCTCGTGTATTGAATAGGACTCGAATGATGAATGAGCGTTTCTGTAGTCAATGGTGAGACAGAGTTTTATACAAGTTAGAAAATAAATATTTTTTCTCAAATGATGGCTTGCGGTCATGAGCCGAATGCCATCTACCTACGGTAATGCAATGTTTACATTATTTATTTTTTTATTCGTAGTTCGTATCATAGATGACAAATTTGCAGTACATCTTCTTAGTAGCATTATCGATTTTATTTTATAATCGCGATATCATATACAAAACATTAAAAAACGAATAGCAAATAACAGTTAAATCGATTCAACATTGTTATGTGTGTATATTTACTATTTTTACATGACTCAGTATGATGTAAAACCGATCCAACTAATTTAAGAAAATTAAAAGAAAAAGCACTTACATGAAATATTAAATAAATTATGACACTTTATCTTAAAAATTTATCTTTCTAATTATACATATTTCACTTTCAGATAGGATAGAAAACACAAATTAACACTAGAACGGCCGATCAATTTGACCCTTCGTGAACAAAACGTTCGAAAACTTTCTAAGTTTGTGTTTCTATAAACTAAAGTGTGCATCATTTTTTAGTATTAGATTGAAATAGATGTTCAATAAATAGATTATTCAAAATAAAGTTTATTTCCGATTTTCAACTATTAAATTATAGAAACGTCAATTTCACCGCAAGTGACGCTTTTAGGTATGTATTTACATCCTCGATATAATGCATTAGCGGTTCCAGGACGTAAGGAGAGAAAAGAAATGAGATGTTTTAGCCGTTAAGAGTTCGGCACCACCATGTACGGCAGCATTCTATATTAATATAATTCACAAAATTTACAAACTTTGCAAAACTAATTAAAATTGGCGTTTCCACAGTCATGTTGCTGTCTTCTTCAGAAAACTGAAACTCGTGACATTGGAGCCTGAAAACTCTTTATATTTGCTGTTTTAAATCATTGGTTTGTGATGGTCTCGGTTTTTCCATACTAGGTTTGGTTAAAATTGTTGTTTGCTCAAAGTGTGTCCGGTAAATGCCCTGAGATAGCCGATCTGGTGTTGTATCTTCTCGTACCCGCCTTGTGTTTTTTTATCAGAGTAGCGATGTTGCGTCTGTCTTATATATTCCAGTCCGCACGCGAAATGAAGGTAGTAGACGTAAACCTTAAGTATAATGGCTATTCTGTTTGTGCATCCCTTTATGTATGGAAGAAAAGTGGTTGCAACGGAATGTTCTTTCTTTGGTAACTCTATGTATTGTCTCTTGATTGCTTTATCTATGTCTGTTTTCTTATATCCGTTTTTTCTCAAGGCATCCATTCGATGGCCGAGCTCAGTTGGTTGTAGTTTATTTAGACAACGTCTCATGACGTATTGTGTGCACTTCAACATGGCCAATAAAAACAAATCTAAAAAAGCTGTCTTTTTAAACTCGTTATACCAATTAACAAGCAATAAAATTTACAATGTGTGTATAAAATTGTATGAGAATATTTTTGACTTAAACAACATGTTTGAATATACTTATACATTTTTTTACAGGTGAGCCATTATTTCTTATTCTGTTTCGACTTTTAGGTAAGTTAAAAAAACTGGATAGTATTTAGAATTTATAAGTAGCATTTTATATTAAATTAAACTAAATTGTGTTTTTCTGACCTCACCTATATACAGTTTTAAACTGGTTGGATTGATGTTTTGCGAAATTTCGAATTATATTTAAAGAAAAAGGCTCTTAAAATGTAAAAAATGTTAACATTTTTATTTAGCTCTTACTCACTGTACTTTGCGTGTTTAAGATCTTATGAGTGCGATGTGTCATTTTGTAACAGTGACTTGTCGATTTAAAACAATTACCATTTGATTTCAAGTCAAACTTGTTCTCGCCGAAAAAAAAGATTCATTTCAACTTGAAATTACGTAATCACTTTGAACCTCTTGTTCATTTGTGACTCGAGTTTTTTGACTTTATTAATGTTTGCTGTCGCTTTGCACGTTGAACTGTATCTAAATCATTGATCACCTTTTAGTGTTATTTGTTGTAAACGCTTTTCCGGATCTTTTAACTGTCACATTCGTTATTTAAACTTTACTGGGGACTTGAATATGTAAAAGATTGTCGTTTAAATAACTTTACAAAAACAAAACTGTCATCCTGATAAGCAGAAGAAAGTTCAAACTGTACTGCCCGGAAACGCAGAAAGAAAATTGACTTTTGACAACTGATTTATTCATTTTTGCAGTCAACAGCAGAATTTAAGTTTATTCCATAAATATGCAAATCTAATTTTTCTAATTTAGACCTTGAGGCGTAAGAATTTTTTTTTAAATTCAGGCATGTGTATAAAAAAATTGTCTTTTTGGAGCAAGATTCTTAAAATAGGTTGTCAAAACGTCTTGTGCGGCATAATTGGCTTGTGAGTTTTTGGATCAGTGTTCTATCAGGGTACTGTAATCAGAAAGCATTGTGTCCATTTACTTCAGAAATCCTAAAGGACTTACTTGACGAATTTCTGTTAATTTACAGAATCAGACTTTATTTGCAGGTAACCTTTTTAAACATTTGATAAATTAGATAAATTGTGCCTTTGGTTTTAGGTGATGCTTATTTTGTTACACTTTTAAATGGGTAGTTAATTTGAAAATTAAATTTATTACTGTAGAATATAAAAACTTTAAACACTTATGACAAAAACAGTTGCGCATACGAATGACAATCAAAAATTAAAAACGCACTTTTGCTGAGTATTTTTGTGAAGAAAAAGTAGTTGGCATTGACAAGTTGCTCACTACATAAAATGTTTGCAAGAATGTGAAATTAATTATTAGAAATCAAACAAGTTCATAAAGAAGAGATCTTGAAATATCTAAATATGGTGGATCGACTATGCTCGATTATGGACTTAAAAGTTGATCGTAACTTATGTAACGTTACAGAGGATTATGGTTATTTAGGGATAGATTTGGATGAAAGCAGAATATTATTTAGCGAGCAGATAATGGTTTTTCTTTTGACGTCGTCTACAAAAAAAAGAAAACATTTTAGGTATTTAAATAGATCACTGATTTGCGTTTAAACATACATAAATGCTTCGTTAATATTTTTTATCATTTCATGATTTAGAAGAATTACCTTACAATGCTTATTTTTTGATATTGTAATACTTACTTATGCAACAATAGTTATTTTACATTTAGAAATGATTTATAATACTTACTAATGTCTAGTGAAAATAAATAAAATGTAATTTCAAGTTGCTAATGAACAAAAGTTAGTAGACCGCAAACCACAATTAAAACTAAACCCTTAGGTTTATTGACAAATATGTAATTGTTACAATTATAATTTATTAGTGCTTGTAAACAGTGTATGTAGATTTAAATTAAATATGTTTTCATGTTTGCTTTTTTGTTTTGGAAGTACATACTATCGTAAACATTGGTGCTTCCGGTTTTTTCTTCGTATTTTATCTGACCTACATGTTTGCACTTAATGTTCTTATAATCAACGATCTTTATGTTTTTTATTCACACCAAACCACATACAAATTCTTTATTAATTGATATTCATACTGTTAAGACTTTATAATGTTAAGTATTTAAGTGTACATTAAATGTGTGCGCATCATAAGCATGCGCTTGTGTACGTTTTCTTTTTTTTGTAAGTAGGGGAAGCATCCCTCAAAATGAGTAGTTGTAAGTTACATGTACAGAACGTAACGCTTTGTGTACAATCAACAATAAAGAAATTAAAAGTGATTTAATTTCATTAAACAAACAAACAAACAAAAATACTAACAATCAATCAACATATGGTCCTTCGAAAACGGATGATAATCAAGAAATTAATCAAACAAACAATCAAGCCAACAACGATCCACCATTTTGCAACAATCGGCGTCACTTTGGTCAATCAAGTTTATGGTGAGCTTGTTCCTTTTACTACATTCCTATAAGTAATTCACAATGGTTGACAATTTAAAAAAATTAAAAAACAAAAGACGATCTTGTAAAGAACGGTTAGTTCTTTTTGAAAAATACATTGATGAAATTATTGCAAACAAAGAATCTGAAAAAATCTGTGAATTAGAAATGCGTCTAGATAGATTAAATAAATTACTTAACGAATTCGATGAAATACAAACAGAAATTGAATCTTTATCTGACGATTTAATCGAAATTGAAGAGCGCGAATCATTTGAAAATTCTTATTTTTCATATTTTAGTAATGCAAAAAAAATACTGGAAAGTTACCGTGCAAGCAAGGTCGATAATGCTTCGGGTCAGGTAGATTCAGGTAGTGCAATTTCGGTGCTTCACACAAACAACATTAAATTACCAACTATTAGTATGCCTAAATTTAATGGCAATTACGAACAATGGTTAGAATTTCGCGATACTTTTAAATCATTAATCCACGACAATTGTAATCTAAACATAATGCAAAAATATCATTATTTAAAATCTTCCCTTGAAGGAGATGCTGCGCGGGTAATCCAATGTTTACCGTTAAGTGAAAGTAATTATACATTAGCATATGATCTTCTTTGTGAACGTTATGATAAAAATAATTTACTTGTACATCATCATGTAAAAGCACTTTTTAATTTACCAACTAATCAATATGACACAGCCGCCTCATTAAGAAAATTACATGACGAAGTGTCAAAACATTTGCGATCTTTAGAATCTTTAAATCAATCTACCGATAATTGGGATGTAATTATTGTTTTTCTTATTCTAGAAAAGGTTGATGCTCAAACCACTAAGGAGTGGGAAATGCAGATGCCTAATGAAAATCCCACACGGGAACACATTTTTGAATTTTTAAAAACAAGAGCAACATTATTAGAAAAAATTAAACATAAAACACAACACAAAACTAATCTTAACAAAGGATGGAATACAAAATCCGTTAGTCATTCGACAAAGGCATTTCACCTTGAAAACACCACAAATGCAGAAACTAATTGTTTATATTGTAACGGTTTACATTATATTTTTGCATGCACAGAATTTAGGGTACTTTCCGTACAAGAACGGATTAATTATTGTCGTAAAAATAAACTTTGTTTAAACTGTTTGAAATCCGGGCATCTTACAAAATTTTGTCGGTCTCACAATTGTAAAGAATGTGGTGGAAAACACAATACCGTTTTGCATCTTAGAAATAATCCTAATGTCAATTCAGGAAATTCGAATGATAATTCGAATCAGGAAGTAGGTGAACAATCAACAGTTTGTGCACATTCTCAAACAGCACAAGATGTTCTTTTATCGACCGCAATGGTCGACGTCTTTGATTCTAATGGTAAGCTTCATACATGCCGAGCACTATTAGATTCCGGTTCACAATCAAATTTTATAACAACAGATATGTGCAAAAAATTACAAATACCATCATCTCACGTTAAAATAGCGGTTATGGGAATAGGACAGAATATATCAAATCTTAATAAAAAATGTGACGTAACAATTCATTCTCGTGTTAGCAAATTCTCAAGCAATCTACAGTTTCTCGTTGTAGAAAAAATTTCTGAATCTTTACCAATTAGATCTTTTCATAAATCATTAATTAATATTCCACGCCATATTACATTGGCGGATCCTCATTTTAATCAAGCAGAGCCTATTGACATGATACTTGGCGCTAATTGTTTTTGGTCTCTTCTGCACAATGAACAAGTTAGAATGGGAAAGAATCTTCCAATTGCCCAAAACACTGTGTTAGGTTGGATATTATCGGGACCTATTTCTTTGCAAAATACAACTGTTTCTAACTTTGTACATTCATTTAACATAATTGATTTGCAATATCAGTTGAGTAAGTTTTGGGAAGTCGAAGAACTTACTAAAACAAAGGCATATTCAAGCGAAGAAAACCTATGTGAGGAACATTTCATTAAAAGTTTGTCTCGAGATTCTAACGGAAGATTTATTGTTTTAATTCCCTTTAAAGAATCTCCTTCTAAACATGGAAATTCACAACATTCCGCTCTTAAACAATTTTATAACTTAGAACATAAATTACAGTGTAATCCTTTACTTAAAAAAACATTATTACAAGTTTATGGATGAATATGAAAATCTCGGTTATATGACCAAAGCGTTTATTATTAAACAACCAAATTTCTTTCTACCTCATCACGGTGTACTTAAAGAAAGTAGCAGTACGACAAAATTACGTACTGTTTTTAATGGCTCAGCTCCATCTAGTTCTGGATGGTGCTTAAACAAACTTCAAATGATTGGTCCTAACATTCAGCAAGATTTGTTTTCAATAGTACTCAGATTTCGGAAGTATCTTTACGTTGTATCTGCCGATATAGCCAAAATGTACAGACAAATTCTTGTAAACCCAAATGACAGGCAATTTCAATACATATATTGGAGAAAGAATCCTACTGATAAACTTTCTATCTATGCGTTAAACACTGTAACGTATGGTACTGCTTCAGCTCCATTTCTTGCTATTCGCTCACTTAAACAACTTGCTACAATTTATAAAGATGAGTATCCACTAGCATGTGAAATAATCAATGATGATTTTTATGTTGACGATTTGTTAACTGGTTCAAACAGCAATGAACGACTATCTCAAGTTTGCAAGGAAATAAGGGACATTTTGCACAAAGGATGTTTTGAACTTCGAAAATGGTCTTCAAACAGTTCACAGTTTCTTCAAAACATTAATCCAAAGGATATCTCTGATCACAATTATTACTTTGACGAATCCAATTCAAAAACTTTAGGTTTGCGTTGGTGTCATGAAAATGATAAACTATTATACTCAATCCCACAATATGAAAGCACTAATAGTCTTAATAAACGCAAAATGTTATCTCAAATTTCACAAATTTTTGATCCGCTTGGTCTCTTAGCACCGTGTACCGTTATTGCTAAAATCATGCTTCAAAAATTATGGTCTTCTAAATTATCTTGGGACGAGCCTCTTTCTTGCGAATTACAACAAGAATGGTCAACTTTTCAATCTCAATTGCAAGTACTAAACACCTTAGAGATACCACGTTGTGTCATACCATTCAAACAATCATCTATCGAATTACATGGATTTTGCGATGCATCCATGTATGCCTATGGTGCATGTATTTACATTAGATCAACAACAAGTGATAATATACATACCCAACTTCTTTGTGCTAAATCTCGTGTTGCGCCATTAAAAACATTAACAATACCACGACTTGAACTTTGTGGAGCACTAACATTAGCAAAACTATTTCAAAAGGTTACCAATTCTTTTAAGCTTCAATTTGATAGTTATCACTTATGGTGTGACTCTACTATTGTATTAGGCTGGATACGCACTTCACCTAATATTCTACAAACATTTCCTAGCAATCGAGTGGCCGAAATTCAAAGTCTTACAGATGTAAGAACTTGGAGACATGTACCATCAGCACAAAACCCAGCAGATTTGTTGTCAAGAGGTTTAAATCCTATTAAAATAAAAACAGAAAAAATGTGGTGGTATGGTCCGTCTTTTTTATGCACTCATTTTTCACTTTGGCCACATGATATAACTTCTCGCGAAGAACTTCCCGAGCTTAGACAAACAACTACATGTCATTTAAATGCCACGAGTAATGCATTATTTGATAAGTATTCATCATTAAATACACTGATTCGAGTCGTAGCATATTGTAAACGGTTCGTACGTAATTGTAGAGCTAATGCGACAAATCGAGAAAGTGATTTCTTAAAAACATATGAATTAGAAGAATCTTTAATATGTTTGGTTAAACAATCACAAAAAGAGACATTTTCAAAAGAAATAGATTTAATTAAAAACAACGGAAAACTTTCCAATCGTTTCATAGGTTTAGCTCCTTTTATTGATAGCAGAGGTATATTACGCGTGGGGGGTCGACTACAAAATTCAAATTTTAACACATATAAACAACATCCTATGCTTTTATCAAGTAAGCATAAGCTGTGCATACTCATTTTTCAAGCCATGCATTTAAAAATTTTACATGCTGGACCACAGATGCTACTTTCTGCAGTTAGGGATAGATTTTGGCCTCTAGGTGGTCGCAATTTATCGCGTAGCATCGTCAGAAAATGCATCACATGCTATAAATTCTCTTCGCAAACCTTAACTCCTATCATGGGACAATTGCCCACGCATCGTCTTACTCTAGAAACACCATTTTATGTAACCGGGTTAGATTATGCCGGTCCATTTGAAATTATAGATCGCAAAGGTCGTGGAGCAAAAACAAGCAAGTGTTACATATGCATTTTTGTATGCTTTGCAGTAAAGGCAGTTCATCTCGAACTTGTAACCGACCTGACCACAGAAGCATTTATTGCTTGTCTTAAACGGTTTATTTCGCGTAGAGGAAAGCCTTCTCATATATACAGCGACAACGCAACAAATTTTATTGGTGCACGTAACTATCTGCACGCATTTTTAAAAAACAATTCAAAATTCATAGCAGAGTATTATGCGGGCGAGCACATTGTTTGGCATTTGATTCCTCCTTCTTCACCTCATTTTGGTGGCTTGTGGGAAGCTGGCGTAAAGTCCACCAAACATCATTTAAAACGTGTTATTTCTTTTGCAAAATTAACATTTGAAGAATTTTATACTCTTATTGTAGAGATAGAATGTATTCTAAATTGTCGACCATTAGTTCCTTTATCTCCAGATCCAAATGATTTGCACGCATTAACACCCGCTCATTTCCTTATTGGAAAAACGTTAAGCTCTTTACCTGACCAAACGCTAATAGATACAAAAAGTAACCGATTGACACGGTTTCAATACATACAAAAACTCCAACAACATTTTTGGAAAAGATGGGCCAAAGAATACGTGTCAGAACTTCAACAGCGCTGCAAGTGGAAGCAGAACCAATACAATATTGAGTTAGATACAATGGTCCTTGTAAAGGAAAATAATCTACCACCGTGCAAGTGGCGATTGGGCCGTATTATAGAACTACACCCAGGTAATGACAATATTGTTCGTGTTGTATCAATCAAAACTCAAAACGGTGTAATTAAACGTTCCGTGTGTAAAGTGTGTCCATTGCCAATAAGTGACTAGTTTCATACAGTTCATAATAATACAACAAGATTCTAGGCAGTTCATTAACATAGTGTAGTGTAGTAGTGTTATAATATGTAGTTACGTTTTATTGTAAGGCATAACCTTCCAAGGCGGGCGGCATGTTAAGACTTTATAATGTTAAGTATTTAAGTGTACATTAAATGTGTGCGCATCATAAGCATGCGCTTGTGTACGTTTTCTTTTTTTTGTAAGTAGGGGAAGCATCCCTCAAAATGAGTAGTTGTAAGTTACATGTACAGAACGTAACGCTTTGTGTACAATCAACAATAAAGAAATTAAAAGTGATTTAATTTCATTAAACAAACAAACAAACAAAAATACTAACAATCAATCAACACATACATTTAATTTGTACAATGATACAAATTGGATTTTATTTGAAGAGTGTTATAAGCAAGTATGTACTATCAAAAATACAAATGGCTTAGTCGTTTTGTATAGTACTGGTTAACTGGTATTACCATTGTAGTCAAGTGGAACGGTCACCTACAGCAGAATGAGGAAAACAATCTATCAATTATTGCTGAACATTAAAGCCTATATAGTAGTTTCTTAAACCATTTAGATTACTATCGTACCATTCTTATTTAATAGACAGAGCTAATTTGATCCAAGTAAAAGCATATGTCAATGTTAAATTAAAATGTTTTTAATGCATGCTAATAATCGAATAAGAAAAACAAATTTGTGAACTTGATGCAAGGTGGTTCAATTTATCCTAATAAAATTTTACTAATCCATAGAATTGTTCTTGTTCTTGAATGTTAATTGAGGGTATATTTACAAATTGTTTAACATCATTTGCTTCCCTGTTCGTAACAGAAATAACGTTATAAACTATATCAATGGCATTTTCCTTAATGATACTATTGTTACAATTTTCAATGGTTTCGCAGTAGGAAATCCTGTTAGCCGCGTGGACTTGATGTGTTAAATAATCTCCAACTTGTAGTTCGTGTAGTTTTTGCAGAGCAAAATAAAAATTTTGCTATTTTCATCGGTATAGCGTACTTGCCGTACACATTTACCATTACCATAACACAAAAAAAATTACTTTATTTGGTATTAATGGTACGCAACTTCATGTATTTTTCAAAAATCTTGAACCAATTACCCGTTTCGCTGCAACAAGTTACCACAAATGATCGGGGGATTTTGTTCTTGGATTGCAGAATTTTAACAATCCCTAGGTCAGGTTTAATTTCAACGTCTTTGTAATTCAAATTATAAAGTTTATTAGTCCGGTAATCACCGACAACCCGCAAAACCATTGCAACTTTGATCAACAGAAATGCGTGGTCCGGAGCATCACACAGAAACCTTGTTACCTCTTTTTTGGTAAAAATGGTAGTCTTCTTAAGAATATACCCATTATTTTTTCTATTGAGAAATGAGATGACTTATAAAATGGTAGGATACGTTTAGCAAAATTAAAATCTCTTATAGATACGTATACCTGCTTGAATTTTGAAATTACGAGGTTTTCATTAGCACAAAGCGTTAATTTCTACATCGAATGTTTACTCCACAAGCTAGTTGGAGGCTTTAGATTTGATGCCCTGTCGTTAAAATATGCCAAACGCACAGTTTCATTAGCTTTTTTAACACTTTTTGAATTGCACCATTCCTTAAAATATGTATATGTTTGCTCATATCGAGCCTTTGACTTGGCTGTAAAGACCCTCGCGCTGCATTGCACTAGTTCTGATTTCAGAAAAATCTTCAACCTCGTTCGAATTACTCATTGTACCGATTACAAAATGGATTTATGATCAAAAATTTTATAATGAGTTTGTTTAAAAGCGTCGCAACCACAGAAACTAATCAATCAGCAAACACGATTATGGCAGTAAATTCTTTATTTTAGATCATTCGTATTGTATACCAAAATATTTAGTAATGTTAAATTTTGTATTCAAATACAAATACAATACTAATTATATTATACGAACTTCTATATTAGAACAAAGAAGATAAGTTCTTGTTAAGTATACAAGCTTATGACAGAACGTTCGGTATCAAAGCGACCCTAAATCTTATATGCATGTTATCAAATGGTCGAGCCTTATAGTCTTTATTGTTTTAATACTCGGCGTTCCTGACGATAGAGCGTCGTCGCGATTCACCAGGAGACATCTGAAGCCATCCCGATGATGGAGCGTCCGCGAGACCCACCAGGACACATCTGTTGCCATCCAGATGACTCGGGAAGCATGGACAGTCGGCGGATTGGCACATCAATCAAGGAACTGGACATAGTATACTAGACTATGTGTGATGATACTTTGCAACCTCAGATAGTTCACGAGACTATCTGGTGGCTTACTAAGCCACTGTTGCTATTCTAGGTAGTGCACAAGACTACCTGGTAGTACACTAGACTACTGCAGCAGTTATAGGTAATACACGGGATTACTTTGTGGTACACTAGACCACCACGCCAATTTTAGGTAGCGCACTAGACTACCTGGTAGCACACTGGACCACCATTGCAATTTTGGGTAGCCTACTGGACTACCTGGTGGCACACTAGACCACCATTTCAACTTTAGGTAGCACACAAAACTACCTGGTGGCTCACTAGATCACCATTGAGGATAGGGAACGCATTGTCTTCTTAACCCTTCCCATGACATACGGAGTGAAGCTTTGGTTGGCCCGACCAATCAATACAGGTACACAAGATCTTTGGTAGTTTGCTAAACATTCATCCTACCGTCTACGAGCTTTGGATCCATCGTCAAAGTCAATGATAATCGGATATACAATGATTATAATTAATTCCTTGTTGTGTTGTCTTCTTGATTATTATACCAGATCTAGCGTTACCTTTTAACTTATTGGACATGCAAAATATACGATCCCTGTCGTCCCATTCGAACGAAACGTCTCCAGTAGAATAAATAGTATGCAGTCACTGCTACATAGTCATGTCATCTAATCTGCTCCGCTTCGGTGCACAAACTCCCACTTAGAATAAAAAATATAAAATCTTAAGCTTTCGCGGTTATTTTGTTTATGATTATAAGTGACTTTCGGCTTAGACCGCGTCGTAATTAAATATCCAGACTTTTTAGGCTTGGTCCTAGTTTCTTACTTTACTTCTGACGAAAAAGATTCCTATGCGGGTTTTTTAAATAATAACATTTGGTTTTCGGACTACTTTTTGTATGTTTTTGCAAATTTCTTTGTGTGCTTTACGACGCTAAATATCGGACAGAAAAATTTTGTTTATTGTTGGGATAGGTACACCTTGTCTGGTGGTTTTTAGACAGATTGAGGTGAAAAAGCTTGGCGTTTATTAGCACTATTATATTCCGGTCTCTCACTGCCTGTTTGACGCTGGACGGTTGGATTTCTTGAAGATCAAACTCCAAGATAAGATAAACGGACACTAGTAGTCGGTGTGCATTTTAAGAAAAAATCACTCCCAAAATAGTTGGAACGTAGTTTTTTTTAATCAGAAAACTAAAACGTTTTGAATCCTGTTAGTGTTGAAACCGAAGTTACTACGTTTCTTCCATTTTTGTGGGAGATTTTATAAGGGCGATGTACATATAAAGTTGAGCACAATGTACCGGAAATTTAGAAAGAATGAGTTAAGTAAGTATTATTCAAGCTAGACATCAATGGCCCGATTTATGAAAGGATAGTTTCTGTACTATATGTACAAGCTTGACAGAATTGGGCACGGTTGACCAAGTTGAAGAAAAAAACAATCAAAACCCGTTAATTTTTTAATTATTGATTACTATATTTTTTATTTCTTGTTTTGTTAAAAAATTATGTTGGTTATCAGAACCTCCCATACTATCGCGCATTTTATTGCTTTTGTTTACTACCAAATAAAGTATAACAAAATGAAGGTTTTGAAACTACGTACAATGAGTTAATGATTCATGCAGATGCATATCAAAAGGCAATTGAACAATAGATTTTCTTTACAGTTCACTTAATAATAAATATTTGTGAACTATTAGTTTATTTTGAAAGTAACAATTTATAATAAACAGAAAATTAGACGATTAAGATTTTATGAATAAAGACGTACAATACGTACTCTAGTAAACATATCTGAATCTTTTTTTTATTTTACTTACTAAAAGTAGCTACTTTGAATTTAAATTAATGCCCTTGGCAAGCTGCCCTGAAAGTGCATTTTATTTCTAATGTATATATTACGTCACCTGCATGGGTCATTCGCATGTTTATACAGGAAATAGTTATCCAATTTGACGGTCATATATATTAAAGCTTTGGTTTATAACCAGTATGACTTCCGCAGTAAGTCGGATAACACGTGCTTTGATTATAAGCGTCTAATAGTATTAATTAAATATTGTCTACTGAATCTAATCATTTTTTAAGCAAAGTGATTATTGCTGTTAATTAATTAGAAGCAGCTTTCTCGATTTGGGGATTAAAAAAAATTAATTACAATAATGGAAAAGTGTAAGGGCGTCACAAAAGAATACAGTGGTGTCGTGTATGACGGTATTACATAAACGGAATTTTTGATTAATTAAATTGGTGAGTTAATCACATTTCATCTACATTTTAGATGATTTTTTTTAAATTCAATATTTATTTCATCAAACAATGTATGAGTCAGAGGGTCGGTATAAATCGGATAACACTCGTGTTGTCGACATTCTATAGGGTCAATTAAACAACAATCAAATTTCTACTGGAATTCCGAAAACACATTTGTGTGTGAGAAAGATTAAATGAGTTGAATCTAAATATTTATGGATTGAAACGTAGTCAGTCGTCTTTTTGTTTTTTATAATAGAAATGCCCTACTTTTAAAGTGATTTTTCTATAAAGTATTTAATCACAACCTATTTTTTAAACTCGGCACTAACATAAACGAATTGTTTTTTTCAACTTTTGATTATGGTTTTAATTTGTTTGTTGATAGTTTTGTTTGTTAGAATTAACTAAAGATTTTTCTGTTGTTTTCTAAGATATCAGTTCCGTATTTTCTGTATACATACATATGTACATTATATTTATATAATTTTGAAATGTTTGTATAAATAATGAATTATTAACTAGCAATGTAATAAGCACTTTTTTATTACTGCTGTCGATTAAGCACATTTTTATGAAATGATTATTCTTAATGCGTAAATTAATTGTCTTGATTCTGTTAAAAACGCACTTCTATAAATAATACATGGTGTTCTTAGACGTCGAGAATTTGTCAGAAGAACTGTGTTTTTGAATTACAAACTTGTTTGAGTTGCGTGCTATGAATATTACATATAATAATCAGAGCTTTTACTCTCATTCATTTTTGGAAGATGCTTATGTGGTTAAATATAATTCCGTTTTGATCCATTTAACTTTTAACTTTCTTTCTAAAAGCAAATTAAGCATTTGGCAAAAAGCCAACGTCGCACTATACTTAATTTAAAAAAAAATTCATTATAACTAAAGTGTGAAGTAACATTTAAAGCCATATACATACTAATGAAAAAGTCAATAGTCACATTATTGGTGTGTTCATACGTTCCCAAAGAATCAACGTGTAGTTTTCTATAATATAGGAAACTAATAAAATATTTTAGAGAGAAATTATTTAATTTAGTTTGCGTTTAATGTATTGCAACAATTGTATTAAATTATAATTGTATAATATAAATTCAGTCAAATTCAATTGGTAGTAGCGATGGCAACATTTATTAATATTTCTTTAGGATTTACAAAAACATTTTAATCATTTAAATAATTATGTGTGATAAGTCAAAATTCAGTTGTCATTTGAATAATCCTAATATAGTTAAAGTAATCAAAAATAATAATAATAATATTAATAATAATAATAATAATAATAATAATAATAATAATAATAATAATAATAATAATAATAATAATAATAATAATAATAATAATAATAATAATAATAATAATAATAATAATAATAATAATAATATTAATAATAATAATAATAATAATCCTAGGTGACAGATAAATAGTATTGTAACGAATTTTATTATTAAAACTAATTTATTTAAACGACTAAAAATATGTTTTACTTATACTAGAAATATGTACACTTTTATATTAACGGAACTAATTAAATTTAATAATATTTAATAAAACACTTACAGTATAATTTATGTATAACAAACGCTATCACTTACACGAAGATAAGATAAAGTCTGCGGATAACTTCACACACTTGTTTACACTAAACTCACGTATTTCGTAGATTTAATTATAACACGCGTTAACGACTTATTTATTTAGGCTTGAATAATCTTCTTAACACTACAGGCTTCGCATTACGGAAATAACTGATCTACGATTTGTTTCTTCGGTATTTATACACATTTGGAAATTCTTCTCGAGTGTTCCATATCTTTCGGTATATCTTCTAGAAGATGAATAACAACTTCCAGAAGGCTCTTGAATTTGCAGATAACTTCTCAAACGTTTCACTGCCCCCTTCTTAGAACTGTTCTGTCCCAGAACAGGAGACTGGATGCGACACCGGTAAAAAGGAACGTGGCGATAGCGGCAGTTTCCTCCATTTCGGCAACTTCCTTGACCATAAAAGTAACAGTCAATGGACTTTTCTTGACCCAATATTCTCCTTGGTTGGTAACTACAGACCAACACTTGGACGCCTGTTCCTAGGAAGACGACCTCTAACATGTTTCGAACCGTCCTCCAATTCAGTTGAGCTAAGCCACAACCAAGCTTGGGTACTGCCAATTTCTTAACATGGTGGAACTCCATTTCTCTCTTGAGATTCCATAATGTTCGCCACAGATCTTTGTATAACGGCTTGACACGTGAGTATTTCTTGGGGACCAGATAGAAAACGAAGCGTCCGTCACCACGTAGTCCTAAAACTTTTGCGACTGCCGGTTGCTGTCTTCGTAATTCATCTAGCTGCCCAAACTTCTTTTTTAACACAATTGCAACCCCTCTGGGCATGTCAAGATCCTCGCTCACGCAAAGTGCGATGGCGTAATCAGGTCTTGTTGTTCCTCGGTGGTAACTCCGAACCTAGCTTTTCCGGAACCTCCGTATAAGTTCATAAACTTCTCGAACTCCATTTCTTTGATTGGATTCCTGGTTCCGCTACTTATTACTCTGGTTCGGACCTGGACTTGCCTATTGTGGTTATCGGCAGCAAACGGGGCTAGGCGATCGACGTGGACCACTTTTGGCTTGCCTCTGGGCGGTTTTCGGATGCGGTATATGACGTCGTTAATACGCTGCACGACTTCATAGGGGTCCTCCCATTGCCTTTGCAGCTTCGGCGACAAACCACGTCTCATTTGAGGATTATACAACCAGACCATATCGCCAGGTTGAAACCCACCATTTTTTGACTTAACGTCATATCTTGTTTTCATCCTGTCACTGGCAATGTTTTTACGGACCTCTTCATGTACTTCGTCTAGCCTCTTGGCCAGCTTGCTGACGTAATCTTCTCCAGTTACTTCTTCTCCCGGTCTTCGTCCAAATTGAAGATCGCATGGTAATCGTATTTCACGACCGAGCATGACACAGGATGGTGTTTGGCCTGTGCTTTCGTGAACGGATGATCGGTATGCCATTAGGAAAAGGTGCAAGTACTGATCCCAGTCTCTTTGGTGTTCGGACACTACCTTGGCTAAGTACTTGCCCATTGTTTGATTCATCCGTTCAACCATGCCATCAGATTGAGGATGGAGAGGCGTTGTCCTAGTTTTCTTAATTCCCAACAGTCGGCAAACTTCTTGAAACAGCCCAGACTCAAAATTGCGGCCTTGATCGGAGTGTAATTCTAACGGAACTCCAAACCGGCAGAAAAACTCTTTTACTAATACGTCTGCGACTGTAGCTGCTTCCTGATTGGGTATGGCGTAAGCCTCCGTCCATTTCGTGAACTAATCCATCGCCACCAGAATGTATTTATTTCCCGAATCGAATTCTAGGAAGGGCCCTGCGATGTCAATCGCTACTCTTTCCAAAGGGCTTCCTACGTTGTATTGCTTTATGGGTGCTTTGCGCTTTCTCGCTGGACCATTTCCTGATGCGCAGACCGTGCAGTTATGGCACCATTTCATGACGTTCTCTTTGCAGTTCATCCAGTAGAATCGTTCTCGTACTTTGCCCAATGTCTTCTTAATGCCAAAGCGTCTTTCTGATGTCCCATCGTGGAGATGTTTCAACACTTCTGACACCCTGCTCTTCGGCAATACCAACTGTAGTCTGTTTCCCGTGCCCTCGACACTTTCTAGAGATCGCTTAAGAAGACCGTCTTCTACTATCAAGGAGTCCCACTGCGCCCAGTACGCTTTGATATTTCTGCCCAAAGCACTCACTTCTTCCCAGGTTGGTCATCGGCCGTTTTCTTTCCAGTCCAGGAGTAGTCTTATTTCAAGATCGTTTTCTGGTTCGCGACGTAACTGCTCAGGAAACTCATCATCAACCATAGCAGTTCTCCGTAGGCATTCGACTTTTTCTTCAAGTCGCGAACAATGACTGCAGTCCGCTGGACATGGTCTTCCAAACAAGGCATCAGCGTTCCGATGACTGCTTCCGGCACGGTGTTCTGTGTCATAGTCATGCTCTTGCAGTCTTTCGATCCTTCTTGCCACTTGTCCTTTCGGGTTACGGAACTGCAGTACCCATTTTAAAGCGGCGTGGTCTGTTTTCAGTAAAAATCTTCGTCCATACAAAGACTTGTAGAAATGTTTGATGGGCTTAACGACTGCTAACAGTTCCCTCCTAGTCACGCAATAATTCCTTTCTGGCCTGGGCAAAACCTTGCTTAAATACGCGATAACTTTTTCTTGTCCATCTTGAACCTGCAAAAGGACCGCGCCTATGGCCAGATTGCTTGCGTCGGTATCCAGAACAAATTTTGCATCTTTTCTTGGATAACTCAAAATCGGCGAAGTGACTAGGGCCTGTTTTAGTTGATGGAAAGAATTTTCGCAGTCTTCATTCCATCTAAATTCTGCTCTTTCTTCCGCCAGTTTCGTCAAAGGCTTGGCAATATTAGCAAATCCGGGTACAAATCGTCTATAATAGGTGCACAACCCAAGGAAACTTCAAACCTGATGTTTGTCGATTGGTCTTGGCCATGCTTGCACTGCTCGGATTTTGTCTTGGTCAGCCTTTACTCCATCTCTAGATACGACGTGGCCAAGGTATTGCACTTCTTTCTTAAATACGTGGCACTTCTTTGGCCTCAGTTTGAGGTTAGTTCCACGTAGTCGCTGGAACACTTCCTTCAGGTTGTTCAAGTGTTCTTCAAACGATCTTCCAACCACGATCACGTCGTCCAGGTAAACCAAGCACGTCTTCCAAGACAATCCGCGCAAGATGGTCTCCATCAAACGCTCGAACGTTGCAGGAGCGTTACACAGGCCGAAAGGCATTACAGTGAACTGCCACAAACCAGTTCCAATCGTAAAAGCTGTTTTTTCACGATCCTTGGGTTCTAATTCTACCTGCCAGTCACCACTCTTTAAATCTAACGTGGAAAACCACTAGGATCCTGACAGGGTGTCTAATGTATCGTCAATTCTAGGTAAAGGGTAACTGTCTTTTTTGGTCACGTCGCGTCGTTTAGCTGTCTGTAGTCTACGCAAAACCTTGTTGATCTAGCCTTCTTCTTTATGAGTACCACTGGGGATGCCCATGGGCTACTTGAAGGTTCAATCACGCCTCCTCTTTCTATATCCGTAATTAATTGTTTGACTTCTTCTCTTTTTGCCAAAGGAAGTCTGCGTGGATGTTGTCGTATCGGCCGAGCGTCTCTGGTATTAATTTTATGTTTCACCACATTAGTTCTGCCTTTGGAACCACTCTCCAGCACGAACACATCTTGATACTCTTCGATCAACACTTTAACTTTAGCCAGCTGGTCTTGGCTGAGGTTTTGGCATTTGGTAGTAAGAATGTCCAATAGATGTTGTGGACACTTCTTCGGCGACCTATCTTTGTCAGACTTTACGCATTTTACAATTTGAGATACTGGCGTGCATTTGCCTACCACGGTCTTCTTCTTCAACGTTACCGGATCTGAGTTGATGTTTAAGATCCTTACTGGCATCGTGTTTTTTACTCATACTAAAGTTCTGCCAACGAGTAGTCCCTTTTCAACTAAACCGCCTTTCATTGGTTCAATCGCGCGTATGTAGCCTTTCCGGAGACTTCCATCCAGGCGTGCCATCACCACACTTTCAGTCCTTGCAGGCAGAGTCACGTCTTCACTCAATAAGACTCGCACGGCTGCCTTCTCTGACGAATGAAAAGGAATTACTTCATTGTCGATCTTCAGGACATCGTTCTTCATATCCAAATGGAACCCATACTTTTTTTATTACGTCCATTCCGAGGATAACTTCTTCCGTGATGTCGGCTACCAGTACTTGATGGTCGAGTACTCTATTTCCCAAACCATTGGTTACTTTGACTTGTCCGTGAGTAGGTATTTTGTCGCCCGTCGCCGTTCGAAGTCGTACTGTTACTGGTGATGTCTTCTCGTTTTCCAATAACATGTCAGGTCGAATGATGGTCTTTGTCGCTCCCGTGTCAACCAGTTACTGGACGCTTCTCCCATTGATCTTGCCATCGAGATAAATGCTATGAAATTGCTTCCTAGGCGATGCCATTTGGATTGTAATCTCCGGAGTCTGACTAGATGAGATTAATTTTTGTCTCTTTTGCTCGCCTCGTTTCAAATTTTTGAGCGCTATTCTTGTTCTCTTCTTAGGTATAGTACGATGCCGTCGTACATGGCCTATTTCCTCGCAGTTCACTCCTCTTTCCCGAAGTATTCGTTGCGGTATCTCCTCGATGCTTTCCAGTGTTTGCACGGGTACTTCTGCAGCACAGCAGAGTCTATGACCATCTCGTTGCGATGCTTGTTTTGCTGCTTCAAACTCCAAAGCATGCACCAAAGCATCATCCAATGTCTTCGGTCGAGCTAACCGGAGAGTTTGCTGCGTTTCGTTGTCTCGGAGGCCGTCTATAAAGGTTTGAATTGCCAACTGCTCCAAGAAGGTATCTGGTGCTGTAGGATACGCAAGCCGTGTTAATCTGGCGATGTCAGCCTCAAACTCTTAAAGACCTTCGGCAGCTTTTTGAAACCGACTTTTAATTTGAGCTTGATAGACTTGTTGAAGATGAGCATCTCCATATCTCGTTTCTAATCGTGAAATTAAGAGTTTCCTAATTTTCTTATAGGTGGTCAGGAACAGTTTGTAAAATTCCAAGCGCTTCTCCACGTAAAGACACTATTAAAGACGTCGCTTTCTGCTTGTTGCTCCAACCATTAGCTGTAGCTGCGGCTTCAAACTGCATGTAGTAGGTTGACCATGGAAATGCCATCAAAATTCGGAGGTACAACTTTGAACTTATGAGTGTTTTCTTCTCAATGGTCCATTATTAAATATTCACTCGTGACGCTTCCTTCACCATGATAATTCATTTGGTTCATTTTTTCTTCAAGCAGTTTTATTTTGTCTTCTAATTTGTCTTCTATTGCTTCTATTTTCTCATTCACAGATTCGCAACATTCTTCTTTTAAGTTTAACATATTTGCTTGGGTTTCCTCTTGAACAATTTTAATTTGATTTCTATGCTCGTTCGTATTTCTTCTTTTAAACTTCTAGAATTTTCTTCCATTTTCAGAGAATGTTCGGAGAGTTTTTGTTCCATTTTTCTTGAACTTTCCGACAGTTTTTCTTCAATTTTCTGAGAATTTTCGCCCATTTTTCTATTCATCGATTCGAGAATTTCAAGTATTTTTGAATCCATTTTAACTGCTTGCGAACGCGACACCGGCATAAATTTAATCACGAATAATAATTTAAAACAAAATTTAATAATACTAAATTTTAATAAAGCCCGACACTGGTTTAATAGCTAAGATTGAAAGCTATAAACAAACACGCGAATCCCGAACTAAATTTTTATTTATTTACACAATGAATGTTTTTATTCCGGGAGCGATATTAAATAACTTAATGGTATTCACACTAAAAATCGCGAACGGTTTATTCTATTCGATACTCCACACTGACGCCAATGTAAACACTAAATAAAACACTTCCAGTATAATTTATGTATAACGAACGGTATCACTTACACGAAGATAAGATAAAGTCTGCGGATAACTTCACACACTTGTTTACACTAAACTCACGTACTTCGTAGATTTATTTATAACACGCGTTAACGACTTATATATTTAGACTTGAATAATCTTCTTAACACTGCAGGCTTCGCATTACGGAAATAACTGATCTACGATTTGTTTTTTCGGTATTTATACACATTTGGAAATCCTTCTCGAGTGTTCCCTATCTTTCGGTATATCTTCTAGAAGATGGATAACAACTTCCAGAAGGCTCTTGAATTTGCAGATAACTTCTCGAACGTTTCAGTATGTTATATACCAAGGTTGAAAATTCGATGATTATAACCTAAGCGACAGTGATATAAGTCGCGCAGGTTTTAATCATTTTCTTAACGAAGGTCTATGTACAATTTTTCCACTACTAAAATTATTAAAACCATTTTACTTATTACTAAATCAAATATAAATTTAAGATATTAATTTCAAAATAAAAATCAAGTCAGTGTTTTGTTTTGTGTCAATAGTCATAGATAAATAAAAGGTTTAGAATGGAAACTTCGTGTTTCAAAGTGGTTTCAGCGCCACTTACCATTAGGAATGGAAATTAATAAATGGCAGGTTGTTTGAATTTCTATACGTATATTAATATTATGCTTAGTTTGAATAGTATTGGTTTTATCTTTTTTATGTCTAATATTTTATTAAAGTAAAACTAAAAATTGTATTCACGGTTACATATGATTCAAATTCTCAGGGCATGCCACTACTTTAATAGAATCAATTTTACGTAATTCGAAATTGCGATTTACAACAAAAAAATAGACAGACAAACCTAAGTTTTTATTGCTACAGTTATTTAAATTGTTTAAAAACATTATTACTTTAACCATTGACTAATCATATAAGATTTGTAACCAGACTAGTTAGGAATTAAGAACACTAGATGGCGAGGGGCTAACCGAAATCGCAACGGTACTTACAGTGTCTTAAAATATACTATTGTACTGGGTAATTCTAATAGCAGCGCAAAGTTCAAATAAGAATGAGATTCGACTTCATATTACGCTCCAGGTCGTTGAGTATTTACGCGTCGTTTGTATCAGTCACATGCAGGAACAGTTTGTATTTCTCAGGAATATCTGATATAGCAAATACCCTTAACAAATGGAAAATGTTTACATTGTTAACCTATATGTCGTGCAAGACCTAAAAATCGACCTTATTGAGAAATCTAATTTCCTTTAAATTAACATTTTTTCAATTATAACATTAAAAAATAGACAGAGCTAATCATGTCAACTATGTTTTGGTTAATTAATCAAGCTTTAATTAGAAACAAAAACGATACTAGAACCGTTTTAGCATTAGCTATAATTTAAGAAAAAAATAATGGAAATTTTTACAAATAACGGGGAAAAAATGCTAAAAACTAAATGAGCGACATGGGAGAACAACCTTAATCCTCTAAGGTAAATATATAGAATATTAAAATGATCATCTTTTGAGGTAAATGTATGGAATGTTCTTAGTTTGGTGAAATTTTTGCTGACTAATGTAAAAATGCAGTAATTTTACAAAAAATGCAGAAAAATGCAAAATGCATTTTTTCCGGTTTTTAGTTATGACACAGTATAATGCTTTCAAATCCAGTAGGTTCACTTCTTGTCGATTCCTTTGATCTTTGCTTCAAATATTTTTATTGCGCTAGGTACCACGAGTTGATTTGACTGGGAGAATTTTTAACGCTAAAATTCAAATTTTAAATAATCTTAATGCAAAGCGTCACTTTTTCACGCCAAATGTTATTTTTTTTTAATCAATTTTATGCTATTTATGTAATAGCAACGAAAATTATTTAAAGCTATTAAAACAAACTAGTTTTCTTAATTTAAAATTCAGTATTATTATTCGTTTATTCCATAGAAAATGAAAAATTATAAACTTAAAAATTATCTGCCAACGTGTATCCTCTTTATAAGATGGTATTTACGCTGTTCATGCAAAATTAGATGTGCATGGTCAGCAGGTCAACACTGATATAAAATTTATACATGTATCCCGAATTTAAAAAAAATCGATGTTAAGCAAATTATTTCATATCAAACTGTATAGCAATTTTTGACGGCCCAGTGTTAATGTATTAAGATTAAAAAAAAACTTTTTATTATATTATTTAACATACATAACCAAACTAATTAACGTGTAACCTTATCCACTATTAATAAAATTGTATATTGGAATCAAAATAAACACAGCTTCTAATGCAAACTGCAAAAACTTATTAGAGTATCTAGAACCCTTGAGAGCAGTTATTGTTTAGCCATAATTACGATTTTATGAAGGTGGTAGTTGTTTTAAGGAAGTGTTCATCGCAATAGTTGCAAAATTGCTCATCAATTATTTTTGGTATCACGATTATTTCTTTACACACAATTTTTCGAGAGACTTCCCGTAGTTTGAATTTTCGTGTTGTATTTTCAGTCAATGCTGGTGAGGTTTGCGAAAAAACATGTGTGTATATATGTATCACCTTGTATCTATGTGTATATAATGTTTTTTCAAGAAGACATTTGATGTAGAGTAAAATTCCAAATTTTTGCCTGGAGCTCACTGTTTACCCTTTTTGACCAATTTTATACACGAGCAGTTCAACTGTTTAAGCTGAAGAGGGCGCCCTAGTAATTTTATTGTATATACCTTTAATGTAGATTTTAGACTTAAGTCGAGATCCGGTATATTTGGCAACCTGTCAGATCTCGTTTTATATGTGTTTTAAAGCTATTTATACGCAAAGATAGCATTATTTTTATCTTGTATACATTCTTACCGAGTCGATGTGCGTTTAAGTTACACATGTTCACTTAGATAAAACAAAATTGTAATCGAGTTGTTTGTGAAAGTTTATAAGCATTTAGACTAAAAATTACAGTAAAACCTTTCTTCATAAGATAAATTCTACAAGAACAATTAATGGCTACAAAACTAGTACAAATCACTGGGTTATAAATTGAAAAAATTACGTATTTAAAAGTAATTATTACCAAAAACAATCACTGTTATCTTCACTTTTGTAATTCTCTTCTTGTTTTTTCTTTAGTATCATTTTTCTAAGTAACGAGATTGCTAAGCTGCAATAGTTTTGTTATGTTTAAAATTTCTATTTATTGCAATATTTCTTATATTTAAATTCACAGTAGATTTTTGTAGCATATTCGATTCATTGCGGTAATTAACTTTTTCTTGGATTTTCTAAATGTTCGTTATAAAAAGATAAAAACAGTTTTTACTCCAAAACAATGCTATTAAAACCACTAATTTTCTTATTACTTTTTTAGTTTGTGAATCTCCAATCCTAATAATAACACCCATTAATTACAAATTATTTCTAAATATTTACAAATTTACCTTATTTGCTTTGTCATATTCACATCTTATTCTTTATAGCTTGTAAGAAATAACATTTACATTTCTTATAAATACATTTCTTTTATTTACTAGCTGTAAAAGCAAAATGTTGTAAACAATCGATATTTTTTAAACTGACTCAGCTCATTCATATTAACGTTTGCTTAAAATCAATGTATTAAAAAAATTAAACTAGTAAATGATTCATAAAGTTAACTAAAATGTATTTAAAGCAAGTAAATTATAATTACAATTTTTCTAAATACAGGTAAATAGCTAAAACTCAAATAATAGTTACACTTATAATTTGTTAAATTGACACTGACAAATTGACATAAAATAAATACAGTTTGGACTGGTTTCGACATATAATTTTTAATTGTCGTTTTAGGTATTACTGCAGGTATACTACCAACACATTTTTAATTTCAGATTATTTAGTTTTTGCGTTATGTGTGCTTGTAAAAAGTTTAATTTGACTTTGATTAATAATTAAACAGATTATAGTTGTATAATTCGTGAGGAATGTGTTTTACAAATTCTTTCAATAATTATTCTGTGATAAGATACATTTTTATTTAGTAGTTGTATTACACTTTCAGGTAGGAGAGGCAAAAAAGTCACTCTTGGTAGATTTTTATAGGCGACGTTTCGTAGCGCTATTGAGCGCATTTCATCATGGCCAATAAAAAACGGACCCAAGATGAGCTGTTCGATAAGCTAGTCACAAAATTAATATTCAATAAATAAATAAACAATTGGAACTAACTATAAATAAGTTAGATGATGTTTGTCTATGTAAATGTTTTCTGTTTGTAATTTATTATATTTTTATCTCTACACTAACTGTTAATGTCATTGTTTGTTTATTTATTGAATTTTGTGACTAGTTCATCGGACAGTTCACCTTAGGCTCGTTTTTTATTGGCCATGATGAAATGCGCACAATAACGCCACGAAACGTCGCCTGTAAAAATCTACTAAGGAAGGGTTTTTTACTTCTCCTACCTGAAGGTGTAACACAACTACTTAATTATTACTAAGAGAAAAACGTTACCAATAAATTTTTATGTTATCTTTTCACTTTTCACTGAGTAATAGACGTGCGTGATAAAATAAAACTCTGATTATAAGCGAATTTTGGCTTAGACCGCGTCGTAGTAAAACAACCAGACTTAAACTTGGTCATAGTCTCTTTTTGAGAGCCAAAACAAGAAGTAGAACTTGGCCTTCCTTCGAAATTAGTCAAGCGGTAACGGAAACATAACGTTCGTTAATCACGCTAATCGCTATTGGTATAAATATCGTCATTTATACATTTTCTTTCAGTGACATTTACCACTCTGAAGATGCAAGCTGCAATGTTTTGCAAAACATCAGTTTGTTTGGGTTCACGAACGACAATACGGCAAAGGCCAAGTTCTACTTCCTGTTTTGGCTTTCAAGAAGAGACTATGACCAAGCCTAAGTCTGGGTGTTTTACTACGACGCGGTCTAAGCTGAAAGTTGTTTATAATCATAAACATATCAACCGCGAAAGCTTAAGAATTTAAAATAAAACTCATATAAATGTACGTCATAAATGCAGTTTCAATTTAACCAAAAAAAACAACGGATTCTTCTATTAAATATTTATGTTGGTTTCTTTTTTCAACGTAGGTATTTTTCCTAATTAACTAATAAAACGAAGTTGATGGTGTGTTGAATTACATTTGTTACAGAATTCGCGCGATTTTTGATAACTTAAAGATTAAAGCTAAGGTATATAAAAAAATTACTGTAACACGTAACGGTCAAGATGTTAATCTCTCTCTCCAAGATCTCAAAATTTCAGCGGAATCCTTTAGAATAGTTAAATTTACATTAAATTGTTTTATTAAGCTTGAGTTTAGTGCTGCGACTTTAAAACACTTTTTGGTTGATCACATATAAATTTCTAATTTTATGGGTTTTTACTTTATTGGATTAGATTTATTAGATTTAGAAAGATGGTATTTTGTAACTTTAACGTGGCACCAAAGAAGCGTTTGGCATTATTTACTGATTTCCACCAAAGTGTAAAAACAAACAAATAACAAACACGCTTTTATTTTTTAGGATCCTCAATACGTGCATGGCATATTTTATGTAATGCCCATCATTTATATGTGTTGTTTAGTTTTAAGCCGAAATAATCATAATACAACGTTCATACAATATTAGTGAGATTCCAACTTTGCTCAGGAAAAAGAAATCAGGCCTATGCGTAACAAAATATGTTAAGACAGTTTTACACTTTCTGTTCGTTATACTATTAAAAAATTAAGACACAATTAGAGTTCATAACGTTTTTCATACGAGTGTTGCGGCTGCATAAAAGATATGCCATTTATGTAAACTCTGTAATTGAAACATAGCAACAAGTCAAAGTACTCTAAAAAAAAGTTTGGACATACACAAGCTGTTGTATTTTGCACAAATTTATAAATTAACATAACAGCTCTAAAAATTTTCCTAGTTTTACACAAATTTTTAACTTTATGTATGTACAAGACATAATTCTTTACTAATTATTTAAAAATTGTATTACTTTTTTAGCTACACAGTATAATAAATTGAAGTTACGATTGTATTTGAAATGTTTTGTACTACAAAAAATATGATTTAAAGCTCTGTGTAAAAGAAATATTGATTTTTGTCAAAAAGATTTTATCTTAAAATACCAGTACTTTATTTTGTAAATAATTGTATAGGTTAAAGATTTGTAATTGACCATTGACTGTTCTTGATTTGATTATAAGCGATTTTCGTCTAACTTAATGGAACAACCAGACTATTAAACTTTGATGGTTCCTAATAAGTTAAACTTGTCCGTCCGTCACTAACATATTCAGTTTCATCAATGGCAATTAGCACTCTGAAGTTGCAAGCTGGAAAGTCCTCTAAAACGTCAGTTTGTTTGAGTTTACAAACAACAAAGCCGCAAAAGTCAAGTCAGTTTTTTCTTTTGGTTGATTAAAATAAACTAGGATCAAACCTATAAATTCAAAATGGTTTTATTACAACGGTGGTCTAATATCGACCAGCGGGTAATATCGATCACCACATTTTTCCGAAAGTCCAACTTGTGACGTAGTATCCAAACCAACGAAAACACATGTGACCTGTTAAACGTGCGATCCCAGAAGAATAAAATAAAATTGTTTGTTTGTCGATTTTTTTACAATTTTCTGGCTTAAGGAAATAAGGTATGTATTTTTTGTGTATTTTTATATCAAAAATTTGATCTAGCTAATGTTATTAGTGTATAATTGTCAATCTATCATGTTATTTGCATTGACAACATTTTGAGGTTAGGCACTATATTTGATAAAAATATACTTTTATGTCCATGCTGGGTAATATCGATAACAGTGGTCGATATTGCCCATTACAGTAGTCGATATTGTACGCTTTATTTTTAAATGGAAATTTTGTTCTCATTTATAGATGCCAAGAAATTATACGAGAAAAACTGCCCGTTGTTCCTGGACAGAAGAAGGGATGAACCGAGCAATAAATGCGATTAACCAAAACCATTGTTCAATTAGAAAAGCAGCTACGCTCTACTCGGTTTCATATGATACCTTGCAGGACCGTCTTAGAAACCGGTTTCCAGTCACAAAAATTGTGTTAGGAAGAAAACCAGTTTTTTCTAACGTCCAAGAAAATATGCTGGGTGGTTATGTTATTAAATTATATAACTTTTTTTATGGATTGACAGTATACGGAAAGTTGCATATGAGTATGCTGTATCAAACAACATTAAAAACAACTTCAACTGCAATAAAGAAACATGTGAACAAGAATGGCTATATGGTTTCCTAAGGGGACATTCCCAGCTGTCATTAAGAAAGCCAGAAGCCACTAGTAAGAATAGAGTATTGGTTTTTAATAAAGCAAATATAGATGTCCTTTATGATAACGTGACAACACTCATGGAAAAACACAATTTTCGCCCAGATCGCATATACAATGTGGACGAAACTGGGATAACAACTGTCCACAAACCCTCTCGTGTTCTGGCACCAAAGGGAAGAAAGCAAGTTGGGTTCATTAGCAGTGGAGAGCGAGGTCAAACCACTACTGTAGTTTGCTGTATGAGCGCTGCAGGACCGTACGTTCCACTCATGTTTGTTTTTAAAAGAATGAGACTGAAGGAAGGATTGGGTAAAAATGGTCCAGTTGGCTCAATCTATCATTGCTCAAAGTCTGGTTGGATGACCGAGGAATTATTTCCCGAGTGGTTAAAACATTTTCGTAATTGCGTCAAAGCCACCCCTGATGATCATCTCATGCTCATTTTAGACAATCACACCTCACATTCTACTTTGAAGTCCTACAATTACTGTCGTGCAAATGGAATCATAATGGTTTCTCTTCCTCCGCACACATCGCATAGGGTTCAGCCATTGGATGTGACTTTCTTCTCTGGCTTGAAATCTGCATACAATCATGAATGTGACGAATTTATGAGGTCACTTCACTATTAATCAATCGCTATTACAGATATTGCAGAGTTATTTGCTTAAGCTTATAACAGAGTAGCAACGATTGAAAAAGGTATAAATGGTTTCAAAAGTACAGGACTATATCCAATGGATAGAAATGTGTTTAAAGAGGAAGACTTTACTCTAATACCTGACTCGCCTACTGCTACAGTAGATAATATTATGAAGATACCAGCTTTAGTAGGTGAAGCAAATACTTTACCTTTGGCAAGCCCAAATCCCGTTGCTCGCCCAAGTCCCATTGCTGGCCCAAGTCTCGCTGCTGATCCAAGTGGTTCGACTTCTATTAACAAGCGTAAGAAAACAATTCCGCATTCGAAAAAAGATTTGAAGCAAAAATATTCTAAAGACATTTCTTTAGACACTGATGACGAATCATCTTACGAGATGCAAGAAGTGTATGACGACGAGGCTACAGATGATGAAGACAAAACTATACAAATCAAAAACACGTCATTGGAAGAAATATATCCAACACCTAAACCTAAACTGAGACAAAGCAAAAGAAAGAAACAGAAATCGAAAATTTTAACCTCGACGCCAATGAAGGAAGAATTGAAAAAAAAGCAATAAGAAAACAATAGAAATCAGCTGGTACTGTGAAGATGAAACGCGTACTTTGTGAAGAAACTAAGAAGAAAGAAAGTAGGGAACCAAACAAAAAGAAAAAATAGGATACCAAAATTAATAAGAAAAGAGTTGTTAAAGTAATAGAAGAAGAAACACCATCAACATGTTATGTTTGTGGTGAATTCGGGGCAGATAATGAAGAATGGTGGCGATGTAGATCATGTGCTATGGTTTCATGCTGCTTGCACACCTGCTGAATTTGCAGAAGACTTTACTTAAGTAGTAATTGCGAGTTAACAGTTTTCATGTAGTTATTTATTATTTAACATTTTGGTCGTTATTTCCCCACTCCTGGTCGATATTTTTTTATTTTTTCAAAATAAAGCGTTTTTTAAGTTCAGTTGGACTTACTTACCTACTTTAAAGATCAGTCAATGTATTCACATCAACTCGTTTGTTTTGTTGTCAGGTATTTATAATATAATAGGATTTACGTTAAGTGGTCGATATTAGACCAACTTTCCCTAATGTGGCAAAAGAAACTCAATGCGTCCACGTTTTTCAAGGAGTTTATTTACATATTTCTGTATAACTTAATAATTGTTTAACTAACAAAATAATACAGCTGTTCACATCTCGTTTACTTTTGAAACTTTATTATTTTTAACCCACTGTCGAATGCTTTCTTTACGTTCTGGTTGTCTCGGCGATTTATTAATGACAATATACATTATTTACGACTAAAATACAATTAGGTAGAAAATTTGAAATTACATAATTTATTTTGAATTGGCAACATAACATATATCATTGTGATAGCCGCCGGCCTTTGTTTTAAATTTAAATATTATAAGCTTGCTTTCAACGAATCTGTACGATTCACCAAAATGTATAATAATTCAATAATGTACCGCATCAATTTACAGCAATCATTTTCTATCTATCTGTTTCATCGGTCTATTTAACTGTTTCTCTTATTTCTTCTTTTGTAAGATCTTAATATTTAATTCATCATTGCTTCTCTCTGCATTATTTCGGACTTTTTTTTAGAAATGTTAACTTTTTAGTTGCAAAAGGATAAAAGCCTTTTTCTGTTTCTAAAAGGGTTTTAATAATGTGGTCGGTTTCAGAACAATCCGATTTCTCGGTTTATAAATAAATATGAAAAAATTGTTCTTGCTGGTATATTTATTAAAAAATTATGTAGCTTATTTTCAAAGAACTGTACTAAAAAGAGTCTTTAACAAAGACTAATTTTATAAAATTAAATCTCAAAGATATTCTTATAAGTAGGTAATTATAATCATTTAATATTAAAATACATCGAATTCCATTACCTTTCTATTTTAAAGTAACTCGTACTTGATTATGAAAAGTATCAAATGTAAAAAAAACATTGCGGTGTAATACAAAACCATTAACAGCGTTAAAATCACAAATGAAGATAATTTACTTTAGACTTGTGCAATGCGGGTTTTAACGTTGTGTTGCATTTTGTCCTAATCATAACTTCCGAAACTAAAATTTCTCACGTTCTAGATATTTATAACTGAAACTGAATTTTCTCATAGCGCAGCTTGCGGTTTCCTTTATTATCATATTGTTTGCTTATTTAAGTATTAATACATAAATTATTGTCGTTAGCAATAATAATTGATTATATATGGGTATGTTTATTATATTACTTAATCCTTAATTTAACTTAACTTACAAATTGTTTAGTATATATCAATAATTAAATTAATTTTATTAAATTGAATAATTTTTAAATTTAAAAATGTGATGATAATGAGAGTAATAACTTAATAATAAGATTCAAAACTATTATAAATTACAAAAGAAAGATTCCTTGTTGCCAGATGAGTAGAAAACAAAACAGCGTTTTTGGGTAAATAGTTTTAAGAATTAAGTGCATATGCTAAATGTTAATATTAAAAATTTTATTGCTTTAATGTCCCTTTCTTACCAAAAATCATAAATTTGTTTGTGATTTTATATAGTCAACTGAAACATTGATATCAAAATAATATATTAAAACTCTATCCTTCTATTAAAAACCAAAATGTTGAGAAATCGCAAAAAAACTAAAGAATACATGCAGTTGTAGTTTTAACAAACTATCATCACAGTAAGTTAAAAGCACCTATATTTAAGATTATTTGAAGAATTAGTTAATTTGCTTGTAAGTAAATTTTATCTTATTTGAATTACGCGGGTAAAATCAGGTTTCAACGTTTTCATCTCTATGGCCATTTACTTACTATTATTCATGCATAGTAAATTTAAACTGTGAGATGGATATGCCATCGTATTTCACTCATCATCAATTTGTTTGGTTTTTTAAGCGAAACGTATTGAAAAACAGTAATGAAACTATTTTATAAGTTTTAGAAACCAATAATCTTACATAGTGCTTGTTAGCTTTATGGACATTATAGGTTGTAATCTCGATGCAAAACTCAAAATAGACATTTCGACGCGCTGTGCTATTATCTTTTAGACGGCTTCAATTGTATCCTTATTAAAAGGTTTTTATAAATTTCAAAGTGCTAAAATTGTTGTTTTTAAGATAATGCAACTGTATGAACGATGCTGGAGGAATGGCGTCTTCTCCTTTAGGTCATTTGGTCAATGATCTTCTAAATAATACTAAAAATTGTTTTATTATTAATTTACAATTGCAAATATGTAACGATTCATTTTGCTTATTCCAAAGATAGATAAATTGACTTGAAATTAAAACTTACATTAAGTAAGAATGCATTTTTGAAGTTTAATATTGAAATGACCCTCTTGCTGCACTGACCGCAAGCCGCCACTGATTTGGACACTATTAACTGAACGTACTTATTAGAGTTCACATAATTTGTAAAGGACCTGTCGTGACGTGACGTGATATGCGCAGTGCAAGAAATTGACACGACATATCTATTCTTGCAAAATGAGGGGTGTTTTGATCTAATAGTCGATTCACGGTTATTATTGCTTTTATTGTAGAATATGTATTATTTGCTTAAGTTTTTAAGTTTTGATTAGTGCGAAAGTGTATTTATTAAGACAAATCTGTATGAAAAGTATTTTCTATGCACGCCACTGTTTTTTTTGTTGTAATACA